>CM021107.1:134082592-134721903 GCA_007115665.2 Sequoiadendron giganteum
GCTCAACCAACCCTCTTGATAATTCATGAGCTATAGGTGAAACAACCTACTCCTTCCTCCAAATGGCCAACAAGTTAGATAACAACTGTTTGGATATATCATCCTCCTCATCTAAAATCAGCGACAAAATATTTTGCATTGTTGTTATAACATTCTTTGCATGATATTTTTTTTATTTTGTCAAAGAAGCATTGAAACATTCTTAGTATTAAATCATCACATTTTTGATCAATCATCATTGCATAGGATCTAACATTAGCCATGGTCTCTAAAATTCTTATCCTCCTATCAAAAGAAGGTTGTCTAGTATCATCCAACCTATGGAAACTCTCCTCAATCAGCTGTAATATCTCTTTCATCATGTTGTCATTGTATGGAACTTTAGGTGCTGAAATTCTCGTGATTTCACTCAAACAAGAAGTAACCATCAGCTTAACCTCATCATCTGAATGTCTCAATAGTTTTGACTTACCCAGTGCATATACTGATGGACTCACTGCTAGTTTCATTATGTGAGAGGGTGATTGACCAACCATTTTCAAACAAGTCTCAACTTCCTCCAATGTACTCAGAAGAACTTCTTTTGACTGAGATGGATCTTCAAGTTTCATACCTGCAATGTAAAGCTTTTCATACAAATTTTCCTTTTTCCTTTGCAATCTTCAATCATACTTAATCCTAAGATCCATGTAATCAGCAAATGAAATTTGAGCGTGAAACTCTACTTCCAATGTTTTATAATTTCCATAAATTTCCCAAAATATTTCTTCCTCATTGAGAGGCTCCATTTTATGTTTGTACCTTGTTGCCAAAATTCTAAAATTTTTTGAATAACACACCCAACAGGCTGGCAGGACTCTTAGCTCTGATACCACTATAATATGCAGCCCGATTTGCACTTGTTTTTTTTTTGTGTTTTGATAAGCGTTTTAAGATTTTTTAACAATGATTCATACAACAATATATTGCAACAAAATAGAAGATATTGCAATTAAACTTTCAACTCAAAACTGAACATTACATAGAGGGTTTACAGCGGAAAATTCCATATTTTTCTACAAGCTTAAATACTTAGCTTTTTACCAAAATAATGATAACCCAGTTCATAAAATATCCCCTAATATCTAAATCAACAATACCCAAAAAATCTGGGAGCTACAATTTTAGAACTCACGGGAGAGATGTGCTTGAAGAACACTCTAAAATGGATGCCAACTGTCAGAATCACCTCCAATGGCAGAAATGTTGCAAGCACAAAGCTCTCCAACCTTGGGCGACCCCAAATGAAGCCTTACAACCTCCAAAAACCCTAGCTGCCCTTGCAAACGATCAACCTTCTCTCCAAGATATACGACTAACTGAGGAAGATGGTACGACCAACAATAAAGGCACTGAAACTTCTTAAATCTGTTGTCGATGTATTCAAGTCTGCCCTAAAATAGAAACCCTCCAATCTGAAATATAACTTTGATGCCCAAACTATAGGTCTCAATCTGCAACGAAGATCACCTATGATTCCTGAAGTTAAATCACCAAGAATTCTCCAAACTATATCTTTCAATAGTGTAGAGAATGTTGCTTGCAAGGGTTTCCGTCCTCACAAACCCTGAGAAGATAACTCTCCTCCAAAACCAAAACCAATTTCAATATCTTCATCTAACATAATGAAAGAATGAGCTCAAAAACTCTTATAAAGCCACTCCAAACCCTAACACCTCCTTTTAGGGCTTTTAAAAGATTTAAATTTAAATCATTTTCTCCCCCTATGTCTCCCTAGGCATTGCACTTTAAGTTTAACCATTTATAATTTAATTCACGTATGTCTCCCATGGCCCCCTTCGAGAAGTCACTTTTTAAAAATATTTAAACTAAAACTTTATTTTTAACTCCTCAACTTAACTTTACAATTGAACTCCTTATTTCCCCTTAAAAAGTGACTTTATTAAATATTTAACTTTTTCCGACTTAAGTCACTTTAACACCATTAAATAATTAATTTAAGTTGTTTTTTTAATTTAATTTTATTCGACAACTTAAAACTTGATTATTTAATTATATGCTAACATTATAAAAATTGGGGACATTACATTCGGTGCAAGAGTGAAAGATCCGCCAATCCATCTTGCAGACAACTTCATTCAAAGGTTGTGCTTGTGCTTCACCAATTTACAAAAGAGATTTAATATTCAGGGTTCGAAGGAATCAACACTTGTTGATTTGAATGTGAGATTTGGATATTTTTAATATTCCAAATATATGGATTGTAGGGTTTCCTATAGCTGGGCACTATCTTATTTCATATTCAAGGGTTTACAGTGTTGATTGATACAACATTTTCAGGTCGTGGGATTTAAATGAAGATTGTCATTGCTTGGGTAGTTGGACAGATAATATCAGTGTTCCACGAGGACACATTCGCCCCCCCCCCGCCCCAGGCCCAAAAGCCCGTGTTTCCTAGACATCCCTGTCTTAGAGACTTGGGGACTTTGGGGGGCGTCCCCCCACAAATGCACTACTAATGCCACCATTCCACCACCAACATCACCGTCTCCAAGACGTCGTTAGGACTTTGAGGACGCCTGGGTGTCCACAAGACATCTAGGGGACACCTAGTTGTCTCCAAGATGTATAATTCTTATACTCATACATTTTTTTATAAAAACAATTTCAAGTACTTTATGTATTTCAGTGCTCTGCTGCCACCCCGCCACCATCCCTCACCCTCCCCAAACTTAGGCCCTTGGTTCCCCTGTCCCCGAAATCCGTCCCCACGTCCACACATCCCCCCATTAGGAAACTCTATGGAACTATGGATAATAAGGCATATATTGATAGGTGTGAGAGCATTGTGTTGGCATCATTTCCTCGATTGGAGGTGTTACTTGCAGCTAGCATCTATTTTCAGAGGGTTTCAAGGCATATCTTACCTGTGAGTGCATGATTTGCAACTCCTAGATTTTTTGGGTATTGTTGTTTTAGATAATAGGGATATTTTATAAACTGGGTTGTCGATATTTTGTGAAAATCCCAAGTATCTAAGCTGATATAAAAATTTAAAAAATTTAGCTATGTATTCCCTATGTAATGTTCATATTTGAGTTGAGAATATTATTGCAATATCTTTTATTTTGTTGCATTATATTGTTGTATCAAACATTGCAAATATATCACAAAACATTCATTAAAAAAAATTAAAAAAAATAGGGCTGCATAATACAGTAGTATCAGAGCATAATTTATCTTGCTATCCTGTTGGGTGAATCATAAAAAATTCAGTTGGTTCACATCTTTTGCATGTTGCTGACCAGCACCTATATATCTATTTCGTGCTTCTTTTTGACAGTTGTTAGAAACAAGGGTAAAAGATGGCAACAAATAAATCCATGTTTGAACTGATGTAGGAATTGTACATGCCAATGAAGGACCCTGACATGAAAATCACATATAAGAGGATGGTTGCAAAACCTAAACATTTGGATAAGGAAGATGAATTGCTTCAATGTGACTTGTTCATGGAGAAAAAAAAAATCAGTCATCATGTGTTGAAGATTGGACTCTTAAGTTCTAAAGAGAACAAAGCTACAAGTTCACTTCAGCCCTATGAGGACAAGGACGTAGGAGAGTCACCCAGTGAAGCTCTAGATGAAGAGCACATACGGATTGCAGGAGATGCCATCATGGGGATTGACAAGATTGCCATGCAGGATTAGCTACAAGAAGGTATAAACCTATTTGATACTCCTCTAGTTGAGCCTAGAATTGCTTCATCACCATTACTTCATCTTGGCGAGGAGTCAGATTGTGGGTTGGGCGTCTTTGAGGTGAATGTTTCACAAACCAATGCTGGGAAATCAAAAAATACAATATGTAGTGAACAAATGGGTTTGGATCAGACCTACACAACATTACAGGATCTTGTTCGGGATGGATCTATTGTCGACCATACTACTATCATAATTTCTTCTACACATTTGTGCATGTGGGATGGCATTGTTGACATTGTTGGTGTTGAAACCAACCTTGGAAACAAATCTGATTTAGAGTTGCATGGTGCTTATCCTAAATCAGAAAATTTGCATAAGGATGATGGGTCTACTTTCAACTTTAGTGTTGCCCCTACTTCATCTTTAGGGTTAGGCATGAAGAATGATAGTTTTGACACTCATAGTGTTGATATCAGCCCTGAAAACAAATCTGATTTAATGTTGCATGATGCTGATTGCAAATCAAAAAAATTATATGAGGTTGATTAGTCTAAGGAGTCTAATCAGTTGGCAAGATAACTGAAGGTTAGTGAAGACCAAATTGATGCAGCCATTAGACACTTTGATGACACTCTTCAACTGATAGCAATGTATTGTTGGAGGATCCTAGGGATACAAAACAACCCTGAAGGAGGAGTTTCCCTTGTAGGTTTTCAGCCACTCAAAGAAGCGTTGGTGGTAACGAAGTCAAACTACCTATAGCTGCTCTCAAATAGAGATCACCTACTCATGCTTGGTGAGATCTACTATGATGTGCTTAAGGGGAAAGAAAGGGAGGTGGATAAGCTTACTGATGAGCTTATTGTCATTGAGGATTCTTTAAAGAGCACTCAGAAGGTGCTTCGAGAATCAAAGATTCAAATTGACAAGCTTTGTGAGGAACTGAGCTTGGTTCAATAATCATCTTCCGCAATAGGACATCAGTCTTTTACGACTATTATGACACCTGCGGATGGCAAAGACAGACATGGTTTGAGGGGAGAACCCCTAACGGTGGTCGAGCACAAGGAGGTTTCAAGTTTACATGAGCCTGAGGATAGGAATGATTTTGACATTTCTGAGTTTTCATAGCTTGTACCTTAGTGACCATGAGAAAACTTTGAGGGAGAGCCAATTGAGGGCTTAGGATATAGATACGATAGTGGTGGGGATGCATACACCATGCAAACCGGCCAACAGTGGGTTTCATGTATCCACCTATGATAGGAGCACCGGTCTCTACATTGGTGAGCTAGAGATTGCTATCAGCGAGTCTAGTGAGTTTCTGTCACTTTCAGATGGTTGTGTACAAGGACATGGATCAAAGTTTCATCATGCAGACATCTCCTTGGTTGAGAGTGCAGCTTTTGTGCCTCAAGGATTTCTGATGGAGGCACATACCCATGTGTGGCATACACTTGGGAAGACGATGACGCAAGGGAGTTGTGTTTTCAGTGTGCATGATGGCATCATTGGACCAGCCTGCAGTGATGGAGTTTTGCTCCATGTTTTGGTGGGAGACATTTGTCCTACTCCATGGGACGAGGTTTCATTCATAATTTTTAGAGCACAATTGTACATGAGTTTGGAAGAGAGTTGGATCATCTCCTCGTCATGGGTGAGCGGCATAGGGATGATACTCTATCACCCTATGACTTCGGCACAATCATTTGCATCCCCATAGGTTAGTCTTACAATCTTGAAAGTGTTGATTTGTCCCATATCAGCAACCTAAGAGGAGTTGCCACACGGTTTTCGACACCTATGTGGGGTACTCAACACATCCTTGGTAGATTTGCAGAGGTAGGGGAGAGGTGTGTGATGCTGGCACTTCGAGTTACTTCCATCTTCTCATGTTCGATGGATGTGAGGGTCTGGTGTGTTGGGATCCAAATGGTAATTGGTCTGGCATGTCAGTTCGGCTAGATCCTAATGTGTTTCTTCACCACTATCAGCATGGTGAAAATTATATCAGGGTAGTGCAGTGAAAGTCAGCGGGTGATGTGTATGGTGGACTTCCATTTTGGCTATGGGATCTAGGAATTCCTATGTTTGGTAGATTGCTCTACATTGGGGTAGTTGTTTACACTGATTTTGAGAATGGATTTATCTCTACCCAACAAATGCAAAGGATATGTTTTTGGGAATTCTACAAGCCCATCTATGATCTTGGTATTCAGGTGACCAACCAGGGTGTTCAGGTGAAGATTGTTTGGGGACAAGTAATCTTAGGAAGGGCGGATTGTAATGGCCCCTTTTTCTTAGACAGTGGTCAATCGTAGTGGTTAGTCCATCACTTGGTCCTCGTGGACTAACAAGGTGCTTAGGGGGCCCTTTGAGGATGTTGCAGACTTATTTAGTCCGACCTTTTTGATCTCAATCAATATTTAGTCATTTTAACCATACTATTTTTAGTAAGTCACATGGACATTTTGTCTATACTTCCTATTTATAGTTGTTAATGAAAGGTAGCTTCGGTCAGATATAAATGATGATTGTTGATTGCATCATCATCATTTATATGTGATCAAAATTACTCATCATATATATATTTCTGGAAAATAAGAATTTCGAATTTATGAGCATGAATAAAATTCGAAATAATAAATTAAATATTCAAAGTTTGCATTATGAAATCGCAGGAAGGTAAATGCAAAATGGTTATGTTAAAGCCACCGATTAGCATCGGTTGGCTATAGGAGACCCGTGCCTTAAAGGGACACGTCCCATGATAGGGAGACACGTCTTCTCATAGGACGCGTCTCTCCTTGGAGGCACGTATCTTTTTGGAGGTATGTGTCTCTCCTTTAGATACATAACATGATAGCAAACATTGATTGGAGATATCGAAATTAATAAATGTTTTGCAATCAACACATTCAAAATACAGAAAATAAAATCTGACTTAGAATTCTTACACAGAATTTCAAACTTAGAATTTCCATAGATTTCTTAGGATCCAAATTTGATAGGATTTGATTACATTTACATGGTATCAGAGCCAAGTTGAGTGAATCCAAATCAAATCTAGATATCAGATTGCTTAGGAAAATTCGTATTTTTAAATCGAATTCACATCACATTTTTCATAATGTCAAGTGTGATCAGATTTGAAGATCGTCTTGCAGGAGCAAACAACTTCACATCATGGAAATTTAAAATCATGATGATTCTTAAAGAGAATAAGTTAGACTCACTTGTGAGAGAAAACAAAAGGGAACCAGAGGCTGATCCTGAGAAAACTCAATGGATTGAGAACAATGAAAAGGCCATTAAAATCTTAGTAGATGCAGTTAGGGATCATATAGTGCCCATTCTAGCAAAACATGAAATTGCATATCTAATGTTCAAATCCCTTGAGAGCACCTATGAGATAAACAACACTAGTAGGACTCTTGCATTAAAGAGGCAAATCAACAATGTCCAAAAAAAAGGAGAAACTATTAATGCATACTTCATGAGGATCATTGAACAAAGGGATCAATTATCCACAATTGGATATCAGATTGATAGCAAAGAGTTAACTCTAATTGCACTAGGAGGCCTACCAAACTCATGGGAGTCATTTGTTCAAGGAATAAGTGCAAGATCTAAACTCCCCAAGTTTGATAGGCTAAGAACAAACTGCCTCCAAGAGGAAACTAGACTCTCAACAAAAGAAAATAAACAAAAGAACATAGATGAAGACATTCATGTGCTCAACGCAACATCTAATAAAAGGAGTAAGAAAAACTCCTATAGGAAAGGATCATTTAAAAGAAAGAGAAATTCCTATGGAAAAGGATCTTCCAAGAAGAAAGACATCTCTCAAGTACAATGCTTTAGATGTGATCAATATGGCCACTATGCAATGAAGTGCCTTGACAGATCAAAACAACAAGCATCTTTTGTTAAAGTAGGAAAGTCAAATTAAGACCATGAATCTGAGAACTTTGTCTTCTATTCAGCCTTATCTAGTCAAGTATCTAACAACACCCACAACTAGGTAATTGATAGTGGTTCCTCTAGACATATCATAGGGTTCAGAGAACACTTAGACACTATGACTGAAAAGACCGATGAGGAAGTAACCATTGGGGATGATTTTGCACACCCTATAAAAGGGGTTGGAACTTGCTCCATCAAATTGAAATTTGGTCTTTCTCTTCAACTCACTGGAGTCTTATTTGTACCTGGAATAAAGAGGAATCTAATATCCATCTCTACCCTTGAAGACAATGGATATAGAGTTACCTTTTGTTGACGTGCGTTTTATGACAACACCAACACAGAATAAAATGTCCAACGATCACTCTATCCTCTCTTGATCAAAGTATTCCGCATGCTAAGATTGCTTGAAAGTTCATGCGTTCAACTCCAAGGTTCCTTTTATCGCGAATAGACTCAGTTGGTTGATGTGAATATGTTGGGTATTGTTGACGTGCTTTTTATGACAACGCCAGCACAGAATAAAGTTGTCCAACGGTCACTCTATTCTCTCTTGATCAAAGTGTCCCACATGCTAAGATTGCTTGAAAGTTCATGTGTTCGACTCCAAGGTTCCTTTTATCGCGAATAGACTCAGTTGGTTGATGTGTTTTGCTGGTTATTTCAAGGGGACTTACGTAGTTGTTCGACTCTGTGAAGCGATTAGGACATGAATAATTTGGCAATATTGTTCTGGTATCTAGACTGACTCGGAAAATGCAGAATTTAAAGGGGATAGGGATAGGGATTCTACAAATCTACTTCTAAAAGGTGGAGGATGAAGATCGACTCAAACAATCTTCAAACCAAACTTTGCTTTGTCTCCTTTCGAACAACTCCGACAAAGTTGGTACAATCTTCAAAGGATGAGAAAAGTGTTCAAACTATGACGCAACATGTTCATACCGTCAATACGACGCATACAAACATATGGACCACAATCGAAGTTAAGTGCTGATACTCCAGTTGACCACGCAAGGCGAACTTACCATCAGTAAGCCCGCTAGTGGTATGGATGAAAGAAGATATGCTCAAATCACAACGCCACACTCCACAATTAACAACTACTTGCATGAAATAAAAATCTACTTTACTCTATCTACCTTGAATTGGAAAGACGAAATGGCATTGCTAGCTACTCATAACAAAGAAGAAATCACCAAGCAATGAAACTCTTTATATTATGAAAAGTGTTCACAACAACCTTTTACAAAACTTTCAAAGGAAAGGTTTCTTCCCTCCTCAATCTAAAGCTAAATTCTAAGCTAAATGCTATTTGCCTTCTACTCTCTAGCTCTGATCCAATTCCAATTCTAATCTCTATCTAACTGATTTACAAATGAGGGGGGATGCCCTTTTTATAATAAGTCCAATTCAGTGGACGGTTTAGATCAAATTACAATGAAGGGCTCAGATCGAGCCACCTATGCCCTGATTAGGGTTTCTACCCTAAAAACCGTCACAGAGAGGAGTGGGCAATGAATGCACAGAATATTCTCCACTCCCCTGCAGGAATCATAATGAGCAATTAATGCCCACTATCACCATCAAGAAGATCCTCATCAAGCAGCGCGTTCCCACTGGCCTTCTCCCGGATAGCAAACTCGATCAACCGGGCCAATACTGCCTCAACCTCCTGTGCAGAGATCGGTGGAATATGGTTGAGTTGGAACTCCAAGACTGCTACCGTCTGTCCGTATCTGGTGTAAGATTTCCTCCATGTCACTAAGGCGTCCTGGGTATGCTGAATTATACTAGAGAATGTGGAGACATTCTCAAAGTCATCCAGGACAAGTGACCTCGCAGCTGAGAAGAATGGAGGCAGTCTACTTTTCAAGCCATCAGCAGTTATCTCCTCTGGGACCAACTTTCTAGCAAATATGGTTTCTAATGTATTGAGGACTCCCCCCAAGATGTTGCCCATTGCTTTCCTCACTTTAGCTGAATCTGCCCTTGCTGCGTCGTGAAATCCACTGCCTGTGACCACCGAGGAGTACCAACTAGTGAAATCATACCTATCACCTCTCTGAATTACACCTCCATCCACCAAGGTTTCTAGAGGTATATGCATCAAAGCCCCCAAACGAAGTACAGTCTTCGTTTGATAGATGCGAGTATCACCCCAGGCCTGATCTACTATATCCATCCGTGCCAAAATACTTGAGGCCTGTCGATAAGCATCGGCGAGGTCCTCCATGAATTTCCCCGTCTCAGTATGAACACGGCTAACCCACTTGTCCGCCTCCGTTTCCATTTTCTTCAAATCCTCTAAGGCAACAACTGACTCCTTCGGAAGCTCTGATGGACGTTCCACTGCTGGGTTTGCTGGTTCACCTGGATGTGCTAGATTTTGTATGTATCCTATCAAGGTTTTGTGCTCCTTCTTCAATTTCTTATACTTCCCCTCCGTGCGGAGCAACTGATCCTTCAATGCCTGGTAGGAGTTATCGAATTCCTCGATAACTTGGGCTCCCGTAGGACGACCCAACTCTACTGTGGTGATCACATAATTTTCAGGCCTCTCCTCGGTTCGATCACAATCTTCCCTCGGAATAGCCACCTGAAGCGTGCGGGAGCCTGACTCGTCGGTTGAGATCTTTGAAAACTTTCGGGCCCTTTTCTTCTCTGGTGGCGCACTGATCCTCCTGAGGAACTCTTCCATCTCAATGGCCGGATCCGTGTCATCCTCGGGTTCTCTCCTCATTCTGTCGGAAAGCCAATCAGGCACTGTCTGCTATGGATTACAAATGACAAGGGGCTGTTCTTCTGTTGCCTCCATCTCGTGCACTTCCTCTCTTCTTGCACTGGTTTGCTCAGGCTCATCCTCCTCTAAAAGCTGGGTATCTCCCGACCCTTGGGTCCCCTGTTCTGTGTTTTCTTCTTCTTCCAAAGCCGTGTCCAACATCTGCTGAAAATGGGTGTCGGCCATTGTCGCCTCTTCCTCCTCCTGTTGGCCGCCCTGGATAGACTGACACTAGCTGATTCCCGGGCATTGGGCTGATCTACCTCCTCAAGTCCCCGCTCTTCCTCTAATCCTGCCCTCTGATCGGAAAATAATGAAACCACTCTCAAACTCGAAGACTGAGTTTGTGCCGGAGTGCAGATGATAACTTGTTCTACTCCTCCGCTTGAGTATGGGGTTGGGTTAACACTTCCACTTGTGCCCTGATGTGCGAGAACAGGAACACACACCTTTTTTACCCGATACTTGACCTTGGGTCACCATCAAGCTATAAGTAGAAGTCGACTTTATACAGAGTCACCACATGTCTATCGACCCCAAGTCACATTAAAAGTCATCCAGGATGAAAAGAATTAATCCCAGTCCATGATCTCACGCTCGGGATGTCATGGAGTGGTGAGACGAGGGAGTATCCTAAGCCCGGAACTGCGCCGTGGTTGCATGGCGGTTGACATCCTCCTCCACACAGAGGTGGGAGCTGGAATAATCATTCTCTAATCAACTTGAGAAGAAGTCTGGAAAACATCCTTCTTCTTATCTCAGCCTCATCCACCGCATTTGCCCAAAAGTCCTCCAGATGAGCTCTGTGCCGGTATTCAACGTTCTGTATCATCCGGATGTTCCTGTAAGGATCGAAATCCTGCCTGCCTGTGTGATATGACAAATGATAAGATTGCAGCTCCTCCTCTGCCTCTCGGGCTGCCTGCAAAGAGGGACACACCTCAATGGAATTTCCCATGGTGATAGGGAAATCAAGTCCACCCTTCTTTTTCCTTTTCTGAATCTTATCGTAGGCAATCAATTGCCTAGATACCTCAAGCATTACTATGTGATCAGTGGGGTATCGTGGTAACCGATACGGATATGAAGTGAACCCCTGCAGCCTAATATATGTGAATTTCGGGAATTGGATGGGCCAATACCCATATTCCTCAATCAATGTCTGTGCTTCTTTAGATATTCTCTGCTGGGTCCTTTGCTGAAGCGTCCTCGCAATGTGCATTGTGAATGCATCATTTGCCCGTTTATAGTTGGCAATGTTAGCTAAATGTAGCTGTGTGCAGGCTTCATGAATTTTGAATTGACCAGGGGCACAGCCGATTGGCTCCTTGTACAAAATCCCTCTGTACTTAGTCATTCTGGCCAACATGTAAATCACATATGAGCTCATGTAGAAAGTCTTCGTCACCTTCAAGCTTCTGAATTGCTCATCGATGTGGTTGCTAATCATCCTAGCCCAATCGACACACTCTTTTCCTTCCAAGATGATCTCGATGAAGTAGAACATCCAAGGCTCGAAAATGTAAGCCTGTGCACTCCCATTCACCCGGCTCAACATCATTATCAAATCACAGTATTCTTGTTTCACGTCCTCGACAATTATCTGCTTTGGGAGCTTAGTGCGGGGTGGCCTCGGCTTCTGCATCCAAACTCTGTTGATGACTGCAGTGACTCTTTCGAAAGAGGAAGAGTACATCTTATCTGCCCTCTTGTTTGTTCTGTATAACATCTCCTCAGCAGTTGGAATCCCAAATGCCTCTCCGATGGCATCCGGTGTGAAGTTGGCGAGCAGTTTACCATCCGGAGAGACAATCGTCCTACGTTCTGGCTTGTAGTGATTGGTGCACTCCATAATTAGCTCCGGACACTGAATTGTTGGCGGAAAACCAGCAGCTGCGTAGATTCCACTCTTCATTATATTATGTGCCGTGACTGATGGTTGATGGCCCCCTAGTCCGAACATCCTCGATTTGAGTGCATTTAGATTAAATGAACCAAGGTTGGTGTCATTTAATCCCGCCAACTTTGAAACTATTGCTGACTTTGGGAGAAATGGCTTAGCGAGCCTTTTAATCATTGCCTGCCAGGATGAGCTAGCCTTGCCTGCTTCAATGTTTGCAGCTCTGCCTGCGGCTCTGCTTGTTCCTGCAACATCCTTTGCTCCGGCCATCTGCAAAATAAAATAGAATAGCAATAAGCTAGGCTGCAGATTTTTTAAATAAAATGAAGTAACCTCCGAGACGGCTGCGAACGTGGAGTTAGCTTTTTTGAAAATAAAAACTCTCAGCATAAATTACTAACTCCAAACCTCGTACTGTATAAAAAACTTCAAGCTTATAAAGAAGCTTTCAACGACTGCACTTCCGACTGGCGAAGAAAATTGCAGCCAACTACCAACTTTCAGCAATGTGGATACTTTCTCAGCACAAAATGAATTTCTACAACTCAACACTCTGCAGCAACTTCAACAAATAAACCTTCCAGCAACTCCGGAAAACAACTTCAACCTTCAACTTCGAAGTTGCAGCAACACACTTTCAGCTTTTCGAAAGAAAGAGTCTCGACAAATGAGCACTTCGCACTTTCAGCAACTCAACACTCCGAGATAAAATAAACTCTCAAAGAATTTCTCTCCTCAACCACTTCGAAAATATTTCAATCTCTCAAGAACTTCTTCAGCAACTTCAACTTCGAAACAATGTGAGGAGAAATGAGAGAAGAGATTGTTTAAATAACTCTTCTCGGAGAATCCTGCTAAGTAGTGCTGGGGCTATTTTTAGCGCCTTCATCAATTTTCCACTCTCTTCGTTCGGAATCTTCTATTTCAAGCGTAGTAGTGGGCTAGTCGTCAGCCGGTCATTATGGCAGTTGCCATTAATAATGATTCCTTCCTTGTAAAAATTTGAATCCTTCCTCTTAGTCTGCCAGTTAACTCTTGGCGATTTAAACAACTCGCGAGAAAAAAAAATCACTTGACTTGATTTAAAATTCCATTTTAAAATCTCGCAGTGTTTAAATAAATTCAACTCGAAAAAAATCGTGGGAGTTGTAAATTTATTTCCAACTTTTAAAATGTCTGTCATTTAAATCCTTGATTTCATAAAATTTGCCTTGGACATTTTAAATTCTCTCATTAAAATGTCAACTCCGGGTGATTAAAAATTATTTGCATGCTCAAAATAATTCATCCTCTGAGATTTAACTTCCGTCAGGAAAATAATCTAGGCAAAATGAATTTCCTCTGAAAATATTAAAATTTCCCTTAGGAAATTAATTTTCAAACTCTGTTAACTCATGGGTGCATTTTAAGCGGGTTCATTTGATTTTCACTTGACCCATGGAAAATATTCATCAATATCAAATCTTCCCCTTGAAAGAAAAAATTCGTCATCCTTCAACTGCCTTTGGAAAATTTTAAAACTCATCAAATCATCCTTCCATGCCAAGGGCGTATTTTTCCCTAGTGAAATGCTATCTCACTTAGAAAAAAATTCTAACATTTTCTCTCTTGGCGTATTTCCCTTGGTATAATTTTTCTCTGATAAAAAAATCTCCATGCCTTAGGAATTAAAATTTAAATCCCTCTCATTTCTTGGGCGTATTTCTTTCTTATTCAAATTTAAATTTCCAGGCCTTAGGAATTTTTAATTTCATCAACCCCTTCAAGGGCGCATTCTTACCTTGGCACTTTCGTTTTCAACACTTAGAAACTTTTTCTAAGTCCTCACTTTCAACTTGGGCGCATTTTAGATGTTGAACTTTCGATTTTTCCTTAGGCATTTTTCAACCCCCTTGACCCCTTGGGCGCATTTCCTTGCTGGAGCTGGGCGCATTTTGCAGCTTGAACTTTCATTTTAAAGTGGGCGCATTTTGAAGGTGTGACTTCCATCTTGTTGCCTTAGAATATTTCAAGGCTCTATTTCCTCTTTATCTCCCTGGGCGCATTTTAGATGGCCCCCTTTCATTTTCTTTTTGCCTTAGAAACTTTTGAAGTCACTTGCTTGTCTTGAGGGCGCATTTTAGGTGTCATGCTTCATTCTCATGCCTTAGAAATATTTTGGCCTCTGCTTCAAGTTGGGCGCATTTGGCACCCTCAACTTTTATTTTCCATGCCTTAGCATTATTTTCTCCAGCAACCTCTTTACACTTGAGGTGGGCGCACTTTGAAGGGTCTACTTTTATTTTACACGCCTTAGTTTATTTTTGAAGTCTCCACCTCTCCTTGGGCGCAAATGAGACCCCATGCTTTTGTTTTACTAGGTGGGCACATTTTCATACATGAACTTTGATTTTACGCCTTAGAAAATTTTAAGACCTCCTCACCTTGAGGGCGCATTTCACCCTTGCAAGTTCTATTTCCTTCTACCTTAGGCGATTTTGCCATCTCTTGGGCGCATTTGATGGCATGAGCTCCCATTTGAGGGCGCATTTTCATGGGTGAACTTTCAACTTTTCCTTAGGCGTTTCAATGCCTTCATCACTTTCTTCAAGGTGAGGGCGCATTTAGGGGGGTTAGCTCTCAACTTAACACTTAGGAAAATTTTTGATACCCCTTGAGCTTATGGGCGCATTTTGCCCCTCAAGCTTTTGTTTTCACCACTTAGGAAATTTTGACTTGGCCTCACAACCTTGGGCGCATTTTCGTATGCCCACTTTTGTTTTTGCCTTAGAAAATTTTGATGCTATCAATCTGTGAGGTGGGTGCATTTTGAAGGGGATACTCTCATTTTCCCACACTTAGAATATTTTCCATGCCTCTGCCTGTCTTTGTTTATGCATTCTATTTTTAGCAAGTTGTGCTATTTTTAGCAAGTCCCTTGATTTTCAACCTCTAAGGCTCCGTTTAGCCCGAAAATTTCACCATATGATATTCTCTGCCTGGTGAACCCGTTCTGCCAGTCCTCTACCCTGACTTGCTATTTATAGCCACCTGCTGTTTATAGTAAGTTTTGACTTTCTGACTTCAGTAGCTCCGTTTTGCCTGAAAGTTGCAACGCTTGATCTTGATAGCTTGAGTGTCACTCTGATGCCAACCTCGGGTGCAGACCTGCTATTTATAGTCGTGCCCTGACTTACTAAAAATAGTAAGTTCTCCGATTTCGCTCAAATTTTGCCAGCAGGTACCTTGAAGTGTGCTGCATTGGTGGGTGCTTCGTTTCGGCTATTTTTGGATTTTACCCCTATAAAAGTGGAAACACTAATTTGACTTGCGTGTATCCCGAACGGTCTCCGTTTGTCCTCGTTCCTTCTGCATGTCGTTCTGTCTGTGCTGGCTGGAGTGTTGGGCGGCTGCCAGAGTGTACCTGCTAAAAATAGAAACTGAAAAGTGACTCATCCACTGCCGGATGGTTTTGCATGTCATATTGGATCTCAAAAAACCCAGAAAAACCCAGAAAACTGGTCTGCATGCATGCACTGGCTAAAAATAGTAAGTCAAACTTTGATCTTCTCCGCTTGCAAGTCACACCGTTGCGAAGCTCTCGAAAAACCCATAAAGAAAAACCCGACATGCGTTGAAAAACAATGCATGCGAACCCTAAAAATAGCCCCGAAGGCTGAACTCTGAAAGTGGTCGTCTCGGTTTGCATGTTACATCACTGCGAAGGTTTTGGAAAACCCAGAAGGATTCTCCAAACATGCATCTGAAAAGCTCATGTGGAAACCTTGAAAATGGCTCTTGAAGCCTGAACTGCCAAAAATAGCAAGTCGTCTGATCTGGCTCAAAATTTACGTGTAGGCAGCTTGATGTTACCCGAATGCAGTGGAACTGACAGAATTCCAAAATCTCAATAAAATAGTCCCAAATTGAATACTTACTAAAAATAGTAAGTTGCCGGAATACAGTGAAAATTTAGGGGGACTCTGCTGGAAGTCTTCTGACTGCTGTACTAAGCTTAGATTTCAATTTCGTGACTCGGTTTGACCTTAAATAAGCCTGAAGGATGAAAACCCTAATTACACAGACTTAACCAATATTTCAACCTGGGTCAAACAACGGGACATCCCCGGAAGGACCAGAGACCAGAGAGAGAGCGAACCAAAGCCAAAAGACCAGAATGGAGCAAAATTTAGGGGGTCCCCATCTTGATGGGGTGATGTGTGAAAAAGGTCACAACAGTTAGGTCTTTAGTCAAAATCTCAAAAATCCAAAAAACATGTCAAAATCAAGATGGATGATCTAAAATCTAAATAATGAATGGAACACTCTAAGTAAACAATGGATAAATTGTACTTTTGATTATCATTTCTTTGGAGTACCTCAATGATGTATTGAACTAGAGGAACAAGGAAAAAGAATGATATTTTTATTGTTTGCTGTCTGTACGTTAATCATATAAATGTGTAAATTGTCGGGGGATGTGCTATGCAAATTATATCACTGATGACATTCAGAATTCACACATTGAAATGATTAATCACTGCTTGTTTACGCAATGAATGCTCAGGTCATCTCAATTTAAATTATACCTCGATGCTTGTGTTCGATTGCAATATCAAAAATCATGAAAGTAGTACTCAAGTCGTCATTGGATTAACACAACCATTGACGCTTGTATTCACTTTCAACATTCAATAAAGCTCTATGATGATACCAAGCACAAAAAGACTGTTAAAATGACATCTGTTTTGCATATCATTGCATGACGAAATTAGATTGCATTCATCATCATTCACTATCTACAGAGTATTTGTTGCATAAAGGATTCCAATCAATGATTATCTAATCTACAAATAAGACTGAGTATACTTGACATAAAATCCAAAATCATCATCATTTACTATATAGTTACAAATCATCATCACATCATTAAAATTTTCATCATTTCATCATCCATACACATTTTTGCATCATAATAGACATACATTTATCAAATACATTTGTGCATTTACATCATCACTTTCATTACATCTTTTATCATCTACATCATAAAACATCATTACATCATCATTATTATTATGTTATTGATACAGTCATGTATCCATACATTTAATAAATAAAATCACATCATTACACCCATCAAAGATCATCCATCATAAGATCATTCCATAAAATAAAAAGCATTTATCCATTCATCCATACATATTATCACATTTTGATCACATCATATATCCATATATCATATATTCCACACATGCATTTATCATTGCATCATTGCATTAAAATAAATAATCATTCATATACATCATCACATTTAGAATTAAATCATCACAAAATCATATAATGAAAGCATCCATCACATAGAAATCATAAAGCCATCGTCATATCACATCAACTACATCTCATATATATATCACAAATGTCAAGTATACAATGAAGTCTGGTCTACAAAATACATCATCATATAATGAGCTACATCATAAATACATCATAGAGGATTACAATGGCATCTACGACCTGCTATTGCCAGAGTGAGCAGGCCTAACAAGACCTGTACCACCACCACCCCCAGAAGGACCCGGATCTTTGGATCTTTGCGTGGAGGCTGTGTCACCCCCTCACTAACTATCCATGTGTGAGTCTGCCCAGATCTCAACGGAGCATAACTGACTCAGCGCTTGGCAAGCACTGCATCATGATACTGGCCTCTGTAGAACTCGGCCTCTCGGCCAACCTGTAGAACCTTTCTCATATAATCACCTATGGAGGTGCCATCGACCAATCTTTGGAGAGTCTCAGCTGTCTCCTGTGCCCTCTCGGCAATCTGTCGAGCACTGTCTCGCTTTGTTGTCAGGGTATCAACCTGCATCTGCATGGCGGCTAACTGACCCTGTACCTTTGCTAAGGCCTGTGTGTGAGCGTGTGCCTATGCCTTCATCTGGGTCTGAGTCTGCACAAGCATACCCTGAGCCTGTACCAATTGCCCCTGCAAAGTCTGAACCTGTGCCTGGAGCCCAGCTATCTGTCTTTGCTGCCCGACTGCTGACACTATCACTGCCTGCCTCTTACGAGCCCTACTAGAAGAAGGAGCACTGCTGATGCCTGACCTTGCCACTCTGCCTCCTCCACCGCCGCCGTCACTATCGTCACTGCTGCTGTCAGAGCTCCCACTGATCTCCGAGCCACTATTGGATGAAGAATCATCTCCACCCCTACTATCTACAGAACCCTCTCCCACATCCTGCTCTATAGGTAAAGGTGCCGACTCATCGGGGATAGTAATGTGAGGATGGGGGACCAAAGCCAGAAATGTTGCGTAATCCTCTGTCACAACTGCCTCTGAAATGTCTCTCCGCATGTCCCAAGGAGATGGCTGTAATGTCCTATATCCCTCTACAATAACGTCATAGGACAGTGTGGGACCCCAATCAAGAATATCCATCCGTCGCCATGCATAATGGGCTACTCCCTATGGCATGCATTGAACAATGCCATACTATCTGTATACCCGACAAAGCAAGAATCTCTCTAGTACGAATGGAGTCCGACCAATGAGGTACATAGAATCACAAAGATATCCCAATACTACACCATCCTCATCCCACTCCTCGCAGTCAAGGTATGGACGTCAGATAACTATCTCAGTGTCATCAAACACTCATCTCCAGTACTCTAACTTGCCCATTCGGGCCTGTGTAAACCAACCGCTATATCTAAAAACATACGGTCTACCGCTGGTTTGTCTGCAATTGGAAATGACTGACAAATAGCGAAATTCTCCCAAGCCCACACCTATGGCAGGGTCATCCCTGCTGATAAACTATGTGCACCTAGGTACACAACTGAGTGTAGATCATGATAAAGATGCACTAGCATGCACATCCCCCATGCATATCTGGTACCATGTACCATCATGCTCTCAAGAGTCCGTCCCCAGCCAGCGAGGAATCCCTTTGACCTACGATCAGGGCAAAGGAAACCTCCAATGAATCCTGCTAACACTATTGGTAGTGTCGCATAAGAATCCGCGATCCTCCGCCATCAAACACTCGGACCCTCTATGTCCTAATCTTGAAAAACTCTGCAGAGAGCATCTCTATTGTTGGTCCCATGAGAATCATAAGTAACAATCTCCCCCATGAATGGAATGCGCAATATACGCTACACATCCTCTGGTGTGACTGTCATCTTGCCAGTGGGTAGGTGAAAGGTGTTGTGGTCACTATGCCACCTCTCAGCCAATGCGGTCAACAAACCCTAATTAATCCTAATCTGGGGCATATCAAGTAAGCTCGTAAGGCCACAATGGCCTATCACCTGAAGCTCATCTGGTGTTAGATGAGGTATCAAATCTGTAATCTGAGGAAACCTCTCTCACATCTGGAGAGTACCCAAATCCTCCTATTATCATAACAAAAAATCTACAATCAGTGAACTATGTCAAGAAATCAAAAGTCGTTCTATTATCATGTCTATTTCAAAAGCTTTGGTATGAATTTTCGATCAAAATTCATAGGTGAACATCCAACCTCACCTATCATGAGGTTCATCAAAACATTATCTAGATCTCGCTATCATGAGATTTATCAGATATTGAATCAAACCTCACCTATCATGAGGTTCATCGAAACATTATCTAGATTTCGCCTATCATGAGATTTATCAGGTATTGAATCATTTCCTCGCCTATCATGAGGATCATCAAGAAATAGGATTTCTTCTCGCCTATTATGAGAGATAGTCTTATTTACATCAATCCAAATCCATCATCAGGAATTTGGATTATCAATCATACCAATCAGAAGAATGGACATGATCGGAATTGACGAAATCAAGGTTCACTAAGTCAAAATCTTCAATTCTGACCAGAAGTGCTAAAACAGGCTTCCAAAGCGCTAAATCCCAAAAGTGTTACTTTATCAGCTAAAAGTGCTAAATCAAGGACCCAAAGTGCTAAAACCATGAAAGTGCTATTTCAGCACTCTGAAGCGCTAAAAGAGGCTTCTGAAGTGCTAAAAGTCCCGAAGCGTTGCTTTTTCGCATCAAAGTGCTAAAACAGGCCATCAAAGTGCCGCTTTACCAGAAGCACTAGAACGGACCTTGAAAGCGCTAATCCACCGACTTAAATCGCTAAAAGTCTCAAAGCGCTAAAATCTGGCTTCAAAGCGCTAATTCTTGACTCCTAAGCACTAAATCACTGAAAGTGCTACTTTATCGACTGAAGGCGCTAGAGTTTTAAACGCAAGCGCTAAAACTCAAAGCGCTAGACTACCTACTGGAAGCGTTACATCGGAATGTAAGCGCTACAGCGCAGCTTGAAAGCGCTGAAACAAACCTAGACACGTCTAGACGCTAAAAAGCATAAAAAATAGAAATGCACGAATTATGAGGAGGTCGAGGGGTACATATCGGAGGTCCATACGCAGGCGGCCATCGGTGATGTCGAACACGCTCAAATCGGTGAGTGTGGTAGGGGATAGACATCTTGCTCCAGCTGGCAAAAAATCTATCACTATGAATTTTTGGACTCAAAAAACAAACATGACTTTGAAAATGACCTTTTAGCACTACTTATAACTTTTAAAAGGTATTTTTGGTGGATTTTATTAAATTTTGATTAATTTTATCCATGAAATTAATTAAAACTCATCTGAGGACTCTATTTCTTCATCATTTTGTCGGGAGATAAATTATTTTATTATCGAAACATCAGGAAAACATCAGAAAATCATCAAATTTTTGAAATATTCTAAAAATCATCACATCATTAATTTATCTCCCGAGGGGGCATATTATCATTAAATCATCTGAAAATCAATGTCTGGGGCATACATAATTATTTTTTTATACCATCGATCCTGACAGTAGCAGAAAAATTTTCTTCGAAGCAACACGTAATTGGTCTGGAGCATCCTATTAATTAAATACGATTTATTTAATTAATTATCCTAATTTCCTCTACTATTGAATAAATAAAAATATTTATTTAAATAGTTCACATTCACATCTCATTTAAATTCTTCTAATATTTATCTTAATTAAATAAACAAAATTAAATACTTTGTTCGATTTAATTATCACATCCCTATTTCAATCTATCACATCCATCTTAAATTAATTAAATAAAGATCAAAACACTTTATTTATTGATTGCCATATTCTTATGTCTAATTTAATAAACAACTATCCTATAGTTCGTTTTATTAAATTATTTATCTCCCTTTTCCTAATTTAAATAAATCAAAAATATTTGAATTAAAGCATAAAGAATATTCCAATCTACATTTCCTCAAAAATGAATTAGATTTCCTATGTCTAAATCATGTCTAAAATATGTCACAATTAATTGATTGGAACTTCATGGGAAGTTTTGAAAACAAATTGGAGATAAATTTGGAATTTGATTTCTCAATCCTCCTCCATCAATCTTTCCTCTTCTCTTGCCTGGTGTTTTCATGGGTAGAGACAATCTCAATCTCCTCCATCTCTCACTATTCAATTCTCCAGATTGAATCCAAGCCTCTCAAAGCTTTCCTTATGCATTTCTACAGCCAAGAAATCTATAAATAAAGCCTCATTGAACCAAGAAAAGGATCCAGATAATCAAGCTTTTGCACTCTTACTCTGCAGGAATCCAGACTTCAAACCTCAAGCATTCACACATCAAGCATCAAACAATCAAGTTTTCAACCATGGCTACCTCCTGTAGCTGCAATTATCTGTTTCATATCAATATCATGCTAGTTTAATTGATTTATCATTTAGCATTGGATTATCATTATTTCGTTCTTTGAATTGTCATTTTAACAGTCTTATTTGCTTAAATAATCTGAGAGCAATTTTGATTTAATAAATCTTTGAGGATAGAGAACAATATGATGCTTTCAATTGATTACTATTTTGAATTGATTCAATTTGTTTAATCATTGATATAATGTCTTATTAAGAAGTGTTTTAACTTTATTCACATATTCACACTTACAAGTGGCACATTCAGTGAAAAGTGCAAACAAGCTCAAAAAGGGCGCCCTAACCAAAAATTGGCTAAGTTACAAGGTTAAGTGCAATGGTGCACAAAATCAACGCCTTTGCACCAAGTCACAAAATCACTTAAGTGCAAGGGCACTGATTTTTTGGCGCCCTTGCACTTTTCATACTTAGAAATTTTTTAACAAGTGCAGGAGCACTCTTTTTTGGAGCTTTTGCACTTTTTCCAGTTTCGCGAAGTATGATCAGTGAAAGTTCATGCGAGCACTCGTTTCGAAGGTCTATGTGAGGCGAACATAGGGGGATGCTCAAATTGGCTGTCTGAGACTTTGGAACACATTTTGAGGTGGATAAAAAATCGCCTCGTTTTGCATGCTTGAACATCATGAGCCTAAGAAACAGACAAGTTTCGTAGGGGGGTTATTCGTGGAATCAGCGCTGCTAATTTCTATGATAACATATTGGATGTCATGTTTCCTCTATGTTGCTTCTTTTCAAATTCTATCTTCTTTAATTTTTGTGTAGTTTTATTTATTCAAACTCTCTTTGAATAGAAATTCTTGCACTATTCAAGAGGTGTAGCCTGTTTTCCTCCTCTTCCACTCAACCTTCTTCACACTTCTCAATCTGTCCTACATAGTCCCAATCACCCTTGCGTATACCTTTTTTCATCTCCCTCCATTTACCATGTTGCTCACTACCTTCTATCTATTGATGCAAATTAAATTTCCAATCAAATGGGCGCAACCTTCTACTTACATGCATTATGTATTATTTTCATTTGCAATTTAAATTTTTAAAATGTCTTAGCATAGGCACAACCCCTCTTGCTGATTTTTTCCATGAGAATCCTCTTCTTCCTGCACCCCCCTTCCCTGACAATTTTTCAATCTAAATTTTTTTATTGTCTTCCTACTAACCCTTCATTCTCAATGCCTCTTCATATGCCTTACCCTTAACATTTTAATTTCTCTCATATGCATTCATTTTCAATTTTAAATTCTAAAATGCCAACTTATAATAGCATGACCCTATGCATCCTCAAATATGCATTTCACATTTTTTAATTTTTAAATGTCTCTTTCTTGCCATCATATGCCCCCAATCTACAATTTATTTTAAATTTATTGTTTCTATTGTTGTTATTTCTTCTTCCAATGCTGACTCTCATTTAAAGTATCCTCTTCGATAGGCATTTCAATTCTCTTAAATTCTATTCTTTAGAGGTAGTGATTGTTTATTTTCCCCAACACATCCATTGGGTGCTAGAATAAATAATATATATATGAAGCCACAATCACTAATTGAATATTCAAACAACGAAGCTGCTGGTGAACTCGGAAAAATTGAAGATGCAACAATTTTGTTGATGCAGATTGTTCATTCCTCAGATGCTCTTGCATCAAATCCGTAGCTAATATGGAAATGGTGATTTGATTTAGGAGTTTGTGGATCAAAGCCACCTTTATGAGGAAATATATGTGAGAATTATTGTTGATTAGGTTATAGTTGATGGAATAGATTGTTCCTAGACAAGCACCATTCTTCAATAAACAATTGTTGATCTAGTACTCCTCTAGAATATTGTAATGTTGTATTCCACATGGAGCATAATTAGGGAAGCATTAGAGAGGATTGAAGTTTGGAATCCATTCTTGAATGTGAAGGGTGGAATCACCCACTTTCTATGGTGTGTTCTTTAGAACAAAATCCTTATTAGCACTCTTCCAAAATTCACCAAAAAAACCCTTTAGTAAGAATTTCATTGCACCTCAGGTGAGAATTGAATCCTCAATTTGGTTTTGTGTCCCTTTCCCACTTATCCTTCTTCCAATTAGTGCATATTCTAGTAAAAAAATTTCCATATACATGTCATCTAAGTGGACAATCACTCTTTGTTCATTCGTGCTAGAATTTGTATATTGCCGATTTTGGTACCAAGCATATTTAAATTATTAAATCAAAAGAAATAGATTATATTGCATTAATAGATTAAAATTATATGACATATAATGGGGCTCTTTGAAGAAGCAACCTCATTTGATCACTCTCAATATAATGAAGTTCTTTAGAATTGTATTTCTTGTATAATGAAGGTAAGGCGGGTTGGGTGTTGGGTTGGGTTGTGGGGATACTCCTCTTCTTTTGTGTGTGTCTCTCTGTTACCTTGCCCATGCACCTGTCGCTTTATTTCTTACTATTTTTATTTACGTTTTCTTTCAATCTATATTTACATACAGCCTCAGGGGACTAGTCTTGCCCCAATGTGACACCCCTTCCTAACACCAACTTGGCAAAATGTAAGACCAATGTAAGGTGGGTTGGGCATTGGGGTAGGTTGTGGGGATACCCGAGTCAACAAAAAGAAGAAAAAAATTCTACTTTTTTTATCGTCAGAATGTAAGACCTTTTATAGACTATTACATATATCCCTAGGGGACTAGCCTCGCCCCAGCGTGACACCACATCCTGATCCCAACTTGGAAAAATGTAAGACCAAAGTAAGGTAGGTTGGGTGTTGGGTTGGGTTGCAGAGATACCTCTCTTCTTTTTTGTGTGTCTATCTCTTACCTGTCCATGCACCTCTCCTTGTATTTCTTATTACTTTTATTTATGCTTTTTTTCAATCTAAATATACATACATCATTAGGGGAGTAGTCTCGCCCCAGCGTGACACCCCTTCCTGACCCCAACTTGGCAGAATGCAAGACCAAGGTAAGGTGGGTTGGGCATTGGGCTAGGTTGTGGGGATACCCCTAAGTCAAAGAAAAGAAGAAAAAGAAGTTCATACCTTTTTATTGTCAGAATATAAAACCCTTTACAGACTATTTCATATATCCCCAAGGGACTAGCCTTGCCCGAACATGACACCCCTTCTCGACCACAACTTGACAAAAAGTAAGACCAAGATAAGGTGTGTTGGGTGTTGGGTTGGGTTGCGGGGATACCCCTCTTCTTTTGTGTGTCTCTCTCTTACCCTATCCATGCGCCTCTCATTTTATTTCTTATTACTTTTATTTATTCTTTCTTTCAATCTATATTTACATACATCCTTAGTGGACTAGTCTCGCCCTAGCGTGACACCCTTTCCTAACCCCAAATTGACAAAATTTAAGATCAAGGTAAGGTGGATTGGGCGTTGGGATCGGTTGTGGGGATACCCCTAAGTCAAGAAAAAGAAAAAGAAGTGCTTATCTTTTTATTGTTAAAATGTAAAATCCTTTACAAACTATTGCATATATCCTCTAGGGACTAGCTTCGCCCTAGCATGACACCCCTTCTCGTCTCTAACTTGGAAAAATGTCAGGTCAAGGTAAGGCGAGTTGGGTGTTGGGTTGGGTTTCAGGGATATCCCTCTTCTTTTCTGCATGTCTCTCTCTTACCCTGCTCATGCACCTCTCGCTTTATTTCTTATTACTTTTATTTATGTTTTCTTTCAATCTATATTTTTTTTGATTTGTTTTTAGTTTTGTCTCTCTTTCTTTCTTTTTAAAATTGTCTTTCTTTTTGCCACCTTTTTTTATTTCTTTTCAATTTTTTTAATTACCTTCACCATGTAATTCTTTGTCTTTACATGGTTCTCTCTCTTTCTTATTTGACATTCTATATTGTTAAGTTATGGGTATGCTCCCTATGGTCTTTGGTTTGACTTTGAGATCCGAGTTTATTTGATGCGTGTGGCTTGCGGGTTGTTGCATACATCATAGGGGATTAGTTTAGCCCCAACGTGATAGCCTTTCCCAATCCCAACTTGGCAGAATGTAAGACCAAGGTAGGGCGGGTTGGACATTATGCTGGGTTGTGAGGATACCCTAAATCAACAAAAAGAAAAGAGAAGTCCATTCCTTTTGATTGTTAGAATGTAAGACCCCTTGCAGGCTATTGCATACATATTTAGAGGACTAGGTTATTTACTATTTATTTTTCTTGTCTTCTCTCTTATTCTTTAAGTGTATTTATTTTCAATCCCTTGCCATGGCTATCTTTTTTTTTTCTGTATAAGTTTTTCTTTATCATTTTTTATTCCTTTCTTATTGGACCATGGACCACAAACACTAGACTTTGGCTTTTGGAGTTTGTATCCTTGATCTTTGACATTTGATACAAGATCTGTAAAAACATCAATTGTGAGAATAGATCTTAGTCTATAGAATTTACACAATAAAATGTAGAACATGCATGTTACATCATATATCTCATTTGATGGCCAACTGCAACAATGTGTATTGTGTAAATTCAAAGACAATCCAACTCTATCAGCTTCTAGTAGAAATAAGGAACAACAAGTCCATATTACACCTGACGAACACACAAACTCCAACACCGACCACTATTTCTAATAAGCTAAAACAATGAATCAACAAGGGGGGTTGAGTAGGTTGGTCACACCATGCAGAGCGACATATACCGTCCAACCATAGTACCCATGCTAGCATTCAAAAATAGATATTGAAGCTATAAAATATGCTTCCTTCATTCATTCCAAATAGAAAAAAGATTTATATTGCAATGTGATAAAGGAAAAAAAGAATTGCACATCAGTATAATACTCCATACATCTACTACAAACAAAGGAATTCAATCATAGCAACATAGAACTACATTTTATTTATGCCAGGAATAACAAGAAATGAATACAAAGCAATTAGTTTAACAAGGGATCGGTTCCCCATCCTCCACCATAAAAACATCAACTTAAATTCCAGTTGCCTAACAACACACTCACACTTGATTATTTTGAAATGCCAATACAGGTTTTCCTTGTTCATGGTCTTTTGTCAGTAGTTCAT
This sequence comes from Sequoiadendron giganteum, assembly GCA_007115665.2. Taxonomy (NCBI): domain Eukaryota; kingdom Viridiplantae; phylum Streptophyta; class Pinopsida; order Cupressales; family Cupressaceae; genus Sequoiadendron; species Sequoiadendron giganteum. The sequence goes on from CM021107.1 coordinate 134,109,701, forward strand.
TTTCTTTTCCAAGGAAAATCACAATGACATCTTCCCTCACTCTAGAATCGGCTTATTTTTGCATTCTTAAATAGTTTATTCCTCTGGTAGCAACTACTCCAAAATGGGTGATAACTCTTTTCTCTTTTTCTCTTGATTGATGTAACTTCCACACATATCTCCACCACCAATGAAGGCTTGATATGTACCAAAAAAAAACAACGGTTCACTCCCATATAAGAAGTGCCACATCACAAGAAATTTAAGCAGACAAAATAAAAAATAAAAACCAAAACTTGAATAATGCAATGATGTCGTTGCATCAGGCTCCTCAGGGGAGTTGTTTGTGAGCATAACTCACAAAGGGGGTTGGGTAGTAGGACTACCCTTCCAAGTTCTCAACACTTGCAACATACTGCTTATGTTGAGAATTAACCACTCATGACCAATATTTCTTTCTTGTCTTCCAACATTTGGCTGGATCTCCATACATCGAACTCCTTAATACGGTCTTCGTGTTCTTCCCATTGGTTGACCTGCTTAATTATAATAACTCCCAAAATTCCATAATCTCCCAAATTTTATAATGTTTGTAAATGGGTCTAAGTATACACTAGTTGCTTATTATGTTGGTAGAACTCAATAGCTAGGTTCAAACACTTGGTAGTATAAAGTTATAAAGCTTTAATTCATTTAGAATATGACCAAAAGTTTTATGTTCCATGCTTTGGACATTTATGGCATTTATGGTGGTTTTTTAAGAGCTCTCTTTGGTAATTATCCATGGACTAAGGCTCTTGGTATCTGATAGAGTCAAGAATCCTCTTTGGATTGAGTTTTTCATCCTTCTTTCTCTTAGCTCTTTTATTGACCATCTCATTAACTTGTACAACATTTTAATTGATTTGGACAGGATAAGTTTTATTTCTCTTAACCTAAAGAAAGAGGGTTCAATTTTAAATCAATGTTTGTAAGGATCTCAAAGAGGATTGATATTTAGATGAAGATAAACTTCACACTATATTCTATGTGTTAATTTTCCCAATGCTTGTTTTAGTTGTCAATAATTAACTAACTAAAAATAAAGTTTCTATGTAAATAGTTTTACTTTTAATTACCAAAAATGTTTATTCATTTAATAATCTATTGTAAAACATTAAAAAAAATATATTAGATTTATTTCAAATAAATAAATAAAGAGTTAAGGTTGTATTTGTTAATTTTAAGCTTAAGATGGAAATGAAAGAAGATATGTTTGATTCAAAGGTTGCCAAAGTTGCAAATGGTTGAGAAGATGATGATAAATTTTTAATGTCGTTTCACTTTGATTATGGAACTTTGTTTCTACAATTGTATGTGTTGAGATATGAGCACACAATGTCATGTTTGTCTAGATGCACTAGTGTCCTTTACACTCTAGAGTCCTTTGTTGTGATTTGGTGTATTATGCACACTGTGGTGTATGCTTGCAACTTTTGTAATTGAATCTTGAATAGTAACTAAAGGTAAAGGTAGTCCTTGAAGATTGATTTTGGGAATGATCACAATTAGATTTCAAACTAATTTAATATAATATCTTAAAATTGGAATTCTTGTAATTTTTGCAATAATAGTATAAAATGTAGAAATTCTCAGTTTTTGATCACCCAGGTCCCAATGTTGGCAAGGTAAGAGAACATACAATGATCAAAGTATTAATTGGAAGCAAGCCATAAAATTATTCAATGTATACAATGTGAAAAATTTAACCAATTAACCATGTCATGGCAACATTCCCATCTTACTTTCAATTATCAAGCTATATGGTGGAGAATCACACATTTGATTATAATTTGATCAATTAAACAAATAATTATTCATCTAATTTGATATCGTGAGTTTTGTTAAACAATTGACCTACAATTTGAAATAGTAATTTTGTCAAACAATTGATGTGCAAATTGAAAACACAAAATAATTACTTGAAATATGTAGTCAAGCCAAAAGAAGATGTAACAACTATTATTAAAATCAATTTTGATCACAATGATCCATAAATTGTTGCAACAATAGTCCCCTCATAAAATCCATGACCTAGACAAAAATGACAACCAACTATTCACTTAAGTCTTGCAATACAACAAACTCAATAATTTTTAGCAACCTTTATGCAAATATGAGTCAATTATGATAATATATACATATAGAGATCAAACAAGTGACCAAATGGTCTCCTAGGATAATCACAACTATCATATGCAAATGTTCAAAAGTAATATTCAATTCAAATTATCACAGGAATATTGCGATGAAAATTCAAAATTACATAATAAAATATGAACTCATAATGCCATCTCAATATCTCAGATAATATAAGTATGTTAAAATACATTAAATTTGGGAAACCTTCAACTAAATATATTTTATAATTCAAAAACAACTGAAACTAGTAACCAATTGAAACTTGGTGATTTTACTATTCACTGCAACTCTACAAATCTTTTGCATGTTCTTGAAACAATTTTTTCACATAGATGCAATCCTTGGATGGTATCACCTCTTGTTGGATAAGAGGTTTTTCATCCATTGGTGAAAATATGAACATATATACTTAATCTTTAAGAAAGGGGTTTTGCATCAAACGATGGATACCTTTCCTTAAGTCCAACTTCTCCTTTTATAATGTTTTGTTTGCTATTTTTAGCCTTTTTTAGAAGTCACTTGAAATTCCTTTTCTTTTTTCCTTTTAATATTTAATTTGCCCCCTTTTCTTAGCAACACTTAATAGAACAACTTAAGTTGTCTTTAAAATCACTTTATAATATTACTTTGAGGAGCTTTTTAATTTAGTAATAAAATATAAGTCGCCTTTTTAAAATATTGAAGTTACTTTTTGGACAATTAAAATTGAATATTAAATTATTTTGGGAGTTTTGTAAAGGGGACATTAAATCCAACAATTTGTATTTGATGTTTCGATTATGTGAATCTAGGTACTCATGAGAAGAGAGGTCTATAACAATAAAAGGCATCACATGGAGCTCTATGGAGGTCTTAATGGTCTTTAATTCTCTTGGATTTAGTTGATGTGTGTACTTGGCTAAGCTAACTTTGCTAATGAATTCTAGATGTTCATTTCCCTTAAAAAAATCTTCTTATAGAAACATTCTATCCATTTTTAACCATTGGAAGTGAGTTAGGGTTAGGGTTGTGTGAAAGTGGAAGCATTACATAGGAAAACATAATTTGAATGAGTGAAACATCAATGCATTTTACTATATATAGGAGATGGGAGTGGATCATTAGAGCCATTCGAGACAAGGATATTAAGAAATTTTTAACAAGGCATAATGTTTCTTTTTGATGCCCATATCCTAGAAAATCATGAAAGACACTCAACTTCATTATTTACTTGTTGCTTATGTTATCTATTGACATTGTGGGCACCTTTGTGGTAAAAAGATATTGGAGAACCTAGAAAGCTATCAAATTATGTCTATAATGTGATGGTGAAGTTTTTGTATTGGCTTTCTTGTGTTTGATCAATCTTTTTAGTTGTCATCAATTTTAAACTAGCATGGTATGCCTACAAAAAAATTTCCTTGGGTTAAATCATTAGAGTACCTTTGGTTAAAATCATTTGACAAGCTTGGAAAGTTATCTAATAATGACTCTAGGTGATAGTGATTGTTTTTGTATTGGCTTGCCTATGTTTGACGAACCTCTTTAGCAATCACAAAAGTTAAAGCATGGAATCCCTCTAGAAGAGTTTCCTTGGATTAAATCCCTACATTGCTTCAAGAACGATATCTACATTGTCAAAGATTTGTTTACCACTTCCATTGATACTTGGATCCTTAGGTATAAATTGAAGAGTATTTTAAATCACATTGGAGTTGATTTTTGGAGCATATATTGAAATTATTATGACAATTCAAGATGCACATTAACATAAGTCTTGGACTTAAATCATCTTCCTAACGGGGGAAAGATTGGGGTTTACATGAATAGGCATTTTTTTTAGATAGAAGCCTCAACGAGGTTGTTCTTGGTTCTTACCCAATGCAATTTTGTATTAAAAACTCAAATCAAATGTAATATTATCCAATGACTTTAGTTTGGAATTGGATTAAATATTGTTTGGAAATTCATTATAGAGGCAAGAAAGCTCATTTGACTTATTTGAACAAGTTCTACTTAGGAAAGAAATTGAACATGAGGTCCTTCCAAACCTTGCATATTGTGTGTAACCACAAGTCAATCAAGCATCTATTTTGAATTTGTCTAGAACTAAAGAAGCTTGGTATTTGATAGATTCTTTCTTTTGGTGTTATGTTTATAAGATGAATACACTTTAGATTTAACTTGTTCCTCTTTTACCTAAATTCAACTCCATTTTCATGCAAAGAAAATATAATTATAATAATTTCAATGTCTATTAGAATTAATTTTATTTTTTGATGAATAGGCAGCTATCTTTATTAAAATTAAGATAAAGTTTCATATTCATAAAAAAAGAGGAGGTTGAGAGCAGGGATGCATAGAAACACTCTGTTGTTGGCCTTGAGAAGGTGATCAACTACGGGAAGAGGTGGGTGAAGTGGGAACCCAAGCAACAGTACACGTGGCATTGCCCCAGTGATCCAACAAAACTTGTAGGTGAGCAACCTCAAGTGCAACTTTATTTTCTTGCACCTGAAACTGTAAGAGCACATTAGAAAAAATAATAGCTTTAGCATATAAAGAAACATTAATATCCATTTGAGAATGAGTAAATATGCAAGCATTTTTGTCTTTCTAGAGATTGAAGAGGATTTCCACCTTGAAAGTGTGCCAAAGTTGGGTAAATTTTGCAGGAGTTCTGGGTGAATCTCCCAACAGGACCATATGCCAGGAGAAAGGATCCGGCCTAAAGGGCCGAAAGAAGTCATGAATCCAAGTCCAAAGCTGTTGAGCTCTAGGAGAAAACCAGAAAAGATGCTTAAAAGTCTCAGCTTGCCCACAAAAATGGCAGTGAGGGTCCTTGAATCCCAAATGAACAAGCCGAGAGCCCACAGGAAAGCCTTCAGAAAGAATACACCAAGCAAAGTGGGTAAGTTTCAGACTAATACTTGCAAACCAAGTGGCAAAAAATATTTTATGCCAGACATGAGCGGAGGATTGAATAAGCCACCTCTAGTTCAAACTTTGGATCATAGGAAAGTGTGGTGAAATCCACCTATAACCAAGATGAGGTTTGTATTTCTTGAAAGGGGTGTCTGGATACCACTTCCAGTCTTTCCACAAGGGTTTGGTCCCAGGAATTCCAACCTTATGAAGCATCTTTGCAAGAATAGCATTCACTAGACCATCATAAGTAGCATGGTCCTGGTTTTGAAGCCTGTACAAGGCACACAAATTTTCCCACTATATGATATGCATTGTGGGTCTATGAAATAACTGTTGCAGGGTCTGGATACCCTTCTTGTGGAATCTGAGCGTTTGAAGCCAAGATGAATTAGCCAATGGCTGACCATTACAAGAAAAAAGAGGCGACCACCAAATATTCTATTGGTTGAGCGAAAGCCCATCATGAAACCCAGATCCAACCCAACGGAGCTAGGGCTTGATAGCCTCCCAGGGTTGCCAAATACTTTTGGCCACAAAATTCCCAACAATTTGGACTAGTTCCTTCATGACCAAAAGGGTTTGAAAGTCGATCCCCTTCGAGGTGGTTCTATGAACAAGAAAGCCAGACTGAATACAATGCTTGAGAAAAAAATTCTAGGCCTCGTCCCTAGTAAGGGAATGGATAATTCATTTAACACATAAAAAAGTTCCTTGCCGTTGAGTGGAGAGAAACCCAAGTCCTCCAGAATCTTTGTGAAGGCAACATAATTCCCAAGCAACAAGGTGAAACCCTATGTGGAATTCAGAAGAGGCCCAAAGAAAATCTCAAAGCATTTTTTGAAGCTTGCCATAGGCAACTTTGGAAGGGGCCCAACAAGAGGAGTAGTAAACATGGGTAGCTATCAAAACTTTAGAGCACACCTGTAATTTCCTTGCCAAGGAAAGAGGCTTGGTAATCTAGTAAGAAAGATTCTACTTGAATCTAGAAAGCACAACTTGTGATAGCTCAGTTGGGGACGCTTGGAAAGCAAAGGAAATGCCTAGGAACCAAATTTTTTTCTCCTAGCCCAATCCACTTCTAATTATACTATTGAAACCAAGGAGGAGTGGGAAAAATAGGCTATCTGTAGCACAAAGTTTTGTGCCACTAATTGGAAAATCCAAAAGAAAGAAAAAAAGTATTAATGCAATCCAAGACCCCTTTAATAGTCTCTTCTTCCTCTAGGAGAGTGAGGAAAGAGTCATCCACAAAATGGCCATTAACTAGCTGAGCTTGAGAGTTGGGCAAGGAAATACCCTTGACACATTGTTGGGAAACCACGTTGGCCAAGAGGTAGCCAAATCCTTCAGCCGCAAGCACATATAGAGAGGGGGTAAGTGGGTACCCTTGTCAAATGGAACGAAAAATCCTAAAGACAGAAGATTGGCGGCCATTGATAGTGATACAAGCAAAGGCATCCACAAAAAGAATACGAACAACCTGAATGAAATTAGGCCCAAAACAAAAATCTTGCAACATAGCAAGAATAAAAGGCCATTCAATGCGGTCATAGGGTTTGGCAAAGTCAATTTTAACAAAAATGGCTTTCTGGTTTGAACGTCGGGCCCATTCCATGCCTTCCCAAACAACAATAATATTATCTAGAATAAACCTGGATTTGATGAACCTTGTTTGCTCTGGGTGCACAATCTAAGGAAAAAGATCGTAGATCGTCAGAGCCAAAGCCTTGACAATAATATTGTAGGAGACGTTGAGAAGCGAAATAGGCCTCTAGTTACAAATGTCCTCTAAATCCCCAAATTTAGGTATGAATTTTATATTGCCTTTGTTTATTAAGTTACCTAGAGAATTAGCATGAAAAGCCTCTAAGTAAACATGATGCAAATCTTTCCCAACACAGTCCCAAAGAGCCTTGTAAAATTCACAAGGGAAGCCATCGACCCCCGGGGCTTTGTTGAATTAGCCATGGAATGAACAACTTCCTTGAGATCTCAAAAAAATATCTAGGTTGGGGAAAGCCTATTTGGCACAATAGTAAGGCAATCCTGAAGGGCTTGCTGTCACACAGGTGTGGGCTCCTATGCAGTGAAAACCTGCTCATAATGACGCACAAAGGCCTAGAGAATGTCAGGGAGCTCAGAGAGAGCCTAAATGCCATCTTTGATTTTTTTAATGCCTAGGATGAGTGTTTGGCACACAATGCCAAAAAAAACTCTTTGGAGGCACGATCACCAATTTTTAGCCAATGTAACCAAGCTTTGATCTACACACCTCTGGCAACGTAATTGTCAGCAACTTTCTTTTTGTGCCTTAAATTCACCACCCTAACTTGCAATGATGGGGAAAAGGGGTTGGCTGCCAAAGATTCAGTAGATGAGTGCAGGTCGACAGTGGTAGCCTCATAAGACTGTCGGTGAAAGATAGCTAGCTGACATCCATAAATACACAAACATCTAGCCATGTGTGTGATAGCATCGTTCCACCAGGTAATCCAGCCTCTATGATGAGCTAGTTTGCACTCCAGATTCCACACTCTATGAATGTGGGCCAGGGTAGGCTTTTGTCAAAGTAGAGACGTATTAAAAAAGAATTGAGTTTTACACATGCAAGGTTGACGTGTCTCCCATTCAATGTGAAAATAAATTGGGAAGTGATCAGACAGCGTCACATCCACTAATGGCTTAACCGGTAGAGAAGAGTTGTCAAAAGAGAAAAAAGATTGATTTGAGATCATGGCACGATCAAGGCATTTAAATATTATGTCAGAACTGGCCCTAAAATTGCGCCAAGTGTGCCAGAGAGAATGAGAATGGTGGTGACCAATATTGGAATAAAAAATTCCCAATTTATTGTGCATGTAAAACCACGCCTCCCGTTTGCCAGCTGCCCATTTGAATGGAAGGGTTCCATCCTTGTCATACACAATCTCAACCATATTGAAATCCCCGCATAATAACCAGGTAGCAACTGGCAATGAATTAACAATCCAGCACCAAAGCAAAGATTGCTCCACAACATCATTAGAAGCATAGACATTAATAATCCCAAAGGAATGATTATCAATGTTAAGAAGAATCCAGACGAGTCGATGAGAAGGATCAGACCCGTGGTCAACCACACAAGAATTCCATCGTGGGGAAAAAAGGGTGACAACTTTGCCATGCCTAGCCTCATGCATAGTGCAAAATATTTTACTGGCCGACCAAATAGAACGGCAAGCCGAAGCAAGCAAAAATCCAGAAATTTTAACCTCTTGGAGACAAAGCACTTCAATACTAGAATATTTTTGCAAAGTATCCCTAACAAAATACTTTCTGGAGAGGTCTATCAAACCTCAAATGTTCCATGAGAGGAAATTCATGAGTGAAACTCCTCCATATTGCTGGAGTCTGGTTCCTCTTCATTTAGGGAAGAGAAATGATTTTGCAAAAAATATTGCGAAGATGACCCAATCTAAATAGATGAAGAGGAAAATCTCCACTTTTCTTGTACATATTCACCCTCTTCACGCGGTGGAGATGGACCGTGAGACCGCCTTTGAGCTCCCAAGACGAGAGGAGAAACGCTTGGTTGAGCAAACATAACGACAACAGGCTGAGGTGTTGCCTTTGTCCTGGGCTACACTGAAGCATTAGCAGCTCCAATAGGAGAGTCTGTCCCCTTCTTTGAAGGGTTTGAAATGACCTTTGATGGTTTAGAGGCTTTAGAGGCCAACCCACAACCAGTTGACTTATTTTTCCAGTTTGTAACCATGGTCTATTTTTCATCAACTTTAGTAGAAGGTTTCACCTGATGAGGTGGTGGAGAAGGTGTACGAGGCACTGCCAAAGGGCAGTCCTTAATCTTGTGGTCTGCTGACTGATACCTATAACATGTGTTGGGAAAATTAAAATAAGTGACTTTCTGGTTATGCCAGAGAGATCCAATTTGAATATCAATGAATTCTTTCAAATCCTTGGAGAGGTCTATTTCCACACAGACTCATTTTTGGGGCCGGGCCTGGAAAAACCTATCTGGATCAACGCAAATGACCCTCCCCAGTGAGGATGCAATATGGTTCAAAAAAGGCACACAAGACAAAGGCAAACCAAGGAATTCAATCCAAATTGGGACCCGCAACTTGGTGTCATTTGAGACAACAAAATCTCAGGTCCATGCCTGGAAAACCAGCAAGGATGACCTGACATACTAGGGATCGTGGGCTAAGATAGCCTGAACATGATTGACTTCTGCAAAACAGAATAGAAAAAAACCCTTGGTTAAATTTTGGATCATATCAAGGCAGACCCCATTAGGGACCTAGGCCTTGCTGACCCATTCTTTAAGCACACTTTCATGGGGAGTCCTCCCAAAAAAATAACCCAAAAGGGTGTGCTGCTCAAGCCATTGGCAAGAAGAATTAAAATTTGGTAAAGGAAAAATCACATCAGCTGGGGAGTCAAAATTCTAGCCTCGTGAAAGACTTTCAGAACAAGTTTTTGGGGATGTTTGTTCGGAGGAGCCATTGAGCAGCGTCGTCGAACCGCTAACGCCGATATGAATTGTTGGGTTAGAGTTGGTTGAAGGCATATTAAAACATAAAACCATAGTAAATGCGGCCGTACACACAAGAAAAGAGGGGTTTCCTATGCATAATGTGCAGTATGACGTAAGAGGGGCCAAGGGTGACCACAAAAACCACAAAACCCTAGTAGAGATCATACACCTTCATACTCGACTATCCTATTAGAATTAATTTTAGTTATCATTTGTCATATTTTTGCATGTTGGTGGCGATCCTATACAAAATAGCTTACATAGTTGCTCCAATGTTGTTTCCTCCTTTTATTCACAATAACTTTTTTGAAATTTCAATCTTTGTGCCATTTTCCACTATGCTTAGTTTCCCTTGTTTCAACTAATTAATTTTTTTTTAAAGCCTAATAAATTTTTTTTCAAATTTTATTAGTAATTTGTTAGTCTGTTAAATCTATAGAAGTTTGGAAGCATTTGTGAATAATTTTGGCCCTGATAAATCTAACAAGTGTGATTGTGAAAAAACTTGATCTAAGAAATGTACCGAGTGCATATTAGATTTCACCATTTCTAAGCCTTATGTATTGAAATGTTTTGTTTTGATTAGATAAATATGGGAAAAGGGTCTGTACCCAATACAAGAATTGAAATGTTTTGTTGGGAAATGATTTTTCTTGTATAATTTTTAAATTGTTGTTTTCTTTCATCTTTGAAAAAATACAAATGTAATTGTTTCAAATGAAACTATTATGGAATTCAGATTTGAGATAATTTATTTATTTTATATGATTTATAATACTATGATGTATTTGTAATTGCAAGTTTATAAGGTAGCTCTTGAGGTGGAACATCTAAATATTTCTATTAATCATTAGAATAATGGTCTACATGCACTCACATATTTCTATAACACTCAAAAATAAAATATGACATTACGAATAATAAATTAAAGACAATCAATTAGCTATTTTCCATCATAGCACCACATGTCAAAAAAAGAATTTATATTCATTTCCAAATTTGAAATTTACAAATTACATAGCTTGACTCAGGCCAACATTACCTCTTAGTCAACTCAAGTTACATCATGTAATACATAGTACAATAATCAAAATGGAATTCCATGTGATTCCTTTTTAACGCTCATCGCATTTGGTGGACGAGAACATGGTTTAGCTGCTTTTTCACCCAACCACAAAGCTACGCCATAATTCTTCCTAACTCGAAGAATAACCAACCTTGCATGGAATACTTAGCAAGAGATATAGTAGTAAGAGATTATGTCGAGGAAAGAGCGGCTGCTATTGCATGTTGCTTGTCCATGTGACTACACCCATACCAAGATTGAAAATTTACCTAAAATTGGACTTCCTATCATCAACTGAACCCGCCTTATCTGAATCTATAAAACCAACCAGCCTAGGATCTTTACATTTGTTGTACAAAATGCCAAAGTCAGGTGTCCCTTTCACACATCTCAACACTCGCTTCATTGCAACCCAGTGCTCTGTCTTAGGGGAAACCATAAAATGAGAAATGTAGCTCACAGAAAAATTAAGATTAGGCCTAGTGGTAGTAAGATAGATGAGGTTGTCCACTATTTGCTTGAATGCAGACTCATTCACCACTAGTGAGTCTAATTTGGCTAAAAGTTTCAGCCCCTTCTCCATAGGAATGGATGAAATTTTGCAATCTTCCATCTTGAATTTCTCCAGCAAACTCTTGGCATACTTTGAATGGGAAATGAAGATATGGCCACTTCTGTGCCAAAATTCTACACCCAGAAAATAGTGTAGGAGACCCAAGTTCATCATCTCAAATTCCTAACACAAATTCGACTTGATTTGTTCAATCAAATGTAACCTACTACTAGTAATGATGATATCATCCGCATAGATGACAAGAAGGATGATATCATTTCCAGTGTTCTTGATGTACAAGTTTGCATTTGAGGGACTCCTTTGAAACCCTTGTGCAACCAAATACTTGTCAAACTTCAGTTACCATGCCCTAGGTTCTTGCATTAGGCCATAAAGAGCCTTCAACAATCTACATACCTTATGCTCTTTTCCTGCAACCTTAAAACTAGGAGGTTGCCTCATATGTATACCTCTTCCTCCAAATCTCCATTGAGGAAGGCACTCTTCATGTCCATCTTGTGGACCTTCCAACCAAACTGTGTGCCATGTCTAGGACAAGTCAAATGGTGTTCATCTTTGTTGTAGGAGAAAAGGTTTCCTCATAGTCAATACCTTCTCTATACGAGAACCCCTTAGCCACCAACCGAGCCTTGTATTTATCCTATGTTCCATCAACTTTGTATTTTACCTTGTTTACCAATTTACAACCAATGGGTTTCTTCCCTGGTGGAAAATCTGACAGAACCCACATGTTGTTCTTCAAAAGAATATGATGCTTAGAATCCATAGCCTTTCCCATTTAGGTTTATCCTTGGCCTCTAAATACTGTCAGGGCTCATAAACACCCTGAATGTTGGCCATAAGAGTAAAGTTTACTATGTTCTTTTTTGTCTTGCCTCTAGACGATCTTACCTTAACAAGGTCATCATCATGAACATCACCAATGAGCTTCACCCACCACTTAGAGTGAGGAGGAGATGCATCTTCTTCCAAATTAGGATGAAAATCATTATGACTTGGGTTGCCTGGAATAATACCATTTGGATGTTGATCCATGTTATCCCGAGAAAAATCTATTGGTACAAAATCTTGCCTCTAAGGAGATTCCACACTATCAGAATCATTAGAGTCCCTCCATGCTGGTAGAGGATCTTGCCTAGGAGATTCCACAATTTTAGAATCATCAAAATCCCTCCCTACAGGTGGATCTACTAAAAGCTTAGCTCCCAAATCCTTGGTCTTCAAAGGTTGATTGTCAAGACTCTTAATGGGAGAAGAGAGCAAAAAGGGCCCACCTTCCTCATAAAACACAACATCCCTATTGAATGTCAAATGATTAGTGGCCACATTAATCAATCGACAGACCTTATGATTGCCATTGTATCCTGTTAGCATCAACTTCTGGTTCTTGGATTCCAGCTTGGTCCTCTTGGCATCTAGAATCCAAACATACGTAGTCGAACCAAACACTCTAAGATGAGCGATTCTTCGTTTCCTCCCACACCATGATTCCTCTGGTGTCATCTTCTTGGTGGCCTATGTGAGAGACCAATTAAGAAGCTATACTATAGTATACACCGCCTCAGCCCAAAAATTCTTGGGAACATTCTCGTTCTCCAACATATAATGAGCCATTTCTATAATGATACAATTTCTCTGCTTGACAACACCATTCTACTGAGGGGTATAAGGTGTGGTAAGCTGAATATTAATAATGTGTTTGAAAATGGAGTACAATGTTGCTTCCTTGCTTGGTAAGCTTTGCAAACACCATGTGTTTGATGTTGAATCTTAGGTAAGCCTTCTACCAAATTCTCTCAAGCCAACTGAGAGAGGTAGGAAATGTTGAGATGCCCATACCATTAATGCCAAAGAGTGTTGATAGATGAACTCCTCGCAACCAACACATGCTCCAAAGGATCTCAAGTATCAAGCAACTGATATAAACCACGATCCTCGAGCCCAACTGCCACAATTTTCTTGGACTGCTTATCAACAATTTGAAACTTGTGTGAACTGAAAATGATGTCCAACTTCAGATTGTGTCGCATAATCTGACTCACTGAGAGAAAATTAAGCTCCATGCTTGGTACATTGTATAAATTGAGAAATATTGAATTTCTCCCACCAGATGTGATTTGGATGTTGCCCTTGCTGACGAATGTATACTCTTCGCCACCACCAAAGATGACAGAACTTTTTTCCACCACCAAAGATGACGTAATCGAAGCAAGCCATATACTCTATGAACCAATATCTCTTATTTGTAAAATATCGAGATGCTCCAAAATTGATGTACCATGTAGATGATTTGACACGATCTACTAGTCGTTTTGCCATCAAAGCATTAGAGGTAGACGTTGGATTAGATTGCATAGATGCCATCCCTCCTATTTTTCAAAAGCACAAAAAATATTGTAAAGTCTGTGATCAACTAACACTAAACCTTGGACAATCAGTTGGCACAACTCCCACGATTTTTAAAAAATCGTCTAAAATGAGCTAAAAAATGAAATTAATTCTAGGTACATGTAGGCATGGTTTCCAAGCCATAGTTGGGCCATGCCATACTCGTACTTGTATCAGGTATGCTAGTACACATACCAGGGGATGAGGGTCACGTATCTTGCAACCTTGACCAATAATGTTTCTCTATTTTTAGTAAATAATAGAAACACCCTATTTCATACAAATGGCTTTTTGAAATATCTTTTTAAATTTCTAGTAAATAGATTATTCTTTGTTTTTTAATTTTAGAATGCCCTATCTAGATGTATCTGGAATAGCTCTATAATTTACTCAATTTTGGGTATAGGTAGGCATGGTTTCCAAGCCATACCTAGGCCATGCCATACTCGTATTTGTATTAGGTATCCTAGTACATGTACCAGGGGATGAGGGTCAAGTATCCTACAACCTTGACCAATAATGCTTAGAATTGCATCAAAGAGTTTATTGAAGGATGACTGTGGACTCATCCTTCATGGATCTTAAACATAGTAAACTATTTTGTAGAATGTGAACATGAAATGGAAGAAAGAAATGTGAGAGTTTCAACCTCAACTTGGGGTTCATCAAGGTGTAGGAGTGTTGAGGGTGAAGGGGAGCAGCCACAAAACCGATTTGAGTGCCCTCCCACCATTTTAAAATTTTATGCAAAGGGACCTTTTAATTCCAAAACACTTCTCCAATTTGTGATAGCTCTAATCTCCTTGATAGTTTTTAAATTTTTATATTTAATTTTTGATATTGTTTCTCTATTTTTAGCAAATAATAGTCTCATGAATATTTATGATACAATCTAATATCTCTAATCCTTTTTACATTCTTTTTAGGCATATTATTTTACATTTATTTTGTTTGTTCCATTATTGAATGTACTATTTTATATTTATGTACTCAATGTTTACATTATTTTCAGTCATACATATTATTTTGTTTTGAGTCAGTTGTTCAAATTACCTTTATCCATTATTTAATCATATCATAGTTACATTTTTATCACCTGCATCCATCATAATCAAAGATAATAACAACATTATCCTTAGTAAAGCATACATCAAATATAATAACAACAAAATTACCCATTTTTTAATCATATCATAGTTATATTCTAAATCCCTCGTTAATAATCATGAAATTTAATGGGTATACAGTTTTTGTCCCAATTTATTGAACGGTTTTAGGATTACAATTCGCAGACAATTATATATGCATAGAGTCATGTCGTGTAGGGTTTCATCATATCAAGCCATGTAGGTTTTCATCACATGAAGCTTCGTAAACAATGATATATTCTTTTCAGATTGTATATATATATACACTACATGACTGTATATATATAAAATCTAATAAGAATATATCATTGTCTACAAATTGTAATCATTGTATTTACAGAAAATGATATATTCTTACTAGATTGTCACTACTGTATTTGACTACAAATTTTGATGAATGTTTGGTGACATATCGACACTATTTTCAACTTACCGATGCAACATTGATTTCAATTTCGTCGCTTTAACGACCCATTTTTGTATGTCAAAACCATGACCCAACATCGTCGATTAGTGCCACAGAAAATGTTGGTTGTGTCTATTGCAAAATCAATGTCACTTCATCCATTTTCCGATGAACGTTGGAGCAAACCGTCGTTCACATTATGATGAAAACTATGTCGCGTGTACAACAACCTCCTAGCAATTTTTTGTGGTTCGTTGGGCTATGTTCACAGAAATTGGAACACAACCCTATTTATTTTCCAACAAATGTTGGAGCAAACCATCATTGCCATTATGATGAAAACTATGTCGTGTGTACAACAAATTCACAAGAATAGAAAATTCACAAGTATAGCAAATTCGCAAGTATAGCAAAACACTGTCGCAAGTATAGATAAATTCGCAAGTATAGAAAAACACTGTCACAAGTATAGATAAATTGTCGAACTCACTTTTATTTATTAAAAACATTCATCGGAACCTCGACGAACACTAACCATATACCCGTCGGCCCACAAATTAAGGAGGCTAACCATATGTCGGCCCAGAAATTAATGGAAGGGGATGGTTGACTTTAAGTGTGTTTCGAAATAGCGACAAAAACCACAGGGCGTCACAATTTTGACAAACGTCGGGCATAAATTTTATTTTTTTTGAAAATTTCACATTAAATACACAGGTACCCAACAATGCATCTAATTATACATCTTTCGTCGGAAAGTTTCATTGTATTTTGTAGTCAAATGAGTTAGTGTGTGTATATATATACAATCTGATAAGAATATATCATTGTTTGCAAATACAATTATATATTCTTATCACATGGACCTTAACATGAGCCTCTATCAATGTCTACCATTTAATAATGCCCAAGTTTCTTTCCATATATCCCTATAACTCAGTTATCTTTAATAAACACATTGACATTATCAGTTTAATATATATAGTCATGCCATGTAGGGTTTCATCATATCAAGTAGGATAGGGTGTTGGGGGGTATAGGCATCTTTTAGATTTTTTATTTTATATATATATCAGATTAAATATATAAAAAATGTAGAAATATATGTATGTCAGATTAAATATATTTCCAATTTATATAACACTAACTTAGATGCAATTCATGTTAATCTGTTTACCTTTCCCATGAAATTTTGTATGTTCAACAATGGGTTTCACTTGGCATCAAGGATCATTCTGCATTTTGGTGTTTTTTACAATCATTTTTGTATATGGCATCGAGGGTTTCACTGTAACTATTTTCTTTAAGGTATTGTCAATTTTATTTCAGAATGCATGAGATTGTGAATTAAATTTATATATATATATATATATATGTGTGTGTGTGTGTGTGTGTGTATACAAACACAAAAACATATATACATATACATATGTATAGTTATAAATACAAAATACACACATGCATACATATATATATATATATAGTTTTTTATGTACATGCACATATATAGATTTCTAAGCATAGACCATGCACTATTTCATTTAAATAAGTAAAACCTAGGATTACATGAATTTGTTTGTAGATATACATACACAACCTGATTGTAAGGGTGGATTCCTAAAGCCTTCTATGATCATGCTTGTTTATTTTTTGGATTTTTAGACTCATATTTATGTTGTACTAACAAGTTATGCTATTTTTACTGTATGTGTAGGTTAAGTGGAAAATAATGACACCTATTAGATGACCAAAAAGGGTTGTAGGAAGAGAACCACATGCCGTTAGAGTCACTTGCGGGGTGCACTTCGTTGAAACAAAGCCTGATGAGGAAGTGCATGCAATTCCTAGCCAACAATGTAACTTCCCACCACGCAACCCTATAGGAAGTTGCAATTAACTACTTAAATGGACTATTTTTTTTTTTTGTTTAAGTAAAATTAATAAGCAAGTTCACTAACTAAAGCCAACAACCTCTAAGCTTACGAGACAGAGGTTATATAGAACTTCAACAAAAACATGAATTTAAACCATGTCAATTATTTAATTAATAAATAAACACATACATTCCAAATAAGATAATTACATCAAGCATAAGAGATAACTTTCAATTCCATTTATCCATAATTAAATATTACAATTACATCTCTCATTCCCCGAATGAGGCAAGTCCAATAAACAAGGTTACCATTACAACTTACCACCTCGATAACAAATGAGGGTAATAAATTACAAGAACAACTGAAATGAAATAAAGCAAGAACTGGAACCGAATACCATGAGCTCTCCAATTGGAAATCTCGTCCACACGAACATGAAGAAAGCCCAACAGATTAATGTTCACACCACCCAACCAAGTGGAACCCGAAGGCCCACCCCCCGTGCTAGGAGATAGTAACAAGGAATCCTAGCCAAAGCCAACACCTCTAGACACAAGCTAAATCATAATTGAACCAAACTGACACAACCAATCACATGTACAACACAAGTACAACTCTAACATGATCACATTGCTTCTAGATATAAAATAGATTAAGTATGTTAAGAGAACCATACACATAATGAACAAGTACCAATTGTTGTCCTAGACAGAGTGTCATCACACAACTAGTCATGGGATTACCTCTGGGAATATTCATAGGCTCCAGGCCCCACTAAGGGTTATCCTGGTGGCCTCAACCCAATATCGGCCCCCATACTCACTCATGCAGAATCAAATACCTTTTCTACAGACAAGATAGATGACCTTGCCATTCCAGGCCTTCCCACTCATCCCAAGTCTAAACGAGCCCTTGTGTCTATGAGTGAGGCAAAAATATCTTGATTAGTGAGAATTTAGTCCTAATCTTCTAAGTATTGTTTTAGTTATCACTTGATTAACCACCTCCGAAGGTTTCCAGTTTACCTCTTTGGGCTTTGACGCCTAACGGAAGCCACTCTTCTACTTGACAACACACAATCGAACCAATTACCAAGGGAACCCAAGTGCACACACAACAGATATTACAACCACTCCAACTCTAGGAGGAAACCTAAAAGAAGATCACTCCAACACTAGAGGTACAAACATAACAAAGCCACCCCTCTACTAGGACGCACAAATCCCATAATCCACTCCTTCCACAGGAGTCACAAAACATTCTCGTTCGTGGAAACCGGGTAATAACATCGACATAACCTCATGCACTACCCAAGGGAATTCACAACGGGTTGACATCACAAAATGACAACCCCCATATTAAAAGGCCTCATCTGAAAGACTTACATAACAAAGGCACTAAATCCATTTCCCCAAACATGAATACAGAGGAATTAATCACATAAAGCAATTGCGGGGAAATAAATTAATTTCGGATATATTAAATCCACTTCCCTTAATTAACATTCAGTAGTTTATTGCCTTAACGAACTGAATTGAATAACGACTATTTTGGACAAGGATGATGTTTAAACCAATTATTTCATTCTCTAATTGTTCTCAATAATTATAAAAATAGACATTTATTCCAACTATTCAGAAACTAACATTTTAAAGTAAATAAATGTTTTCTCTTTACGACAAACTCCTTTCTACAATAATTAACTTATCTTATTATCCATTTCATTTAAACAAATATATTGTTCCACCCAAAATATATTATTTTAAAATAAAGTTTGTAATTTGACTAAAAACACAATAACAGAGACTCCTTAATTTTTTTTTTGATAGATTAATAACTGGTAAGGCCAGCACCATATATATTATTTATCCAAAAAGATTTACAATGTAGACTTGCGAAACAGTATATTCTTCATCACTACTTACATACTAGGAGCTTTACTATAGTGCTCCTAACCTACCAACCTAACTTATAGACTAGTTGCTATTGAAATTTTTGCTAAACTTCTTGGTTACCTTGACTACTTGGTCCTTCTTCCCTTTGGCTTCCATGGCCCACATAGAGCAATGAACAGAGGATTGGTTGCATCATATCCTGGTCCCTGGGCAGAAGCTTCCTTGCACATTTGTTTAGCATGTGCCGCTCGATTCTTTACTGGGAAGTCTATTTTGCACTTTTTATGAGCTGTGCCATTTGCTATATCCTCCATGTCTCGGCCGTCATCCTCAACCCAATATTCCCCTGACTCTCGGAGAGACGAGAGTACAGGTCCAGAGAACTCCTCGTCGTCACTGTCCACATCAATGCCTTCTCTTGCCAGATAATTACCCAACTCCTCTTTTGACATTGGCTCCATGAGTCCTGCCACCATCAGAAGAAAACTGAGATTCCTATCTATGTCTTCACCACGCTCTGCCAGAACCTCAAGTTCCACTGTACTCAAGATAGGGAATTTTGGAACATGCCTTCCACCACTTCGCTTAGGTATTAGTGTTGCGGAATCGGGATTTGGCCATGCTCATCAATGTTGTCCAGACTAACGTCAATTTCACCCAGGTAGGCATGCTTGAAGACATGTTGGTAGAGATTTTTAACACTGGCCTTCGACAATCCCTGATGGATACCAATTGCCAGAAACATTTCCGTAATATCTGTGTTGAGGCGGTGTTTGTGGTAAGACCAAATGAACTCGCTCCCTAGAACCGCTTTCACTGCATGAATTACATACTTATCCTTCACTGTAAGGATACCCCAAAGCCTTATATCCATGAACTCTCCCTGAAAAGGAACCATGGTGGTTGTAGTTTCTAGACACACCAGAGAATCCATAGCTTCTTGCCTACCTTGTCTCCAACCTTTCCAAATGCTTTTACTAGTGAAGATTTTTACCTTTAATCACACACTTCTTATAGCCAACTGACATCTTTTACAAGCCTACCATCTAGGTAACAGAGCTACACACGGATGAGCCTTACCATTTTCCTACGTTCTCGAGGCCACCCACTTGATGTGACTATAATACGCCTTGAGACGATCTGCCAGATTTGAAGGGACGATTTTGCTGCCGATTCTGACGAACGCTCACATCCCTAGGCGAACTTGGCATGCCACAGTGATTATCGATAATGACACCATGCTTTATCATTATTAAAGACAGACCCTTCCCACAGAGTAACTTAGTTGGCTCCTGCCAATCCGTACTGCGACTCCATAGCCACATGCTTAGCCAGTGTATCAGCCACGGTATTTCCTTCGCGGTATACATGGCTGACACGAAATTCCTCAAATGATGATGTTAGAGTCTAAATTGGGCTTAACCATCTTCTTAGTAGCCAATTTGGTGTAAAGTTGCATCTTATGGCATTCACTATAATTAGTGAGTCACCCTCAAGATGCAATTTTGATGCTCCGAGCTTTTTTCCTAGTTTGATGCCACATAGTGCCGCTCTAATTTCTGCCAAATTGTTTGTTGCTTGTCCTATATTTTTTGCTTCTTGAGCTAGCACCTTTCCCTCGAAATCCCAAGCCACATAGCTAATGCCAGCTGCTCCCAGATTACCCAAAGAGGTGCCATCAAAGTTTATTTTTTATCCACCCAGGTTGTGGATGTTGCCAAACTGTACCATGCCTGATTTCTGCTTTTTGAGGGGCCTTTAGATTACTTATAATGGGGGGAATATGAAACCCAACGAATTTTTTTGAGAGATCAATTTCTTTACTGGAGAAAACATTTTTAGGGTAGGAATTTTTTTTTGCTGCATTGTTTGTAAGTTCTACAATTGCCTTAGCTATTCGCCCTGCTAAAAGTTCTCCCCAGAGCTTTCTCCTGGAAGATACATATGTTTCGCTCCTTCCATAATTCCCAACAAATTATAGAAGGTATTCTTCACCATATATTGCTAAAGATCCCTTTATGTTGCTTCGATGGCCATGTTGCTAACCAATCCCAGATATTTGAAGCAAAAGGGATAGGGAAATCTAGAATTCGGAGGATGTGTTTCTAGCAGTATTCCGCATAGGGGTAGGAGAGCAGGAGATGGGATGCAGATTCTGCCTAATGTTTATATAGTACACACCTGCTAGGACCTCTGAAACCTAACTTGGAAATCCTATCCTGGGTAAGTATCCTCCCTTGAGATGCTAGCCATAAGAAAACACCCGCTTTCGGCAAGACATCTCCCCCCCAACATAAAGAGGTAGGCCATGTTTTCCTTGGCATCCTTTTTTCCTTGATTTTGTAACCCAATTTTACTTTATAAGCCCCATCTGCAGAGGCACTCCACCTCAATATATCATCCCCCTCACTGACCGGGAAGGATCTTGCTTCCATTACCCTTTTTAGAGCCTTTTTTTGTGCTTCAGGAGCGTTGAGTGAATCTAGGTTTCTCCATTTCCATTTCTTGACTCCATGCTCCCATATATATCCTCCATAATTATTTATCTTTTGACCCCACACTTTGATAGTTTCTCCCTTGATGTCCTCCAAGCTCTGCATGCTGTTTAATTTGGTGAAGCCATCCCATGAATCTTCCCAAAAATATGCCTTTCGACCATCATGTACTTCCCATGTAACATGTTTGTGAATACTGTCTCTGCATTCACAAATAAAGTTCCAAATTGCCGACCCTTTTGGAGGATTGAGTACTCTGATTATGCTTATGGGCTTGTTTGAGTCCAGATATTTCCTCCTCAGGATTCTGACCCATTTTTGGTTGCTTGTGTACATTTGCCAAACTAGTTTGGCCCCCATGGCCAGATTCATTAATTTCAATTGACTAAATCCTGCTCCACTCGAGGCCTGAGGTTTGCAGACCTTATCCCAGGCCAGTAAGGGAATTTTTTTTAAGTCTTCCAGGCCATTCCAAAAGAACTTTCTCATAATTTGGTTAAGTTGGTCCATTACACCCTCGGGGATTTTTAGGCAAGACATTGAATAGATGGGAATTTCTGCCAAAACTGTTTTAAACATGATAAGCCTCCCAACAGATGTTAACCATTTACCTTTCCATAATTCCATTTTCTTTTTACAATTACCAACTACTCTGTCCCAAAAGGTGAGTCGATTAGCACCAGTTGAAAGTGGAATACCAAGAAATCTTCCTGGAAGACTGGCTGGTTTGATACCTAAGATTCTTGTGAGGTCACATTGGAGGCTGGGCTGGGTGTTGAGAAAAAAGACTTCTGATTTCCTCCAATTGATGGCTTGGCCGGAAGCTTTGTTTTACTTGGTCAAAATTTCTTTGATATTTCTTTCCTCCATTCTTGTGGCTAATCCAAAGAGGATGGTGTCATCCACAAATTTTTGATGTGTACTTGCTCCTACTCCAGGAGCGGCCTCAATTCCTTTCCACAAACCTTCCTCTCTGGCTTGGCTTATTTTCCTACCTAGGGCTTCAACCACTATAATAAAAAGAAATGGGGAAAGAGGGTCACCTTGTCTTAACCCCTGGGTAGAATCTATGAATCCCTGGGCTACACCATTTATTAGTATTGAAAATCTTGGACCATTTATATAGCTTTTGATCCAACTTACTATTTCCTTATCAAAGCCAAATCCAACTAGCACATCTAGCAAGAATTGCCTATCCACCCGGTCATAAGCCTTTAATATATTGAATTTCAGGATCATACTTGGCAACCTTAACTTTCTTGCAGAGTGCAGAGTTTCGTGAGTCATGATTATTCCTTCCACAATTGACCTACCCGGTATGAAACCACTCTGTTCTTCTGAGATGATTTTGTTTATTACCAATTTGAGCCTATTGGCAATGATTTTCGAGATTATTTTGTATATTGTGTTGCATAGGGAAATAGGCTTGTAATCCCCCATATAGTTTGCCTACTTCTTTTTTGGGATAAGTGCAATGAAGGTGTGATTGATTGCACCTAGCATTAATTTTTTCTTCTTTGACTCATCTGTTGCTTTGACAAGATCTTCCTTGATTATTTCCCAGTAAGCTTGGAAGAAAGAGGCCAGGAAACCATTTGGGCCTGGGGACTTGTCTGCTCCTAGTTGGAAAGTTTCCTTCTTAGCTTCTTCCATACTTATGGGTTTTGAGAGTTCTAAATTTTCATTGTTTAAGATCAGTTTCAAGATACTCCTGATGAGGTCCTCCCTTGCTCTAGAATCCACTTGGCCTTCTTTTTTAAAGAGTGATTTGAAGAACCCCATGACTTCCTGATTGATTTCCTGATTTGATCTAGCAAGAGACCCATCATTTCTCACCAAATATGTTATTCTGTTCACATTTCTTTTAGCCAAGGTTGAGTTATGGAAGAATCTAGTATTTTTGTCTCCTTCGTGAAGCCACTATTCCCAAGATTTTTGTTTCCAATGGCATTCCAACCTTGCTAGGGATTCAGATTGAGCTTCTAATAATACCTTTTCTCTAATGAACTCATCCTGCCCCATACCATCCTTGATTATTTTTTCATTTAAGGTATTTAGCTCGCTTTCTATCTTGTCACTCTCTTTGAAGATATTTTTAAAGTGTTCCTTATTCCAAATTCTCAATTTTATTTTCATATGTGCAAGCTTCTTTTGGAAGGAAAACAAGTGTGAGTGGTTACCTATCCAAACCTCTTTCCACCAAATCGATATCTGTTCATAGAGGCTTGGATCTCTCATCCATAGTTTTTCGAACCTGAAGGGAGAGCCCCCTTTAAACTTATCTAGCTGCAGGACCAGTTGAATTGGAAACTGGTCTGAGCCACTCCAAGGGAGTATTGAAGCCTCCAGCACTTGGTTCCATTCCCCCATCACTAGGAACCTATCCAGTTTTTCTGCTATTCCAGAATGTCCTGCTCTTCTATTGGTCCAAATATATATTCCATTCTTAGTACTTATCTCTCTCAAAATATTTTGATCTATAAAATCCTGGAAGTCCATTTGAGATCTTATCAGGTTTTGCATACCCCCCATCTTCTCTGAGTTGTTTAGAGTAGCATTGAAATCCTCACCAATTATAGTTTTAACTTCTTTTGTTTGGCTTAGGAAGAATGAGATTTCCGCCCAGAGAGTCCTTTTATCTGTTGGTGCAATCAAACCATATACATTGATCAGATTGAATTATGAATTATTCTTATAATGATGAACCGAGACTATTGTCCAATTTTGCTTATCCACCAAGGTTTTGCAGCTTACTGAGGTAGGGTTCCAAAATAACCCAAGTCCCCCAGAAGCCCCTATTGATTCTCTACAAATTCCTTTCCATCCTCTCCACCACTTCATTTTTCTTTTCTGTTCTTCCTTACTCCATTTTGTCTCCTGAATAATTAGGATAGTTGGCTTATCATTATCTATCTGACACCTGAAGTGGCACAATTTATGAGGGGCGTTTAAGCCCCTAGTGTTCCAGCTTAGAATCTTCATGACTCCCCAGGAAGGGGGAGACCCTTCCCATTTCTAAGGATTATTTGTCCAAGTTTTTTTTGTCCTTTGGCGGCCCTTGCCACTTTTAATTTCTCCTTATTAGGCTTACGACCTCTTTGACTTTTTGTTTTGATTCTTGGGGTTTTTCTTGTCAAAGATGTTTTCTCAATACCTCTTTCAGCCAATATTGCTTCTTGATATTCTTCAAAGCTTTCATCGCAATCCGATTCTGAATCCATACTCCCTATCTCCAAATTTTCCTCTACTCCAACCTCTAGGGCCTTATTATTGACTAGAAATTTGCGGCTGCTAGCTCGCATGACATCACCTTCTGGACTTCCAATTCATCTTCCTTTGTTGTTGCTACCTGATTTTCCTGTCTAATGACTATGAGATGTGGTAACTCTTCCCCCTAGAATCCAGATGCCGAGCTGATTCCATAGTTGTCTTGTATTAACCACCGAATTGGTTGGTTTGGCTCTTGGTTGATGTCCAGGATTGATTTCCACCCAGGCTCATTCACCAACTGATCCAAATACATTGAATCCACCATTTATTTTCATTAAAAACTAGAGCTTTTCCCACCTCTACTTTTTTTCTACTTTTTTCCAACTTCTTTTCTTGTACTGAAGTGCTCAAATTGTTGATTTCCCATTTTTTTGGGTTGTCTTCCTTAACTTGCTTTGTTACTTTAAAATTAGGGCACGCATATAGGTTGTTCTCCTTGCACACCTCCTGATACCACGAACCTAGTTCTGATATGAGCTTTATCACTCCAGGCATCTCCACCTCCTGAGAAATTGCTACACAAATACGAAAGAAAGGTCCTTTCTCACTATCCACCTGAATGTTGTCAAGACTTTGAAATTTTCCTAGAAGATTACCAATTCCTTCTAATGTTTTTTCAGACCAATAATCTGAAGGAAGGTTATAAAGCCTAATCCAAACAACACTTTCCCCCACCCCTTCTTTCCTTGGGTCGAAATTTGGCTTCCAATTTACAAGGTGAACTTGGGCACCCTCTAAGAAATAGGGTCTAGATTCAAAAGCCTTATTCTTTTTTTCCTAGCTACGAAACTTAATCAGAAACCAGTTATATCCCAGGGCGTTTACCAAAGCCTCTTGCCCGCAACTTTCCTTACACCATTCATCCATGGCGTTCCAACTTTTCTGACCTACTCCCCCCCATTTTGTAAACATACCAATGTTTCTCAAATTTTCACGTGTTATGTTAACTACTTCGTTGTTGACATTAAAAAATGGTATGGAGGTAGGTGTGGAATTACCTTTATTCGTTGGTCCCCTACACGTACTTGCCTTCAGCGCTGCATCTTTGGGTGGAAGGGCTTTGATCAGGTCCATTTGTCGCCAGTTTTTGTTCAGATCTCTTCTCACTCCTGCTTTTTCCCTGAACCACCCTTTCGATTTTGAGGCTTTCCACCCCTCACTAGTGTTGAATTATGGTTTCCTTCCTTGTATATATCTATTAGGTCTCACCCATGGAGGTCCTTGACCTAACCAAGCTATGTTCCTCCTACACCTTTGATCCATAGCAGCCTACTCCTGTTGTTGGTAGTAGGGATGACATTTATCAACCCACACACCATTTTCCATCACCCATTGGGGTCTATGGATTTCTGAACCAGGGTATCGGTTGGGGTTTCCGTACGCTATCCAACCTTTGTTTATTTTTCTTTGAATTCATCAAAGGGGATTATCCTGTCCATTTCCTCATTCCATCTTTCCTTGTTATTTCCTGCCTTAACTGGTGTCGTTTCTAGCTGCTGGCTACTAGTTGTCTCTGGCATATCGTATCATTGCTTTCTCTCCTACCTTGGCTCCTGGTTCCCACTGGTTTGTTCGGCCTCCTTCCCTGGTTCATGATTTGTCATTTGCTCTATCACGCCCTCCTTCGCAGCCTCAATGGCTTTTTTCGGTTCTCCCATGTTTTTTTTACACAAAGGATTTATATTATCAAAATATATAATAATTGCATAATAGAGACTCCTTAATTACCTTTAAAACCTATCCTTAATTAAATCAGTATTTGAATACATATGTATATATATTCAAAATATATATATATATATACACATATCATAACTTAACGCACAAAAAAGAAATATATTATATCACCAATATAAATTGATATTTTAATATTATAAAAACTCTAATTCAAAAATATTATTTTAACCATTTCCTACATGAATTCAAAACATGATGTTTTAAAATCATTATTTCTCCTTGCAAATTGAATCATCTTAAAATCAATTAATGTTGCTATTAAAACATAATACCCCCAAATCCAATATTTGTTTTATTAAAATATGATAAAATAAAACCATTAATTTTGACTATAGCATATTGATCTAAAATTTTCTCAATTATGTTTAAATCATGTCTTTATTTTCACTTAAAAATAAAATAAATATATATATATATATTAAAGTCATGCTCTCAACTTCATATATATACAACATAATATACATATATACATATAATATATAACTTCATATTATAAAAGTACATATATGTATATTATTTATATATTATATGAATATACATCAACATCCTAATAATATATACATGTAATATTAAATATTAAATATATATATTAATGATTAATATATATATATATATTAATGATTAATATATATATATATATATTAATCTTTTAATATTATATATATATATATTAATCTTTTAATATTATATATATATATATAAATAATATTAAATAGAAAATAAAATAAAAGATATTTATATTATTTTTTATTTTTTTTGAAACAAAGTAATCTCCAAACCATGCCTCGGGCCGCGCGCCAACCATTAGGGTTGGGTCACGGCTGCCTTAGGCCACGTGCTTAAGGTCGGGCGGGTTAGGGCGTCGGCCGCGGGTTGCAAGCAACGACGGTTTAAGCGCAGGGCGTAGGCGGTGGCGACCACAGTTTGCTGTAGGGCGGCGACTCACCAGCTAACCCCCTGGTGGCGGTGATTGTGTTATGCACAACCAACCACCACCAGTGGTGGTAGCTGTGTAAACAGTGGCCACAGTGGGTTCGTGGGGGACATGTTGGGCATGGCTGCCCCCACTCGCCTCCCATGGGGTGCGGTGGGGGTGAGCCCCCAACCCCCACCAAATTTTAATTTTAATTTTTTTAATTTTTTAATTTTTTTTAATATGAAACACCAGTTTCTTGAAATCCACACCCTGATGGGGTTTGGAAAAGATTTGGTAGCATAACCCCCGGATGGATTTTTAAAGAATATATACACTATATATATATATATATATATATATATATATATATATATATATATATATATATATATATATATATATAAAATTCAAACATCCCAAAACAGATTGAAGAAATAATTTGCACAAATAAAATTTGACATAACTTTTATAGCCAAGAATTCATTTTTGTTTTGAGTAAAATATCATTTCTACATACAAGTTCCAAGTTTTGAGAGCAGATTTAAAATGGGTTTTCTTTGCAACTAATCAGAAGATTTAAATGTTTTCAAAACAATATATGAAATCTTGCAACTTTCAAAAAGACACTTATTTTAAAGAGAAGAAAACTTGATTTAAAAACTTGATGGCTAATAATGAAGCAAGGTCTTCTCCTCTATTCCAGACCCTTTCCAAAATTCCAATTTAGCTTCACAAATTTTCATAGCTTCAATCCAAAACCCCCAAGATGCAAAATTCTTCCTCTCCTCTATACTTCCATTTTTAAAACTTCATCATCCAAAATTGTGGAGAAAAATTCAATAATAAAGAAATTCTTCAAAAATATCCATACAACAACCCTCATCAATTTCTGAAAACAGAATAGCAAATATCTTCTTCTTTCTTCAATTTTGAATTCAAACTTCTAAAAATGCAATTTAAATCATTTTCCTTTATTTTTCAATTTCAACCAGTATAATCAATAACTTCAAATGAAAACTTAACTTATTTCAACATCTTAAATTTAATTAATTAATAAAATAGATTTAATCAACGATTAAATTATTAATTAATTAAATTAAATTAATAATAAAATAAATTATATCACTAACATATTCCAGATAAAGTTAATCGACCATTAAACTTAGTAAAGCATAGACTTTAACCTTTTTCTAACTTGCAATTTTAAACTGAAACAAGACAAATTGAACAATATTAAAACAACTGGACCACACTAAGACCGACGACACACTATGACCAGGGTGATGAATTGGCATGAAAAACCTAGCTACTATCTCCCAATCGAATAATGTTGGGCATTGGACACGCTCAAACCTGTGAAACCAGGTGGAGTCGATATCCTGTACCTGTCAACCTGCAAACAGAGAGTATATCCACATACATAAACATGTCATAATTAAAACACATCATGAAGAGGAAATCATGGAATCGTAAGGCGCTCGCAAGCGAGTGATGCGATATCGTCCCCTTCACCAATACAATGTAACTAACTGACAAATCTAACATAGTACCATAATCAAAGGCATAAAACATCAGTAATTTGAATATCCACTTATACTAATTCCAAACATGTCATCATGATAACATCATAATAAAATACCATCACATCAAAATATAACATTAACGTCTCTTTATAGATAGCGATTAAATAGCAGCTGAGTACCAATGTCAAAGTGCAAACATAAAACACACATGATAAGATATCCGAATATCCAAAAATACATCAAAGCAACAAAACAACATAAGGACACATTGTCCAACCAGAAGGCAAAACGAAGGGGTATTACAAACAAGATGTTCTTGACTCTACGGATGAAGCCACCAACACAACAAAAGCTTAACCTCCTGTTCAACCAGATGTTCAACTTGCTGTGCAACTTCCCTCACCTGTACCCATTAGCCAGTGGACATATGTTGATATGGAAGGAGCAGTTGAAAGTGTTGAAGAACACCTGTCAATTAGGGCAGCAACAATCAAGTGGGGTATGCCACCTAGCAGTGTGAGGGTGTGGTTGTTAGAAGTTACCAACACCAAGAGGAGGGGTCCATGTATCATTTTATTTGAAGAGGAGACTAAAGTTGTCCAATGGTGCAAGGACATGGCAGAATTGGGCCATAGGCTACAGGTAAATCAGCTACAAGCCACAATTACCCAAATCAGTGGAATTTGGCCCAATCCATTCACAAATGGGGTCCCTAGGAGGTCATGGTGGGAAAGATTTCAAAGAAGGCACCCAGATTTGAAAATCAGAACAACTAAAGGAGTAGACAATGAAAGAGTGATTATGGTTCATCCTTCTATCGTGCAAGCATTCTACGACAACCTTAACCACTATGGAGCAAGACGAATTTGGAACTGTGCCAAGATTGGTAGTCAGGCTGGTAGGAACTGTGGCATGAGATTTTTTCCAAATTGGGTGCAAAATGTGTACCACATTTGGTATCAAAAAGTAGAGAGTGGATCACAATGTTGGCTTTTGTAAGTGCATATGTGTTAAATATTCCTGGGTTCTACCCATTTAAATCTGGCACATGTAGAACAATATCATAAATTGTGAGATAGGGGCAACTATGGTAGTCCAAGAACATGCTTGGATGACAAAGGAACTATTTATCAAATGGTTAGACCATTTTGTAGGGAATATCCCCGATGGGATTTCAATGACAAATATGGCCCTTCTCATGTTTGACAGTCATGGCAATCCTATGGCTTTCAAGACCATAGAAGAAGCAAGAAATTAGGAATAGACCTACTAACACTGCTTGCTCATACCAGTCACAAGCTACAGCCATTGGATGTCAGCATTTTTGCTCCATTCAAGGCATATTTCAGAGAGGAAAGAACCATATGGCAAGCAAACAACCCAGATATCGATATCGGGCATGAAGAGTTGGCAACTCTTGCAAGCCAAGCTTTCAAAAAAGTGTTGAAACCAAACAACATTGTTAGTGGATTCCATAGAACAAGAATTTGGCCACTTAATCGGTCAGCCCTTGAAAGGGACATGGGGCCAAATGAGGGCTATGTTGTTGAAGAGGATGTAGCAACTCCTAGAACAAAAGATGATGCAGTCACAATGGAAAATGAAGAGGATGTTATGGAAACAAAGACATGCTTGTGTCTACTTGGTTACAATGAGGAACAAATAGATGGTTTTGTGTGGGAATACAATGCAAGCGATGTGGCAAGTGATGTTGTAGCAGAATGCAATGAGGGTGCTAAAACTACAACACACATTCAATTAGAAATCCAACCAGTTTTTGCATATTTCAAAGCAGAAGTCCAACCAGTTATTGCACCCTGCAATGAAGATACAAAAACTACATCAGCAAACCTTATTTTTCCAACTCAAGTAATCCAACCAGAATGGATGCATGAAGAATCCACAAACCTTGGAGTGCAATTAAATCTGATTGAGGAAGAAGTCGGTCTTTCTATGTCATCCCCACTACACATTGATCCAGCTGAAGTAATCCATTACTTCACTACTAGAAGGAATTGGGAAGAACATAGTGATGGTCGAAGTGAAGATGACAATGCAATTAGTGAGGAAGAAGCTAAGTTTGTGCCATGCACCCCACATGATGGACAAAAAGGAACAAGACCAAACAAAAAAATTTTGAGACTTCCAATGTAGAGGGTGCAAGGAACATCATAGGGAGGTCATTCACTATAGCAGAACAACAAAATAGCATCAAATTTTAGTGTATTTCAGTCCACGAATCGGGTGATTTGGCTAGCGCTAAAATCGGTGCAAACAGGCATGGCCTTCTCGACGCTAACTTTAGTGCCGACTTGTGCACCGGTCGTGGCACCAAACTTAGTGTCGTAGTTAGCGTCGGGAAATCACAACGCCCCCGTTAGCGCCCAAAATAGCGCCGAGAACTAGCGCCTCTTCAACCACCTAAAATAGTGTTAGAAATAATACCAGAAGTAGCACCGAAATTGGTGCCCAATTTGGCTTCTGATTTTACTTCTATGTCTAATCTCATTTTTGCTTCTAGTTTTGCTTCCGGTTTTGCTTCTAGTTTTGCTTCCAATTTTGCTTCTAGTTTTGCTTCCACTTTTACTTTTGGTTTTGCTTTCGATTTTGCTTCCAATTTTGCTTCCGATTTTTCTTTCGATTTTGCTGTCACTTTTGCTTCCGGTTTTGCTTCCAATTTTGCTTCTAGTTTTTCTTTCAGTTTTTGCTTCCGGGTTTGCTTCCAGTTTTTCTTCTAGTTTTGCTTCAAATTTTTCTTCTAGTTTTTCTTCCGGTTTTGCTTCCAATTTTGCTTCTATTTTTGCTTCCATTTTGGTTCCATGTTTGCTTTCAGTTTTGCTTCCAAGTTGGCTTCCAATTTTTCTTCTGATTTTGCTTCTAGGTTTGCTTCCGGTTTTACTTCTAGTTTTTCTTCCAGGTTTGCTTCTGGTTTTGCTTCCAATATTGCTTCTAGTTTGGCTTCAATTGTTGCTTCTTTTTTTTCTTCTAAAAATGCTTCTTGTTTTGCTTCCATTTATTAATTTAATATGTTTTATTTCAATTTAATTACTTAAATATATTGTGTCTCTTAAATAACTAATATGATTATAGAGTAAGTAATTTAATTATTTAACTCATATGATTAAATAACAAGATAATTATTTTTTTTGGGTCAGTAACACAAAATTTTTGTATTGCTTGTAAAGATAAAAAAGTACATCTATTGTTCAATGTCATTACTGACCAAAATAGCTTAACACTTCTCTGATTTGTTCAATTACATTCTGGAGGTGCCAAGCATTAATTTTACCTTTCAACATCGCCCAAACTATTATTGTAACATGATCATCATCTATAATTAAAATAAGCAAGTCAAATATCTATAATTTAATTGAATTTGACAACATACATCCTGAACAGTAAATTAAAATCATCATACATAATAAATATCCATCCAAAAATCATCAACCACTTTTAATATATATAAATTGACAAGTCAATACTGATAAGATCATCATCATATATAACTAAAACAAGTGAAAGTCAAACATGCAGTACATCAAAAACATGTCAAAATGATACATGTACAAATGATATAAATAAAATTGATAAATTATGTAACTCAAACTGATACAAGTTAAGATGATACATGTCCAAATGATATAGTGAAAATGATACATTTCAATATGATAGAACTCAATAATATAGTACTGTAGGCCATGAAAATGATACATATGATAGCAACATGAAAATATTCATCATAAAGATATATCAAAAATGATCCATGATGCAGTGTATATGATCATGAATTTCACTGGTTACTACCACCAACTGTCTCATCATCATCATCGTCGTCGTCGTCGTCGTCGTCGTCGTCGTCGTCGTCGTCATCGTCGTTGTCGTCATCATCGTCGTCGTCGTCGTCATCGTCGTCATCATCATCATCATCATTGTCATCGACCTCAGTGTCTTCTGTATCTACATCATCAACATCCTTTGCCATGTGATCTATACCGACATAACCAATATTTTGTGGATCTATATCATGTTGAGGATCATCTTGATCTTATTGAAGACCCGTGTTCTGAAAAAAAAAAAACATTTAGAAATAAAATTTATTATTTATTTCATGCAATAATTTATTTTCCTGTTATATATCTAATATTACAACATATGAGATGAAACCATAATCATATTAGATCATATCAAAGTGCACATACCATAATAAAATTTCAAAAAAGTTACAGCTAATAGTGGTGAGTCGGGAGAAACTTCATCTTTCAAAAACAAAGCCAATTAGGCTGCCAGACTTGTGGATCAGACCGGCATTTGGTGGAAGAGGAAGAAAGATGACTGAAACTCTGGAGGCTCACCATACTGGATTTTGGTATTCAACCATGAGATCAGAAGAGAGAGTTGATATCATGTATCAAAACATTAAGCATGCATTCTTCCTGCCAATGGAGAAGCAGATGATTACTTTGCTTCATTTTCATTTGCATAACCATAACATGTTGTGGGAACCAAGAAGACCAAGGATGTATAGTTTTATGTGGAGGTAATGGATATGGTCCAAACTTTAGGAGGGGAAAGAAGGTCAATGTATGATCCTGATGAAATCAAGGAAGAACAACAAGAGAGGGGCAAGAAAAATAAAATCAATACAAAGTTTCAAGGATTTGTCAAGCGAATAAGAGAGCTATGGGAGCAACCTCATCTAAAATATTTTGAACTAGAGTTTGATATACCATTTAGAGAGATTGGTTTTCATGGATTTCCTTTCAAAGCCTCTGCTTTTATTGTTCCTATGGTAAAATATTTGGTAGAGTTGGTGGATTACCTTTCTTAGTAATCGCTATTAGTGAGATTGAGATTGTTAACCTTAAGAGTAGGACTTGGGAAAAAGGAATTTGATATGGCTATTGTTTTCAAAGAATTCAAGCGAGATGTACTCCGCATGTACACCATTCCTCAATCTTTGCTTGATGGCATCAAGGAATGGCTAAAATCCATGGATATAAAGTATTATGAAAGCATAATGAACTTGAACTAGCGGCGAATTTTGAAGACTATTACTGATGATCCAAATAAATTTATTGAAGATGTTGGCTGGGAGTATTTGAATATGGAAGCTAGTGATTCTGATTCTGATGATTTAGAAGAGTTAGATCAAGGATACGAACCCTTTGATGTAGAAGAGGAATCAAAATCAGATTTCATGTAGCCACCATCAAGAGTGTTACAAGCCAATTAACAAGATGGAGGGAATTCTTATATAAGGATAATTTTCAATGTTGCAAGTACCAGATTTAATGCCAACTACAATGACAATGTTGAAATTCCCTAGCAATATTTATGTTGAGGAAATTTCCTTTAGATGCAAGGATTCAAAGAATATCAACCATGTGGTACAAATTAAATCCCAGAGATGATATGTAGTAATGAAAGAGTCTGAAAAGGAAAAGAGAGCTACATTGGTGACCCAGGAGAAACTTCATATTTTAAAAACAAAGGCAATTAGGCTGGCAGATGTGTGGATCAGGCCAACATTTGGTGGAAGAGGAAGAAAGATGACTAGAACTCTGGAGGTCCACCATATTGGATTTCAGTATTCAACCATGAGAGAAAAAGAGAGAGCTGATATCATGTATCAAAACATTAAGCATGCATTCTTTGAGTCAGCGGAGGAGATGATTACTTTGCTTCATTTTCATTTGCATAACCATATCATGGCGTGGGAACCAAGAAGATCAAGGATGTCCAATTTTATGTGGAGGTAAAGGATGTGGTCCAAACTTTAGGAGTGGCAAGAAGGTCAATGTAAGATCCTGATGAAATTGAGAAAGAATAGCAAGAGAGGGACATGAAAAATAAAATCAATGTAGGGTTTCAAGGATTTTTCAAGTGAGTAAGAGAGCTATGGGAGCAGCCTCATCTAAAATATTTTGAACTAGAGTTTGATGTACAATTTAGAGAGATTGGTTTTCATGGAGCTCCTTTCAAAGCCTCTGCTTTTATTGTTCCTACAGTAAACTGTTTGGTAGAGTTGGTGGAATTACCTTTCTTAGTAATCACTATTAGTGAGATTGAGATTGTTAATCAATTAGGTGCTAATTTCCCATACCAATGAAAGAGTATGAAAAGTCAAAGAGAGCTACATTGGTGACAGGAGAAATTTCAGCTTTCAAAAACAAAGAAAATTAGGCTGGCAAATGTGTGGATTAGGCTAGCATTTGGTGGAAGAGGAAGAAAGATGAGTGGAACTCTGGAGGCCCACCATAATGAATTTTGGTATTCAACCATGAGAGAAGAAGAGAGAGCTGATATCATGTATCAAAACATTAAGCATGCATTCTTCCAACCAACTGAGAAGGAGATGAGTACTTTGCTTCATTTTCATTTGCATAACCATATCATGGCACGGGAACCAAGAAGATCAAGGATGTCCAATTTTATGTGGATGTAATGGATGTGGTCCAAACTTTAGGAAGGGCAAGAAGGTCAATGTATGATCCTGATGAAATTGAGGAAGAACAACAAGAGAGGGATATGAAAAATAAAATCAATGTAGAGTTTCAAGGATTTTTCAAGTGAGTAAGAGAGTTATGGGAGAAGCCTCATCTAAAAGATTTTGAACTGGAGTTTGATATAGCATTTCGATAGCTTGGTTTTCATGGAAGAGGAAAAATGATGATTACTGTGCTTCATTTTTATTTGTATAACCATACCATGGCATGGGAACCAAGAAGATCAAGGGTGTCTAGTTTTATGTGGAGGTAATGGATGTGGTCCAAACTTTAGGAGGGGCAAGAAGGTCAATTAATGATCTTGATGAAATTGAGGAATAATAACAAGAGAGGGACATGAAAATTAAAATCAATGCAGAGTTTCAAGGATTTTTCAAGTGAGTATGAGTGCTATGGGAGTGGCCTCATCTAAAATATTTTGAACTAGATTTTGATATAGAATTTAGAGAGCTTGGTTTTCATGGAAAAGGAAGAAAGATGATTACTTTGCTTCATTTTCATTTGCATAACCATACCATGGTGTGGGAACCAAGAAGACCAAGGATGTTTAGTTTTATGTGGAGGTAATGGATGTGGCCCAAACTTTAGGAGGGGCAAGATGGTCAATGTATGATTCTGATGAAATTGAGGAAGAACAACAAGAGAGGGACAAGAAAAATAAAATCAATGTAGAGTTTCAAGGATTTTCCAAGCGAGTAAGACAGTTATGGGAGTAGCCTCATCTAAAATATTTTGAACTAGAGTTTGATATAGCATTTAGAGAGCTTGGTTTTCATGGAAGAGGAAGAAAGATGATTACTTTGCTTCATTTGCATAACCATACCATGGAATGGGAACCAAGAAGACTAAGGATGTCCAGTTTTATGTGGAGGTAATGGATGTGGTCCAAAATTTAGGAGGGGCAAGAAGGTCAATGTATGATCTTGATGAAATTAAGGAAGAACAACAAGAGAGGGACAAGAAAAATAAAATCAATGCAGAGTTTCAAGGATTTTTCAAGCGAGTAAGAGAGCTATGGGAGCAGCCTCATCTAAAAGATTTTGAACTAGAGTTTGATGTACCATTTAGAGAGCTTGGTTTTCATGGAGTTCCTTTCGAAGCCTCTGCTTTTATTGTTCCTACGGTAAACTATTTGGTAGAGTTGGTGGAATTACCTTTCTTAGTAATCATGATTAGTGAGATTGAGATTGTTAATCAATTAGGGGCTAATTTCCTATAGAGATGAAAGAGTCTGAAAATGCAGAGAGAGCTACACTGGTGACTCAGGAGAAACTTCAGCTTTCAAAAACAAAGGAAATTAGGTTGGTAGACATGTGGATCAGGCCAACATTCAATGGAAGAGGAAGAAAGATGATTGGAACTCTGGAGGCCCATCATAATGAATTCCAGTATTCAACCATGAGAGAAAAAAAGAGAGCTGATATTATGTATCAAAACATTAGGCATGCATTCTTCCAACCAGCAGAGAAGGAGATGATTACTTTGCTTTATTTTCATTTGCATAACCATATCATGGCGTGGGAACCAAGAAGACCAAGGATGTCTAGTTTTATGTGGAGGTAATGGACGTGGTCCAAACTTTAGGAGGGGCTAGAAGGTCAATATATGATCGTGATGAAATTGAGGAAGAACAACAAGAGAGGGAGAGAAAAAATAATATCAATGTAGAGTTTCAAGGATTTGTCAAGCCAGTAAGAGAGCTATGGGAGCAGCCTCATCTAAAATATTTTGAACTAGAGTTTGATATAACATTTAGAGAGCTTGGTTTTCATGGAGTTCCTTTCAAAGTCTTTGCTTTTATTGTTCCTACAGTAAACTATTTGGTAGAGTTGGTGGAATTACCTTTTCAGTAATCGCTATTAGTGAGATTGAGATTGTTAACCTTGAGAGAGTAGGACTTGGGGAAAAGGCATTTGATATGGCTATTGTTTTCAAAGACTTCAAGCGGGATGTACTTCACATGTATGCCATTCCTCAATATTCATTGGATGGCGTCAAGGAATGGTTGAACTCCATGGATATAAAGTATTATGAAAGCAGAATGAACTTGAACTAGCGGTCAATTTTGAAGACTATTACTGATGATCCAGATAAATTTATTGAAGATGTTGGTTGTGAATTTTTTAATATGGAAGCTAGTGATTCTGATTCTGATAATTCAAAAGAGTCAGATCAAGGATATGAACCCTCTAATGTAGAAGAGGAATCATAATCAGATGAGGAAGGTTCATAAGATGAATCTCTTGTGGAGTTAGAGGAGAACAAAGAAGAAGAAGAAGATTCTGAAGAGGAGGACTGATTAGACCACAAACCAGTAAACACTCATGAATTCAAATGCAATACAAAGGGCAGTAAACAATCATGAATTCAACCAAGATTTTTTTTTGTAAGCTTACCTATGGTGTCGCGAACTAAATCAAATTTCTCATCAATTGCTGGTAGTGCCTCGCTCTCTTCCTTCACATGGTGTGTCACAAACTAAATCAAATTTCTCATTAGTTGCTAGTAGCACCCTGATCTCTTTCTTCGCACTATGTTTTTTGCTTTTTTTGTCATTTGATTTCTTCCTTCACGCGAGAAAGTTTTAAATTTTTTATTTTGATTCATTAGTCGACACTTTAGTTGGCATTAATTAAGACCAGCTTTAGCGCCGACTCTTGGCCATAAATGTAATTTGTTTGGGATGTATAAGGCAGCGTCAAGTGCACCTAATTTAGCGCCTATCCTTGTTGTATAGTGAATATTTTAATTGTTGTGTATCACAGGATCCATAGTGTTGGAAATAATTTCAACTCCTGCCTTTTTTTTTTTACCACCGCTATCCCATGGCTCCTTCATCAGCTCGGTGCGGTAGAGCGGTTTTTACTGCGGTCTTGCAAGCTGCTTCATCCTTCTTTGTGGTAGTGCGGTGAAATATTTTGTGGTGGCACATGAGTCTTCCTTCTATTCCTGATGATGTTGCGGTGAGTCCCATAGTCCCACAAGCCTTCTACCATTGGCAT
Organism: Sequoiadendron giganteum; assembly: GCA_007115665.2. Lineage (NCBI taxonomy): Eukaryota > Viridiplantae > Streptophyta > Pinopsida > Cupressales > Cupressaceae > Sequoiadendron > Sequoiadendron giganteum. The sequence goes on from CM021107.1 coordinate 134,148,108, forward strand.
GTGGTAGTGCGGTGACCACTGCTGTCCCACGGCTCCTTCATCAGCTCGGTGTGGTAGAGCAGTTTTTACCGTAGTCCCACAAGTTTCTTTTTCCTTCTTGGTGGTAGTGTGATGAAAGCTTATGTGGTAGAATTTTTATTCACAGAGGAGGCCATGGAGAGAGGATGTGGATGACATAGAAATACTAAATCACTGAGAGGAAAGTGGGTGGAAATAGATGAGACAACGGAATCTGCAGATACAATAGAGGTAAGAAGAGAAAGTAACCTCAACCAAAGGAGGAAGGTGTTTACGAATTCAAAAATGCTACAACATAGAGGAGATAAAGTCATTTATTTGTCCATGAGGCCTCTGAGGTCAAACTTATTAGTTGACAATGCACAAGAATGGTGATTAAATGTGATTCTATGATCAAGGGAAAAGTTTGAAAATTAGGATAGCCAAAACATGATATCAATATGTCAAATATATGACTAAAGTGAGGTTTTGTGTTGGATAGCATATTCATTGAAATGATATAATTGGTGTACTAAACATTATTTACTATGTTGGGTATTATAGGGGCGAGATGAGGCCATGGCAACAGATCGTGTCATATCAAATGAGGACACAATGAATGAAGCAGGACATTAGGTACTCAAATTTCGACTTAACTTAAGAAAAAATGATTTGATGGCATTTTGTGATACGTCCATCTTTTTTCATAGTATTATTGAAATTTATAATGTATTATCCAATCTTGACATAAATTAATGCATGTTGTTGATTATTTTAGATGGAGATTGGAGCAAATGTAGAGCCTAAGCTCTCAACTAGCAAAAGAACAAGATATGTATGTGGACGTGGACCTAAAACTATTAAATCACGTAGACGACAGTGGGTGGAAGAGGATATGACAATGGATACTACAGACACAACAAATGATTGCACTAAAGAAGAGGTAGGTCAGGACTATAGTACATGGGATGAATACTTTGAGAAAATTGTCGTTTGTGGATGTTATGTATGTCGTGGAAAGAAACAATTCAAACGAGCGATTGTACAAAGAAATTACATATATGATGAGCTTCCAGCTAGTAGTATGCCTCCTACAATCGATTCAAATCCAATAGGAATTATGGTGAGGAATTTTCCAATTTGATATAAATAACATGTATACTTTGTTTAAACATTGTTTTATATTATTTAAATAAATAATATTTTCTTAATGGATAGTTGCAGGATAAAGTTCTTGGTTTAAATTTTCCTGGATCACCGACTTCCAACCTAAAGGGCAATGATCATTTATCAGATGATACATCTAACAAAAAAATGTGCCAATATACCAACTCGAAAGATGAGGAATTGATGAAAACAAATAACAAAACAAGAACCGGTGTGAAGATGCATAATTTGCTTAAAGACAAGGGGAAGGTGGACTACATACCTTATGAGAATGAATGTGATGGAGATGATGACTTTCCCCTGATTTTGAGATCAATTTACAAAGAGACATTTTATCGTCGACTATATTGTGCTTGGCCTAGTGATCAAAAACTACCTAGAGTGTACGAGGTGTTTCAATTTTGGGGATACAACTACATGATACGACCCTCCAATATTAATGGAGCGAATCCAGGCCTCTTTATTTTCCAAAATGTACATGTGGGATCCAAACATACAAAAAATTCAGAACAAACCACTAGGAGATTAATGCCATATTATGGCCCATCATATTACAGTGGTGAATGGAGAAGGCTAGCAGAATATAAGCCTAACATGTCAGCATATGGTCTAAATTTGAATATGTATACACATCATATCCCATTGGAAAGTGGAAAAGAAATGAATAGAGGTCATCTTATGTATATAGATGGATGTGCATACACACACAAAAATATTGCAAGATTTATAAATAGTAGTAAGGGAAGGAACCCTACTGTAAGACTGAATTGTCAATTTATTGAGGTTATAAATGATAAAGATGGAGATATGGAAAGAGAGGTTGATATATTGATAATGGTAGAGGATATTATGGACCTTACCATTGGGGATGAGTTATTGATTGATTACCCCTTCTTAAAATGCACTCCTGTGCGAAAGAGGAAAGAAAAAGGTCCCCCTAAGGATGTTCTTAAGGGCAGAAAACCAAAGAATAATAAATGAGTGTGGACTGATGTTTTATAAACTATGTTGTCAAAATTGTGTTTTATAGCAATTATTGTATAAAAAAGGTAGTCTATAAAATAATGTTTCATTATTCAATTTATGTATATATGTTCATACAATTTATATAATGTCTAATATATGTATGTTGTTCATGTGCGGGTATTTTTCTATGAAGATATTTTGGACCCGAAATGGATATTTTTCGTGTACATTATGCTCCAAGATTAAGGCATGTATTTGATGATGCATTAGTGGATACTGAGAAAAAAATTTGTGGCCAACAAAATGAGAGAGAAGGATTAGAGAACATCGAAGAAATATACATCCATGATGACATTGAAGATGGTTATGTTCAGGCAAAAGAAGACAACAATATGGATGGTATAGAAAATGATGATCCAAATACATTTGGTAACAATATAGATGGTCTACAGTCAAATTTCAATGATGATGAAGATGATGCAGTTCAAGATGAGGATGATTATAATATTAAATACTTGAAAGAACATATGAACATTGACAATGATACAATGGATGACATTGTAGCAAACAATAATGTTAATGACCAAGACTTCTAAATTTTTAGAATTATTTGCAATCCATGTTTAATAAAGGATGATTCTTATGGCCTAAAATTTGAAATGCTTCAGTAATATTATGTTGTACTTGGACAATTGAAAACCTATTTTATTCTCCTAGCAAGCTTTTTGATTTTCCATTATTATTCTAGACCAAACAACATTTGTGGGGATGGGCTTTTACACCAAACTTAATTTGTATGAAGTTCACGAACCTGTTGTCAAGTAGTAAATTCCTTTCATAGATAGGAAATGTAAAGGCTTCATTAAGAAAAGATAAGTAGTCTCTTTCTGAGGGTAATCCACCTGCAAAAAGTAAAAAGCACATAAAAAACAATTGTATAGTATAAAATCAGATTCAATCAGTTATGTCTTATTTCACTTGCACACTTATCTGAAAGACATAGGGTATTCACCATACATTTCCCTTGACAAAGAAAACATGTGATTTCATTTATTTTTACTGTATATCTTAGAAGTGAAATTGTTGTTACATAATGATGCACTAAGAAAATAACATATACAAAAAAATGCAAAGAAAATGTTTGAAATTTAACATGCAACCTACTGTGTTGTGCTGAAAGGAATCAAGATTAACTGGGACAAGAAATATTGTACTTAAAAGTGAACAAGATATGAAAAGTGTGGACAATGATGGTGTTGAAATTGAAAACCTTCATTCTGATGATATTATTGTTTTATGTCATTCGAGATAAAGAGCACATACAATTTTATATGCATAGAAAATGAAGCTTTGAAACTAGCAAACTAAAGATGTAAACACTGTGATATTTTTCCTTACACAATAATTCACATACTCACTTACAAAAAAGGGTCAAGCATTTTTTATTCAAACTCTATTTTATTTAATAGACATAATAGTAAAATAATATTTACAAGTACAAGAATATATCATCATCATCATATCCTTAAATTGTTCAATCTTTGGTATGAATTGTTGGTAGAAAAAATTAGGATTACTTGGATGCTTCTTCCATTCATTTTGTATCAACATATGTTCGTGAAGACACAAAATTTAATAAAATATTAATGCACGTAACTCACAATTATTTAAATAAGCAACTTTGTTAACTTTATTATTTTTAAATAGTTTCCATTTTTATGTTGCACATGTAACAAGGAAAAATAAGCTCAAATTTTCAAAAAAATTAGTAGCTCTACCAACATCCACAATAAATGTTTTACTGTATCAGCATATTCATTCACATAAGCACATTATTGAGGCTCAATAATTGATATTCATTCAAATATAAGAAGAAATAAGTATGGAAAACATAAGAAAAATACAAAATGATAACACAGTCATGGAGAATCTTTGATAATAAGATGTTCTCCATTATATTTCTTCAATTGATATATATTAATAACATAAGTCTTGAAAATGGAAATGATATATGATGATGATAATTTAAAACTAGGACTTGGTTTCCTATTTATATAGGAAGCAACAAGCTACAAGCCTTTTACAAAAAGAAATGACCTTTCATAACTACTTATTTTACTAACAACTATTTAATTAGCATAATTAAGGAAATAGCAAGACTTAAGACATTTTGACATATGGTTCCATTATTCAATGTAGAAGACTCATGATCATTGATATGGAAAAGTCTTCCTCTCCATGATGAACGTCCAAATGCTCTTGCCTCAGTTTCCTATTCTTCTGAAACCAACAACTATATAGTTTACATAATTAAGGAAATAACAAAAATTAAGACATTTTTACATATGGTTCCATTATTCAATGGAGAAGACTCGTGATCATTGATATGGAAAAGTATTCCTCTCCATGATGAACGTCCAAATGCTCTTGCCTCAGTGTCCTATTCTTCTGAAACCAAATACTTTTCCTCCCACTGATACACTATAAAATCTGATGGCCACTTATATTCTTACATCTTTTGCATTTTTGCAAGATGAGTTTTCCATCGACTATCTAGTAATGCCTTTGTATCATTGAAAAACTTTAGGTATCCCACATCAAGAACAATCAACCCATCCATGATTTGATTTAGCCTAGGAAGACTAGTATCATCATCCTCCTGAATATGAGTAACGCACTTATGAACAACCTGACTGAATTCTTTCTTCCACTTATCCAAGTCCTTCAACTGATCACCATCTCTCACGATTTCAGGTATATACCACTGTTTCCAGGTATGGAATAAATCCATTTGTGTTACAATATTTTTATCAAACCCTTGTACATATTGAAATTCATCAATAATCATCTTCACAGTTTGTTCAATTGGCTTTAATGTTGTGGGTACATCGGGACTTCTTTGTAGAACTTTGCATAACTTATCCAAAGTGTGGTGAATAGGCTACCACCTTTTGAACAAAGGATCTAATACAAGCATATGTGTCTTTATTTGATCCATTTCCTACTGAAGTGTTTTATAAATATCATGAACATTCTCTAGTTTATCCATAACTGATTTTATCTTGTGCTCAAGAATCTTTTTTATAACTTCACAAATTTGTCTTTTCACTTCATCCTAGGTTTGATTGCTGGCCTTCTTTACATCATCCACCTCCTTCTCTAGATTTTTTACCTGTTCTACATAAATGTTCTTCACAATATTCATTGGAGCAATAGGAGGCCTGTATAGCACCATCTCCTTGATTCGTGAGGGTCTTTCTCCTCTTAATTTTTCTTTCAATTTGACATTCTCCATGAATAGTTTATTAACTTCATAATTTAGGAACCTTTGTTCCTTTCTCCTTCAATTTAACTTCTAATCCCTTAACAGTTGCTCAAGTGAACATGGTCGAATGCATGGTAATTGTGGTTGCCTCCAAAGGGGTGGTATCTTATATTGTCCTTACCATCATTGTCCCTTTCATCCCTTGAATTACATCCAATAATTTTGTCTTATGTGTATTTTTCTATTTGATCCATATGGCCAGGGTTTCAATCTTTGGGTTATACCCAGTTCCACTCACACCTTCATTGGAGTCATATTCTGCAACTAGCATTAGATCTTCCTGAGCCCACATTGATCAAGCGAAAACATTTTCTTTAATTCCAAGCTAGCGAAACTGAGCATATTACTCTTCAAGACCATTTCTCTAGCCTTATGGGGGCTAATGTCAATGTTGTCAACTCTTAATTCCTGGAAAGTCTGTGCTACCATTTTATTTTTCTTTGATTCTTCAATTCCTACTTCAGTTGATTCCATATTCTCTTGAAATTCTTTTATCTTCATCTTCATATATAAATCCTTAAACTCAGGAGTCTTAATGAATTCCTCATCTTCTATGAATCTCCTGGCTGCAATTTCCCTTTCATCTTCATGTACCTCTATACCTTTTTTCTCTACATCACCCATCATTTCCTCATGTTTATGGGCACTGGTCTCAAGGATGGGTTGATCAACTTCAATATCACCTATCAATGACTAGAGTACTATAGCCACTTCCTTAGTATCACCCACCTCTTCAGTATCCTCATAAGATACTAACTGTTCAATGCTTCATGTCTTCTATCTTTTGGGAGGTAACTAATCCATGGGAGGCTCAGAGGTTTCACCTAGGGTATGCTCTGTAGTTGCACCACCATCATGTTCTTTGAGATATGCTTCCTTCTTTATGTACAAGTCTTCAAATCTACTAATTATCAATTCTATCCTCTTGATGGGTTCCTTTTCCTCAACAAAGTATCCTAGGAAATCCTTGGACCTCTGCTTCATCCTTTCTTCAAGCTTCTTCATATATTCCCATTTTCTCCTTCTACTAAATACATCATTATAAGTAATGCGGTTCCTTATGACATCTTCTTCAAAATCCACTTGGTGTGGCACTGTCATTTTGGTAAGAAGATTGTGCCTTATGTTGTTCATATGATTTTTCAAGGTCAAAGGCTCTTTCTTTTCCAGATTTCAATGCATATCTTGTCTTCAAATAATATTGTAACTCCTCTAGTGTGTTTGAGCCTACGGTCCAATCTTCACACTTGGTTTGGTTTGGTAGGAAAGTTCCTTTCTTCTACTTGTGCATTACATCTTTCTCCATCCACATCATTTTCCACATAAATTCAAGAAATGCCAATCTGAGGGGCACAAATTTTGGCAGTATGTGTGGAGCAATAGGGCATCCATAAACTCTTATTATTTTAACTTCTGGGAGGAATAACCAATCTCTAAAATTATGTGTATGACCCTTCTCTGGTCTTAAAGCCAAAGGTCTCACTAGTTGCAATATTTTGGTTGACAATCTTGGTATTGCATACCCAAGAACTTGAAGGATTTTGTGTACAAAGTCTTCGTAGAATACAACAAAGCTTGAATTATTACACCGACTATCCAAAATATAGCACCATTTCTGGATAGGTGTGGGATTCCCTTGCTCATCTACTATAGCCAAGTCCATTCTTTTATTCCAATGGTTCCTATTCTAGTACAATATTAGATGACACAGTAGGGAATAGTGTCTGAATGTAAGTATCTATCCTCTATAACTTGGGAGAATTCATCATCTAACACCTTCTCAAGGTATGAAGCAAAGTCATATTGAATATTAGTTTCAAGGTTTTGAATTCTCATGGCCATCATCATTAGGCCTATTGGAATTTTATCTTGAGCATCTATCTCCAACACTTGGCAAAGAGCTAAATATGTATTAACAAAGTAATACTGAAAATTTGTCACATTAAATGATATAGTAGTGGTAGTAGAGATGAGGAATGTTCTGTTACCAATGCCTCTTTTCATATAAAGGGGTACCTCATCACTTCTATAAGTCTTTTTTAACCTAGCATAATCCTCACTTTTTTGTAGGTTTATCTTGGTCAGAGCCCGCTTGTTTAAGCCAAAACACTCAATGATGGATTTTTTGGTTACTTGTACCAATACTATGTCATTTGGAAACCTTACTATTTTGGTAGGTGAGTGATAGTGTTTGGCTAGCAGTCTGATAAACTCTACATCAACAAACACATTGGGGATAATCAACCTCATTATATCCAACATTCAAGCATTTGACACTAGAATCTTCTCATTTCTCTTACTATAAAAATACCAAAATAGGTCCCATCTAGATTTGGAAATGAGGGCATCCCTACAACTTTGTGCGGTGTCCATGAGAAAATTCTTATTACCCTCTTTAGTAGACCTTGGAAGTATATCAAATATGGATTGATGGAGTGGTCTCTTCTTTACTTTAGGTTCTTCATCTTTAATTTTAGGCCGACTTTCTTTTACTTCTGATTGTTTTCTTTTAGGATGGAGTGCTTTCTTTTTTACTTTAGGTTCTTCATCTTTAATTTTAGGCCAACTTTCTTTTACTCTGTTCATTTTATTTTAGGAGGCATGTTTCAATTTTCTCTACCATGGCTTCAGATGACAAAACCTTGAAAGATTTTTTATATTAACATATCTCTTTCAAAGAGTTTTTCGTGCACTTACCTGAGTATTTCATGCTTGCAGGACTTCTTCTTCTCGTATCCTTAGCTCCTTCCATGCTAGTGCACTGCAATTGAGTGTGATATTGGGAAAAATCACTTATCTTTGGATGGCGTGGTATTCAGTCATATTAGTTTTGGCAACTCTTAATAATTTAATAGCATTTAATTTTGGCAACTGATGTGATTTTCTACATTTAGTGTTATAAATTGTAATGATGCCACGATTATCTTACTACCATCATCTCTTATTATACCCGTTGTAGTATGGCAGTATTTTTCCCTTCCCTTCTATTGTTTATCGCACTACCACCTTTGCTGCAGGGTTGCAGTGTATACCGCTCTACCACATATGTTGCTCACCTTCCCAGTGGTATAGAGGTGTATGCTTTTGATCATTAATTAAAAAGAGTGTCGATGAGACAATCTTATTTGTCTTACCGATATCTCAATGTCTCATCGACATTAGATCTTGTATTCCTCTGATGTCAGTTATTGGTGTCGATGAGACAAGTTAATATCTCTTGAAGATATGCCACTGTCTCATCGATATTTTCCTTCGGCGATATTTCTTTATATATTGGTGTAGCTCTACCATGTCAAGAGACTTGTGATTATCACTGTGGTATAGTGGTGTTTTTCCCTTCCCTTCTATTGATTACCGCACTACCGCCTTGCTCAAGGCTTCTTGTTGTGGGGTTGCAGTGAACACCACTCTACCTCATATGTTGCTCACCTTCCCAACGATATAGCGGTGTATGATTTTGATCATTACTTGAAGAGTGTCGATGAGATAATCTTATCTATCTTACTAATATCTCAATGTCTCATCGACATTACTTCATTATATCCAAGAGTTTTGTTTCGTTGAGCACTTGTAGATATACCTTGTCGATGTGACATAAGTGATTCTCTCCTCGATATGCCCGTATCATGTTGGCATTTCACTGTTTTACATCGTTGGAGAGACATACAAATAAGTCTCTTCGACATGGGGTGTCTAATCCGATGCTAAACCCGAAGCTAAAGTTGGAGCTAAACACAATGCTAAACTCGAAGCTGAACTCGGAGCTAAAGATGAAGATCAAGGCATCGCTACACTCAAAGCTAATATCGACACTAAATATAATGTTACTTTAGGCGCAAATTAGTGCCTAAATTAGTGTTGACTTGTACTGATCGGCACAATAAATGCCAAAAATTGTGCCATCCCAATAAATAGCACCAACGTTTTTAAAAAATAGCCAAAAAATAAATTACAATAGTGGGTGGAAGCAAACAATGGAGCAAATCACAGTGATTTGTTGTAGTGGTTTGGTATTTCTTTGCCTTAGTAGGCAGTCCCAAGTACTAACATCTGACACATTCATTGAAATGTACAAAGAGCAAGAGGCACAAAAGAAAAGGCAAGAGGAGTTGCAACAACGTAAGAAGAAGTATATATTGTAGAGAAAGGCAGAACGTGAAGGTAAAGCAATTGAAAAAGAAGCAATGAGAGCTGAGAAGCAAGCAAGGAAAGTGATAGAAGATGAGGAGAAGATGATTAGAATGCGGGAGAAAACAATTAGACAAGAGCAGGCGAAGGTTGAATGTCTACAAAAGGTAGTTAAAAAGAAAGCTAAACAAGCAGAGGGGATAAAATGTAAGTCTACAGTGGGGAATCTTATACCCCCAACACCCTATCTTGCTTGATATGATGAACATATTGTCACTAGCCTTTACAACTATCAACAATATGGAAGTTGGGAGTGGCTCACAACAAATGGGATTGACTATAGATATAAGCCAGGCATTGCTTGCTCAAATAGCAACATGCCTTCAAACCTCTATTAACCAAGTATCACCTCCTACAAGTGGACTAGACTCAGCTATTGGTGAATATCTCACTCCATCTCATTTTCCTAGCAATATGGAGAACTGATAATGATTGTATTGAATTTTGTTTTTTGATCGATGTAGTAGTATATTTTGGTGATCTGCTTTGTATAGTAGATATGTTTATCTGCTTCAAGTTATAACTGTGATATGATTATAAGATGTGATAATGTTGTTGTTATTATGTTTGGAACCTTACATATGTTTAAGGTGAGAAGAAGTTGAATACAAGCTTTCAGTAATACTTTGATATGTTTTAGCCATGTTTTTTTGTGGCACCACCCAATCAATGATTGTAGTTTGATTAAAAATATAACTATGATATGATTATAAAATGTCCTAATGTTGTTGTTGTTATTTATTGGAAACTCAAATTTGTATCTCTTATATGTTTGATGAGGGTTTTAGCCTTGTATTTTCTGTGGTGTCACTAATTACACTATGTTTCAGTGTTTGTTAATAAAAAATAAGAAAAAATTTGATTACAAACATAATTTGTAGACAATGATATATTCTTTAAATACAATGATATGGTTTTATCAGATTGTATGATTTAAATTTCTAAACAATGATATATTCTTATCAGATTGTATATATATATATATATATACAATCTAATAAGAATATATCATTATTTGCAAATAGTAATCATTGTATTTGTAGACAATGATATGTTCTTATCAAATTGTATATATATATATTTGCAGACAATGATATATTCTTATTACATCATATGTACATACATACATATATATATATATAGGAGGTCGCATCGAGGGCGGGAGAAAGACATGAAGCAATGAAAAGAGGGAAGAAATTCGCAGGAGATGAAGAGTTTTGGGCTTAAATATGCCCGACAACCCATACGCGCAGTTTGATGAAGGCATATGGGGCAAGTGGTTAACATGGAAATGTGGTCGGGTTGAGATTAAAGCGACCACCTCCTAGCAGACCCATGTGTAAAATTAAGTGGGCCCACATACAAATGCAAGTTAAAATAGGTTAATTGATATATACATACAATTTGATAAGAATATATCATTGTTTGCAAATAGTAATCATTGTATTTGTAGACAATGATATGTTCTTATTAGATTGTATATATATATTTGTAGACAATGATATTTTCTTATCACATTGTATGTATATGTATATACATACAATCTGATAAGAATATACCATTGTCTGCAAATTGTAATCATTGTATTTGCATACAATGGTATGTTCTTATCAGATTGTATATATATTTGAAGAAAATGATATATTATTATCACATTGTATGCATATATATACATACAACCTAATAATAATATACCATTGTGTGCAAATTGTAATCATTGTATTTGCAGACAATGATATTTTCTTATCAGATTGTATATATATTTGCAGACAATGATATATTCTTATCAAATTGTATGTATATAATTAATGATATCAAATTTCCACAATCCATAATGTAGATTTTAGTATGCTTCTGGATTTAATTGTGTTGGTGTTTTCTCATCAAGGTTTCAGATCACACTCTGTGATCCATCATCAGGATGGTAGAGAGCAAGAGGAGAAAAAATGCTTGATTGTAGACTAACACTGGATAAAAAGAGAGAAGGGAAAGGGAGGGGAGGGGGGCACAACGTTCGAGAAACCAAAAAGAAAAAAGGAAACCAATAACCATAAAATAAGACATAAAAAACCATAAAAATGAGTAAACCAATAAATGCATAAAAAGCCTAAAATAGAACCTAAATTATATATATATATATGCCACTTAAAAGCACAAGAATAAAACAAAAATTATTTCTAGAACTACAGAGAAAAATAAAAGCACAAAGAAAAACAACAAGGGTTAGAATAAAAAAAGAATGAGAAACCAAGAGTAAAAAGTTAAAGGAGAAAAGAAGACAAAAAACCAATAAAAAGGTCAAAAACATAAAACAAAAAAAAAACAAGAAAAATAAATAAGCCAAGAATTTTTTTTAAAAAAGAAATGAAATGAAATAAGAGACTAAGAAGAACTGAGAAAGCAATAAATCAGATAAAACCACCAAGGGCTTAACAAGAAGGAAGAGAACGAAATAAGAAGAAGGAAAACCCTAAGAGAATAAAGAAAAACCATAGATAAAAGGAATAGATAAAAACGAATCAACAATACTATAAATAAATAAATATTAAAAAACAAGAGAAATAGTAAAGACTAAAAAAATAGATAAAATAAAAATAAGAAAAGATAGAAGAGAGATTGAACCAAAACACAAAACTAAAAGGGGGGAAGGAAAAAATAGAGATCAAAGATAGGATAAAAATGAGAAACCAAGAGAAAGATTTTAAAAACACATAATAGAATGAAAATTACATATAAGCAAAGACAAAAGAGTAGGCAAATAAATCTAAAGAACTTAGAATGCACCAATATAAAATATCAATAAATTAAAACGAAAGGACAAAAGGAAGAAGGAAAAGGATATATAAACAACGAGAAATGGAAAATAAATAATAAATAATAATAAAAATAAAAATAAATGAAAAGATAAAGTGAATAATAAAGAATCATAAAAATAAAAAATAAATGAAAAGATATAAGCGAACTAAAGGAAGAAAGTAAAAAATGACACTAGAAAGGAAAAGAAACAAGGAAAGCAAGAAAAGACAAGCCTCAAAGAAAGCACCAAAAAGGGAAAGACAAACAAAGAAAAAGAGAACAAAGAGAGATGGAAAGAGAACGCCATGCCACCAAAGAGGAAAAAGGACAATAAGGAAGGACCTTGAACAAGCAAGACAAAGGGAAGAGAGAGGTAGAGAAGAGGGGGAAAGAGAGAGACCAAACAAAATGACACAAGGTTGAAGGGAAAGCCAAGGAGCTAGGAGAGAAGACCAAGCTGGGCATGAGCCTGGTTCTGAATGTTAGAAAGCAACGGTTTCCAAGAAACACTAAGGCAATAACCCTCATCACAATTAAGGTTGGAAGGGTGGTTATTAATGTGGATGACTTCTTTCAACTTACATTTGAAGAAATTTTCCTCTTTGCATAAGAATTTCGTGTTTTCTAAGCAGATATGGTGCTTAGTAGATGAGGAGTGGTCTACAAGAGCAGACTTGAAAACACAGTCATGATTGATTTCAGCGGTATGCTCTTTAATTCTTGTGCAAAAAGAATGACCTGTTTCACCAATATAAGGGATACCACAAGAATATACCACCTTATAAACCCTAGACTTATGCAAAAGGCCTCTCACATCCTTGAGAGAGGGGAGACAGTGTTTGATGGTGGAAAAAGGTTTGAAGGAACAATGGAGCCCTCTCTTTAGAAGAATCTTTGCAATCTTTTGGGAGATTCCTTTGATATAGGGAAGAGAAGCATTTGGGAGGAACTCAAGCTTAAAGGTAACCGAGTGAGAGAATAAAATTGACTTGGCATGATTCAAGGCTCGAGAGATTTTCTTTCTTTTGTACCCATTTAGGATGAAGACTTTATGAAGATAAGACAAATCTTGGTTTAAGTATTCTTCATCATAGATATGGTACGCTCTCAAGGAAAGGGTTTTAAGGACCCCACTTTTTTGGCAAGGGTGGTGATGAGAGGATGAATGGAGGTAGAGGTAAGTATGGGTAGCCTTGCGAAAAACCTGACAACAAATTGTAATCATTGTATTTGCATATAATGATATGTTCTTATTAGATTGTATATATATTTTCAAACAATTCAATATATTCTTATCAGATTGTGTGTATATATATACATACAATCTGATAAGAATATATCATTTTCTGCAAATAGTAATCATTGTATTTGCATTTAATGATATATTCTTATTAATTATCACTACCAAAATTTAACAAAAATACAGATTAATTATCACATTAATTATATATATATACATACATGCACACACACACACATATATACCTATATATGTACATGCATATATGCATAACAATAATTATATATGTATATACATACACATATATATAATTAATCTAATATTAACTAATCTCATAATTATTCTATACTATTACTCAATTCATCTATTTTTCAGCTATATATATAAAAACACATATTTTTAAGTATTATTAGGTCATTGCCAAAGTAAAGTCAAAGAATTTACCTGTCATTAACACTTGATGTCTTCTGTTGATTATGGATAAGTTCTCGCGTGTCTTCCATTAAGAGTCCAATGTAGTTAAATATATTCATCCAATCAAATAAGAATTTTTAAGAACAAAATATTTATGAACACAATATAACAGAAAATATAAACATATCATAAAGAATTTAGAGAAAAATGTCCCTATATAGTTTAACGTGTTAACAAACACAACTTTGTTGGTATGTTGATAATTGACATACTTGGTTCACCTCTTGATGCTCCCGCTTGCCTACAAAATAATTGTAATAAACGGGGGTAGTACTTGCACTCGTAAGATTCCCACATCAAAACATCCTTACAATATTGCATGCACAACAATAAGAGTTTTGATTGGAGCATTATATGTAGTTCAAAAGATTTAATAAGGATAATGCTAATTTGAACATTTGACTGAAAACTGAATAATTTGTATGCCTCAAAACAATGTAAACACTGAGTCCATAAATATAAAATAGTATATTGAATAATGAAACAAACAACATAAATATAAAACAGTATACTGATAAATAAAAACATGAATTTAGTTATTCTGGGTGTATCGACCTGAATAAGCTCCCTTTTAAGATGAATGTGCATAGGTTGCGTTAGTAAGCTTTGAATTTTGCAGAGGATATTCATGGAATGACCCTGGAAATTCCCTCTTATAAAATCATTTGAATGTGCAAATTGAATCTTCGAGGGAAACAATATGTCATTTCATTTTGGAGTGGCCATTTATGCGTGAGTTCTACCATGGATTTTAGGAAATCAATTTTATATTTGGTTTAGTTAACAAAATAGGTGGCTTGCATAAATTCAGTCATATATATGAATTATAATATGTTTTTTGTTTTATTATATGTACCAAGTTGAATTTTGCAGAGGATATTCAGTGAAAGCATAGGAGAATTTGTAATGAAAATGATGTTGGATATTCCCTCTTATAAAATCATTCTAATGTGTATATTGAATGCATTGAATTTTGGTGATTGATTTTCAATTTTGAATTTTCCTACGAAACAGTTGGTCATTTCATTATACACTTGCCATTTATGTCTAATTTCAATGGTGCCTTGAATGAAAAAAATCCTATTTCTAATTATCAGTAAACCTATTTCAACTTTTGTTTGCATGTGGGCCCACTCATTTTTACATGTGGGTCTACTAGGAGGTGGGTGCTTTAATCTCAACCCGACCACATTACCATGTTAACCACATGCCACATATGCCTTCAACAAACCACGTGTATGAGTTTACCTAATCGCAAGTTGTTGGGCATCTTTAAGTCCTAAACTCATCATCTCCCATGGTTTTCTTCCTCATTTTCACCTTTATTATCCTCCAGCCCGTTTAATATATATAATGTATATAAGACTATACATATATAATCATACATATATAATGTATATTACATTATACATATAATTTTATTTTTTTTGAAAAGTAATATAATTTATTATATTGATAATTGAAAAAAAGATAACAAAGCTATAACCAAAACAACTTCAACAACCCACCTTTCTAAACCCCATCAAATCCAATACTAACACCCAAACACCAACCCCCAATTCTAGCTAAAACCACCCCACAAAGACAAAAAAAGGTTCAACAATAGCTTGCAATCCAGCTTGAAACAAACACCTCAAAGAACCTATTAACAGATCAAGATCTTGAAGCTGTCTTTGATCTCCCTTTGGACTGAGAACAAAGAACCATTGCAAAACCTTTTTTTTTCACCTTCTTTGTTTTCTTCCCCATTACCGTTTGCCACCCGTCTTCCACCCTTTGGTGCAGGAGCACCCATGGGTCTAATGGACCTAGAATTATTTTGAGATGTTTTGATTTTTTTGTTGTGTTGGAATAAGGTCTTATGTACCATTTCAAGGCTTTGTAATAGGTCTTCTAGGAGTTTGGTTGATTTTTGGTCTTGGTGACCAACTCTTTGTATAAACAAGGACTCCATCCTCCTTTTGTAAGTCTAGTTCACCTTGGAAAATTAAGAAATAAGGATGCTTTGGTGTAGATTGACACTTGTGGGGAGTCATCTTTCTTAATTGAGTGGGCTTGGATGCCTATTTGTAGGCGAGTTGAGGAAAGTTGGTCAAATTACCTTAATTAGGCATTTATGTGTTTAAATGAAGTCTAATTGTGTTTCCAACGACCAACTGATTCAAATGGTAGTTGGAGGATGTTCGACGGAGTTAGAAGGCCTCAAATATGTCTCTCTTGGTCGAGGCAAGGTCTTTGAACAAGTTGGGAAAGAATTTCTATGTTTGTTGTTTTCTATGTTTTTGATTAAGAAATTTCTGATCCAGTATGTTGTACGGACTGTACGTGTTGTTCCATGCTCCAATCTTGTAATGGTTGGATAGATAATTGAATAAAATTTCTTTTGGCATTTGAGTGGTTAGTTTTCATTGAGAATTGAGTGAGATATCTCCATTTTACTCCCAAGTGGTCTGAAAACCCTTAAAATCACGGTTTTGAGAGAAAAATGTGGATTTCTTCCATTCCCACATTGTAAAGTGGCTAAATCCTTGTGGGATGGAATATATGAGGCTTTAATACTATTTAATCAAGGTATTGAAGAATGGAAGTCTCATTGGAGGAAGTGATGCAATGTTTTTGGCTTGACATCTCTATGTGGCAAGCCTAATTGACAAGCAAAAAAAAAGAGTTTTTGCTTGAATCTGAAGAATCTGTTCAAGAGGCACTTAGGAATGATGGTAATAGGTGTGAAAAACCTGTAGGAGTTTTATTTTTGGCCTTGGGGTGAAGGGGAGAGCCTAGATATTCAAGACCTAGATGTAGGTATGTGATTTAGGTCTCTTGGAGCAGTGGTAGAATGGTTTATTGTGGTTTGTGCCTTGAAAGTCATGGGAAAAGGTTTTGAGACTTGGTAGAGGTCTATTTGGGGTGTCTGAATCCAAGGGTTTGGTTTCATAACAATCCTCCTTGTGGATTTTAAATTGACTATCCTACCAAGTGAAGGCTACTAGCCTTTTGAGAAAAAAGGGGTGTAAATCACCATAGTGTTGAGTGTTTGTTGAAACCTAAGTGCTAGAGGGTTGTAAATCCTTGTTTTGATCTAATTATACATGATTCAGATTTTGTCAGACCTGGTGAGTGGTTTGAGTTGTGAACCCTAGGTGTATGGGGTTGATCTCTTAAAAGAGTAATGGATTTTATGACTCCTCATAAGAGTATTTGAGAGAAGCATTGAGTTGGAGTGTCTTTTCCATCTGTGGTTGTGTCTTTTGTTGTCCCTTCCACTCTGCATCATAGTGGTATTGGATCCTGATTGGAGGTATTTGTTGAAGGGAAGACATCATGCCTCCAAAAGTAGTACCGATGGTTGCCAAGGAATGGAAGGTCTTGAGAGAAGAGATAGAGGCCTTAAAAGCAATGAACAGAAGGAGAGGAGTGGTCATGGAGGAAGGGAGTTCCTCTAAAGAAGAGCCAGAGGGTGAAGAAGGTGAAGAGAACCCTCAGGGGGAAGAGATACCCCCTCATGAGAGAAGAATCCTTAAAGCATTGCAAGCATCTAGAGGAGAGTCCTCTGAAGTGAAGATGGATCTACCGGTGTATAGTGGAAAAATGGATGTGGAAGAAGTGTTAGAGTGGGTAGAGGAATTGAATAATTATTTTGAATATAAATAAATGGTAGAGAGTAAGAAGGTAAAGTTTTCCAAAACAAAGTTGAAGGGATCTGCCTTGACATGGTGGAATTTCATCCAAGGAGAAAGGGTGAAGATGGGTAAGTCCATGATCAAGTCATGGGATAGGATGGTCCATAGGTTGAAGGAAAAATTCCTTCCTGTTGATCATGAGGTGCAAGAGTTTAGAAAGAGGGATAATGTGAAACAAAAATACATGGATGTTTCATCCTACACTAAACAATTTTTCAAGTTGAGTATGAGATGTGATCATGTGGAGAGTGAGAGTGAAAGAGTGGCTAGGTATATCAATGGCCTAAGGCTCAACATACAAGATGAGATCAGTTTGGTTTTCCCCAAGACCATGGAGGATTGCATACAAATTGCACATAAGGCTGAAGAGAAGATAAGAAGGAAACAAGAGCAGAAAAATAGAGGAAGAGGCAAGAATTTTAGAGGTAGAGGCAGCTTTGTGGGTAGAAATCAGTCCCAAAAACATCAAGAGGAGTCTAATCCTAATGAATCAAGTGGAGACTCAAGCAATTGAGGGGGATTCAGGGGTAGGAGACCCAGTGGTAAGGGAAAATTTAATGGAGGGAGAGGTTCCAATCAGTTTTCAGGGAGATGTTACACTTGCAACCAGCTTGGGCATCCATCCTTCAGATGCCCTGAAAATCAAGGATCATGCTCTCATGGTGGAGAGAGTAGGAATCAATTGGTACATGAAGATGAAGAAAGTGTGACCTCACCTGCAGTAAACCTCACATCAGAAGTTGGAGAGACCTTGATGATTAGGAGAGCTTTGCTCAAGGCACCAATCCATGAAGAACCCCCACAAAGGAAGGCACTCTTCATAATCAATTGCAAGGTACAAGGTAAGGTTTGTAAGATAGTAGTGGATTTAGGATCAACTAATAATCTTTCTTCGATTTAGATGGTAGAAAAATTGAATTTGAAAATGATTTCTCACCCTAACCCATACAAAGTTTCATGGCTTAGTAAAGGACAACAAGTCTTGGTGAATGAGCAAGTATGGGTAGAATTTAACATTGGGTCATACAAGGGAAAGATCCTATGTGACATCATCCCTATGGATGTGTGCTACTTTATGCTTGGGAGGCCTTGGCAATTTGATAGGAAGGCCAAGCATGATGGGGAGAAGAATACTTACTCCATTGTGAAGGATGGGGTGACTTACAACCTCACACCTCTCATAGAAGAAGACAAAGCAAAGCATGAAGGGACTAGTGTTTTGATGATGGGTGAGAAGGAATTCATGAAGACCTTGAAGGAAGGAGGATGAAGATGATTCTTCCTAATTATGAATCCAAAGAGTGAAGCAGATCTTCCCACAAAGAAGGAGAAAGATCCACCTAAAGAGGTCCAAGAGTTGTTCGAAAGATACAAGGACATAACGGTAAATGAACTACCTAGTTCCCTACCTCCCATTAGGGATGTAAGCCACCATATTGATCTAATTCTAGGGGCTACATTGCCCAATAAGGCAGCATATAATATGACACCGACTCAAAATGAGGAGATTGCAAGACAAGTGCAAGATTTGTTGGATAAGGGGCTAGTGAGAAAGAGTTTGAGCCTATGTGTTTTTCCTATTGTCCTAGCACGAAGGATGGGAATTGGATGCTTTGCATTGATTCAAGAGCCATTAATAGGATCACAATCAGATATAGGTTCCCAATGCCAAGAATGGAGGACCTTATGGATTGCCTAGCAGGGGGATCCAATTTTTCCAAGATTGATTTGAAAAGCGGTTATCATCAAATAAGGATCAAAGAGGGTGATGAATGGAAGAAACGTTTTAAGACTAATGAGGGCCTCTATGAATGGTTGGTGATGCCCTTTGGGTTGTCAAATTCCCCTAGCACCTTTATGCGCCTTATGAATGAGGTATTGAGACCTTTCATTGGAAATTTTATTGTGGTTTATCTAGATGATATTCTTGTGTTTAGCAAGTCTAAAGAAGAACATTTAAAGCACCTTGGCATTGTATTGAAGAGGTTACAAGAGGAGAAGTTGCTGATCAACATGGAAAAGTGTGAATTTATGAAAGGAGAACTAGTGTACCTTGGATTTGTCATTTCCAAGGGATGTTTGAAGATGGATCCTTCAAAGGTGGATGCCATTCTTACTTGGCCAACACCAAAATCCATGGGAGATGTGAGAAGCTTTCATGGACTTGCAAGATTTTATAGAAAGTTCATCAAGAACTTTAGTCAAATTTGTGCACCCATCTTGGACACCATCAAAGGAGGTAACAAGTGTAAGTTTTCTTGGATGATTGAAGCTGATAAAGGGTTTGAATATATGAAAAAGATAGTAGCACAACAACCTATACCTGTGCTCCCTCATTTTGATAAGGTTTTTACAATCGAATGTAATGCTAGTAACCAAGCAATAGGGGCTGTCTTAAGCCAAGAAGGCAGACTGGTTGCATTTTTCAGTGAGAGGATGAATGAAGCAAAGAGGAAGTATTCTTCCTATGATTTGGGATTTTATGCTATGGTCCAAGCCCTCAAAAAGTGGAGGCACCATTTGTTACCTAAATAATTTTTGTTTATACTGATAATCATGCTTTGAGTTTCTTGAATGCACAGGATAAACTCAATCATAGGAACATGAAGTGGGTGGAGTATTTACAAGCCTATACATTCACAATAAAGCATAAGAAGGGCCAAGAAAACAAGGTGGAAGATTCTCTCAGTAGAAGGGCACTTGTGGTGCAAGAGATTCAACTCCAAAGCATGGGGGTTGATGCATTGAAAGACATGTATCATGAATATGAAAATTTTAAGGAGGTATAAAATGTTTGTGATCAACATTTGAATACTTTTCATGGTGAATACCTTGATTTTATGTTGCAGAATGGTTTTCTCTTTAAAGGAAGCCAATTGTGTGTTCATAAATTTTCAATGAGGGAGAATATTATAAAGGAGAAACACAGTGGGAGTCTTGGAGGTAATTTTGGCCTTGATAGGACCTTGGAACAAGTAAGGAGGTACTACTACTGGCCAAGGCTGAAAGTGGATGTGAAAAAGTTTGTGGAAGGATGCATAGTCTACCAAAGATCAAAGGGAACTTCATCAAATGCAGAGCTCTATCAACCACTACCCATTCCCAATAGGCCTTGGGAGAGTGTAAGTATGGATTTTTTATTGGGGTTTCCTAGGACCCAGAGAGGTTTTGATAGTGTTTTTGTGGTGGTTGATAGGTTTAGTAAGATGCTCATTTTCTTCCTTGTAAATGCACCAATGATGCATCTAGTATAGTAGGTCTCTTCTTTAAGGAGGTTGTTAGAATACATGTATTTCCTCTAAGCATTGTTTCTGATAGGGATTCTAAGTTCATAGGTCACTTTTGGAGGACCTTGTGGAAGAAACTTGGCACAAATCTATCTTTTAGCTCTGCATACCATCCACAAACGGATGGAAAAATTGAAGTGGTGAATAGATCATTGGGAAATCTCTTGAGATGTCTTACCAAGGAACATGGACAAGCTTGGGATCTGATTTTACCTCAGGCTGAATTTGCATACAATGACTCCATGAATAGGAGCATTGGTAGGAGCCCTTTTGAAGTGGTATATGGAATGCACCCTAGAGGGTTCTATGTATTGAGAGATCTAAAAGGATTTGATAGGAGAAGTGCTCAAGGAGAGGACTTTGTTGTTACAATCAGGGATATCCATCAACAAGTGAAGGAAACTCTATAAAATAATGTTGAGAAGTACAAAGAAAGAGAAGATTTGAAGAAGAGGGATGTTCAATACAAGGTTGGAGATTTGGTGATGAATCACTTGAAGAAGGAGAGACTTCCAAAGGGAAAGTATACTAAATTCATGATGAAGAAGATAGGACCTTGCAAGGTGGTCCACAAATTTGGCCAAAATTCTTATGAAATAGAGCTACCTCATGGGGTGGCAATCTCTCCTATCTTTAATTTTTCTGTCTTGTATCCTTTCAAAGCTTTGGTGCATGTAGGGGATGCAGAAGGTCCAACACCAATGGAAGATGAGGATTGGGTTAAGGAATTATCCCCAAGCCAACCTGTGGCTCTTGAATGCATCCTAGACACCAAGGAGACAAAGAGGACTAGAAGGAAGGTCTATAAGGAGTACTTCGTTAAGTGGAAAGGTCTACCTGAAGAGGATGCCACTTGGATCTCTAAAACTGACATTAAACAACATGGAACTACTATAGAAGACCTGATCTCAAAGAGGACTTGAGATCTTTTTCTTGCTTGGGAGTATGGTGTAGGAGCACCCATGGGTCTAATGGACCTAGAATGATTTTTCTATGTTTTGGTTTTTCTTTTGTGTTGGAATAAGCTCTTATGGACCATTTCAAGGCTTTTTAATAGGTCTTGTTGGTGTTCGGTTGATTTTTGGTCTTGGTGACCAACTCTTTGTATAAACAAGGACTCCATCCTCCTTTTGTAAGCCTAGTTCACCTTGGAAAATTAAGAAATAAGGATGCTTTGGTGTAGCTTTAAACTTGAGGGGAGTCACCTTGCTTAATTGAGTGGTCTTGGATTCCTTTCATATAATTTGGAGGCCTCTTTGTAGGTGAGTTGAGGAAAGTTGGTCAAATTGCCTTAACTAGGCATTTATGTGTTTAAATGAAGTCTAATTATGTTTCCAATGACCAACTAATTCAAATGGAAGTTGGAGGATATTGTATGGAGTTATAAGGCTTAAAATATGCCTCTATTGTTAGAGGCAAGGTTGTTGAACAAGTTGGGAAAGAGTTTTTAATAAAAAGTTTGTTGTTTTATGTGTTTTCATTAAGAAATTGTTGATCCCGTACATTGTATGGACTGTACGTGTTTTTCCATGCTCCAAGCCTATAATGGATGGATAGATAATTGAATAAAATTTATTTTTGCATTGTAGTGGTGAGGTTTCATTGAGAATTGAGTGAGATATCTCCATTTTACTCTCGGGTGGTCTGAAAACCCTTAAAATCATGGTTTTGAGAGAAAAATGTGGATTTCTTCCATTCCCAGATTGTAAAGTGGAAAAATACTTGTGGGATGGAAGATATGAGGCTTTAATACTATTTCCTTAAGTTATTGGAGAATTTCAGGCTCATTGGAGGAAGTGGTGCAATGTTTTTGGCTTGATATCTCTATGTGGCAAGCGTAATTGACAAGCAAAAAAAAGGGAGTTAGCTCTTGAATCTGAAGAATCTATTCAAGAGGCACTTAGGAATGATGGTAACAGGTGTGGAAAACCCGTAGTATTTTTATTTTTGGAGTGGGGTGAAGGGAGAGCCTAAATAGTCAAGACCTAGGTGTAGGTTTGTGATTTAGGTCTCTTTGAACAATGGTAGAATGAATTATTGTGGTTTGTGCCTTGACAGTCATGGGAAAACGTTTTGAGACTTGGTAGAGGTCCATTTTGGGTGTCTGAATCCAAGGGTTTGGTGTCATAACAGTCCTCCTTGTAGATTTTAAATTGATTGTCCTACCAAGTGAAGGTTACTAGCCTTTTGAGAAAAAAGAGGTCTAAATCACCATAGTGTTGGGTGTTTATTGAAACCTAAGTGCTAGAGGGTTGTAAATCCTTGTTTTGATCTAATTAGGCATGATTAAAAAAATTTAAAACCCGGTGAGTGGTCTGATTTGTTAACCCTAGGTGTGTGGGGTTGATCTCTTAAAAGAGTAATGGAGTTTATGACGCCTCATAAGAGTATTTGAGAGAAGCATTGAGTTGGAGTGTCTTTGCCATCTGTGATTGTGTTTTTTACTATCCCTACCACTCTGCATCACCCTTGTTGCCTCCTTCTTCCAGTCCAAAGACAAGTCACAAGGGGCTCCTCTAGGATCCCACCCCACGATTACTTGTTTCCTACTCCTGCTCATCAGCCTTCCATTCTCTAGCCTCTACCTCCTGCAACATCACAACACCTTTCTTTTCTCTACACTTTGGTGTTACAACCCTGAATTTGAAAGTCAATGCCTTTTCACTTCCACAAAAAATAGCTTTTCCACCGGTCTTTGTCACAATCCCCTCATGTGTTGGGTTCATCTTGTCTTGATGAAACTCCTCCCTTCTATCCTCCTGTAATAAAGTCTTCCCATCCTACTTTGGCTCCTCTCTTGCCCAACATTCCTCTTCCTCTCTAGCCCAATTCTCCTCCTCAGTGTCTTTAGGCTTAGGGCTTACATGCTTTCCCTCCTATTTCTCCATAGTGTAGTGCTAGGTAGAGGCATCTTTCCACCAAGAAGCATATTTCTTAGCTCTATTTTTTGAAAATTCAGCTGCCAAATGACCCATCTGATGATAGATTCTACACCTAAAGGGTATCTCTTCATAGTCTAGGTGTTGCACCCAACAACCCAACAACCCTTTGAATACTTCAACTTAATATCCTCTCGGGGCACCTTGGACACATTCATTTCTACTGAAATTCGGGCATAAGTTGAATGCAAAATATTTGAAGACCCCTCATCCACCATTAAGAAGTTTCCTAAAGCATTCCCAATAGCTTCCAGGCAAGAATCTGTAATGCCTAAAACTTTTACACTAAAATACAATTAAGGACAAAACATAAATTTTCAAATTTTGACCACAAACAGTAATATAATTCTCAAAATTGCTAACTACACATGTACCTCATGAAAGCCTAACAAAAATTAGACCAATAATTAAGGGTGAACCCACAAAAGTGGTTTACAATTTGAGTGAGGAAGGAAAACTTCCCAAAACATGACCCATTAAAAAAAAATCATTTTAGGGGGTTCAAGCAAACTCTAGGTTCGCTCGAACCAGGGTTTGAGTGAACTCCTTTGCATGTGGGAACCCATAATTCCCATTGTGGGAAGGGGGTTCTCTTGAACCCAGGTTTGAGTGAACCAGGGTTCAAGCTCAAACCCCCCTTTTCCCACCTTCCCTCCCTCCAACACAAAAAAAACTCCAGATTTTTACCCTTCGAAGCTCGGGTTGAGGATGAAAATGGAGGAGACTTCATAGACCCAACTAGAAGATGGTAGTCCTCAAAATGATCTATCCAACGAATATAATTTTAATATGTTTTGGTTTTATTATGTATGTTTTCTTTTAGTTTTATTAAACATAGGTTTTTTAACGAAAATCAAGCTCTCTATTCTACACATGTGGAAAAATAGCAAATTATCAAAATAAAATTTTGAAAAATATGTTTGCGCTGGGTATTGATGTCCTTGATCCATTAAAAAAAATTTGAATTTTGATACATACAAAAAAAGTTATGTTGTATATGGGTTCGCCTATGTCTGAATTGAAATTGGTTTGACTTTAAAACTTCATTAAGGAAAAATATTCAATAAAACACTATAAAACCAAATGAGAGTGCTAGATATCGTAGTTACAAATTTAAATTTGAAAAATATAGAATTTTATCCTTCATACAAAAAAAAATATGTTGTATACGGTGAGCGTCACTCCTTAAAAATGTTGGTTTTTTTTTTTAAAAACTAGTTTTCGAAGGAGATGGAAAAATAAGTGCAATTTGATTCAAAAAAATTGAAAAATTATATTTAGAATCTATAGACAAAATGTCACAAATAACTAGTTTTCATCGTCTTCAAATTCCTCACGGTTTAGCCACTATAAGAGCCCGAAAGGGAAGATTTAGTTAAAAAAAAAAGTTCGATGTCCAATTTGCCCAAATATTGTAAACTAGTTTTGTGGGATCACCCTTAATAAAGACTTTGGCCATCAACTCAATTGAATTGACAATCATTGTCTAGTTTCAAATGTTGAGAGAATAGTATGGTATCAAAATATGCAGTACCTATGTCTTTCCACCCTCACCATGTTTACAAAACTAAGTGGATACAACAAATACAAATATTTCACACCTTGACATCTGTTTTAGAAATGTCGCATTCTTTTTCTCACCTAAGTTTATATCTATTGTATGAAGGGAGGGTATTACACTCCCCTCCCCTTAGTTTAAACTTCCTCCTGGAAGTTACCAAGGATTGGGGTTGAATTGCCAAACAACCTCACACAACATCTCATTGAAACGACTATTATCACTCACTATATTAGTAACAAACACATTAATATGACTAAAGTTACACCAGTATAAGAAAATAATCACACTAGTACCTTTATCAATGAACATAAATTCCTTTTTTCTTTGACAACAATCACTCATAATATTCAAATTCTCTAAAATGTTCTTAAGAGGACACTTTACCTTTTAACCACAACACTCAAACCATGTCTCATTCTGCAATAACGTTTAGCAATTAAATCCTCATTGCAATCAATTTTCTAACTACCATCCATTTAGTTATCAGTTATTAACCATGTAACCATACTCAATAACATTATTAAATCATATATCAACACGCATTAGCATTCCAAGATACACATCAAAAATTGTTTTGCACCATAAACATCACTCATGATGTTAGAAAATACTTTTTTTTCAATGGCCAATCATGTATCCCAATTATTAGCTTCACATTTTTCCCAAATATGTCCTTTTAAGAAAAAAATTTTACCTTATAATCATGGCACTCATACCATGTCTCAAGGAATATTAACTTTGCATCATTAGTTACTTTCACACACAGTTCACAGGTATGCCACATCACATTTACTTGCAATTTCACAGGTACACAAAACAATAGCAAGGATGCTCTTCCCAATGGGTGTGCATGTCCTCATACAAAGGATGCTCTTCCCAATGGGTGCACCTTTCCTCATACAGTCACATAATTTACAACATAAGGCTCACACAATGGATTTTACAAGGATGGATATTCTTAGATACCATAGAAAATCAAGAAGATGATCTTGAGGTCCTTCTCTAACAACTCCTCGATACAGATAAGAACAATCATAGAATGAGGGGAAGAATGGATCAATGACCATCCCATACCAGTCCCATTTACAACCCCTTTCAAAAATAATTCCCCAGTGCATCTACTCCCCTATACGACCTGCCAGGGAACCCCCTGGGATACGACAGTTTACAGATTTCACATTACACCACACATGCCAACAATTTGCAAACAAGGAGAAAGCCTCAAACTAAGTACCATAAGATCATAAACCAAAGTTTCAATAAAGCTCCCAAAGTGGAAACTATAAATTCAAAAGAAAATAAAATAAAGCTCAATTATAGCTACTTGCAACATTCCGATCATAATTCAAAAATGAAATTTAAGCAAATCCTTGAGGAAAATCGGACTATAACAACCTTCAACTGGCTAAATAGCCTAATAAAATAATAGTAAAATTATGCATTGCTAACGCATAATAAAATAAAACATCAATCAAAAATTACCAATAATTTAAATTTCAATAATAAAATTTGCACTTCACGAGCACCATGTGACTTGATAAGCCACCTAAGGGGAGGAGGGGAATGGTGGTTCTCTAACCACATAAGTATAATAGATTGTAATAACTGGTGATCCCTGACCACATAAATATGAATAATTGGTGGTCCCTGACCACATGAAGATAAATAATTGGTGGTTCTTGACCACATAAATATGAATAATTAGTGATCCTTGACCACATAAGTATGTATCACTGGTGGTCCTTGACCACATGAATATGTATAAATGGTAGTCCCTTACCACATAAATATGAATCACTGGTGGTCCTTGACCACATGAAAATAAATAACTAGTGGTCCCTGACCACATAAATATGAATCACCGGTGGTCCATGTAATTCCATCATTTACCCAAGGGTTATAAATATCAAGGAATAGGTTTGCACTATGAACCAACAAGTGTGTCTCTCATCTGTGGTGGAGCAGGCCACGGTCAATGTCCATAAGAGGATTACAATGACTCAACATAGATCCTTTATCAGGATTAGGGATAATTCCCTGAGCTCATAATTTCCTAATGGGAGAACATGTGCCTTTCAACCCCTATTCACATTAGCTGTCATCTCACTCCCGTAAGGGGGGAACCAAACATTAGGGGTACATATTTAACATACAAATAAGACTAACACAAAGGAATACATCGCATTTCATTTAATAAGGATGCTTATACACTTAACATGTTTATATAAACTCACAATTAACTAGCTTACATAAAGGCCATCACAAAGGGTACACATAGGGGATCGTACTAGATGTCCACGACCCTTATCCCAGGTCAGATACCGTGTATCTCGTACTTGAGGCACAACACATATACCGGTTTCCACATGTCAAATCATATCACCATCGAGAATTCTATCACTTCATTCCATATAAGCCAAAGATACACAACATACACTTACTTCTGCCACTTGGTCTATCCACAAAAAATTCCAAAACACACAACATAAGTACAGTTTTGGGGTATTAACATCCACAAGGAATGAAAAATAACTTCATTTCCAATTTTCATCTTTTTAAAGCAACAAACCCTTTCCTTACACATACTTAAACCACAAAATATTACATTCTCCCAAATGACATACACATTCATGTTAAAAAATATTCTCAAACAAAGATACTTAAGACTCAAAAATGATATAGAAAACATAATCCAATTTATTAGCACCACCAACACCACATTCCTTTCACTAAGAATTTACTTTGCCATGCATTTAATGTTGCATCTCTAAATATGATATAATTAGTTAACATTTATATGGCTCCCTATAACTAATAACACAATTGAGAATTCTTAAGTCTCATCAATGTATTGCTATCATAACACACATGACATCTTGCATTCTAGCCATATCATTGAATGGAAGAACAACATAGGTTCAAAATTTAACAATGCAAGGTTTACTAAAGAATTCATTCCCTCACTACCATTTTCATCTATTTACTAGATGCATATTATTCTACTGTCTTGTTTTACCTCAATATTAATTGACTCTATGCACAAGGTCACACATACATCCTAAGGTAGGAATGTAGTTTTGGGACCAAGGCCTTTCACTCAATGATTCGTCCTAATCAAACATCTTCCATTTATATTCATAATATAATTGTACACAAAAGGTGCAATCAATGGATCTCAAGGCAACATTTCCTATTTGGAAATACTTCATTTTAATACACACAAGGAAGAATTGCAATTTCAAATCACCCCAAGACACCTAGATTAAGAAATAATAATTATAATGTTGTACACATAGTTATCTTTGATAAGTTCGTTATAGGGTAGTATCATAAGTGTCAACGATAATGACAACTCCATAAATAATTAAACAAAAATACAAGGCCACTAATAGATATTTCAATTAGAAAGATTTAAATTCTTACGAGTCACTCAAATGTTATTGTCCTAATGCACTTCAAAAAATTCATTCACCTTAATCAATACAATTTCTAACTAATATCATATCATATTTGAATTTGTGGTAGTTAGCTAAGGTCTAGTACACACACTTTCAAATAGGTTATTTAGGGTGGACTACATTATAACATTCCCTATTCCAAATTTGATAGTCCATTTTCCTTTAAGGTTATAACTTTCACAAGTATATATTGTTCCCTAAATGAGTGCTAGTCAATGGTATAGAAACACACAACATTAGTGTAAGGTTTTGTGTGCCAAATTTAATGTCCCTTG
The DNA here is from genome assembly GCA_007115665.2 of Sequoiadendron giganteum. Taxonomy (NCBI): domain Eukaryota; kingdom Viridiplantae; phylum Streptophyta; class Pinopsida; order Cupressales; family Cupressaceae; genus Sequoiadendron; species Sequoiadendron giganteum. The sequence goes on from CM021107.1 coordinate 134,177,461, forward strand.
TTAATATCATTTTTTTTTATCACTTAATTTATCATAAACCACACATAAATTCATTACTCAATCTCAAAATAAAATAATTGATTAAACAATACTAGGGACACCGACTCTTTCAAGTTCAACGCTTTCCTGAGTAGGTTGCTCTTTTTTGGATACATACTACATGTTAACTATAACCCATATCATTCCCAGAGTACCAAGTGTTGCAAACCTATCTTTGATACCAAATATAATGCCTAAAATTTTTACACTAAAATACAATTAAGGACAAAACACAAATTTTCAAATTTCGACCACAAACAGTAATATAATTCTCAAAACTACTTCCTACACATGTACCTCATGAAAGCCTAACAAACATTAGACCAATAATTAATAAAGACTTTGGCCATCAACTCAATTGAATTGACAATCATTGTCCAGTTTCAAATAGAAATATAGAATCCACATCACCAAGGTGGGCTTGATTAGTTCCACTAACTCATCAATAAACACAAACTTAGTTCAAGTCACAAGTTATGCAAATAATATATATATATATAGTAACTTTAAATATTTAATAAGAGGACAAACCTAAGGGTCGGACCTAATTCATTGAGGGCTCATCTCTGACGGCCTTTCCTACGTATGTATTTTGCAGAGGAACCATAGTTCGACACTAGACTTCAACAATCTCCCACATGGTTGGATAACAAGGAATACAATCACAAGGTTAAAAAGATACTTTAACATCAACTTCAAACTCAAACCACTAACACCTCTTCGCACTGTAATAATAGGTAGTAATAGTTCAAGGTCAAGGGTTACGACTGGACCCACATATATGATCTACCAAGAATTCTCTAAAACAACTAAGTAACACACACAATCCTCATGAAAAACCAAACTCAATATTAGTTTAACCATTCTAATACACACTTGGTATGATAATAAGTCGATTATAATAAAACCACACTTACAGTCACAAGCACCTATATAATGTTTACTTTAATACATGACCTCTCTAAGTAATAATTTACAATCACAAGCACCTAATACTATTTTGGATACTTGAAGTTCTTAGGATTATAACCACACTCATTCTAATTCTAATATGAGATTCTAACTAGAGTTTAACATACATCCCCTATACACATGGGTATCAATTATTAAACATTTTGGACAACAATTATATCATGCCTTAATATCTCTTACCCACACTATAAAGTAAAGAACTTTATAAGAATAAGGATTGTCAACAATGCCTAACAAGTTAGGACTTGACTTGACTAACAATACATGCATACTGCAAGAGATGAATTTGTACCATTACATATTGATCCATATGGTATAATTTTGATAACTCTGAGTCAATTTAATGGATGAAAATAAAATTTCTTTAAAAATAATAAATATATATAATTAAGAGTCAAGTCCCATATTACTTTTCAATTTTTGATTTACAATTTTGCAGCAAAATATGGCAGCATTCAAATGATCATAAATTTCATATTACTAAGACAAATTTAAAAATTCAAAATGTTCTAGAATTGTGGATGAATTAAGGACAAAACCCAGAATTACTTTTGTAAAAATTGCAACTATGCATGAGCAGTTTTTTCTCCAACACAACACTCTAGTTCACCCAAAACAACAATAGTTGACAATAAAAATATCTTAATTCATTTCAACATACACAATTTTATTACTCATATCAAATTAAACTATACACAAAGGCTAACTATTAATACATAGAGCACATAAAAAAAATACTTGAATGAGTGCCTTATTTCATATTCTATTGCAAATGTTTAAATCATTAAATGTTATTTTTCTATTGTCATTAAATGATATTGTATTGAAATATTTTCTTGCATAGAAGAATTTTGGGGTTTTAGCATAAAAAAGATAACATTACTACTTTTCTTTGAATACTAATAGTATTTTATTTTATCTATTTATCTATTTTTATTTATGTACAAAATCTAATAACAAATATATAATCGAGAGCATGCTCCAATAATTGATCAATGATTAGCGATATTAATTAATAACTAAATTAAACCTAGGATTTACCACGCCACTATTTGTTGTTGCTATTTTTTTTAATCCTGTTTTCACCTATCAAATTTTTCCTTTTGGTCAATTGGATATAATCATTTTATCCTACCATGCGATGACATTAATGTATTTAATGGTAAATGAGCACGACACTAGAGTCCATTTTTCTTGCATTGATTTCATGTACATTTTATTTTGCTGCTCTCTCTCTCTCTTTACACCTTACATTGATATAGCTGGAAGTATTTATGCACAGGATTTCGTTCAAGGCTGCATACACCATTGGCTTGGTGCACGGGTCAGGTTCTATTGTTCCCTTAGAAAAATCATTTTTAGTTAGATGGTGGATAAACAACAAGGCAAATAATATAGATGCCTTCGTTTGAGAAGACTGTATCATCAACAGAGAAATTGAAAGGCACAGAATAAATCCTTGTAAGGTTTCCTAATCTTGTGTTCAAGCCCCTTTAAAGGATAAATGAACATGGGTTGCAAGGGACAATAATAATAATCCTTCATAACATTGTCAAATGTAATCATCGATTCTTGAGCAAGGGTTCAAGAGGGTATTTGAATAAATGTAACATAAGTTTAAAATGTTGACACATAAGAAATTTTTTTTTGATAGAATAATGTTGGCACCAATGCAATTATGTTGGAAATATTTAATGCTCATGAGCCTCGTGCTCATTTGTTAGACCCCCTGCAGCCCTCACCTACCCGTCAGGAGCCTTTTTTGTTTTGGGGATCATCCCTGAAACTCCTAATAGCTCCAGAATTAAATGTGGTAGTTGATTTTGAATTTGCAATTTATGGTGGTAGGTAATTTTGAATTTTGAGAGGGAATGTTTTGTGAAGATAAAAGGAATGAAGGAAGCAAGTTTTGTCAGCTGGGGAATGTTCATTTTTTGCAGCAACAGTCTGTGTGTGAAGATTTTTTTTGTGAGCTTCCAGAAGCTCTTGAACAGCAACAACTATTTGTGTTTGTAAGAGAGCAGTGATTGCTCTAGGTTGAGCTCTACGTAGCTCTTGACAATGAGCTCCTAGAAGATCCTGAAGTTTGACAGTCTAGTTGAGTAGTGCTCCAAGAAAGTCTATAATTTGTAGCTTAAGTTTAGTTTTATGAGTTTTTATGCTTTTTGCATTTGTCATTTCCAATTTAATGAAAATGAATAAATGTTGCATGTCTCCTTGTGCTTCCGCGTTTTAAGTTTGTGTATTCCCAACTGATTTGGAAATAGAACAACAGTTATGTGTTTGCATTTTGTTGGCTCATTTTAGTTCATTTAGATTTTTGACATGGTATCAGAGCTATAGGCCCCATTTTCGTGTGAGGGCATTTATTTTTTCAGGGTATTCAAGTTTTTCCTATAGGAGACATGGTTGGAGATGGAGGAAAGATTTGGAAATAGCCACCATCCTCTAATGGAAAGAACTGTGATGTATAGGCAAAGAAGATGAAGACCATAATGGTTGCAAATGATTTGTGGGATTTCTTGATAAATGGGTTTGTGGATGTCACTGACCCAGCTCAGCATGCAACTCTCACAAACAACTAGAAGACCCAGTTGAAGGAGAAAAGGAAGAAAGATGCTAAGGCATTGAGTTTGATAGAAGTAGCCTTGACAGAGGCTATTTTTCCCAGAATAGCAGCAATTGAGTATGTGAAGGAAGCTTAGGAAATCCTCCAAACTAGCTACAAAGGCATTGATAAAGTTGGATCGGTGAAGCTCCAGTTACTTCGAAGAGAGTTCGAGGTTATTGAAATGAAGGAAAGTGAGTCTATTTCAGACTTTCACACAAGGTTCTCGGGTTTGTTAAACCAATTGAGAGAAGATAGAGAAATAATGGACAAGCAAAAGATTGTTGAAAAAATCCTCAGATGTCTACCCATGAGGTACGATGCACTTGTCATTACTATTGAAGAGGCGAAGGACCTCTCTACTTTGATGATGGATGAGTTGATGGGTTCCCTCCAAACCCATGAGCAGTGCCTAAATAGGTCTGCTACTTCTTGCCAAGAGAAATATTTTAAAGCTCAGTTGAATGCAAGAGGAAGGGGGAGAGGTACAAATAACTCCCGAAGAGGTCGGGGCAGATCCAGACAAGGAAATGTTGGAGGAGAAAGCTCGGGATGAGAAAACAACCAAGAGGGAGCGAGCAGCTCGCAAACCAACTCCCAAAGAGGTATGAAGAACAAAATTTTGAGTGGGAGAAATGACAAGAGCAATGTTGAGTGCTACTATTGTCATAAATTTGGGAATTATGCTAGTGAGTGCTGGAAAAAGTATGGTAATCAGTCAAGAAAAAATGCAAATGTGGCTGATTTGAATGTGGTTGAAGGATATCAATCCACAACCTTCATCATGTGCAACATTGGTGAAGAAGGCAGCCCCGAAGTCTGGTATTTGGACAACGGTTGCAGTAACCACATGAGTGGTAATGAAAGTCTTTTTTATTTCATTGATAAGAATGTTAAATCAGAAATTAGAATGGGAAACAATGGAGTAGTTCCAGTGAAGGGAAAATGATCTATTATGATCCGCACCAAGCAAGTTGAGAAGAAGGAGGTTCATAATGTATTTTTTGCACTTGGGTTAAAGCATAACCTCATGAGTTCTGGATAGTTGATCCAAAATGGATATAAAGTGCTGATGGAGAAGGGACAATGCACCAATTATGACAAGAATGAGAGGATGAAGGTGTTTGCAACAGTTCAAATGACAAAGAACCATATTTTTCCATTGAAGATTGAGACGTGCTTCTCATCTCAGTCTATTGCTACACCTCTCATGAATAGAAAATGTACAATAGTACATTCAGCAGCCCTCAGAAGCTCTATTGAAGACCCCTCCAAGCTATGGTATCTCAGTTATCGACACTTAGACTTTGCTAGTCTGAGTATTTTGTCCAAGAATAGAATGGTTGATGGTTTGCCAAGAATAGTAGAGCCTAATGTTAGGTGTGAGGCTTGCATTTTGGGCAAGCAACATAGGAAGCCCTTTCAATCGGGCAACTCTACAAGGGCAAGAGCACCATTGGAGCTGGTGCATATGGATTTGGTAGGCCCTATGCAAATCACATATATTGGTAATAGCAGATTTTTTATGACCTTCATTGATGATTTCAGCCGTAAGACATGGATTTATTTCTTGCAGCATAAGTCTGAAGAATTTGATAAGTTTTTGTTGTTTAAGGTCCAAGTTGAAAAGGAGAGTGGACACTTCATCAAGGTCCTAAGGTTGGATCGAGGAGGAGAGTATACCTCCAATAATTTTATGAATTTTAGCAAGCAAAATGGCATCAAGAAGGAGCTTACAACTAGTTATACTTCGTAGCAAAATGGAGTGGCTGAGAGAAAGAATAGGACCATCATGGAGATGGAAAGGAGCATGATGAAAGCAAAGGGACTCTCGACTGGATATTGGGGAGAATTTGTAGCAACAGATGCATATTTGAATAATACAAGTCCAACAAAGGCGATTTGTGACAAAATACCACAAGAGGCATGGACGAAACACAAGTGGACAGTTGAGCACTTGAGAGTGTTTGGGTGTGTGGCATATGCACTTGTGCCAAAAGAGAAGAGGAAGAAATTGGATGACAAGGGTGAGAAGTGCATCTTCATAGGATACAGTGAAGAGTAAAAATCCTATAGGTTTTACAACCTAGTCACCAAGAAAATTATCATTAGTAGAGACGTGCAGTTCTTAGAGGATGAGTCATGGGATGGACCGACAGATCCTGATAGCTCCTGACAGCTCCTGAGAGTTCAGGAAGATGATGAAGATGAAAATTAAGATCAGAAAGATCCTACAACAACATAAATAATTGGCTCCCGACATCTCCTAAAGCAAACAGGCAGTTCAACAGACTATCACAAAATTCCATTGGACAGAGTTCCAGTCAGTTCCTAATCGCTCCTAAAGCTGGAAGAAAGTCAGAAAAATAGTCACAATCATCTAGAGTCTTGGCCGCAAAAATCTCATGACAGCTCTTGAGAGCTCCTAGAGTGAGCAGACCGAAAGGCAAGCAACCAAAGGCAGCCAAAAGATTGGCTCCTGAGAGCTCCTGAACCAACCTATTCAGCAAAACAGCAGTAGTAGTGAAAGTTCAGACCCCACACTCGCCTCCCTAATGCCAAAGAAGACCAAGAGTCTAAGGGAGATCTACCAAGATGAAAGGTATGATGAAGAGTTTGATGAAAACATGAATTTTGCATTGTTTTCTCATAGTGATCTGATTTATTTTGAGGATGTTGTGAAAGAGTTGAAATGGTGTGAGGCCATGGATGAGGAAATAGATGCAATAGAGAGGAGCAACACATGGAAGCTAACTAATTTTCCTCCCAATAAGCAAGTTATTGGGTTGAAATGGGTCTACAAGACCAAGTGCAATTCCAAAGGAAGGATAGAGATGCACAAAGCACGTTTGGTGGTCAAGGGGTACAAACAATAGTTTGAGAGAGATTATGATGAGACATATGCCCTTGTTGTAAAGATGGAGACCGTACAAGCAGTCATAGCAATTGCAACCTAGCACAAATGGAAGGTATTTCAAATGGACGTGAAGTCTGCCTTCCTAAATGGAGTGTTGAAAGGAAGTTTATGTGGAGCAACCATTTGGATATGAAGTTCCAAGTCAAGAACACAAGGTGTATAGGCTCCTGAAGGCTCTTTATGGGCTGAAGCAAGCTCCACGAGCATGGTACAATGGGATTGACTCATATTTGATGATCAATGGCTTTAGCAAAAGTGATGGTGAGCCCACTCTTTACATCAAGGAAGCAAATGGTAATATTTTGATTGTTGGCTTGTATGTTGATGATTTAGTTTTTACTGGGGATGATGATTTCCTCATTGCTAATTTTAAAGAGGCCATAAAAAGAGAGTTTGAAATGACAGATTTAGGTCTCTTGAGATACTTTCTAGGCATAGAAGTAAAACAAATGCATGATGGTATTTTTATCTCTCGAGAGAAATATGCAAATGAGATCTTGAAGAGATTTAGAATGCTTGAGAGCAAGCCTACACCAACACCAACAGCCGTTAGTCTTAAGTTGAGCATGGACGATTGCAACAACAATGTGGATCTGACCATGTTTAAAAGTTTGGTTGGAATTTTGATGTACTTGACTGCAACTAGGGCGGATATAATGCATGGAGTGAGTCTTATTTCCATATTTATGGAGACTCCAAGAGACACCCATTGGCAAGTGGGTAAAAGGATCCTGAGGTATGTGAATGGAACCAAAGGATATGGTGTGTTGTACACGATAGCAAAAGAGTTTGGGTTGGCTGGATACACAAACATCAATTGGACAGGAAGTTTGGGTGATAGGAAGAACACATCAGGCTATGTGTTTCATTTGGGTTCAGGAGCCATCTCATGGTCTTCCAAGAAGAAACCTATAGTTTCCCTATCAACAACAAAGGTTGAGTATATAGCAGCAAATGCAGCAGCATGTCAGGCTATTTGGTTGAGAAGAATATTGGTAGATTTGAGAGAAGAACAAGAGGATGGAACAACAATCTTTTGTGATAATGTTTCATCGATAGCCTTGACGAAAAATCCTTTTTTTCATGGAAGAAGCAAGCACATTGAAATCAGCTATCATTTCATTAATGAATTGGTTGAGAATGGTGAAATTAAAATGAAGTTTTGTAGGTCTGAGCAGCAGCTAGCAGACATATTCACCAAGCCATTGAGCAAGGACAGTTTCGAGCGCCTAAGGAGCAGATTGGGTGTTATTGATTTGGATTAGGATTGATCTTGTTTCTTTGTCAGCTCAGGACCAAGGGGAAGTGTTGGAAATATTTAATGCTCCTAAGCCTCCTGCTCATCCATAAGACCCCCTACAGCCCTCACCTACCCATCGGGAGCCTTTCTTATTTTGGGGATTATCCCTATAGCTCCTAACAACTCCATAATTAAATCTGGTAGCTGATTTTGAATTTTGAATTTATGGTGGTAGGTAATTTTGAATTTTGAGAGGGAATTTTTTGTGAAGACAAAAGGAATAAAGGCATTGATTTCTGTCAGTTGGGGAATTTTCATTTTTTGTAGCAACAATCTGTGTGTGAAGATTTTTTGTGTGAGCTTCTAGAAGCTCCTGAACAACATCAGTTGTTTGTGTTTGTAAGAGAGTAGTGATTTCTCCAGGTCGAGCTCTATGTAGCTCTTGACAGTGAGCTCCCACGAGCTCCTGAAGTTTGGCAGTCTAGTTGAGCAGCGCTCCCAACAAGTCTGTAATTTGTAGCTTAAGTTTAGTTTTTTGAGTTTTTATGCTTTCTATATTTGTCATTTCTAGTTTAATGAAAATGAATGAATGTTGCATGTCTCCTTGTGCTTCCACGTTTTAATTTTGTGTATTCCTAGCTGATTGGGAAACAAAACAACAGTTATGTGCTTGCATTTTGTTGGCTCATTTTAGTACATTTAAATTTCTGACAAATTATAAATCTAAGAAAATAAATCTTGTGAGAGTTGTTGTTAGGTAGACAAATTATTTTATTTTCTTCAGAATTACTGACAGAATAATTTCTATTGATAGGGAACATGATAATATTGACTTGTTCTTGTATTTAAGAACTAATCTACCTAATTGGATTTTTTTTATTATATACTTCCAAATTCCATCAATATTGCAAGGGCTTTCCTTCTACTGGGAGATATTCAATTAAAAACTACAGTAGCTAGAAGCTACAGACTATGGAATATTAAAAAACAAGAATTATTTGTCATTTATTTAATTATATTACAACTAACCTTGTCGTTGTTCATTATATAATAACCCGAGCGGGTTTTCTTATTCCATGGGAAAAAGGCTCTCAATAAAATATAAACAAGCTAAACATAAACATATTATTATTCCTTGGCCTTTTAAAAGCTAAGAATGGATTTTAATCTCATGTGTTACCACTATTAAATTGCATTGAATGCATGTAGATATCTTCTTCTTTTTGGTGCTCTAATTTTTTTTTTGTCCAAACAAATAGCCATCATAGGATTTTCTAGTAGAATACTACACATAGCTTGAACTAAAATAAAAAGTTATCATAATGAAGCATTATCTACAAAATACCTTCAAAATAAGCTCCTCAAAGAAATTCTCTATGTCGATGCATGTCTTTGCACTGCATTCTAATAACAAGGCTCCAAGTTGCCTTTCAAGATCAAACACCTCTTATTGGTTTGCAGTGATGACATCAAATCTACTTTTTTTTGGCTCTCTAACACCATGTTTGGCCTCCCACGCCTCTCCCTCATATTGCTACATATTACATGCCCTCTCCCCGCTTCCTCTTACCACCACCATTAACATGACTACAAATCGATAGATTCACTTCGTGATCCATAGGAATGATTAGAAGGAGCATCGAACCAATCCAAAACATTTATCTGAGGCATTTCTACTCTCCTCTATTTTTGCAGCGATGAAGTTGGGGGTCATGGAAGTAAATATTTCATTACCCATTCCACATGAATATTTCTTCTACGTAGATCCTCCCATCTCAATATAATTGGAGATACCTCATCTTTATGCTCCTCTCCTCGAAATCTCTACCTATGCCTTCCATGAACCCCATTGTCCCCAGACATTGCTCCTCACAATGAATATGTATGCTAATTGCATATGCATAGACAAGATGCATGACCGGTTAGGTGGAATTCCCTTGAGAGCTATCTACCCATAGAATAATTGCTATTTGCCACATACATTACATGCCAATTTCTTATCAATTTCTTCAGAGAATAACACACAGTTTGCAGTTTCCCCAAAATAATCACCTTAAACTCAATAGAAGTTCCTATTCTTCTCATCCCATAGCATTGTGTTCTATCCATTTCCCAAATCATCTCCTCAATCCCTCCAATGCGGAGTTCCAATCCCCGCCAGCCACATGATAAGTATTACAATATGTATCATACGATCAAGGAAGAACTAGCATATCGAAAATCATAGTGCTTCCCTCCTTGAAATCTCTCATAGATTTCCTTAGAACCCCCTCTAGAAAAAGAAAACTAATGCACTGCCACCAATAAATGTTGATTTGACTTAAAATTCTTACAGGAAAGATATTTGTTCTGGGAAACATTAAACACAACTCCCAAAATGAATACCCCTCCTTCAATGCATATGTGTATGGTCACATCGATTAATGGTAGCATCACAATCACTATGCTCCAGCCTTCAATGCCCTATCGCCTTAAAGATAGAGAAACCTCTCGCTAGGCGATAGAAATCAACTGAGCATTGATGCGATGCCCGATTCTGGAAATTAATAACAGTTCAGCTCCTCGCCCCCCCCACCCCCCCCAACCCCCCACATTTTTACCAACTAACAACTAATTAGAAGTCTCTTTAGTTCTATGAACTACATTGACAGTAGCTTTTACACCACCACCCTTGTTAATGTGATTGTGTGAAAGGTCACTTCACAGTCATGCTAATGTGAAATTATTGTTGTTAGGCGTTGAACTACAATCCATTCCCTTATCCACTCAATGTATTGACAAGGCCTCAATAACTCTTAAGATTTAAGCACAACCCCCTTTAAACTATAGTACTCAAATGTCTACCTTTCAAGATATGATAAAATAATATAATGAAAATCTACAATGTATTTAAAATAAATTCAACATCCTTGAATCTTACATCTAAGGATATAATTGAAATGTAATCATGAATTTTTAATTAGAATCACTATGATCCTCAAAGAAATGTAAGCATAGTATGAAAAAGTAGACAAGGCATGATACTATCAGACAGAGGGTTTGGAGGTATAATGATATGTTAAGTTTAAAATGCATGGTGACTGGATAAGTTGGGTATTAATAGGTGTGTCATGGATGAGGCAATGTTTAGGACCACACAAGACATGTTATACATGGTTAAATTTATGCAAGGCTAAGATGGTCGAACAAGGCACAAGCAATAGCAAGATAAGGCATATGAATGATTAACTACTGAGAGAATAGTATGGTATCAAAAGATGCAGTACCTATGTCTTTCCACCCTCACTATGTTTACAAAACTAAGTGGATACAACAAAAAAAAATATTTTGCACCTTGACATCTATTTTAGAAATGTCACATTCTTGTTCTTGCCTAAGTTTATATCTATCGTATGAAGGGAGGGTCTTACAAAATCAAACCAGAGCTGCAGAGGGAGGTTAAGAAGTCTCACCCAAATAGGGATACTCTCAAAAAATTTGGTGGCTGGGTTGAAAGTCAGATGCCATGGCTTTAACATCAAAGCGTGTTTTTCATCCCAATCCCAATGATAATCACAAAGAATCTTCTTTCTATCCTATTCTTTTTTAAATACCACTGTAAAATAACCTTTGGCCATTGGGTAAATCTGAACATACCCATCCAACAAAGGTTTCCAATAGTTATAAATCCACTGGTGTAGGTCATTTAGGCTTGGCCAAAACCCATGAATCTCCCAATCAGGCCCAACCTAGAGAAAAAATTCATTGGAGACTACTTCTTGCTCTAGCTCCCCATCTAATACCATAGTGATTGATTTCGACAAGCAGTAAGTATCATGATCCTCTCCACTACCCCACACAAATCTTCTATTTTGGCTTAAGGCTGCCCTCTCATTCTATGATTTTCTTCCCTTTGCTCTAGGTAGTGTTGACTCCCTACCAGCTCTATCGTGCCTAGCCACAATGACGTTCTATTGACCCTTTGATTGGCCATCGTTCCCTGATGCCGGTCTCCACCACGTGCCCCAGACTTCTTCCAATGGTTTCCCTTAACGTGAGCACCTCCCTCTTTAGATTTGTTGCAGTCTCCATCCACTGCAACAACATCAAACTTCCCCTAAGGAGCATTGGCCAGAAGGCTCGGCTCAAGCAAAACCTTAGCAGCAATCGATATGGGTAGACAACTATTGGAGCCCATCAATAATAATTGGCTCTCAAAATCCATGAAAATATTATACATATATAATCTGATATATAATCTATATATATATATATATATCAGATTACATATGTATAGTCTTATATAGATATATATCTATATCAGATTTCTATATAAGATTGTACATATATAATCTAATATATATATCAAAACTAACATAAAAATTGACATCCCTAAGATACCAAAAAAGAAAGTGTTGATTGAGGTTATGGAGAAAGAAGGTATAAAATTTTAAGCAAAGTATATGGAGGTTGCATGGATGTTAGTAGCTGCATAGTGAGTATCCATTGTTATTATTTAATCAAGGTTCAAAAGTGATGGGAGAATAGTTCATGGGGAAGGAAACTAATTTTACAAAAGCGAAGAGCTACATTAAATGACTTTGATCAGTTTAAAGTCACGCTTGCAAAGATTAAGGTTTGTTTTATTCTTCAAGAAGTTGGTTTTACCTCTAAGTTGAAAAAGAAAACTCTACTTGAACCCTCACTAGTTTTACCTTTTTGTAGTTGGATGATATTTTTAGCATCTACGGGTTTCCATGAGGATATGAAAAATGCAAATTAACTGCTTTATTTTGAGTTTTGAGGGGCTAGCTAATCCAAGTTAGTTGTTATATTCCTTTCAACATTCTTTGGAAATGCATATTAAACTGATAATGCCAATGTGTTTATTAAAGATAACTAAGTTATAGGGATATATGGCGAGAAACTTGCACATTATTAAATGGAAAACATTGATAGAGGATCATGTTAAGGTCCATGTGATGAAACCCTACATGGCTTGATATGATGAAACACTACACAACATGACTTTATATATATAGATGTATATATATACAGTCATGTTGTGTATATATATATTTACAATCATGTTGTATAGGGTTTCATCATATCAAGCCATGTAGGGTTTCATCACACGAACCTATATATACATATATAATTTTCTGAAAAGAATACATCATTGTCTACAAATATATATATATATATATATTTATATATATATATATATATATAAAATCTGATAATAACATATCATTGTCTACAAAAATATATATACAATCTGATAAGAACATATCATTGTCTGAAAAGAATATATCATTCTCTGCAAAAATATCTATACAATCTGATAAGAACATAACATAATCTGTGAAGCTTCATGTGATGAAACCCTACACGGCTCGATATGATGAAACCCTACACGACATGATTGTATATATATGTATATATATATAATTGTTTGTAAATTGTAATGCTAAAATCGATCGATAAATTGGGACAAAAATTGTATACCCATTAAATTTCATGATTATAATGTAGGGATTCGAAGAGAATCTGACAAAATCTGTATACCCATTTAATTTCATGTGCATATTATAATTACTAAAAATAGAAAACGTCTATCCATTAAACCGTATCCTAAAACCCCTCAATAATTTGGGGCAAAAACTAAAAACTCATTAAATTTCATGATTATATTGGTGTTTGATAGTATACCCACTAAATTTCATGAATATACCATTCAAAAATATGATAATGATATATTTGTATCAAAATATATGTAATTAGTTCATAGAATAATGTCAAAAAAAATCATAGAACTCAAACCCTTGATGCCATAGACATAATTATTCATGAGGGATTTGATTTATACCAATCACATGTAAATAAAAATGATTACAATCAATGGGTGGTTGGGTGGGCAACCCTCCACATCGGTGGAGGGATACTGGTGGAGTCTGAGTTGGAGTCTATGTGGGTTCTAGTGGAGAGAACTTTGTTGTCTGTGCGGGCGCGATGGAGAGGACAAATGGAAAATTTGTTATCGTACTTCACATTTGGCGAGTACATACATTGATGGCAGATGGCAGTGAAACTCTCATTTTTAGGCATGCTCTGAGTTAAAGTTTGGTTTTGAAGGACAACCGTGTAGGTGAGGATTAGATTGCCTCGCATAGCAATTATTCTTCGCTCATGCAAAGCGATCTCGACTTTGTTGTCATGGGCATTATTTATGGGAGAGGTGGCTGGTGGGTTAGTTATATGTTTTTAGCTAGGTTTTTGTAGTGTTCATTCTACATGTGGGCTATCAAGTTGCATTTGGCTTTTGGTGGCTACAAAGATGGCTTCGGTTAGTCAATCCAAATTCATTATTTTTGTCTCGATGGAGGGGGTGGAGATGTTTGGCGCAAACAATCCCATCTCTTTGCAAGCAATAGAGAGATAAGGAGCATTTAGAGCGATCACTGACCAAAGGCTCAAGCGTATCCTGCTTGAGATGGATCCCTTGGTTTTGGTTGCTATTAAAATGGTCTTAGGGAAAGGCCATTTGGAGAGGGAGTATGTGAGGGATAATGCTTATATTTCCTCATAATTCCTAGCTTCGGTGCTGGATAATGACATTTCTAAAGTGGAGGCGAAGGGTATGTTGGTGAGACTGTTTCATGAAGATTTGGTGGGAGATCTAGAGGAGACCTTTAAGGCTGCCATTGTTGGCAAAGGGATTCCACAACCAACAGATTTGGAGTAGCTCTAGAAGAATGAGGTTGTCAAATCTTTTCCTTTCCTCTTGGATTTGAAAGGGGCAAAGCTCATGAGGCACAAAATGATTGCAATCGTGGTGGTGGAATTTCTGAGAAGGAAGCTAGGGTTGGTGGAGGTGGACGACCTGGACTGGGTGGAGGATTTTGACTCCTTCACCAAACTTAATGGTTTTATGTAAAGTGAGTATATGCTATGGTCTAATTTTTTTGCTCCTTGGCTAAAGTGATAAGTTTAAGGTCATGTAGGCATGGATTTAGTCATATATAGTCAAATTTTGCTCTGTTTGGTACGGAAACCATAGTTTCGGTGGTTTTTTGGCCTAATTGGGTGATGAGTTTTCTTGCATTAGCAAATGAGCTGTATGGTTTATTTTAATATTTATATAATATATCAAACTCTTACAAATAAAAAAAATGATTACAGTCAAACCCTCAATGCCATACGGAAAAATAATTTTAAAACACACCAAAATGCATGTGACCACCTTTGACACCAACATAAACCCATTATTGAACAAAAAATATTGTAGGTGAAGAGAGGTGGAGATATTACCTACAGTAGAAGGGAGCTGACGAAAGTGGTTGAGGTTGGACAACGTCGCGTCGACGGCGGGAGAAGGTAGAGCTAAATGAGAAGGATGAAAATTGTGGGAGATGATGAGTTTAGGGCTTATAGATGCTCGACAACCCGCGGTAAGGTAAACCCATATGCATGGTTTGATGAAGGCATATGGGGAACGTGGTTAACAAGGTAATGTGGTCGGGTTGAGATTAAAGCAACCACCTCCTAGTGGACCCATGTGTATAAATGAGAAGGCCCACATACAAATGCTAGTTGAAACAGGTTTATTGATAATTTGAAATAGGTTTATTAATAATTAGAAATAGGATTTTTTAAATAAAAAATTGGTTTTTTAATGAATGAGTATTGGCGAAGTGATAGAGATGTAGCAAACGGAGGTCTGAAAACACCCTTTTTGAGCACCTTTCGCTTTACGGGTTCGACAAGACATGTTTTAAGTACCCACAAGCCATTTTTTTCTTTCTAAGGTTCTAACTCACTTACGAACAAGCCCAAAAAAAATTAAGAAATCGGTCCTATTTCCACTATGTACAGATGCGTGAAGTTATCCTAGGCGACTACTGGTACATCTCCCCTAGTTGAAACATAACCAAACATGACTTCATGTATCTCTTTTACTTCTTCACATATTCCATCCAGATTGTCATGGGTACAATCTTGATTTAACCATCCTTTTTTTGTGAGGTGATCATAAACATTATCTTCACACTTTTCATGAGATTCACAATGATCTGGAAGATGCATTGGTGAACTAGATACAACAAAGATATGATTTTTTATTATTATAACTTGTGTTTTCTGACCCACATTATGCATTTAAATAATATTTTCTAGAACAACCTATATTTGCTGACATGTAACCTTTAGGCATTGAAAAATTTATGTTATCTTCAATATCCATAGCAATTTCATATGCCCGATGAAGAGTTACAAGACCTCTATATCTCAATAGATAACTCATTTATTCATCAAAAGAACCAAGGTATTTGATCAAACATATTGCATCATTTTGTTTGAAACCTTCTAAAATGTCCCTTATTGTCTTTGAAACCTCAGGTTGAAATCCAGGACTAACTCTTTTTATTCTTTCTAAATGTTGATGAATTTGGTGACTAATAAGGTAACATCAACTTTCTCACCAAATTATTCCATGACCACTACCATGAAATCATGCCATGAACCAATAGCACACGGGTAAATTTGAGAATCAATCCTTGGTATCTTCCTTCAAAGATTAAACAAAGAGTCTCATGACAACATCTTTATCATCTATTTCATAGTCTCCAATTACATGATTGAAATATTGTATATGTCTACTTGCTGATCTAAAAATCCTTCCACTGAATTCTAGTAAATGCTCCTTAATTTCATTAGGAATAGGGTTTGGGTAATTGTAAGTGTCACTGAAATTCAACGGTTTGTATCTTTCAATAGAGAATACTCTTCTTTGAGGGTATGACTATTGTTATATCATGACACTATAGCTTGTAGAGGGAGAACCAAAATGGTTATAAATATTTGTAAATGAAGACTTATCCCATCTACAACTATCTGCTTCTCAATATCCCTTTTTTTTTTATAGAATATTAGGCTTTCTCAATTCCCTTTCTCTTAGTGCTAGTAACCACTGAATAAAAGATAATTTTTTCTAAGAATTTCTTGCAACTGACCTTCTTACGTAACATTTTTTTTTAATACAAAAAAAACTTGGAGGTGTACTGCAACTATTACAAATCTTCTGTATCTAACTGAAAGATTTGTAAGCCTAAGCTCTTCTTCAACATTCACTAGGTTCATTTATAGAGTAGCCACCTTTCATCAGAGGAGAATATCTTTCAAGCAGTAGAAAGCTCATCAAAGATCAATTTCATTCCAAGTTCACTCCATCAACATAGACCTTTTTAAACTCTTCATACATGGTGCACCAAATTCTTCTTCCAATTCTGAAGGTCTTCAAATTATCAAAGATCTGAAAAATATATTTTTATTTCTTTTACATTCCTACAATGGCACAAATTTTGTTGGTGTAATTTGATGGGATGTCAAACTTATCCAAAAAGAGTGCACAACTACAAACTTCTCCCCGACAACGATGCCAATTTTTTTGGTGACTAGAGTTGTAGGCCCCAAATCCCTAAGGCTTGATAACCTTCCAAGTTCCAAGGGTGTTAGACCTAGGAATATTACCACAAAACTATCTTTAGGTTGGGAAACTAAGGACCAATGATTGAGGTGGGTAAGACCTCCTTCAATTCTAGATTTGCAAGACCAAGGGGGGTTCTCCCTAAGATGTTGAATTGATGATTGAAACATTGAACAATACCTTGCAACAAACTATACACACTGTACAATGCATCCCAGTAATGGTGTCATAATATACCTATGTGCCAGTTTGGACATCTAAGGATGAGAACCTTATTAATTGATAATCTACCATATGTGTTTGAGAATGAGTATAATACAACCTTGTATTATTGTATTCATTTAGACATGACAGTAAAACACACATAAAGTAAGACTTTAAAAGGTGTTTGAGTTGATGTATTTGGAGTGTGTTGAGGATGATGGGAGAGAAATCCAATCATAAACTGGTGCCTTTATCCATTGGGCAACATAGTTATCCAGGTGTAATCAAACAAGCAACAACTAAAAATAAGGTGATGGCTTAATCAAGTCACCGCAAAAGACTATGCCTTTCAAAATGCACAAGTAATATAGGCTCTACATATTCATTTAGAAAGAAAATAGACAGTTGCAATAATAGAGTCTACTTACTAATCCTCAAGCATACCCACACATATCCTTTATTATATTGAAAAGATACCATGCAAATGATTTGCAAGGATTTTACAGACTTCTAGTTGGAAATCTAATCAACATACACCTGTAAATGCATACCATACATAAGGAGACTCTCAACCGAGGTTGATTCAACCTTTAATAAATCAATCTTCAAATCTTACAAAAATTATTGCAAATTTGAGAGAAAACCCAAATTATTGTACAATACAAAAATAACTACACCCAGAATTTAAAATCAAAACCCAGGGTTTCCTATGAATACCTTTCTTTTGTTGGCTCTGCAACTACTTCTCTCTATAGAAATTTTATCCTCTTCACTCTCTTCTTCCCTTTCTTTGATCATAACTTATATATTTTATTGCATCATTAAGAAACTCGAGGAGAAAAATCTACGTGTGAGAGATTGTACTCGAGCTCCCATGTTAGATGACATCATCTTCACATGGTCACACATGTTAAATCAATTCCTTAACATTGATGAGCATGTGAATGAGGAATAAAAACCCTACCTAATTTGCAACAAATCTCTGCTAAGGGATGATTTTTGATAGAAAGGATGTCTATGAACTATAAAGAAGCATGGGCACCACCTTTCCTTTACTTGCATTGTTGAAAAATGAATTAAACATTATCCATATAGCCCTAAAAATCAAATCTTTTAGTTGAGAGGGTAGCTGCACATTAATGGTGCTCATGACTAAAAACACATCAATCAAGAGCAATGTTGAAGTTTTAGGCCTGAAGCACACTTGGTTCAAACATTAAAATGTTCACAAGGTAGAGAAATCATCTTCATCGAACATCGAGCATAAGGCCTGCAACATACTTCTTGATGGAAACAATGATACAAAGAGTGTCAAAAAATCGAGCCCCAAAAGAGGACTTCCATCAGACATCAGGTGTTGGGTTTTGGGTCGACTACTTGTTGGAAGAAAGGAGTGAGGAAAGAGACATGGAAGGATTAAAAGGAGTCTGAAAGGGATGAAAGTGTTGGATGTCAGGAGTAGGAATTACGTCTTACTGCAGAGTGTGATAAAGGTTAAGAGGAAGATTCGACCTTCAAAAATCCAAAGACTCATAATGTTGAGGATTAGTGATTGAGGATTGAGGATCGAAGAAAAGGAATTCATCTTATCATAAAGATAAGACAAAATGCAAGCAAGAGACCTGATCTCCAAATGTTAAAGGAAATGTATTAGACATTGGGGTTGGGCATATGACTTACACATTATAATGAAAAGGTGATAAGATCTAGGGAGTGTGAACGATCCCCAAAATTAGAAACCTTCAAAAAATTGTTAAGTTTACAGATATCTCCAAAACCTTCGGTGATTGATATGAAGGGATAAGGTTTAAGAAAGGAAAACAATAAAGGTTAAGGCTTAAGGTTGATGACCAAAACCTAAAAAATATTGAGGAAAGTGATGGAAAGAAGGGGAGAAGATGAAGATGGTTGGGAATGATAGAGATGACAATCAAGTACATGCAAACAACCAAATACCAAAAATTTCAATACTTAGCCATTTTTTAGGGTTTTTAAAAAATGGTTTTTCGATTGCAAGTTGGCATAGGTTAGATGCAACTAACAAAGGGACTTGAACATGATACACCATTGAGATTTCTCAGATCAATTATAATTGATGGGAATCACAATGGGGTAATACAAATCACTATAAATTCATTAAATTTTTAGGTGCCAACACCATCCAAGTCATATATAAAGTCCACCTAGGGTTATCCTTTTGACATAGTCATCATAAATCAAATCATTCCAAAATCCAAATCATACCAACTTTGGAAAGTCCAAGGATCTAACTAAACAACGAATTCATATCCTACACCAAATTGGTCCAAAATCATAATCATAGCAAGCCAAAAGATCATAATCAAGGGAAAATCCAACACCATGACCTATTTATATGAAATCCTTTGCCCATATCAAGCCAAGTATAATTAATATGATCCTTATGATGATGAGGATGGTCTTATCTATCAACCTGAATATGATCCATATGATGATTGGGATGGCCTTGTCTACCAACTTGAATATGATCCTTATAATGACGATGATGATCTTATCTACCAACTTGAATATGATCCTTATGATGACAAGGATAATGGGTGATCCCACAATAGTGGTTTACACTTTTTGGCCAAACTTGACATTGAACTGATTTTTTTTAACTAAATCTTCACTTTCGGGCACCTATAACTACTAAACCATGAGGAATTTGAAGATGATACAAACTATTGATCACATTGAGTGTATCATTGATCAAGATAGCATGATGGAAAACAAGGAGAAGATACAATCATTTTATAAGTTAGGTTCAACCACTTTCATCAAATTTGGTCTTCTTGTAGAAGAGAACATAGATCTTTCTGCTAAGTCACAATTGTCTAATTATGGATTTGCATCATGTTTCAAAAGAGAAATGTATCCTATGAAAAACAAAATATTTCAAAGCATGGGCTATAATGGAAAAGGTTTAGGCCTTCATGAGCAAGGCATTTTAGAGCCAATGTTAGCATATGAAAATTATGGATATCAAGGTTTTGGCTACACATCTCCAAGTGAGCAATATAATGGTGACAACTCAATGATAGTTGGGGAAACCTCCTATAATGAAAACATCGACATGGAGGTCATCTATAACTCTTCCAAGAATCCTCCATCCACTCATCATTTCCTTATTTCATCCATTCATAATTGCATCCCACATCCAAAAACATCCTAGACCCCTTGATTGGGACCAAAACATCATTCATTATACAAATTGAAGCATTCCCATGAAGAAAAATATTTCTATCAACTACCAAAGAAAAAGAAAATGTGGATTCTAATATCAAAATAAAAACAAATTTAAAAGTTAGTATACATAATTGTTGAATATTTTTGGATTCGATTATGTGAAAATTTTTGCATCAACATTTTAGATCACACTCCGTGATCCATCAACAAGATGAAAAAAAAGAGCACAAGGATAAGAATGATAAGTTGTAGACCAAGAATGAATAAAAAGGGGAAGAGAAAGGAAGGAGGGAGAGGGAGTTGCACACCAACCAAGGCACAAGAGGGATAAGACATGATAGGAGAAAGAAAAAAGGAAAAAAGAGAAGAGAACAAGAGGAAAAAACAACTAAGATAGATAAAAGACACAATTAAAAAAGAGAGAATATAATCATCTTAATAATAAACTTAATAATAAATAAAAAGAAAATTAAAAAAAGAAGAAATAAAATAGGTTAAAATCTACAAATATTAAAAGAACAATTAAGAAAAATTACTTTATATAATATTAAAATACTAACCTTTTTTTTAAATCTAAATTCTTATCAATCTAACAAATATTATTTATATTATTCATTGTTATGTGAATAATATAAAAAGAATATCTAAATTAAAAAATAATAAAATAAAGCTGAAATAAGGCAAAGGCGTTCTAATAGAACAAAACTAAACAATAAATTGAAACAACACACAAAAAACTAAAGGGAAAGAAAGAAATTTTAATGCATATATATGTATGTATAATGAATATATGTATTAAATATTACAAAAATAAATCAGAAAAATAAAAACATACAAGAAAAAGAGAACTAAAAAACATACAAATTGAAAGGAGAAAATATAAAAAACAAACACAAAAGAAAAGCAAAATTAAAGGAGATATTCAATTATATTATTCACAAAAAGAATAATATAAAGAAATAAAAGGAGAAAAAAATCCAAGCTGAAAGAAACAATAATAAAAAACACATTCAAACTAAACAAAAAACACAAAAGAAAAATAAAAAGATATTTAATACATATATAAGTATGTATTATGATACATATGAATATATGTATTAAATATTATAAAATCAAATATAAAAAATCAAACAGATCTCTACCCACCATCTAAAATCTAAACTCTAAAAACACCATTCTAAAACTAAATGAAAATCATAAAAGAAAAATAAGATAATATTTGATACCTATATACCTATGTATTAACATACATATGAATGTATGTATTAAATGTTAAAAAATAAAATAAGTAACAAATAAAGATACTAACAAACAAAATAGAAAGAGACACGACATCCAAAAATATAAGAAAAGAATAAAAAAAATTAAATTAAAAATAGAATAAAAAACTAAAACACTATTCAAAAAATTTAAAATAAAAAGAGACATTATCCAAAATTTAAAAATAGAAAGAGACACTAAACTAAAACAATAAACAACACTAAACTGCTATTCAAAAACTAAACTCTAAAAATACTAAAACACTATCCAAAAATTTAAAAAGAGAAAGAGACACAAAACTAAAACAACAAACAACACTAAACCATTATTTAAAATCTAAACTCTAAAAACACTATTCTAAAACTCTAGAAATTTCACGCAATGTAATATTTAATACATATATTCATATGTATCATTATACATACATATGAATGTTTAGAAAGTTTTTCTACCACTTGTCTATCCTTAAATTTTGGAGCTCAAACTTTTACGCTGAATTGCAAAATTGAATTCATGGGACCACTAGCCTTAAAATATTCCTAAAAAGTCTAAGCAACACCCACTGAAATGTTTTAGGAAGCCCCCTTCCAAGGGACCGTACCCTTAGAATGTCATTGCCTTATTTCAACGTTATTTTATTATTTTTTAATTTAGATATTCTTTTTATATTATTCACATAACAATGAATAATATAAAGAATATTTTTAAGATTGATAAGAATTTAGTTAATCTGACTTACAAGTTGTGGTGAACTTACTGAAAAGGCAGTATTTGGAAGATGTTAGCTGGCAACTGGCTTTGATTGTTGAACAAATTCTCACTCTTTGTGCTTCTCTGGAGTATATTATGTTCACCCATATTCCTTGTGAATGGAATGGGGTTGCTGATTGCTTGGCTAAATGGGCTTCAGATCATATTCATGATTGGAATCTGGTGGATCGGGGTCAACTTCCCCCTGATTTGTCTCATCAATTGGATCACTTGGTTGAACTTGATAGGGCCATTTAATGCCCTTGCTTTGTAATGTTTCCTTGATTTAATAAAGTTTTTACCCCTCCTTGATGTTAAAAAAAAAAAGGTTAGTATTTTAATATTATATAAAATAAATTTTCTTAATTGTTCTTTTAATATTTGTAGATTTTAATCTATTTTATTTCCTTTTTTGATTGTCTTTTTATTTATTAATAAGATGATTATTTTCTCCTTTTTCTTTAATGTGTCTTTTATCTACCTTAGTTCTCTCCTCTTTTTTCCTTTGGTTCTCTCCTCTTTTTTCCTTTTTTCTTTCTCCTGTCATGTCTTATCCCTCTTGTGCCTTGGTTGGTGTGTAACTCCCTCTCCCTCCTTCCTTTCTCTTCCCCTTTTTATACATTCTTGGTCTACAACTAATCATTCTTATCCTTGTGCTCTCTTTTTCATCTTGATGATGGATCACAATTCGAAACGTTGATGCAAAAAATTTCACACAATCGAATTGTGGCGTAGAGGCTAACGAGCCTTGCAAAACTAAACCGGTTATTCTTCAAGTTGGGGCTTGTAGATTAGAGTTTGGAAGGAAATTTCGGTGAGTTTGAGCCTTGGTTTTGGCTTCTGATATTTGTAGATTCCGGTCTATCAATCACTATGTTTTATTCACCATGAGAACTTCAAAACAATTGATTTAGAACGCGAGCCATAAAATTTTAATGGGTTTCAATTCTTTCAGTGTAGGATACCATCAATGAACTCTTCAAGCTGGTTTGGACCCAAACAAGCAAGGGTAATGGTACATTTTGTTTCCATTTTTTTGTGTGCCTCTCTCTAACATATTTTGATATGGGTGGTCATGAAACTAGTAATTACGCATATATGGAATGAATACCTCTCTCACGAGCTCACATTGCTACCTCCCTTGTCAGAATGTGCTCAAAAGGAGTTGGAAAAAGCTGAACTGGATGTATATTTGTATTATCTCACCTAGTTACTTGATTGCATAAAATTGTCGAATAGATCAATATAAAACTAAAAACAACAAAAACCTATGACCTAATTTACATGTGCATTGAACTTGGACATTTTATCTCACATGATACTAGTAATGGAAAAATTGGATGGGCTTTCTTAGAGAGTCATTTGATAGTTATTAATAATTTAATAATATCTAATAACTTAATAATTTAATAATTCCACTCTAATATCTAAATCATTTAATAATTATTAATAATTAAGCATTTTATATTAAAGTGTTTGTTGGGTGGGCCCCTATTATTTTGAAGGACTTACTATTCTAAAGACGTTGGGTGGGGGAGTCAAAAAGATCGATCCAACCCTACTATCTATAGAGGGCCTATCTATAGATAGTTTGGATAAGGGCCCTTATTATGGATAGGTAGATAGAATGAGCCCCCTAGCAATAACATTTAATTTTCTCTTTAAAAAAAAATAATTAAATTTTATATTTTAATCTTTCAAGTTCATAAAATGTCTTCTAAATATTTCAATATTTAAGCCAAATCACCATGTGTAACTAAAAATCTTCTCTTAGTCAAAGAGAACATTTTACATTCATAATGTACATTAAATTTTCACGGCCATAAAGATGTTAGTAAGAGCTTCTATAAATTGTCTAATCTTTGAATAAATATCAATATCCACACTTCACATCCTTAGGAAATTTCCTAAACAAAATGTAAGTTATGAGCTCACTCTCACTTTCGTCGTTGCCAAAGCTCCACGTCAGCCACACCAAACTGCCAGTCTGCTTTTTCTTTCTGTTACAAATTCAAATATGAAAACAATGTCAATGGGCCCTTGGTCTACTGGGGAAGTTGAAAGGTTCGAAATGAGCCCACCAGGGATCAAGTCTTGCTGAGTGCAAGGCTTCGACATCATAAGGGATGAGGCTAGGATCGTGCCCTAGACGAATTTGGCAGCGTGGATGCCCCTCAGTCCTTGGCTCTAAGCCGAAGAGGTTTTTGGCACGTGTGGGCCCATCTCGGGTTACTAAAACGTCTACGTGGTGGCCTTCGCTGATTGGTAGCTTGCGGGCTTCGTGCCTCGCTGGGCTGCCTCGCAGATCTGAACCCTCCATCAAAAAAAAAATATATGAAAACAATCTTCAATTTATCAGCAATTCAAAAAGAAAAATGGCCGTTGAAAAAATCAAAGAAGATAAACTCTCCAACCATTTAAAAATAAGCCAAATTGAGAATGCCTTTGATAATTTCTTACAGGTAATTTCTAAAAGCTCAAGAATGGAAAGAAGCAAGTTATAAGTTGTCCGCAGACACATAATAAGTTATTATTTGCCAAGTGGGTTGAGATATAATTGTAGTTTTCATTGATTATATATTGCCTTTGATTTGTAGTATGACATCTTATCAAGTTTCAACAAATGGATGGAAGAAGGCAGACTGTGTGTGAGATTATTTCTGTTGCCAGCAGCAGAGGCAGCAGAATAAGGTTCTTATCGCTTACCCTTGTATTGTTGTTTAATCCTGTTTTTGTTTTGTCTGGCAACTATTTACAAGCCACAAACACCTGGAGATGTGAGGTTTTGATACAGGGAGGCCATTTTGAAATATAGTATGAGAGTAAATGAATAATGGTATAGTTGTAATACATTTAAATGATTAAGGTCAAGTATCCTGTACCTGACACACATGCATACCATTACATAATTGTAACTGTGATTGTTTCTTGCTTTAGTCATTTGTCTTTCGTGTATCAGGAGTTATAGTAATATTAGCTTCTTTGTGGCAGAGGCTGAAGGTGATTATGAGTTGTACAAGGATGAGGCAGATAAGTTTTCGCTGCTTGTTCCCATAGTAATATTACATTTCTCTAGTCTTCTTATTGCTTTTAAGATTCTAATTATGAAAATCAAAGAATGCACACACACACATCCCCAAGTAGTTGAGGAAATTTTACAAAAGCTTCGTCTACAGTATGGAAGATACTTAATAACCAGACCCTAGTTATTTGATATTTCAAATGAAGGACATTTGGGTGTGGACTATGATGCATACCAAAATAAGATGGAGAGACTTAATTTCAAACTGAAAATGAGTATCCGTCCGTTAGGCTATATATATAAACTGATAGAAACCTCACACTAGCATAACAAATAAATGAGAGTATGACATATTTGATATCTGCAATAACAACTTTATGGTGGGGATAACTATAGGGGAGCTGTTTGGATGTTAATCTGACTTCACTTGCGCTCAGGTAGATTGTCTGTTTAAAAGAGAGTGAATTCTTATCATTAACAGAGGCAGATTTACATTTATTCCAACGAGACTGCAAAGAGATGTGAGGAAAAGATGGGAAGGAGCAAGGTAAGCAAGTCTGTGGTGGAGTAGCTACAGGAGAAGAGTTTAAAAGGGGCGACAAAGGGAAGATTGAAATAGAAGTTAAGGCTTTGGCCAACAACACACAATCAACCATAAAGGTGTTATGGAAGATTGTTGAAGATATGGTCATAGCAACTGTCACGGGTGTTGTGCAAGCTGCCAAAAAGACTATTATGGGGACTGAACATCGTGAGTTGTATATGCTTTAGCTCTGTATATGTGAATGCACAGTTATAATATTATGTTATATATAGTCCTATCCTATATTGTTTGAAACACATTGATTTTGCTTGGTGCTTGCTACTTGTGAAATCATATTATTACTAGCATTGAATGTCTGAAGATATTCAAAGTTACTCGTTGGTCTAAGCGTCTTTAAGTATCTACTGTATGATGATGTGATATCAGATCATGGATTCATAAAATTTCTTGTGTCTTTATTGATAGAGACACTTTGAGGAGATAAATTTTTTACCTATGCAATCAAACTGACTCAAGAGAGTGGCTACTATTTTCACTTGTTTCTTACATTTGTTTGTTTTTATGGATTTGATTGTGCCATCTGACTTATTGAAATTAAGTGATACCGTGAGTAGTTATTATGCCATTTTGAAAGTTGCTTTATCCGTTAGTTGATCATGTTAGTTCCTGGCCTTTAATGCAGGATATTCATAATGTTGGGGAAGTTTCATGAAGATATTAAACTTGTGTGTATCAAAAATCTCTTAGAGATTTTGGAGCTAAAGATAGCCCCTCAAGTTTAAAATGGTCTTCAAAGTTCCTTTTAGCTACTTGCTGATATTTCTCAGGAGATTCCATTCTTTTCACCCTCAATCCCCTGCTTTCAGTATGCCTTCACCAAGAGTACTTGGTTATCATACTCCTTTGGGACTTTCAGACTAGAGGGTTTCAAATATTGAAGTTAAAATTCAATATTGTAAGAGAGGGCAATGGCCAAAAAAACTGTATTAATTTAGAATAGAATAGATATCCAAACTTTCCACGACCTATTATGAGTAGATTATCAAATTCTTGGAATCCCTGTGTATGAATTGAAACTTCTATTTAATTTGTATTCATTTTTTAAGTTGTTTTCTACCCATTTACTCATTGTTTTATATGTAAATGTCTATGATATTTTCATATTGCACTCCATCTTGTCTAAAATAAAAATAGGTTCACAAAGGTCTATGGTTTAGGAAGTCTTCAATTTCCTGGTCATGATGTATATGAGCATCCATTGTAGTAATATCCTAAATTGTATAACTAATAAGATATAGATAATGCAGCTAATAAAATTAAATCTTTACTTGTTCACAGGATTTATGAACAAAAAGGGGAACTCGTACCATATAAACATAGACACAAAAGCTCTGAATATAGGATAGATACAGCTGTGGGCCATAAAAAAGCTACCCATTATCTCAAACACCGATGATGGGAAAAAACCCCTTGGCATTCTATATAATTAGGGCTATAAATTGTGTGTCCAAGTAAATTTTGTAAGAGCTTTTGTTATTAGTATTCTAGTCTCTTCAAGAAATTTCAAGTACATGTTAGTTCATAATCCCTATCCATAGTGTGTATATCGTTTATTTCCCTTCAGCACAACATCTGAGCAACTGTACAAGAGTTTTGTGTTGAATTTTTTTTAGATTGCTCACTTCATTATATAATGAACTTTCATCCTATCTAGAATTGATTGCTAACCTTTTAATTGCTAGTGTTCTTCCATCTGAGGTTTTTCCCTGCAATAGTGGAAGAGATCATATACAATTATTCTTTTTTCCTAAGAAAAATGAAAGATATTCCTTCATTAAGCTTAAAAAAATCCCAAGTGACACAGCTGCCCATGTTTTAATTTTGGTCAAACTTAGGAATAAGAGACATTTCTATACCTCCTGAAAAGTTGCAAACTCTCACCCATTTGAGCATGCCTAAAATTAAATACAAGGGCTAGTTTCAGTTCAACAAATTAGGTATAATAATGTCTAAAAGCTAGTAGCATATCTAATTAGCATGCTCAACACCTTATTCTTTAAGGGAAGGGGCTTCTGGACTTAGAGTTTAAAAGTGTAAAACCAAGAGCTTAAACAGTAACTATTAGTCTAGGAACATTAACCATTCTTCTATGAACAGTAAACCCAGTTCTATCAATAGTAAAAACCTAACAAACTCTCCTACCAACATAGGCTTCTAGAAAGCTGGAAAATTCATACTGATTTACACTGAAAAAATTGCACAATTTTAGATGATGGAAAGTGTGCAGGTTGGTGAGCGTAATGGTTTTACAAATCATACCGCTAGGGGGCCAAACGTTAGAGCAAGTAATCTTTTTGGCTTAGAAACTTGAACATTACATCCAGGCTTGTCCATTTTCTTTACATCTCAATTTGGTGAGGCAAATCTAGGGGAAGCTAAATGAGAAGCTTGTGCAATTCAAAATTGGATTACAACCCACTTGACAAAACAACATTTATTTAGATAACTCTGGAAATAATATCAAGAAAAAATATTTATGCCATGTGAACTCTATAGTTCTATTCATTTCAAAGGAACCCATAAAACAATTCTAGCATAACAAGAAAAGCATGGGACCTTGTAGACTAACTCAAAGCCACCCTCTCCTAGCTTGCTCTAATTACAGAAGTTCCCCGTGGCTCTCGTTAAGGTCATGAAGTCCAAAATTAATACCTCTCGTTTAAGAATTTCATGACTATGGTCTTCATGATGATCTGTATTTGATTTATTGCTTCAAGAACACAGTCTCTATCATTACTGTAAACCACAAAAATAAGAACCTACATATTCTAGACAAATATTTTTACCATTCAAAATGATCAACAAACTATCACATTGTTGGATGATTGACACTTAATCTGTGACGTGGCTTTACTAGTAATGATTATTACTATATATATTAGTGTATATTTTTTCCATTAGCATCCAAGTTTCTTTCTTGGCTCAACAAGCTTTCACATCGAGATTGTGAGTTTTCCTCAAAACAAGAAATATCCTTAATAGGATAAAGCCAGAAATCACAAGCTTGTGATAGGGCAATAAATTATTAATATATATTTGGTGCACATTTATAGAAGCAACGTAATAGACATTAATGACATTGTGAGCTGACTTTTACTCTATGGTACATTAAATGCACCGTAACTCTCCCCCCTCACACCAACACCAATAATGCCATGTCATGGTCCACACGTATAGTACTACCTATTTATGAGTTATCCTGAATACCTATATTTTCAATCTTTGAGTAACTTCCACAACCTCTATTTCTATGGTTTACTATTTCACAAAAGGAAATAGTAGAGCCTTGTAATATATAAAATTTCAATCAACTGATGTTAGTTAAGAGAATAAACCAAATGTATGTAAATTAAACAAGTGCTACGTAGTGGCTAGTACTTCATGCACTTGGGGTAGAAAATAGAAATAAATGAAAGCAAAGTAGGTGGCACTTTTGATCTGTGCCACTACAAACAAAGGCTTTTTTGGAGGTGCCAAATGAACAATGTTATGTTGACTGGCATACAAATGTGCAGAGTACAACAACAAAACCAACTAGGATATGGAGATATAGAAACAAAACACCTTATATTAATTTTTAGAAGAACAAAATACAAAGATGAGCCACTCAAAATTCAGGAACCTATCAATCTTTGCTACCCAATCCAATGAGAAACACCTAGCTAAAGAAGTTTAGTAGAAACTTTCTCTATTCTACAATTCCAACTCCAAAACTAGAACCTATTCTTCTTAAAAGTGCATGCTTAAATAATAGATTGCGTGTTACTCTTGGCCTTTGTCAGTGAGCTGAACAATTAGAATGATTATGTTAAGTGTTGTTGATCTGTTGTAACTTTCACTTTTCCAAAAGACAATGTAATTGACACTCAAAGGCATGAGTGTAACCGACACTCAAAGACAAGGATTTTCTATGATGTTTGTACAATGTTCTTAAGATTTCTGAACTTGAATGCACTCATAGTTGTTGTACAATACTACAAAAATATCTCCATGTCTATGGTCGTGACTTGTCACAAGACAAGATTTAAAGTAATTGGCAAAGCCTTCAAGGTTTGGCTTGCATTAACAATGTGGTCATTGTGACACTCTGTTATGGACTGAATGAAGATTATTTTTCAGAGCTAGGGTGTTGGTTATGTTGATGTTGTATAGTGGAATTTCTCCCTAGAATTCTATATCTTAGCTATTAGAAGTTGCAGAGATCTCATAATTTCACAAATTGACTTAATATTTATTTCTCTATGCTATTAGAAGGATCTTCATTTTGATTGATTAATTTGTTTTAATTTTTTCTTTCCAACTTATTCCAAAGAAGCGAAAGGATGATATTGTTTACTATGTGCCAACAAGGGATGAGATCAAGTTTCAGGCATAGTTGGAGCGCTAGCTTGTGTTGGTTGGAATATTGTTTAAATCATATTTTTTAAAGCTTTCAAGGTGTTTAGAGAATTTGAGAAGCAAAACAATCTTTGGTAGGGAAACTTTCCAGCCCATGGTTGCCTTATCCTTTCTCACAGGCCATGGCAATCAAATCTTTTCTCTTTGTACTGAAAATGGCCATCTTGCTCATGTTCTTTGGGAAAAATTTGTTATTATTTTAATTTTTTTCTTGGTGCTTGGGAATTTTTAGTCCTTCCCAATTCATTTGAGGCCACAGGACTTGGTTCATAGCATCAACACAATTGGTCCAAAACTGCAAGCTCGACTTTAAGTATTTATATAAAAAGAGAGTTACCTATATATGTCCCAAAGTTTCTCTACTGAAACATCCATCTTTTTTGAAAGAAGATCTTCATTGTTCGCCATTGTTCAAATCCATCTTTTGTAGCATAAGTTACAATAGTATTTAAGCACTCATTTATATTTTAGGGATTTGATATTATATTCTTGTTGAACAAATTATTTGTGCATTAACAATTTCTTGTTGTCAAACCTTGAAAACCTTGAAGACTCTCATGGACCAGAAAACTTTCTCCTCAACCTCCACTAGTCGACTAAGATGTCATATTTTGGTAACATGTGTCATATTTTATAATTCTTTGATTTATTTATTAGGGCTTGGAAATTCTATTTTCTATTGTGAAAATATTCAAATGTACATGGTTGTTTAATTTGTGAACATTTGGTGAATTAAGAAGGGTTTATCTTCTAGAAATGATAATATTACAAGGAATTAAAAGCATAAAATTTCCACAATCCATGATAATCAAGTGAGCAATTTCTGGATTAATTCTCCTTCCTCCTTTCAAAGTTTCTTTTTACTTTAGTTTTTTGTCTTTCAAGTTTTCTTTTGTGTTTTTTTAGTTTTTTTTAGTTTTTATCTCATCCTCTTTTGGTTTTAGAGATTTATTATATGTTTCTTCATTATAGTTTTCAATTATGCCCTTATGTCTTTCTACTATTTATATTTTTTGTTAATTTACTTTTTGTTATTATTGCTTTCTTGGTATCCTTAATCTTTAATGTGGTCCTTTTTGGTTTTTTTGTATTTATGTATCTTCTATTTACATTTGTAATTTTTTCATAAATAATAATATTTTCATACATATTTATTATATACTTCTTTATTTATTATATACCTTTTTCTCGATGGAAGAAGTATCTTCTATTTTCTTTTGTAATTTTTTCTTAAATAATAATATTTTCATACTTATTTATTATATTCTTCTTTACTGAATCAGTTTATATAATATGTTTGTTAATGGCATATATATCTTTAATCTTTAATCTAAGGCATATATACTTTTTAGTTTTTTCATTTGATTCTTTGTTCATTTGTTTGGCCTCTTTTATTCTTTTTATAGTTTTTTGTAGTTGTTTTTCTTTAATTTAATTTATATCATCATAAGGTTTAAAATTTGAATCCATTTTTTGGTTTGATTTTTGCCTTATTGGCATGTTGACTTCTTGCTCTCCCTAGCTCCTCACCTATTCAAACATCCAAGTCTGCTACCTTATTATGTCACTCTCTCTCTCTCTCGTGCTTGGTTTATCATCCTGATAATGGATCATGGAGTATGATTCAAAACGTTGATACAAAAAATTGACACAGTTTTAATCCAAAAATTGCTCACTTGAATATTACAAGGAAACAATCAGATCCTAAAATTGGGCATATGAAAGATTCTAGTAAGTGTGGGACCAATGGCCCATTTGTAGAATAAAAAAAATAATCCAAACGTCCAACTATGCTGGTGAACTAATCCTTTGGTTAATCCATGTGAATGAGCATTTCGTACGTATCAAGTCCAATGAATTCACCAATATCACTAAATCTTAAAAATCCTTTTACGCCTAGGAGGTGTGTTAAAATACTCCCTATTTCTACCCCAAAGAAATAATCACGCTAAAATTATCCCCACAACAACCTATTTATAAGGGGAAGCAAGAATAATGAACATGATTTCAATTCAAAGCTTAAGTGTGTCCCTAAACTTGTGGGGCTATAAACATTAATCAACAAAAGAGATAGCCTAGACAAAATTATTTATACTGCTAACTGTATCCAATTTAGGGTGGAGTGAGAAACTCCTTAAAAATCTGAACAAGATGCTAAAGGACCCCCAATTCCTTGGCTTGACTTATTGCATTCGCCCTAGTATCCATCTGACCTGAGCAATAAGGAACAACTCCATTTCCTATAACTGTATTTTTGTTCCTAAAGAATAATTATACCAGTCAACATGTGATCAATTTGGCACTTTGCCATGAATGCCACTTTCTTGGTGTAGATCTTCATTGCTCCGTAAAAGAAAGGACTTACATAAAAGAATTTATTTTCTTCATTCTCCAACCTTTCAATCAAATCTTGACATAGACAATCATTTACACTCTCTCCTTCAAAATATAAAAAACAAAATAATTTCGAACAAGACATAGGTAGTGTTTCTCCAATTTCAAACTTACAACTTATTACACATTTGATTTCCAATTAAAATGATTGTTGTCAATAGAAACAATTTAAAAGCTTGCAATAAATATGTAAATAAACTCAATTTATTTAAATCAAATACAATTATTTACAATTTCATTTGATTTCATCGGTCTCTATTGTTTATACATTCTGACTCCACACTTATACCTTTCTATATTGTTCCTTATTGCATACCCTACATAGCATTTGGTTCTTTGCATCCGCACTTTATTTCGTTGTAAAATTCCACTTTTCTACCCCCAAAGCGCCATAATTCTCTTTCTTACTCATACTAGACGCCATGTTTCCTCTATGTTGCCTATTTTCAAATTCTATCTTCTTTAGTTTCTATGCAGTTTTGTTTATTCAGACTCTCTTTGAATAACAATTCTTGCACTGTTCAAGAGGTGTAGCCTCTTTTCCTCCTCTTCCACTCAGCCTTCTTCACCCTTCTCAATTTGTCTTACACAATCCCAATTAACCTTGCGTATACCTTTTTTCATCTCCCTCCATTTACCATGTTGCTCCCTACCTTCTATCTGTTGTTGCAAATTAAATTGTTAATCAAATGGGTGCAACCTCTACTTACATGCATTATATCTTATTTTCATTTGCAATTTAAATTTTTAAATGCTCTTAGCATAGGCACAACCCCTCTTGCTGATTTTTTTCATGAGAAACCTCTTCTTCCTGCTCATGTCCCCCTTCCCTTGCAATTTTTCAATCTAAATTTTTTTATTGTCTTCCTGCTACCCCTTCATTCTCAACACCTCTTCATATGCCTTACCCTTAACATTTTAATTTCTCTCATATGCATTCATTTTCAATTTTAAATTCCAAAATGCCGACTTATAATGGCATGACCCTATGTATCCTCAAATATGCATTTTTTATTTTTTATTTTTAAATGTCTCTTTCTTGCCATCATACGCCCCCAATCTGCAATTTATTTTTAAATTTATTATTTTTATTGTTGTTCTTTCTTTTTCCAGTGTTGAATCTCATTCAAAGTCTCCTCTTTGACTGGCATTTCATTTCTCTTAAATTATATTTTTCAGAGGGAGTGATTATTTATTTTCCCCAACACATCAATTGGGTGTTAGAATAAATAATATATATATGAAGCCACAATCACCAATTGAATATTGAAACAATGAAGTTGCTGGTGAACTTGAAAAAACTGAAGATGCAACAATTTTGTTGATGCGGTTTGCTCATTCCCTAGATGATCTTGCATCAAATCCCTAACTTATATGGAAATGGTGATTTTCTTTAGGATTTTGTGGATCAAAGCCATCTTTATGAGGAAATATATGTCAGAATTCTTGTTGATTAGGTCCTAGTTGATGGAATAGATTGTTCCTACACAAGCACCATTCTTCAACAAACAATTGTTGATATAGTAATCCTCTAGAATATTGTAATGTTGTATTCCACATGGAGCATAATTAAGGGAGCATTAGAGAGGATTGAAGTTTGGAATCCATTCTTGAATGTGAAGGGTGGAATCAACCACTTTCTATGGTGTGTTCTTTATAACAAAATCTTTATTAACACTCTTCACAAATTCACTAAAAAAAGCCCTTTGGTAAGAATTTCATTGCACCTCTTGCACCTGAAGAGGTGAGGATTGAATCCTCAATTTCGTTTCGTGTCCCTTTCCCACTTATCCCTCTTCCAATTAGTGCACATTCTAGTAAATAATTTTCCATATACATGTCATCTGAATAGACAATCACTCTTTGTTCATTCGTGCTAGAATTTGTATAATGTTGATTTTGGTACCAAGCATTTTTTTATAATTAAATCAAAATAAATAGATTATATTGCATTAAGAGATTAAAATTATATGACATATAATGAGGCTCTTTGAGGAAGCAACCTTGTTTAATCACTCTCAATATAATGAAGTTCTTTAGAATTGTATTTCTTGTATAATGAAGGTAAGGCAGGTTGGGTGTTGGGTTAGGTTGTGGTGATACCCCTCTTCTTTTGTGTGTGTCTCTCTCTTACCCTATCCATGCGACTCTCGCTTTATTTCTTATTACTTTTATTTATATTTTTTTTTTCAATCTATATTTACATACATCCTTAGGAGACTAGTCTCGCCCCAGCATGACACCCCTTACTAACTCCAACTTCGTAGAATGTAAGATCAAAGTAAGGTGGGTTGGAAGTTGGGATAGGTTGTGGGGATACCCCTGAGTCAAAACAAAGAAAGAGAAGTCTATACCTTTTTATTGTCAGAATGTAAGACTCTTTACAGACTATTGCATATATCTCTAAGGGACTAGCTTCGCCCTAGCGTGACACTCCTTCTCGACCACAACTTGGCAAAATGTAAGACCAAGGTAAGGCGGGTAGGGTGTTGGGTTGGGTTGCGGGGATACCCCTCTTCTTTTGTGTGTATCTCTCTCTTACTCTGTCCATGCGCTTCTCGCTTTATTTCTCATTACTTTTATTTATGTTTTCTTTCAATCTATATTTTTTATTTTTTATTTTCAGAATGTAAGACTCTTTATAGACTATTGTATATATCTCTAAGGGACTAGCTTCGCCCTAGTGTGACACTCCTTCCCGACCCCAACTTGGAAAAATATAAGACCAAGGTAAGGCGGGTAGGGTGTTGGGTTGGGTTGTGGGGATATCCCTCTTCTTTTGTGTGTATCTCTCTCTTACCCTATTCATGCGCTTCTCGCTTTATTTTTTATTACTTTTATTTAGGTTTTCTTTCAATCTATATTTACATACATCCTTTGGGGACTAGTCTCGCCCCAGTGTGACACCCCTTTTTGACCCCAACTTGACAGAGTGTAAGACTAAGGTAAGGTGGGTTGAACGTTGGGCTAGGTTGTGGGGATGCCCCTAAGTCAGAAAAAGAAAGAGAAGTCTATACCTTTAATTGTCAGAATGTAAGACCATTTACAAACTATTGCATATATCCTCAGGGGACTAGTTTCGCCCCAACATGACACCCCTTCCTGACCTCAACTTGACAAAATGTAAGACCAGGGTAAAACAGGTTGGGTGTTGGGTTGGGTTGTGGGAATACCCCTATTCTTTTATGTGTGTCTCTCTCTTACCCTGCCCATGCACCTCCTGCTTTATTTCTTATTACTTTTATTTATGTTTTTTTTCAATTTATATTTACATACATTCTCAGGGGACTAGTCTTGCCCCAACGTGACACCCCTTCCTGACCGCAAATTTTTAGAATGTAAGACCAAGGTAAGGTGGGTTGGGCATTGGGCTAGGTTGTGGCGATACCCCCAAGGCAAAAAAAAGAAGAAAAAAAAGTCCATAACATTTTATCGTCAGAATGTAAGACATTTTATAGACTATTGCATATATCCCCAGAGGATTAGCCTCACCCCAACGTGACACCTTTTTCCAACCCCAATTTGGAAAAATATAAGACCAAGATAATGCGGTTTGGGTGTTGGATTGGGTTACGAAAATACCCCTCTTCTTTTGTGTGTGTCTCTCTCTTACCCTACCTGTGCACTTCTTGCTTTATTTTTATTACTTTTATTTATGTTTTTTTCAATCTATATTTACACACATCCTTAGGGTATTAATCTCGCTCTAGCATGACACCCCTTCTTGACCCCAACTTGGCAGAATGTAAGACCAAGGTAAGGTGGGATGGGTGTTGGGCTAGGTTGTGGGGATACCTCCAAGTCAAATAAAAGAAGAAGAAAACAAAGTCAATACCTTTTTATCGTCATAATGTGACACCCTTTTCCGATTCCAACTTGGCAAATTGTAAAACCAAGGTAAAGCAAGTTGGGTGTTGGGTTGGGTTGCGATGATACCCTCTTCTTTTGTGTGTGTCTCTTTTACCCTTCCCATGCACCACTCGCTTTATTTCTTATTACTTTTATTTATGTTTTTTTTTTCAATCTATATTTGCATATATCCTTAGGGGACTAGTTTCTCCTCAGCATGACACCCATTATTGACCCCAACTTGGTAGAATGTAAGACCAAGGTAAGGTGGGTTGGGCATTGGGTTGGGTTGTGGGCATACCTCTGAGTCAAAAAAGAAAAAAAAAATACATTTTTATTGTCATAATGCAAGACCCTTTACAAACTATTGCATATATCTTCAGAGGACCAGCCTCATCCCAACATGACACCCCTTCCTGACCCCAACTTGACAAAATATAAGACCAAAGTAAGGCAGGTTGGGTGTTGGGTTGGATTGCAGGGATACCCCTCTTCTTTTGTGTGTCTCTTTCTTACTTGCCCATGCACCTTTCGTTTTATTTCTTATAACTTTTATTTATGTTTTACTTTCAATCTAAATTAACATACATCATTAGGGGACTAGTCTCGCACCAACACAAAACCCCTTTATGACTTCAACTTGGCAGAATGTAAGACCAAGGTAAAGTGGGTTGGTTGTTGGGGTGGGTTGTGAAGATACCCTAAGTCAAAGAAAATAAGAAAAAGAAGTTCATACTTTTTTATTATCAAAATGTAAGACCCTTTACAAACTATTGCATATATCCCCAAGGGACTAGCTTTGCCCCAACATGACACCCATTCTCCACCCCAACTTGGCAAAATGTAAGACCAAGGTAAGGCGAGTTGGGTGTTGAGTTGGGTTGCGCGGATACCCCTTTTCTTTTGTGTTTGTCTCTCGTACCTTGTCCATGCACCTCTCATTTTATTTCTTATTACTTTTATCTATGTCTTCTTCCAATCTATATTTACATATATCTTTAGGGGACTAGTCTCGCCATAGTGTAACACTCTTTTCTGACCCCAACTTGGTAAAATGTAAGATCAAAGTAAGGTGGGTTGGACATTGAGCTAGGTTGTGGGGATACCTTTGAGTCAAAAAAATCAAGAGAAATCCACACCTTTTTTCTTGTTAGAATGTAAGACCCTTTATAGACTATTACATATATCCCTAGGGGAGTAGCCTCACTCCAATGTGACACCCATTTTTTGACTCCAACTGTGAAAAATGTAAGACCAAGGTAAGACGGGTTGGGTGTTGGGTTGTATTGCGAGGATACCCCTCTTCTTTTGTGTGTGTCTCTCTTACCTTGCCCATACACCATTTTCTTTATTTTTTATTACTTTTATTTATGTTTTCTTTCAATCTATATTTACATAAATTCTTAAGGGACTAGTTTCGCCCTAGCGTGACACTCCTTCCTGACTCCAACTTGGTATAATGTAAAATCAAGGTAAAGTGGGTTGGACATTGGGTGGGTTGTGGGGATACCCCTGAATCAAAAAAGAAAAGAAAAAGAAGTTCATACTATATTATCGTCAGAATGTAAGACCATTTATAGACTATTGCATATATCCTTAGGGGACTAGTCTCGCCCCAATGTGACACCCCTTCTCAACTCCAACTTGGAAAAATTTAAATTAAAGCTAAGACAGGTTGGGTGTTGGGTTGGGTTAGGGGGATACCCCTCTTGTTTTGTGTGTATCTCTTACCTTGCCCATGCACCTCTTGCTTTATTTCTTATTACTTTTATTTATGTTTTTTTCAATTTATGTTTACATACATCCTTAGGGGACTAGTCTCACCTTAGCGTAACACCTCTTCCTGACCCCAAATTGGTAGAATGTAAGACCAAGGTAAGGTGGGTTGGATGTTGGACTGAGTTATGGGGATAATCCTGAGTAAAAAAAAAAATGAAGTCCATACCCTTTTTATCATCAGAATGTAAGACTTTTTACAACCCATTGCAATTATCCTAAGAGGACTAGCCTCACCCCAGTGTGACACCCCTTCCTAACCCCAATTTGGAATAATGTAAGACCAAGGTAAGGCGGGTTAGGTGTTGAGTTGGGTTGCGGGGATACCCCTCTTCTTTTGTGTGTCTCTTTTTTACCCTGCCCATGCACCTCTCCTTTTATTTCTTATTATTTTTATTTATGTTTTCTTTCAATATATATTTACATACATCCTTAGGGGACTACTCTCCCTACAACATGACACCCCCTCTTCTTTTGTGTTTGTTTCTCTTACTATGGCCATGCACCTCTCGCTTTATTTCTTATTACTTTTATTTATGTTTTTTTCCAATCTATATATATATATTTTTTTTTAGTTTTGTCTCTCTTTCTTTCTTTTTAAAATTGTCTTTCTTTTACCACCCTTTTATTTCTCTTCAAATATTTTTTTAATTACCTTCACCATGTAATTCTTTGTGTTTACATGTTTTTCTCTCTTTCTTATTTGACATTCTATATTTTTAAATTATGGGTATGCTCCCTATGGTCTTGGGTTTGACTTCGAGGTCAGAGTTTATTCAATGCATGTGGTTTGTGGGTTGTTGCATACATCACAGGAGATTAGTTTCTGCCCAACGTGACACTCTTTCCCAAACCCAACTTTGCAAAATGTAAGACCAAGGTAGGGCGGGTTGGACATTGTGTTGGGTTGTGAGGATACCTTGAATCAACAACAAAAAGGAGAAGTACATACCTTTTGATTGTCAGAATGTAAGACCCCTTGCAAACTATTGCATACATCTTTAGAGGACTAAGTTATTTACTGTTTATTTTTCTTTTCTTCTCTCTTATTTTTTAACTATATTTATTTTCAATCCCTTGCCATGGCTATCTTTGTTTCTTTGTATAAGTTTTTATTTATCATTTTTTATTCCTTTCTTATTGGACCATGGACCACGGACACTAGACTTTGGATTTTGGAGTTTGTATCTTTGATCTTTGACATTTGATACAAGATCCGTAGAAACATCAATTGTGAGAATAGATCTTAGTCTATAGAATTTAGACAATAAAAAATAGAACTTGCATGTTACATTATAAATCCTAGAACTTGGACCTTATGCTTTGGGAACACAAACCTAGAATCTTAACCCTCAAGATCTTAGAACTTAGATCTTGTTAGAACCATAATTTCCATAATGTTTTTAAAGAATTTTATTAATTGAAATCTAAAATTCATGCTATCATTTTCATTAAATCATTTTATTACCATCCATGGAGCCAAAATAGCCTTTTATTGTTGTACCACTAGCTCATTATCTACCCTATATAACTCTCACCTCATACCTCCTTACCGAAACCTCTTGCAAAATGACTTGCGGTATCACGACAAAGGAAGCTAACACTATATCATTTTACTATTATACCATTGAGGGTTAAAAATTAGCCCACAGTAAAGCGATATAATGATCAGTATTAACAAAAGGGGACCGCTATACCGTGGAGGGATGGAGCACAACCCGCGGTAGAATGGTGAGATGAAGAACAGTGATGAAGGGAAACCGCTATACTACGGAGGGTCAGAACAAGACCCGCGGTAGAGCGGTACACTTGAGAATAGTAATAGGAGTAGACATCGTCATACCGCAGGAAGGAGAGATATAGCCCGTAGTAAAGCAATATAGTAAAGCAAGGTAACAATATGTACCATGGTACCGTTGGGGAGTGGAAAGTGACACAAGGTAACGCGGTAAAGCCGTCGTTGAGACATTTAAATCTAGCTAGACACATCAGTCAACTTCGAAATATGAAATTGAGCTTGATGCAAAAGATTTGAATGATGTGAATTTATGATTCGAGAGCTAATGCGTCTTGGTAAAGAGTGTAAATATAAACTTTGTAAAATGTTTTCACCAATTGAAAAAGGGAGTGGGTGATTTTTTACCCAAAGGATATTTTATTAATTGGGTGAAAATGCATACGGGTAAGAATGAAGTGCAAATCTCCAAACAAACCAAGAATGAAAATAATAAAGAGGAAAAAACAAAGGGAGTTAAAAGATGGGTAATTATTTTTACCCAAATTACATATTTAAAGGGTGAAAGAACGAATGTGAAGTTTCCAGCAAAAGAAGAATATTATTAAATTAATTTTCATGAAGATGCAAACTCGAGAATAAACTTAAATATTTAATTTTCCAAAGGAAACTATTTAAATATTTTATTTTGTTGAGAATAAATAAATGAAGAGTTGCACCAGACGGATGTTGTGAAGAGTTGTAACCCTGAAAATGCAATGTATAAATGTAAAATGAAATCATCATGAGGGGGGGGGGGGAGGATTGCAATTAGGAGTAGGTTAGGAAATTTCCAGTAGTTGGATAGGGTGATCAGTTATTGAAACAGAATGTTATGTTGTATATTGTAAAATCTTTTAAATTAATATGATGGATAAGAATGCATAAATTTGGTGATCCAAGTATGGTGTCAATTGTTTGTTGAATTTATTGAAAATATTATCTGGTTGTCTCCAAGGTTGACATTTCCCTAATATTTAAATTGATGTTTCAAGGATATTTTCAATTTATCAAGGCACATTTGTTGTCCTTGTGTGGTTCAGTTAACTGGCTCCTTCAAGGAAGGATTAAATTCTTTTAATTAATCACAGTAATCTGGAAAAGGTCATTTGGATCAATAAGAAGGACTTGATAATTGCATTCTTGCATGTTTATATAAGGTATAAACAATCATAAGTGTCAAGCAATTAGAATTATAGCCAGAAAGTAAGTCACATACCATTTACCTCTTGACTCCATTTACCCATTAGAAGTAGGCACTGGTCATACCAATTCCATTTTAGAATTTCATAAAATATTATTCACAACATTCATATTTCTAATTTCATTAGGAGTAGAAGTAGTTATTAAGCTTTCATCTATCCCTCACTATTTGCCATTGGGGATAGATTGCACAAGTAGGAATCATACAGTTCAAGTCTGCATCATTTACATAGGTACACCCGCCTAGGTTTAGTAGAGCCTAAAGAGTAGAAGGTTCAATTACATTAATTGGCTTTGTACATTGGCCAAAAACGTGTCAAGAGTTTGGCAACCTCTTGTGGTTCAAACCCATGTTTTTGAGACCTAATAGTTTGGCAACTCTGTTGGGGACTAATTCAGAATATCCGGTTGAAGACTGTCATATAGAGTCATTGAAGAGAGATTCATAGTTGAGAAGTTTGAGAAAAAGTGACTCTGCTGGGTGAATCGAGAATAATTTCATTTTTCTCACTTTTAAGAAAGTGAGTGGCGACTTTGGTAAATTTTTGATGAAGAATACAATAATTTTTTTGAAATTGCAGCATTGCCAATCAGAAATAAAGATCACAAGTTGAAATATGCAACTTTGCCTTCAGAAAAGGAAACCTGATAACCCTTGTCTTCCATAGCTGATATGGAAACAAGGTTTCGCTTGATGCCTGGAACGAATAGAACATTATCCAACTGTAATGAAATGCTGGAATCCAAATGTAGAGATGAAGTCCCAACTCCTTTTACCAAGTAACTAGCATCATCCCCAATAATAACTTGATCGTTTGATTCTTTCATCACCAAATCAGATAGATGTTCCCTGAATCCGGTGATGTGGCGAGAGGCACCACTGTCTATCAACCAAGTGTTGGTGTCAGTAGATACATTACTTGATAAAGCTGAATAGAACATGTAAATTCACTTGTATCCTTCTGCATAGAGGCTTCATCAACATTAGCAAAGGCAGCCTGCTGTTTAGGCCTGGAAGGACATTCCTTTGCAAAATGACCATACTTGTCACATCAGAAGCATTGGACCTTGGAGAGGTCCTGTTGTGACCTTTTTCACACATCACCCCATCAAGATGGGGACCCCCTAAATTTTGCCCCATTCTGGTCTTTTGGCTTTGGTTCGCTCTCTCTCTGGTCTCTGGTCCTTCCGGGGATGTCCTGTCATTTGACCCAGGTTAAAGTATTGGTTAAGTCTATGTAATTAGGGTTTTCATCCTTCAGGCTTATTAAAGGTCAAACTAAGTCACGAAATTGAAATCTAAGCTTAGTACAGCAGCCAGAAGACTTCCAGCAGAGTCCCCCTAAATTTTCACTGTATTCCGGCAACTTACTATTTTTAGTAAGTATTCAATTTGGGACTATTTTATTGAGATTTTGGAATTCTGTCAGTTCCACTGCATCCGGGTAACATCAAGCTACCTACACGTAAATTTTGAGCCAGATCAGACGACTTGCTATTTTTGGCAGTTCAGGCTTCAAGAGCCATTTTCAGGGTTTCCACATGAGCTTTTCAGATGCATGTCTGGAGAATCCTTCTGGGTTTTCCAAAACCTTCGCAGTGATGTAACATGCAAACCAGACGATCACTTTCAGAGTTCAGCCTTCGGAGGCTATTTTTAGGGTTCGCATGCAGTGTTTTTCAACGCATGTCGGGTTTTTCTTTATGGGTTTTTCGAGAGCTTTGCAACAATGTGACATGCAAGCGGAGAAGATCGAGTTTTGAGGACTTACTATTTTTAGCCAGTGCACGCATGCAGACCAGTTTTCTGGGTTTTTCTGGGTTTCTTGAGATCCCACGGGCAATATGACATGCAAAACCATCCGGCAGTGGATGAGTCACTTTTTCAGGCAGTTTCTATTTTTAGCAGGTACACTCTGGCAGCCGCCCCCAACACTCCAGTTCAGCAAACAGAACGACATGCAGAAGGAACGAAGTCAAACGGAGACCGTTCGGGATACATACAAGTCAAATTAGGGTTTCCACTTTTATAGGGGGTAAAATCCAAAAATAGCCGAAACGAAGCACCCCACCAATGTCAGCACACTTCAAGGTACCTGCTGGCAAAATTTGAGCGAAATCGGAGAACTTACTATTTTTAGTAAGTCAGGGCACGCTATAAATAGCAGGTCTGCACCCGAGGTTGGCATCAGAGTGACACTCAAGCTATCAAGATCAAGCGTTGCAACTTTCAGGCAAAACGGAGCTACTGAAGTCAGAAAGTCAAAACTTACTATAAATAGCAGGTGGCTATAAATAGTAGGTCAGGGCAGAGGACTGGCAAAACAGGTTCACAAGGTGAAGAAGATCATATGATGAAATTTTCAGGCAAAACGGAGCCTTAGAGGTTGAAAATCAAGGGACTTGCTAAAAATAGCACAACTTGCTAAAAATAGAATGCATAAACAAAGGCAGGCAGAGGCATGGAAAATATTCTAAGTGTGGGAAAATGAAAGTATCCCCTTCAAAATGCGCCCACCTCACAGATTGATAGCTTGAAAATTGTCTAAGGCAAAATTCAAAGTTGAGCATAGCAAATGCGCCCACCTTGATGGAAGCCTTGAAAATTTCTAAGGCATGAAATAAAAGCATAACATGCTAAATGCGCCCATGATGAGAATAAAAGTATCCCCTTCAAAATGCGCCCAAGTCATGTTGGGAGAGTTCAAAAGTTTCTAAGTCTTTGAAAACAAAAGCTCATACCTCAAAATGCGCCCAAGGGGTTAAGTAAAAGGAAAATGTCTAAGGCACAAGCAAAAGCTCATGGGTCAAAGTGCGCCCACCTTCAAGACATTGAAAATGTTTAAAAAAAAAAGTTCTAAGGCACAAAATGAAAGTTGACCCCTCCAAGTGCGCCCTCAAATTGAAAGCTCATGGGTTAATTTGCGCCCACATTAAGGGTGATGACTTCAAAATATTCTAAGGCAACAAGATGGAAGTATCCCCTTCA
Source organism: Sequoiadendron giganteum (assembly GCA_007115665.2). NCBI lineage: Eukaryota > Viridiplantae > Streptophyta > Pinopsida > Cupressales > Cupressaceae > Sequoiadendron > Sequoiadendron giganteum. The sequence goes on from CM021107.1 coordinate 134,222,130, forward strand.
AAATGAGCCCACTTTAAAATGAAAGTTGAAGCTGCAAAATGCGCCCAGCTCCAGCAAGGAAATGCACCCAAGTCAAGGTGTTGAGAGGGTGGAAAAACGCCTAAGGCAAAGTTGAAAGTTCACCCTATGAAATGCGCCCTCAAGTGAAAGCTTGGCCTAGTAAATGCGCCCACCTTGCAACTGTTGTTAAGTGAAATTCTTCTAAGGCATGAAACAAGAGGTTAGGTAAAAACACCTATGTATGGAAAATGAAAGCTGGAAGTGGTGAATGCGCCCAAGGTAATTGGAAGTGTTGAGAGGTTCGAAAATAAACTAAGGCGTGGGAATTTAAAATAATTTAAATGTGGACTCCACACAAAAAAATATACGCCTAAGGGAGGATGAGATTTTTTTTTTTAAAATTTTCACAAGGCATGGAGATTTTTTTAAAAAAATATACCAAGGGTCAAGTACGCCAACAGAGAAAATGTTCGAAAATTTTTCTAAGTGAGATAACTTTTCACTAGAGAAAATACGCCCTTGGCATGGAAGGATGATTTGACGAATTTTAAAATTTTCCAGACATTTAAACAGGGTTAGCGACTTGATAAAATATTTTCTAAGTGAAAATCAAATGAACCCGTTTAAAATGCACCCATGAGTTAACAGAGTTTGAAAATTAATTTCCTAAGGGAAATTTTAATATTTTCAGAGGAAATTCGTTTTGCCTAGATTATTTTCCTGACGGAGGTTAAATCTCAGAGGATGAATTATTTCGAGCATGCAAGTGATTTTAAATCACCCGGAGTTGAATATCTTAAAGAGAGAATTTAAAATGTCTAAGGAAAATTTTATGAAATCGAGGATTTAAATGACAGACATTTTAAAAGTTGGAAATAAATTTACAACTCCCATGAAATTTTTCGAGTTGAATTTATTTAAACACTGCGAGATTTTAAAATGGAATTTTGAATCAAGTCAAGTGATTTTTTTTCTCGCGAGTTGTTTAAATCGCCAAGAGTTAACTGGCAGACTAAGAGGAAGAATTCAAATTTTTACAAGGAAGGAATCATTATTAATAGCAACTGCCATAATGACCGGCTGACGACTAGCCCACTACTGCGCTTGAATTAGAAGATTCCGAACGAAGAGAGTGGAAAATTGATGAAGGCGCTAAAAATAGCCCCAGCACTACTTAGCAGGATTCTCTGAGAAGAGTTATTTAAACAATCTCTTCTTTCGTTTCTCCTCACTTTTTTTTGAAGTTGAAGTTGCTGAAGAAGTTCTTGAAGTATTTTCGAAGTTGTTGAGGAGAGAATTTCTTTGAAAGTTTATTTTATTTCGGAGTGTTGAGTTGCTGAAAGTGCGAAGTTGCTGAAGAAATTTCTATTTGCCGAAGAGCTGAGAACTTGTTGCTGCAATTTTGAAGATTGAAGTTGTTTTCCGGAGCTGCTGGAGGTTTATTTTCGAAAGTTGAAGCTTGCTGCAGATTTTACTTGTTCGAGCTGCTAGAAGTTGAAAGTTGCTGAGGTTGACGAAGTTGAGACAAAGGATTTAATTCATTTTGTGCTGAGAAAGTATCCACATTGCTGAGAGTTGGTATTTGGCTGCAATTTTCTTCGCCAGTCGGAAGTGCAGTCGTTGAAAGCTTCTTTATAAGCTTGAAGTTTTTTTATACAGTACGAAGTTTGGAGTTAGTAATTTATGCTGAGAGTTTTTATTTTCAAAAAGCTAACTCCACGTTCGCAGCCGTCTCGGAGGTTACTTCATTTTATTTAAAAAATTTGCAGCCTAGCTTATTGCTATTCTATTTTATTTTGCAGATGGCCGGAGCAAAGAATGTTGCAGGAACAAGCAGAGCCGCAGGCAGAGCTGCAAACACTGAAGCAGGCAAGGCTAGCTCATCCCGGCAGGCAATGATTAAAAGGCTCGCTAAGCCATTTCTCCCAAAGTCAGCAATAGTTTCAAAGTTGGCGGGATTAAATGACACCAACCTTGGTTCATTTAATCTAAATGCACTCAAATCGAGGATGTTCGGGCTAGGGGGCCATCAACCATCAGTCACGGCACATAATATAATGAAGAGTGGAATCTACGCAGCTGCTAGTTTTCCGCCAGCAATTCAGTGTCCGGAGCTAATTATGGAGTGCGCCAATCACTACAAGCCAGAACGTAGGACGATTGTCTCTCCGGATGGTAAACTGCTCGCCAACTTCACACCGGATGCCATCGGAGAGGCATTTGGGATTCCAACTGCTGAGGAGATGTTATACAGAACAAATAAGAGGGCAGATAAGATGTACTCTTCCTCTTTCGAAAGAGTCACTGCAGTCATCAACAGAGTTTGGATGCAGAAGCCGAGGCCACCCCGCACTAAGCTCCCAAAGCAGATAATTGCCGAGGACGTGAAACAAGAATACTGTGATTTGATAATGATGCTGAGCCGGGTGAATGGGAGTGCACAGGCTTACATTTTCGAGCCTTGGATGTTCTACTTCATCGAGATCATCTTGGAAGGAAAAGAGTGTGTCGATTGGGCTAGGATGATTAGCAACCACATCGATGAGCAATTCAGGAGCTTGAAGGTGACGAAGACTTTCTACATGAGCTCATATGTAATTTACATGTTGGCCAGAATGACTAAGTACAGAGGGATTTCGTACAAGGAGCCAATCGGCTGTGCCCCTGGTCAATTCAAAATCCATGAAGCCTGCACATAGCTACATTTAGCTAACATTGCCAACTATAAACGGGCAAATGATGCATTCACAATGCACATTGCGAGGACACTTCAGCAGAGGACGCAGCAGAGAATATCTAAAGAAGCACAGACATTGATTGAGGAATATGGGTATTGGCTCATCCAATTCCCGAAATTCACATATATTAGGCTGCAAGGGTTCACTTCGTATCCGTATCGGTTACCACGATACCCCACTGATCACATAGTAATGCTTGAGGTATCTAGGCAATTGATTGCCTACGATAAGATTCAGAAAAGGAAAAAGAAGGGTGGACTTGATTTCCCTATCACCATGGGAATTCCATTGATTCGAGAGGCAGAGGACGAGCTGCAATCTTATCATTTGTCATATCACACAGGCAGGCAGGATTTCGATCCTTACAGGAACATCCGGATGATACAGAACGTTGAATACCGGCACAGAGCTCATCTGGAGGACTTTTGGGCAAATGTAGTGGATGAGGCTGAGATAAGAAGAAGGATGTTTTCCAGACTTCCTCTCAAGTTGATTAGAGAATGTGAGATTATTCCAGTTCCCGACCAGGTGGAGGAGGATGTCAACATCATGCAACCCGACTATGGTTCAGTTAGGGATACTCCTGTCCCACCACCTGATTGGTCCGAGCCAGAGATCATGGACTTGGACACGCTTTCTATCCCGGTGATGACTTTTACCAGGACTTGGGTCGACAGACATGTATGCAGACTCAAGAGCAAGTCGATCGCCCTCACTTATAGCTTGATGGGTGACCCAAGGCCGTTATCGGTAAAAAGGGGGAAACAAATTGCTCAGACATCGAGGGCACAAGTAGAAGTGCCAACCCAACCGATACCGTTGAGGATAGAACAAGCATCACCCGTGCACTCACAAACTCAGTCTTCGAGTTTGAGAGTGGTTTCATTATTTGCCGATCAGAGGGCAGGATTGGAGGAAGAGCAGGGACTTGAGGAGGTAGATCAGCCCAACGCCCGGGAATCAGCTAGTGTCAGTCTATCCAGGGGCGGCCAACAGGAGGAGGAAGAGGAAACAATGGCCGACACCCATTTTCAGCAGATGTTGGACATGGCTTTGGAAGAAGAAGAAAACACAGAACAGGGGACCCAAGGGTCGGGAGATACCCAGCTTATAGAGGAGGATGAGCCCGAGCAAACCAGTGCAAGAAGGGAGGAAGTGCACGAGATGGAGGCAACAGAAGAACAGCCCCTTGTCATTTGTAATCCACAGCAGACAGTGCCTGATTGGCTTTCCGACAGAATGAGGAGAGAACCCGAGGATGATACGGATCCAGCCATTGAGATGGAAGAGTTCCTCAGGAGGATCAGTGCGCCACCAGAGAAGAAAAGGGCCCGAAAGTTTTCAAAGATCTCGACCGACGAGTCAGGCTCTCGCACGCTTCAGGTGGCTATTCCGAGGGAAGATTGTGATCGAACCGAGGAGAGGCCTGAAAATTACGTGATCACCACAGTAGAGTTGGGTCGTCCTACGGGAGCCCAAGTTATCGAGGAGTTCGATAACTCCTATCAGGCATTGAAGGATCAGTTGCTCCGCACGGAGGGGAAGTATAAGAAATTGAAGAAGGAGCACAAAACCTTGATAGGATACATGCAAAATCTAGCACGTCCAGGTGAACCAGCAAACCCAGCAGTGGAACGTCCATCAGAGCTTCCGAAGGAGTCAGTTGTTGCCTTAGAGGATTTGAAGAAAATGGAAACGGAGGCAGACAAGTGGGTTAGCCGTGTTCATACTGAGACAGGGAAATTCATGGAGGACCTCGCCGATGCTTATCGACAGGCCTCAAGTATTTTGGCACGGATGGATATAGTAGATCAGGCCTGGGGTGATACTCGCATCTATCAAACGAAGACTGTACTTCGTTTGGGGGCTTTGATGCATATACCTCTAGAAACCTTGGTGGATGGAGGTGTAATTCAGAGAGGTGATAGGTATGATTTCACCAGTTGGTACTCCTCGGTGGTCACAGGCCGTGGATTTCACGACGCAGCAAGGGCAGATTCAGCTAAAGTGAGGAAAGCAATGGGCAACATCTTGGGGGGAGTCCTCAATACATTAGAAGCCATATTTGCTAGAAAGTTGGTCCCAGAGGAGATAACTGCTGATGGCTTGAAAAGTAGACTGCCTCCATTCTTCTCAGCTGCGAGGTCACTTGTCCTGGATGACTTTGAGAATGTCTCCACGTTCTCTAGTATAATTCAGCATACCCAGGACGCCTTAGTGACATGGAGGAAATCTTACACCAGATACGGACAGACGGTAGCAGTCTTGGAGTTCCAGCTCAACCATATTCCACCCATCTCTGCATAGGAGGTTGAAGCAGTATTGGCCCGGTTGATCGAGTTTGTTATCCAAGAGAAGGCCAGTGGGAACGCGCTGCTTGATGAGGATCTTCTTGATGATGGTAGTGGGCATTAATTGCTCATTATGATTCCTGCAGGGGAGTGGAGAATATTCTGTGCATTCATTGCCCACTCCTCTCTGTGGCGGTTTTTAGGGCAGAAACCCTAATTAGGGCATAGGTGGCTCAATCTGAGCCCTTCATTGTAATTCGATCTAAACCGTCCACTGAATTGGACTTATTATAAAAGGGGCATCCCCCCTCATTTGTAAATTATTAGATAGAGACTAGAATTGGAATTGGATCAGAGCTAGAGAGTAGAAGGCATATAGCATTTAGCTTAGAAGTTAGCTTTAGATTGAGGAGGGAAGAAAACTTTCCTTTGAAGGTTTTGTAAAAGGTTGTTGTGAACACTTTTCATAATACAAAGAGTTTCATTGCTTGGTGATTTCTTCTTTGTTATGAGTAGCTAGCAAGGCCGTTTCGTCTTTCCAATTCAAGGTAGATAGAGTAAAATAGATTTTTATTTCATGCAAGTAGTTGTTAATTGTGGAGTGTGGCATTGTGATTTGAGTATATCTTCTTTCATCCATACCACTAGCGGGCTTACTGATGGTAAGTTCGCCTTGCGTGGTCAACTGGAGTATCAGCACTTAACTTCGATTGTGGTTCATATGTTTGTATGCGTCGTATTGACGGTATGAACATGTTGCGTCATAGTTTGAACACTTTTCTCATCCTTTGAAGATTGCACCAACTTTGTCGGAGTTGTTCGAAAGGAGACAAAGCAAAGTTTGGTTTGAAGATTGTTTAAGTCGATCCTCGTCCTCCACCCTTTAGAAGTAGATTTGTAGAACCCCTATCCCTATCCCCTTTAAATTCTGCATTTTCCGAGTCAGTCTAGATACCAGAACAATATTGCCAAATCATTCATGTCCTAATTGCTTCACAGAATCGAACAACTACGTAAGTCCCCTTGAAATAACTAGCAAAACACATCAACCAACTGAGTCTATTCGCGATAAAAGGAACCTTGGAGTCAAACACATGAACTTTCAAGCAATCTTAGCATGTGGGACACTTTGATCAAGAGAGAATAGAGTGACCGTTGGACAACTTTATTCTGTGCTGGCGTTGTCATAAAAATCACGTCAACAGGTCCCTCTTCTTCTTAAATGCAGGGCCACCATCAGCTCCTCTATCTCTGTTTCTTTTGAAATACCCTTTCTTCCCACCTTTCTTCTTTGATGATTGAGTGGCAAGAACTTGAAGATATTCATTGGCGGAACTTTTCCCAATACCTCTTGTAGCCAACCTTGATTCTTCTTGGATGCAATCTGCCCTCAATCGATCAAACTTGGAAAGCTTCGATCTTGCACTGATTCCTTGAATATAAGACTCCCAAGATGAAGGGAGACCATTGAAAGCCAACATGGTTAGATCCTTGCTATCGACCACATGCCCAATAAACGAGAGCTGATCTCTCAATTCGGTTATTCTTATAAAGTAGGCGATGATAGTTTCTCCCTTCGCCATCTTTAAGCGATGAAGTTGTTGCTTCAGTGCAAGAGCCCGACTGGTGTTGTTGATCTCGTACATCTCCTCTAGGGTTTTGAACATCTCTTTCGCAGTCCTTAACTTGGAGATGATATGAACGATATGATCTTTCACCGAATCAACCAACATCTTCTTTGCCCTTGTATCTTTCTTCTTCCAAAGGGCTTTTTCCTCCTCTTTTGTAGGCTCGGGGGTAGAGCTCTCCACAAACTCTGCCAATTCGCTTTCCTCCAAGGTGAGCATGATTCTAAATCTCCACGAGGTGAAGTTTGATGCTCCCTCAAGCCTATCTTCAACCTTAAGACCATTCACCATCTTGACAAGTGAATGAGGATGAGAAAATTCAGCAAGGTAAGGTTGATAAATAGAATTTGATCGGGATCCTCTTCAAACCCGCTTTGATACCATGTAGATTTTATATGATCAGATTAGAGTGCAAAAATTAATTCAAAAAACAACACGAGAACATAGCCAATACCCTAGGAAAACCCTCCAACTTGAGGGAGAAAAACCCAGCCAATATATCTCCTATATATTGAATAAACAGTTGCAGAAATCTGCTTACAACTTAGGCATAAAGTAATGCCTATATCATGCAATGAACAACACCTAGATCCTAGATGCAAAGATACAATGAATAACTCCAATCAATCTGCTGTTGCAAAACTGAACTTCTGATCTTGCTGCAATGGTGCGAACTTCTCCTAGAACAATTGTTGAATGAACTTAATAATCGAATGAATGAGAAGCGCCTGATATTTATATTCATCAAGGTAAGAGACACGCCTTTTGGTATGAGAGGTCGGCTCAGCCAAGAAGGACGTCTTTTCAAAAGTCACGCCACTTCTTAGGGTTGGCCTCAAATAAAACATCATTAAATAAAATCGTATTTATTTAATTACATAAAATAGTGATGAAGTCGGTCCCTTCATGAAATCAATATCTCAAATAGATATATATATAAAATTGAATAGCTTATAAGCTACATTCAATTTTATCTTCTTCTTGTGCACTTGGAGATTACTCATGCAATTGTCTTATAATCAACATTGACCACTGTAAGTTAAGATTTGATCTTTTTCCCATGCAGTAAATACTAAGTTTTTGGCTGCCCTATCAACACATGAAAATACTTTCCCTGTTTGCTGTCTTTTGTTGCTGCGACTTCAGCACACAAAAAAAGTTTTAAACCTTTGTTGCTGCAATACCTCACACAAGGCAAGACATATATGAAATGCATTATAATGTTGGTCGTTTAGTGTTTGGAGGTGGTCATTTAGGGTTTTTCTGGTCAAAAAGAAAAAAATGCTTTGAAAAGTCTGCCTGACACTGGAACTGAGTTGGAATCACCTAGTTACACTTTGTGCTATTTCCACACAATTTCGCCTGAGAAAACCAAATGTTGCCCAATTCCATAGGTGATTTGGATCTGTACCTGATTTTGGTATGACTTATACCCAGAAATGCTGCTAGTTCCAGCCAATTCAATAACATAGTAAAAAAATCTATTAGGTTTTTTTTAATTTATATTCCTTAATAGGCACCTTGTTTGATCCATAGTTCATGTAGACATTCCACTACATAATTCATCAATACGATTCCTTTTCAAAATGTTAACTGATTAGAGAAGTTGTTGTTCTATGAGTGGAATTATAGAAAAACTATCCCTTTGATAAGTGATAACAATCTAGTAATGTAAGTGTGTTTAGTAATGTTAGGAAGCATTAATAAGAAGTAATTGATAGAAATAAGGGGGAACAACAATATGACCTAGAGAAATCCAATGTGGGTGAAAACTGCATAAAAGCGAGTGTAAAATCCTCAGGCTAGTATCTCAAGAGCTGTTACAAATGGTTTACTGCCTTCTCAATGTGTTCGTAGACCCTCTTTCCCAAGAACAACAAAGTGCAAACAACATACATCTCAACAATTTTCTCTCACACTCCCCAATCACACTATCAATTCACTAAGATTCATATGCAAAAGCAATAATAGCTTAACTCAACTAATTTTGCAAGAAACTACGGAAAAATACCTTAATTGTTACAAAATGACCTCACTTGGAGGCATATAAAGAAAAGAGAAGAAAGAGGACATTTAAAAAAAGCACAAAGGATGATTTTAATTGAAATCAAGGTATCTGGAATCTTTCAGCTTTCTCAAAATGCCAAAATCGATTTTTTTGTCTTGTCTCTGATGAGTTCGATTAGAGTTGAACTCATCTCTATTGAATGCCTTTGCAAATGACAAGTTTGACTACGTTCAAACTTGTTACCCCTGCTCTATTCTTGTTTGACTTCAATACTGAGTACACATTTTTCTCTGATTTTTCCTGACAATCTGATCTCTGCAACTTTGTTTTAGTTTCTTACTTTAACGAGTCACCTTAAGTGTGAGAAGCACAAGGATGAGTTTTGAGAGCATCAGATGACTGAGCTAGTGATTACATTAACTTGATCCATTTTTGAATCACTGTTGTAATGATATAAATGCATTTCGTATGGTACTACTGGTGGACTGCTAAATAAATAGGATTAGTAAGCTATTCAACTGTCAACAACACTTTTGATAGTACAACTCTAGTTTTCCCAAGGTTTTACAATTGTATTCTATACATATGACAACAAAATTCTAGTTGCATAAAACATGGATATGTTTGCTATCTCAAAGCATGATAAATAAGGCTCCAAGATAACGTTGATACCTATGATAAAAGTGTTTGTCATAGTAAAAATGTGCTTGAGAAAACACGTGGTAATGATAAAAATAATAGAAAATAATTTAAACTCAAAAATCCCACCATTCTGTACCAGTCAAAGTGGGAGGCTAAACTTAAATAAAAGGACAAAGGGAAGGAGGGTTTAGATACACTACAAAATTATTTGACCAAGAGAAATTTCATACAACTAGGGAAGTTCGTTTGCCATACTTGCATAATTTTTGTCATTTGCATGCTCATACCTCAATCCTAAATTACTCTAACTTCCAAATTCTGCATTCAAGAATTAGTTCAGCATGGACAAGCATACTGCAAGGTCTAAAAGAGCGTGCAAAAGAATTATAGAATTTGGAAAACAAAATGTGCATTTTGGCATAATTCTAGGGCATCACAGATTTTGGATAGTCAAGCATGTTAACATAGTCACAAAAAGATGGATTTGTTCACAAGAGGAAATACCTGTACAAACCAAAAAATGTCAATGGAATTTCAACTATCATTGGAGAGAATGAACACTATTGTGTATGTTTATAGAATTGAACTTAAGTAGCAAAAACTTTTCGTTGTACTCTTAATAGGACACCAGTGCTTATTATTTCTTATATCTATGCATTCTGTGGGAAATGTTAAGACTGTCAATCCAGTAGTCTTCTTTATTATTTGAGAAGTATCTTTTTTTGAGTTGAAGGGAAAAACATCCACATTGCTACATTTAACTGAGAACTAATGCAGTGATTTTTAATCAATAAGGTGGTTTCAATTGACTTTATCAATGGTGGAGAGGGACATGGTGTCATTCCAACTACAGTAAAACTTGGAGGTGCTCTTAGAAGCTTTACAACAAAAGGACTCATTAATCTTAAGAAAAGAATTCAGGAGGTTAGTTTCTATTCATGTGCTCATCATTTTTGAAGTGAACAATAGGCATTCATCTTGTTTTAATATTTAGTTCATACATTTATCTCATTTGATACATGAGATGGCAATTCATTCAAAAAAATAAAATACCTTGGCGTGGTTTAATTCCAGGTAATTGACAATCAAGCGGTTGTACACAGATGCAAGGCTTCTGTAGAGTTTTTAGAAGACCAACCAATGTGCCCTGCTATTGAGAATGATGAAAATTTGCATGATCATGTAACAAAGGTTGGACTAACCTTTCTTGGTTCAAATAATGTGAAACCTGCACATCCAGTAATGGCAGGTGAAGACTTTTCATTCTATCAATACAGAATACCAGGTGTTCTTTCTATTATTGGCATTCAAAATGAAAAAAATGGGTGAATCCATTCTCCACACTCCCCATTTTTCTTTGTGGATGAAGATGTACTTCCTATAGGAGCAACCCTACATACTATAATTGTGGAAATTTATTTTGACAAGAATAAGAATAAGGGAAATGGATCTCCTCTTGAAACAACACATACAAAATTATAAGTAGCTTAGATTTCCAAATTTTGTTCAAAGGACTTTTTTTTCCATTACAACTGAGTTGAAATGTTAATGCTTATAAAAGCGATGTGTAATATCTGAATTTACAATGAATTTAGATTGAATGATGAGTTTACAATGACTTCATCAAAAATTATAATATTCGTTGTTTGAACTCTTTTAGCTGGATCAGTTTATGAAAATTTAAGTTATATAACTGTTCATTATGCATTTTTTGTTTGTTGCTAATTGTGAAAATTTAGAGAGACAAGCTGGCCGTAGTTCTTAAGTAAAGAAAAAACAAAATCAAGGAACATGTCTTTATATGCGACCTGGTCATTGAGTTTCACTGTACTGATGTCTATAGATTTCTCTTATAGTTTTTGAGCTCTTGCGGTTATGTCAAATTCCAGAAATTTGATGTTTCTTTACAATTTTAAAAATGCATTACAGAGGATTAATTGTAATATCTGACATATCTCAACAAATTTGTGCATTACATTAGATATAAGCAAAGTACACCGGGTATTTGCTACTCCATAGCACATTCTGCAACCATTACAAAGCAAATAGAAAAATAAATACCAACCAGTCTTAAAAAGAAAGATCAAGGGACTTTAAAGAAAACCATTAAATAAAACAAACCGAGATTGTACTCTGCTTACTTATAATAACTCCCAAAATTCCACAATATCCCAAATTTTATAATGTTTGTAAATGGGTTGGAGTATACACTAATTGGTTATTATGTTGGTAGAACTCGATAGCTAGGTTCAAACACTTGGTAGTATAAAGTTATAAAGCTTGAATTTGTTTAGAATATGACCAAAAGTTTTATGTTCCATGCTTTGGGCATTGATGGCATTTATGGTGGTTTTTTAAGAGCTCCCTTTGGTAATTATCCATGGACTAAGGCTCTTGGTATCTGATAAACTCAAAAATCTTATTTGGATTGAATTTTTCATCTTTCCTCTTTCTCTTAGTTTTTTTATTGACCATCTCATTTAATCTGTAGAGCATTTTAATTGATTTGGACAAGATAAGTTTTATTTAACCTGTAGAGGGTTCAAGTTCAATGTTTGTAAGGATCTTAAAGAGGATTGATATTTAGATGAAGATAAACTCCACACTATATTCTGTGTGTCATTTTGCCAATGCCTGTTTTAATTGTCAATAATTAATTAACTAAAAATAAAGTTTCTATGTAAATAGTTTTACTTTTAATTACCAAAAAGTTTATTCATTTAATAATCTTCTATAAAACATTAAATAAAACATTAAAAACATATATCAGACTTATTTCAAATAGGTAAATAAAGAGTTGAGGTTGTATATTTTAATTTTAAGTTTAAAACGGAAATGAGAGGACATGTCTGATTCAAAGGTTGTCAAAGTTGCAAATGGTTGAGAAGACAATGAGAAGTTTTTGATGTCATTGCATTTTGATTATGGAACTTTGTTTCTACAATTGAATGTATTGAGATATGAGCACACAATGTTTAGATGCACTAGTGTCCTTTGCACTCTAGAGTCCTTTGTTGTGCTTTAGTGTATTATGCATGCTCTAGTGTATGCTTGCAACTTTTTGAATTGAATCTTGACTAGTAACTAAAGGTAAAGGTAGTTCTTGAGGATTGATTTTGGGAATTGCCACAATTAGATTTCAAACTAATTTAATGTAATATCTCGAAATTGTAATTCTTGTAATTTTTATAATAATAGCATAAAATGTAGAAATTCTCACTTTTTGATCACCCAGATCCCAATGTGGGCAAGGTGAGAGCATACAATGATTAGAGTACTAGTTAGGCAATTCTACCATGTATACAATGTGAAAGATTTAAACAATTAACTACGTCATGGTGGCATTCCCATTCTTGCTTTCAATTATCAAGCCATATGGTGGAGAACCACACTTTTGATTACAATTTGATCAATTAAACGAATAATTACTCATCTAATTCAATACCATGAATTATGTCAAACAATTGACGTACAATTTGAAAATAATAATTCTATCAAACAATTGATGTGCAAATTGAAAACACAAAATAATTACTTGAAATATGTAGTCAAGCCAAAAGAAGATGCAATAAATGGTGTTCAAATCAATTTTGATCACAGTGTTCCATAAATTGTTGCAACAATTGTCCCCTTGAAAATTTGTGGTCTAGACAAAAATGGCATCCAATTGTTCATTGAAGTCTTACAATACAATAAACTCTATATTTTTTAGCAACCTTTATATAAATGTCAACTATGATATTATATAAATATGAAAATCCAACCCTACTATCTATAGAGGGCCTATCTATGGATAGTTTGGATAAGGGCCCTTATTATGGATAGGTAGATAGAATGAGCCCCCTAACAATAACATTTAACTTTCTCTTTAAAAAGAATATAATTAAATTTTATATTTTAATTTTTCAAGTTCATAAAATGTCTTCTAAACATTTCAATATTTAAGCCAAATCACTGTGTAGCTAAAAATCTTCTCTTAGTCAAAGATAACATTTTGCATTCATAATGTACATTAAATTTTCACGACCATAAAAATGTTTGAATAAATTGTCTAATCTTTGAATAAATATCAATATCCACACTTCACATCCTTAGGATAAAAATAAATGGGGAAAGTGGGTCACCTTGTCTTATCCCCTGAGTAGAATCAATGAATCCCTAGGCCACTCCATTTATTAGTATTGAAAATCTTGGGCCGTTTATACAACTTTTGATCTAGCCTACTATTTCTTTATCAAAACCAAATCTAGCTAACACATCTAACAAGAATTGCCTATCCACCCGGTCGTAAGCCTTTAAGATATCTAATTTCAAGATCATGCTTGGTAGTCTTAACTTCCTTGTTGAGTACATTGTTTCATGAGTCACTATTATCCCTTCCACAATTGACCTACACGGAATGAAACCACTTTGTTCTTCTGAGATGATTTTACTTATTACCTTTGTGAACCTATTTGCGATGATTTTCGTCATTATTTTGTATATTGTGTTACAAAGGGAAATTGGCCTGAATTCCCCCATGCAGTTTGCCTCCTCCTTTTTTGGGATAAGCGCTATGAAGGTATGATTGATTGCTCCTAACATTGATTTTTTCTTCCTTGACTCTTCTGTTGCTTTGACTAGATCTTCTTTGATTATTTCCCAATAAGTCTGGAAGAAGGATGCCGGGAAGCCATCCGGGCCCAGGGATTTGTCTGCTCGTAGTTGGAAAGTTGCCTTTTTAACTTCCTCCATACTTATAGATTTAGTGAGTTCTAAATTTTCATTGTTTGAGATCAGTTTCGGTATTCTCCTGATGAAATCCTCCCTTACTCCAACATCCACCTGATCTTTTTTAAAGAGTGACTCAAAGTACCCCACAGCTTGCTTAAGCCAAATGTTTGAACAAAATGTAAGTTATGAGCTCCACGTAAGCCACACCAAACAATCTAATTTATCAGCAATTCATAAAGAAAAATGCCCGTTGAAAAAATCAAAGAAGATAAACTCTCCAACCATTTAAAAATAAGCCAAATTGAGAATGCCTTTGATATTTTTTTACAGGTAATTTCAAAAAGCTCAAGCATGGAAAGAAGCAATTGATAAGTTGTTCGCAGACACACAAGAAGTAAGGCAATTTACCATAAAGAATTGAAACCACTTGTCTGTTATTATTTGCCAAGTGGGTTGAGTTATAATGGTAGTTTTCATTGATTTGTAGTATGACATCTTATCAAGTTTCAACAAATGTAAGAAGGCAGGCTGTGTGTCAGATTATTTCTTTGTTCTCGGCATTTACTTGTGTCAGAAAATCAGGTTCTTTGTTTAATCCTGTTTTTGTTTTGTCTGGCAACTGTTTTTGTTTTTGAGATGTGAGGTTTTGATACAGGTAAGCCATGAATAATGAATAAATGAATAATGGTATAGCTGTATTACATTTAAATATAGGCACGAGGAAATCAAGGCAGCAATGACACACATGCATACCATGGTGAGTGGTTTCTTCCTGCTACATTTCTCTAGTCTCCCTATTGCTTTTAAGATTCTAATTATGAAAATCAAAGAATGCGCACACATCCCCAGGAGGAAATTTTATATAAGCTTCATCTATAGTATGGAAGATACTTAATAGCCAGACCCTAGTTATCACCAAGTAATATCTGCTAATGTGATTTCGGTATGACATTTCTGCTTGTAAGTGATAGGTTATGCATTCTGCTGCCAACAAGGATTTGCATATGTCAGTTAAATTCTAGAAGCTGTACGCTGCCTGTTAGGAGAATCATTCTTTGGTATGATATAGACCAGATATATTAATTAAGGGCAAGCCTATACTAAATCAACATTCATAATTTTCAACAAATCTTATAAAACCTTGCAAATAAGCAGGCAAATCATATCTTTAAATATCTGTCAATGAAGTGGCCTACTACATTACAAAGTACTACGGGAATCAGGGAACTATGGGTTTTATAAACTTTCTTTCTAGGTCCACAACTGTAGAATAGCTGGTTACCGTGGGTGTTTGGTTGAATGTTGGCCATTGATCAAATGGATGCTTTTGTTTCTTATTTGATATTTCAAATGAAGGGCATTTGGGTGTGGACTATGATGCATATTGATGGAGAGACTTAATTTCAAACTGAAAATAAGAAGGAGAGACTTAATTTCAAACTGAAAATGAGTATCTGTCCATTAGGCTGTATAAATAAACTGATGGAAATCCTCAAGTAATAGGCTGTATGACTTCTCAAGACTTTCATTTATCAAGTAATACTTGGTTAATGCCAGTTTTATGTGAAGGGTGTGGCTGATCAGTCATTACTATATTGTCTCTGTCTCTATTTGCTTCATTGTGGTTGAAGGTTGGAAACCTACAGCTTAATCCCGATGATTATGTATTGCTCACAGAGAAACACTGAGCTGTGATTTAAACTTTTTGTTTCTCTTCCCCCCTGAAAATGCGTATGAGTGTGACCCAGTTTATTTATTTGTCTCACCTCATATGTACTGGCAGCTGAAAAATAGCACTCAGACCTTCAGATAGCATTTCAAAGAGAATTGCCCTGCATCTACCTTGCTGCTCCGAGGTAGGAAGGCCAGCTCAAATTTCAATGAGACTCCTGGAATACTTTCTAAATAACTCATGGTATTAAAGGTACTCTTACTGTCTCCTAGACACATTTCTTTTTATCATTGTATCATCTACTCTTTAGTGCTCACAGGTCTTTTAATCTGTCTTGTTTCTGTAGCATTTTATAAGGATTTCCTTTCTCTGCCTGCTTTCTGTAATTTGTTTTCTTTTTTTACAATGGTTTTAGTAATTTCTTATTCAGTTCTCACAATGGCATATATGCATTTTTAAAATTAAGTATTGTGTAAATGCACATTTAGGTTGCAATCCAGAGAAAACTCTTCAAAACCAAAACATAGAAAGGCCGAACGATAATGGAGTTAAAATTGCTCTTTGTCATCTTCCACAAGTTGGTGGAGAGAAGTAAAACCTGAGTTAGGTTCAATATTCTTGTTGTCTCCTTGTAAGTTACTAAAATTTGGATCCAAACTGACGTTGGCCAACAAATCTGCAACTTCGTTACCATTTAGTCTGATATGTAGGAAACAAACATCTTCAATTTTCTTAATTAGAGAGGTGACCTCCAACCTTAGTCTCTCTAACTTCCAATTGGAAAACTTTCTAGATTTCATACTTCATATCACAATTATGAATCACCCTCTATCACAAGATGTTGACTATAGTTTGCACACTCCGACTCAGCAGGCCAATTTTTTTTAAGACTTGGCACAAACTTGGCTAACTTTAATTTCTTAAAAGGACTAATCAAAATACAGATAAAATGTATCAAATGAGTCTGTAAAATGTTGGAGAAGTGCTTTCTATTAGATTTGAATAGAAATAGAGTACAAAATTGCATCTTCCAACAAATATAGCAACTAATTGATAACTATTATGAATTTATGATGATTGTCTTTGAAAGTCATCATCATAAATCACATATCCATGCAAGTTACAAATTGCGATCATTTGCAATTTCCTCTTTCTTGTTCAAGTGAAAAATTGGGGAGAGTATGAGAATCTACTCTTTGCACTTGTTTGTGGATCCTCGCTTAGCCTAGAAGATTGTGGCTTCACTTTACTAGTTGATGGCATTAACGACTCCTTTGCCTCATGTTGGACATCATTTGTCATGATGTCATTCAATCCAAACTCTCCTCTCCAAACTCTCTTGATTCTAGAAGCCTCACACTAGCATAACAAAGAAATGAGAGTATGACATATCTGCAATAAGAACTTTATGGTGGGAGATAACTGTAGGGGAGATGTTTAGATGTTAACCTGACTTCACTTGCGCTCAGGCAGATTGTCTGTTTAAAAGAGAGTGAATTCTTATCATTAACAGAGGGAGATTTACATTTATTCCAACGAGACTGCAAAGAGATGTGAGGAAAAAGATTGGAAGGAGCAAGATAAGCAAGTTTGTGGTGGAGTAGCTACAGGAGAAGAGGTTAAAAGGGGCGACAAAGGGAAGATTGAAATAGAAGTGAAGGCTATGGCCAACAACACACAATCAGTCATAAAGGTGTTATGGAAGATTGTTGAAGATATGGTCATAGGAACTGTCACGGGTGTTGTGCAAGCTGCCAAAAGGACTATTATGGGGACTGAACATCGTGAGTTGTATATGCTTTAGCTCTGTATATGTGAATGCACAGTTATAATATTATGTTATATACAGTCCTATCCTGTATTGTTTGAAACGCATTAATTTTGCTTGGTGCTTGCTACTTGTGAAATTATATTATTACTAGCATTAAATGTCTGAAGATATTAAAAGTTACTCATTGGTCTAGGCGTCTGTAAGTATCTACTGTATGATGATGTGATATCAGATCATGGATTCATAAAATTTCATGGGTCTTTATTGATAGAGACACTTTGAGGAGAAACAAATTTAACCTATGCAATCAAACTGGCTGAGGAGAGTGGCTACTATTTTCACTTGTTTCTTACATTTGTTTGTTTTTTTGGATTTGATTGTGCCATCTGCACTAATTTATATAACTTATTGAAATTAAGTGATACCGTGAGTAGTTATTATGCCAACTATTTAATCCTGTTTTTGTTTTGTCTGGCAACTATTTACAAACCACAAACACCTGGAGAAGTGAGGTTTTGAAATATAGTATGAGAGTAAATGAATAACGGTATAGCTGTATTTCATTTAAATATAGGCACGAGGAGATCAAGGCAGGAATGACACACATGCATACCATTACATAATTGTAATTGTTATTGTCTTGCTTTAGTCATTTGTCTCTCGTGTATCAGGAGTTATAGTAATATTAGCTTCTTCGTGGCAGAGGTTGAAGGTGATTATGAGTTGTACAAGGATGAGGCAGATAAGTTTTCGCTGCTTGTTCCCATGGTGAGTGGCGTCTTCCTGATACATTTCTCTAGTCTCCCTATTGCTTTTAAGATTCTAATTATGAAAATCAAAGAATGCACACACACATCCCCAAGTAGTTGAGGAAATTTTACATAAGCTTCATCTACAGTATGGAAGATACTTAATAACCAGACCCTAGTTATCACCAAGTAATGGGGATCTTCGTGTATATTTGGGTCAAAAGGCATGAAACTATAAGAAATGAAAAGTATGCTATTAATAGGTAAAAACATCATTTATTTAATCTTCTTACATACTTCTTTGTTTTGGAGTAAAACAACAGCCATTCTATTAGAGTTTAAACTTGTCAGACATTATTTGATTATTTGAAATATGATTTACTTTTCAGCAATTCACTTTCTTTTATCTTCATATATTTAGATGGTAATAATTTCCACAGACTATTGATGAAGACCAATTTAATATAACAAAGAATTGAGACCAATTTAGTGAGAGTATGACATATCTGCAATTTTGTCTACTTCCCTATTTCATGATGGGACTTTTTTGTTCCCTCTAGACGTATGTTCTGCAATTCCCAACAATTTCATATGTTGTTGTATGGATTTATTGTTTAGCTTCTCACGCTTGTGTGAATTAATATCTGCTGATGTGATTTCGGTATGACATTTCTGCTTGTAAGTGATTTGGGTGTGGACTATGATGCATACCAAAATAAGATGGAGAGGCTTAATTTCAAACTGAAAATGAGTATCTGTCCGTTAGGCTGTATAAATAAACTCATAGAAGCCTCACACTAGCATAACAAAGAAATGAGAGTATGACATATCTGATATCTGCAATAACAACTTAATGGTGGGGATAACTGTAGGGGAGATGTTTGGATGTTAATCTGACTTCACTTGCACTCAGGCAGATTGTCTGTTTAAAAGAGAGTGAATTCTTATCATTAACAGAGGCAGATTTACATTTATTGCAACGAGACTGCAAAGAGATGTGAGGAAAAGATGGGAAGGAGCAAGGTAAGCAAGTCTGTGGTGGAGTAGCGACAGGAGAAGAGTTTAAAAGGGGTGACAAAGGGAAGACTGAAATAGAAGTGAAGGCTATGGCCAACAACACACAATCAGCCATAAAGGTGTTATGGAAGATTGTTGAAGATATGATCATAGCAACTGTCACGGGTGTTGTGCAAGCTGCCAAAAAGACTATTATGGGGAACTGAACATTGTGAGTTGTATATGCTTTAGCTCTGTATATGTGAATGCACAGTTATAATATTATGTTATATATAGTCCTATCTTGTATTGTCTGAAACACATTGATTTTGCTTGGTGCTTGCTACTTGTGAAATCATATTATTACTAGCATTGAATGTCTGAAGATATTCAAAGTTACTCATTGGTCTAAGCGTCTTTAAGTATCTACTGTATGATGATGTGATATCAGATCATGGATTCATAAAATTTCTTGTGTCTTTATTGATAGAGACACTTTGAGGAGATATTTTTTTTACCTATGCAATCAAACTGACTCAAGAGAGTGGCTACTATTTTCACTGGTTTCCATTTGTTTGTTTTTATGGATTTGATTGTGCCATCTGCACTAATTTATATAACTTATTGAAATTAAGTGATACCGTGAGTAGTTATTATGCCATTTTGAAAGTTGCTTTATCCGTTAGTTGATCATGTTAGTTCCAGGCCTTTAATGCAGGATATTCATAATGTTGGGGAATTTTCATGAAGATATTAAACTTGTGTGTATCAAAAATCTCTTAGAGATTTTGGAGCTAAAGATAGCCCCTCAAGTTTAAAATGGTTTTCAAAGTTCCTTTTAGCTACTTGCTGATATTTTTCAGGAGATTCCATTCTTTTCACCCTCAATCCCCTGCTTTCAGTATGCCTTCACCAAGAGTACTTGGTTATCATACTCCTTTGGGACTTTCAGACTAGAGGGCTTCAAATATTGAAGTTAAAATTCAATATTGTAAGAGAGGGCAATGGCCAAAAAAACTATATTAATTCAGAATAGAATAGATATCCAAACTTTCCACAACCTATTATGAGTAGATTATCAAATTCCTGGAATCCTTGTGTACGAATTGAAACTTCTATTTAATTTGTATTCATTTTGTAAGTTGTTTTCTACCCATTTACTCATTTTGTTATATGTAAATGTCTATGATATTTTCATATTGCACTCCATCTTGTCTAAAATAAAAATAGGTTCACAAAGGTCTATGGTTTAGGAAGTCTTCAATTTCCTGGTCATGATGTATATGAGCATCCATTGTAGTAATATCCTAGATTGTATAAGTAATGAGATATAGATAATGCAGCTAATAAAATTAAATCTTTACTTGTTCACAGGATTTATGAACAAAAAAGGGAACTCGCACCATATAAACATAGACACAAAAGCTCTGAATATAGGATAGATATAGCTGTGGGCCATAAAAAAACTACCCATTATCTCAAACATTGATGATGGGAAAAAACCCCTTGTCATTCTATATAATTAGGGCTATAAATTGTGTGTCCAAGTAAATTTTGTAAGAGCTTTTGTTATTAGTATTTCAGTCTCTTCAGGAAATTTCAAGTACATGTTAGTTCATAATCCCTATCCATAGAGTGTATATCGTTTCTTTCCCTTCAGCACAACATCTGAGCAACTGTACAAGAGTTTTGTGTTGAATATTTTTTAGATTGCTCACTTCATTATATAATGAACTTTCATCCTATCTAGAATTTATTGCTAACCATTTAATTGCTAGTGTTCTTCCATCTGAGGTTTTTCCCTGCAATAGTGAGGGAGATCATATACAATTATTCTTTTTTCCTAAGAAAAATGAAAGATATTCCTTCATGAAGCTTCAAAAAAATCCCAAGTGACACAGCTGCCCATGTTTTAATTTTGGTCAAACTCAGGAATAAGAGACATTTCTATACCTTATGAAAAGTTGCAAACTCTCACCCATTTGAACATGCCTAAAATTAAATACAAGGGCTAATTTCAGTTCAACAAATTAGGTATAATAATGTCTAAAAGCTAGTAGCATATCTAATTAGCATGCTCAGCATCGGTACCGTATTCTTTAAGGGAAGGGGCTTTTGGACTTAGATTTTAAAAGTGTAAAACCAAGGGCTTAAATAGTAACCATTATTCTAGGAACATTAACCATTCTTCTATGAACACTAAACCCAGTCCTATCAATAGTAAAAACCTAATGCTTCACCCTATATACCTGTCAAACTCCCCTACCAACATAGGCTTCTAGAAAGCTAGAAAATTCATACCGATTTACACTGAAAAAATTGCACAATTTTAGATGATGGAAAGTGTGCAGGTTGGTGAGCGTAATGGTTTTACAAATCATACTGCTAGGGGGGGAAACTTTAGAGCAAGTAATCCTTTTGGCTTAGAAACTTGAACATTACATCCAGGCTTGTCCATTTTCTTTACATCTCAATTTGGTGAGGCAAATCTAGGGGAAGCTAAATGAGAATTTTGTGCAATTCAAAATTGGATTACAACCCACTTGACAAAACAACATTTATTTAGATAACTCTGGAAATAATATCAAGAAAAAATATTTATGCCATGTGAACTCTATAGTTCTATTCATCTCAAAGGAACCCATAAAACAATTCTAGAATAACAAGAAAAGCATGGCACCTTGTAGACTAACTAAAAGCCACCCTCTCTTGGCTTGCTCTGACTACAGAAGTTCCCCGTGGCTCTCGTTAAGGTCATGAAGTCCAAAATGAATACCTCTCATTTAAGAATTTCATGACTATGGTCTTCATGATGATCTGTATTTGATTTATTGCTTCAAGAACACGGTCTCTATCATTACTATAAACCACAAAAAGAAGAACCTACATATTCTAGACAAATATTTTTACCATTCAAAATGATCAACAAACTATCACATTGTTGGATGATTAACACTTAATCTGTGACGTGGCTTTACTAGTAATGATTATTACTATATATATTAGTGTATACATTAGCATCCAAGTTTCTTTCTTGGCTCAACAAGCTTTCACATCGAGATTGTGAGTTTTCCTCAAAACGCGAAATATCCTTAACAGGATAAAGCTAAAAATCACAAGCTTTAGATAGGGCAATAAATTATTAATAGATATTTGGTGCACATTTATAGAAGCAACGTAATAGACATTACTGACATTGTGAGCTGACATTTACTCTATGGTACATTAGTTGCACCGTAACTCTCCCCCTCACACCAACACCAATAATGCCATGTCATGGTCCACACGTATAGTACTGCCTATTTATGAGTTATCCTAAATACCTATATTTTCAATCTTTGAGTAACTTTCACAACCTCTATTTCTATGGTTTACTATTTCGCAAAAGGAAATAGTAGAGCTTTGTAATATATAAACTTTCAATCGACTGATGTTAGTTAAGAGAATAAACCAAATGTATGTAAATTAAACAAGTGCTACATAGTGGCTAGTACTTCATGCTCTTGGGGTAGAAAATAGAAATAAATGAATACAAAGTAGGTGACACTTTTGATCTGTGGCACTACAAACAAAGGCTTTTTTGGAGGTGCCAAATGAACAATGTTATGTTGACTGGCATACAGATGTGCAGAGTACAACAACGAAAGCAACTAGGATATGGAGATATAGAAACAAAACACCTTATATTAATTTGTAGAAGAACAAAATACAAAGATGGGCCACTCAAAATTCAGGAACCTATCAATATTTGCTACCCAATCCAATGAGAAACAGCTAGCTGAAGAAGTTTACTAGAAACTTTCTCTATTCTACAACTCCAACTCCAAAACTAGAACCTATTCTTCTTAAAAGTGCATGCTTAAATAATAGATTGCGTGTTACTCTTGGCCTTTGTTAGTGAGCTGAACAATTAGAATGATTATGTTAAGTATTGTTGATCTATTGTAACTTTCACTTTTCCAAAAGATAATGTAATTGACACTCAAAGGCATGAGTGTAACCGACACTCAAAGACAAGGATTTTCTATGATGTTTTGTACAATGTTCTTAAGATTTCTGAACTTGAATGCACTCAGAGTTGTTGTACAATACTACAAAAATATCTCCATGTCTATGCTTGTGACTTCTCACACTTGACTAGATTCAAAGTAATTGGCAAAGCATTCAAGGTTTGGCTTGCATTAACAATGTGGTCATTGTGAGACTCTGTTATGGACTCAATGAAGATTATTTTTTAGAGCTAGGGTGTTGGTTATGTTGATGTTGTATAGTGGAATTTCTCCCTAGAATTCTATATCTTAGCTATTAGAAGTTGTAGAGATCTCAGAAGTTCACAAATTGACTTAATGTTTCTTTCTCTATGCTATTAGAAGGATCTTCGTTTTGATTGATTAATTTGTTTTAATTTTTTCTTTCCAACTTATTCCAAAGAAGGGAAAGGATGATATTGTTTACTATGTGCCAACAAGGGATGAGATCAAGTCTCAGGCACAGTTGGAGCGCTAGCTTGTGTTGGTTGCCAGATTGTTTAAATCACAATTTTTAAAGCTTTCAAGGTGTTTAGAGAATTTGACAAGCAAAACAATCTTTGGTGGGGACACTTTCCAGCCCATGGCTTCCCTATCCTTTCTCATAGGCCATGGCAATCAAATCTTTTCTCTTTGTACTGAAAATGGCCATCTTGCTCATGTTCTTTGGGAAAAATTTGTTATTATTTTAATTTTTTTCTTGGTGCTTGGGAATTTTTAGTCCTTCCCAATTCATTTGAGGCCACAAGACTTGGTTCCTAGCATCAACACAATTGGTCCAAAATTGCAAGCTCGACTTTAAGTATTTATATAAAAAGAGAGTTACCTATATATGTCTTAAAGTTTCTCTACTAAAACATCCATCTTTTCTGAAAGAAGATCTTCATTGTTCGCCATTGTTCAAATCCATCTTTTGTAGCGTAAGTTACAATAGTATTTAAGCACTCATTTATATTTTAGGGATTTGATATTATATTCTTGTTGAACAAATTATTTGTGCATTAACAATTTCTTGTTGTCAAACCTTGAAAACCTTGAAGACTCTCATGGACCAGAAAACTTTCTCCTCAACCTCCACCAGTTGACTAAGATGTCATATTTTATAATTCTTTGATTTATTTATTAGGGCTTGGAAATTCTATTTTCTATTATTAAAATATTCAAATGTACATGGTTGTTTAATTTGTGAACATTTGGTGAATTAAGGAGGGTTTATCTTCTAGAAATGATAATATTACAAGGAATTAAAAGCATAAAGTTTCCACAATCCATGATAATCAAGTGAGCAATTTCTGGATTAATTCTCCTTCCTCCTTTCAAAGTTTCTTTTTACTTCAGTTTTTTGTCTTTTAAGTTTTCTTTTGTGTTTTTTTAGTTTTATTTAGTTTTTGTCTCATCCTCTTTTGGTTTTAGAGATTTGTTATATGTTTCTTCATTATAGTTTTTAATTATGCCCTTATGTCTTTTTAGTATTTATATTTTTTGTTAATTTACTTTTTGTTATTATTGCTTTCTTGGTATCCTTAATCTTTATGTGGTCCTTTTTGGTTTTTTTGTATTTATGTATCTTCTATTTACATTTGTAATTTTTTCATAAATAATAATATTTTCATACATATTTATTATATACTTCTTTATTTATTATATACCCTTTCCTCGATGGAAGAAGTATCTTCTATTTTCTTTTATAATTTTTTCTTAAATAATAATATTTTCATACTTATTTATTATATTCTTCTTTACTGAATCAATTTATATAATATGTTTGTTAATGGCATATATATCTTTAATCTTTAATCTAAGGCATATATACTTTTTAGTTTTTTCATTTGATTCTTTGTTCATTTGTTTGGCCTCTTTTATTCTTTTTATAGTTTTTTGTAGCTCCTCACCTTTTCAAACATCCAAGTCTGCTACCTTATTCTCTCTCTCTCTCTCTCTCTCTCTCTCTCTCTCTCTTGCTTGGTTTATCATCCTAATGATGGATCATGGAGTATGATTCAAAACGTTGATACAAAAACTTGACATAGTTTTAATCCAAAAATTGCTCACTTGAATATTACAAGGAAACAATCAGATCCTAAAATTGGGCATATGAAAGATTCTAATAAGTGTGGGACCTATAGCCCATTTGTAGAATAAAGAAAATAATCCAAATGTCCAACTATGTTGGTGAACTAAACCTTTGGTTCATCCATGTGAATGAGCATTTTGTACGTATCAAGTCTAATAAATTCACCAATATCACTAAATCTTAAAAATCCTTTTATGCCTAGGAGGTGTTTTAAAATACTCCCTATTTCTACCCCAAAGAAATAATCACGCTAAAATCATCCCCACAACAACCAATTTATAAGGGGAAGCAAGAATAATGAACATGATTTCATTTCAAAGCTTAAGTGTGTCCCCTAAACTTGTGGGGCTATAAACATTAATCAACAAAAGAGATAGCCTAGACAAAATTATTTATACTACTAACTGTATCCAATTTAGGGTGGAGTGAGAAACTCCTTAAAAATCTGAACAGGATGCTAAAGGACTCCCAATTCATTGGCTTGACTTATTGCATTCGCTCTAGTATCCATCTAACCTGAGCAATAAGGAACAACTCCATTTCCTATAACTTTATTTTTGTTCCTAAAGTATAATTATACCAGTCTACATGTAATCAATTTGGCACTTTGCTATGAATGCCACTTTCCTGGTGTAGATCTTCATTGCTCCGTAAAAGAAGGGACTTACATAAAAGAATTTATTCTATTCATTCTCCAACCTTTCAATCAAATCTTGACATAGATAGACATTTACACTCTCTCCTTCAAAATACAAAAAATCAAAATAATTTTGAACAAGACATAGGTAGTGTTTCTCCAATTTCAAACTTACAACTTATTACACATTTGATTTCAAATTAAAATGATTGTTGTCAATTTCATTTTTCAATAGAAACAATTTAAAAGCTTGCAATAAAGATGTAAATAAACTCAATTTATTTAAATCAAATACAATTATTTGCAATTTCATTTGATTTCATTGGTCTTTATTTTTATAAATTCTGACTCCACACTTATACCTTTCTATATTGTTCCTTATTGCATACCCTACATAGCATTTGGTTCTTTGCATCTGCACTTTATTTTGTTGTAAAATTCCACTTTTCTACCCCCAAAGCGCCATAATTCTCTTTCTTACTCATACTAGACATCATGTTTCCTCTATGTTGCCTATTTTCAAATTCTATCTTCTTTAGTTTATGTGCAGTTTTGTTTATTCAAACTCTCTTTGAATAACAATTATTGCACTGTTCAAGAGGTGTAGCCTCTTTTCCTCCTCTTCCACTCAGCCTTCTTCACACTTCTCAATTTTTCCTACACAATCCCAATTACCCTTGCATATACCTTTTTTCATCTCCCTCCATTTACCATGTTGCTCCCTACCTTCTATCTGTTGTTGCAAATTAAATTGTTAATCAAATGGGTGCAACCTCTACTTACATGCATTATGTCTTGATTTCATTTGCAATTTAAATTTTTAAATGCTTTTAGCATAGGCACAACCCCTCTTGCTGATTTTTTCCACGAGAAACCTCTTCTTCCTGCTCATGCCCCCCTTCCCTTGCAATTTTTCAATCTAAATTTTTTTATTGTCTTCCTGCTACCCCTTCATTCTCAACTCCTCTTCATATGACTTACCCTTAACATTTTAATTTCTCTCATATGCATTCATTTTCAATTTTAAATTCTAAAATGCCAACTTATAATAGCATGACCCTATGTATCCTCAAATATGCATTTCACATTTTTTATTTTTAAATGTTTCTTTCTTGCCATCATACACCCCCAATCTGCAATTTATTTTTAAATTTGTTGTTTTTATTGTTGTTCTTTTTTTTTCCAATGTTGAATCTCATTCAAATTCTCCTCTTCGACTAGCATTTCATTTCTCTTAAATTCTATTTTTTAGAGGGAGTGATTATTTATTTTCCCCAACACATCAATTGGGTGCTAGAATAAATAATATATATATGAAGCCACAATCACTTACTGAATATTCAAACAACGAAGTTGCTGGTGAACTTGAAAAAACTGAAGATGCAACAATTTTGTTGATGCGGTTTGCTCATTCCCTAGATGATCTTGCATCAAATCCATAGCTGATATGGAAATGGTGATTTGCTTTAGGATTTTGTGGATCAAAGCCACCTTTATGAGGAAATATATGTGAGAATTCTTGTTGATTAGGTCCTAGTTGATGGAATAGATTGTTCCTACACAAGCACCATTCTTCAACAAACAATTGTTGATCTAGTACTCCACTAGAATATTGTAATGTTGTATTCCACATGGAGCATAATTAAGGGAGCATTAGAGAGGGTTGATGTTTGGAATCCATTCTTGAATGTGAAGGGTGGAATCACCCACTTTCTATGGTGTGTTCTTTAGAACAAAATCTTTATTAGCACTCTTCAAAAATTCACCAAAAAAAGCCCTTTGGTAAGAATTTCATTGCACCTCTTGCACCCCAAGAGGTGAGGATTGAATCCTCAATTTGGTTTCATGTCCTTTCCCACTTATCCCTCTTCCAATTAGTGCACATTCCAGTAAAGAACTTTTCATATACATGTCATCTGAGTAGACAATCACTCTTTGTTCATTCGTGCTAGAATTTGTATAATGTTGATTTTGGTACCAAGCATTTTTTTATAATTAAATCAAAATAAATAAATTATATTGCATTAAGAGATTAAAATTGTATGACATATAATGAGGCTCTTTGAGGAAGCAACCTTGTTTAATCACTCTCAATATAATGAATTTCTTTAGAATTGTATTTGGGTTAGGTTGCGGTGATACCCCTCTTCTTTTGTGTGTGTCTCTCTCTTACCCTGTCCATGCGACTCGCTTTATTTCTTATTACTTTTTTTTTTTTTTCAATCTATATTTACATACATCCTTAAGGGACTACTCTCGCCCTAGCATGAAACCCCTTACTAACTCCAACTTCGTAGAATGTAAGATCAAGGTAAGGTGGGTTGGAAGTTGGGATAGGTTGTGTGGATACCCCCGAGTCAAAACAAAGAAAGAGAAGTCCATACCTTTTTATTGTCAGAATGTAAGACTCTTTACAGACTATTGCATATATATCTCTAAGGGACTAGCTTCGCCCCAGCGTGACACTCCTTCTCGACCCCAACTTAGCAAAATGTAAGACCAAAGTAAGGCAGGTAAGGTGTTGGGTTGGGTTGCGGGGATACCTCTCTTCTTTTGTGTGTATCTCTCTCTTACCCTGTCTGTGCACTTCTCGCTTTATTTCTTATTACTTTTATTTATGTTTTCTTTCAATCTATATTTTTTATTTTTTATTGTCAGAATGTAAGACTCTTTACAGATTATTGTATATATCTCTAAGGGACTAGCTTCGCCCCAGCATGACACTCCTTTCCGACCCCAACTTGGCAAAATGTAAGACTAAGGTAAGGCAGGTAGGGTGTTGGGTTGGGTTGCGGAGATACCCCTCTTCTTTTGTGTGTATCTCTCTCTTACCCTGTTCATGCGCTTCTTGCTTTATTTCTTATTACTTTTATTTATGTTTTCTTTCAATCTATATTTACATACATCCTTTGGTCACTAGTCTTGCCCCAGTGTGACACCCCTTTCTGACCCAACTTGAAAGAATGTAAGACTAAGGTAAGGTGGGTTGGATGTTGGGTTAGGTTGTGGGGATACCCTTGAGTCAAAAAAAGAAAGAGAAGTCTATACCTTTTATTGTCAGAATGTAAGACCATTTACAGACTATTGCATATATCCTCAGGGGACTAGCTTCGCCCCAACATGACACCCCTTCCCGACCTCAACTTGACAAAATATAAGACCAGGGTAAAGCGGTTTGGGTGTTGGGTTGGGTTGCGGGGATACCCCTATTCTTTTGTGTGTGTGTCTCTCTCTTACCCTGCCCATGCACCTCCTACTTTATTTCTTATTACTTTTATTTATGTTTTTTTTCAATTTATATTTACATACATTCTCAAGGGACTAGTCTTGCCCCAATGTGACACCCCTTCCTGACCCCAACTTGTCAGAATGTAAGACCACGGTAAGGTGGGTTGGGCATTTGGCTGGGTTGTGGCGATACCCCTGAGGCAAAAAAAAGAAGAAAAAAAAGGTTCATAACATTTTATCGTCAGAATGTAAGACATTTTATAGACTATTGCATATATTCCCAGAGGATTAGCCTCACCCCAACGTGACACCTTTTTCCAACCCTGCCTATGCACTTCTTGCTTTATTTTTATTACTTTTATTTCTGCTTTTTTCAATCTATATTTACACACATCCTTAGGGTACTAGTCTCGCTCCAGCATGACACCCCTTCTTGACCCCAACTTGGCAAAATGTAAGACCAAGGTAAGGTGGGTTGGGTGTTGGGCTGGGTTGTGGAGATACCTCTAAGTCAAAAAAAAGTAAAAAAAAAGTCAATATCTATTTATCGTCAGAATGTGACACCCTTTTCCGACTCCAACTTGGCAAAATGTAAGACCAAGGTAAGGCAAGTTGGGTGTTGGGTTGGGTTGTGAGAATACCCTCTTCTTTTGTGTGTGTCTCTCTTTTACCCTTCCCATGCACCACTCGCTTTATTTATAATTACTTTTATTTATGTTTTTTTTTCAATCTATATTTGCATACATCCTTAGGGGACTAGTTTCTCCTCAGCATGACACCCATTATTGACCCCAACTTGGCAGAATGTAACACCAAGATAAGGTGGGTTGGGTGTTGGGCTGGGTTGTGGGCATACCTCCAAGTCAAAATAAAGAAAAAAGAAAAACATTTTTATTGTCATAATGCAAAACTCTTTACAAACTATTGCATATATCTTCAGAGGACTAGCCTCGTCCCAGCATGACACCCCTTCCTAACCCCAACTTGACAAAATATAAGACCAAAGTAAGGCAGGTTGAGTGTTGGGTTGGACTGCAAGGATACCCCTCTTCTATTGTGTGTCTCTTTCTTACTTGCCTATGCACCTCTCACTTTATTTCTTATTAATTTTATTTATGTTTTTCTTTCAATCTAAATTAACATACATCATTAGGGGACTAGTCTCGCCCCAACACAAAACCCCTTTCTGACTTCAACTTGGCAAAATGTAAGACCAAGGTAAGGTGGGTCGGGTGTTGGGTTGGGTTGTGAAGATACCCCTAAGTCAAAGAAAATAAGAAAAAAAGTTCATACTTTTTTATTGTCAAAATGTAAGACCCTTTACAAACTATTGCATATATCCCCAAGGGACTAGCCTCGCCCCAACGTGACACCCATTCTTCACCCCAACTTGACAAAATGTAAGACCAAGGTGAGGCGAGTTGGGTTGCGGGGATACCCCTTTTCTTTTGTGTGTGTCTCTCTTACCTTGTCCATGCACCTCTCATTTTATTTCTTATTACTTTTATTTATGTCTTCTTTCAATCTATATTTACATATATTTTTAGGGGACTAGTCTCGCCCTAGCGTGACACCCCTTTCTGACCCCAACTTGGTAAAATGTAAAATCAAAGTAAGGTGGGTTGGACATTGAGCTAGGTTGTGGGGATACCTTTGAGTCAAAAAAATAAAGAGAAGTCCACACCTTTTTTCTTGTTAGAATGTAAGACCTTTTACAAACTATTACATATATCTCTAAGGGACTAGCCTCACCCCAACGTGACACCCATTTCTCAACCCCATCTTGGAAAAATGTAAGACCAAGGTAATACGGGTTGGGTGTTGGGTTGTATTGCGAGGATAACCCTCTTCTTTTGTGTGTGTCTCTCTTACCTTGCCCATGCACCATTTGTTTTATTTCTTATTACTTTTATTTATGTTTTCTTTCAATCTATATTTACATAAATTCTTAAGGGACAAGTTTCCCCCTAGCGTGACACCCCTTCTTGACTCCAACTTGGTAGAATGTAAGACCAAGGTAAAGTGGCTTGGACGTTGGGTTAGGTTGCGGGGATACCCCTGAATTTAAAAAAAGAAGAAAAAAGAAGAAAAAAAAGTTCATACTTTTTTATCGTCAGAATGTAAGACTCTTTATAGACTATTGCATATATCCTTAGGGGACTAGTCTCACCCCAACGTGACACCCTTCTCAACCCCAACGTGACACCTTTCTCAACCCCAACTTGGAAAAATGTAAATTAAAGCTAAGACAGGTTGGATGTTGGGTTGGGTTAGGGGGATACCCCTCTTGTTTTGTGTGTCTCTCTTACTTTGCCTATGCACCTCTTGCTTTATTTCTTATTACTTTTATTTATGTTTTTTTCAATTTATGTTTACATACATTCTTAGGGGACTAGTCTCACCTTAGCGTAACACCTCTTCTTGACCCCAACTTGGTAGAATGTAAGACCAAGGTAAAGTGGGTTGGGCGTTGGACTGAGTTATGGGGATAATCCTGAGTCAAAAAATAAAATGAAATCCATACCCTTTTTATCATCAGAATTTAAGACTTTTTACAACCCATTGCAATTATCCCAAGAGGACTAGCCTCACCCCAGCATGACACCCTTTCCTAACCCCAACTTGGCAAAATGTAAGACCAAGGTAAGGCGGGTTAGGTGTTGAGTTGGGTTGTGGGGATACCCCTCTTCTTTTGTGTGTCTCTTTTTTACCCTGCCCATGCACCTCTCCTTTTATTTCTTATTATTTTTATTTATGTTTTCTTTCAATCTATATTTACATACATCCTTAGGGGACTAGTCTCGCTCCAACATGACACCCCCTCTTCTTTTGTGTGTGTTTCTCTTACTTTGCCCATGCACCTCTCGCTTTATTTCTTATTACTTTTATTTATGTTTTTTTCCAATCTATATTTTTTCGATTTATTTTTAGTTTTGTCTTTCTTTCTTTCTTTTTAAAATTGTCTTTCTTTTACCACCCTTTAATTTCTCTTCAAATTTTTTTTTAATTACCTTCACCATGTAATTCTTCGTGTTTACATGGTTTTCTCTCTTTCTTATTTGACATTCTATATTTTTAAATTATGGGTATGCTCCCTATGGTCTTGGGTTTGACTTCGAAGTCTGAGTTTATTCAATGCATGTGGTTTGTGGGTTGTTGCATACATCACAGGGGATTAGTTTCTGCCCAGCGTGACACTCTTTCCCAAACCCAACTTTGCAAAATGTAAGACCAAGGTAGGGTGGGTTAGACATTGTGTTGGGTTGTGAAGATACCTTGAATCAACAACAAAAAAGAGAAGTCCATACCTTTTGATTGTCAGAATGTAAGACCCCTTGCAAACTATTGCATACATCTTTAGAGGACTAAGTTATTTACTGTTTATTTTTCTTTTCTTCTCTCTTATTCTTTAACTGTATTTATTTTCAATCCCTTGCCATGGCTATCTTTGTTTCTTTGTATAAGTTTTTATTTATCATTTTTTATTCCTTTCTTATTGGACCATGGACCACGGACACTAGACTTTGGATTTTGGAGTTTGTATCTTTGATCTTTGACATTTGATACAAGATCCGTAGAAACATCAATTGTGAGAATAGATCTTAGTCTATAGAATTTAGACAATAAAATGTAGAACATGCATGTACATCATAAATCCTAGAACTTGGACCTTATGCTTTGGGAACACAAACCTAGAATCTTAACCCTCAAGATCTTAGAACTTAGATCTTGTTAGAACCATAATTTCCATAATGTTTTTAAAGAATTTTATTAATTGAAATCTAAAATTCATGCTATCATTTTCATTAAATCATTTTATTACCATCCATGGAGCCAAAATAGCCTTTTATTGTTGTACCACTAGCTCATTATCTACCCTATATAACTCTCACCTCATACCTCCTTACCGAAACCTCTTGCAAAATGACTTGCGGTATCACGACAAAGGAAGCTAACACTATATCATTTTACTATTATACCATTGAGGGTTAAAAATTAGCCCACAGTAAAGCGATATAATGATCAGTATTAACAAAAGGGGACCGCTATACCGTGGAGGGATGGAGCACAACCCGCGGTAGAATGGTGAGATGAAGAACAGTGATGAAGGGAAACCGCTATACTACGGAGGGTCAGAACAAGACCCGCGGTAGAGCGGTACACTTGAGAATAGTAATAGGAGTAGACATCGTCATACCGCAGGAAGGAGAGATATAGCCCGTAGTAAAGCAATATAGTAAAGCAAGGTAACAATATGTACCATGGTACCGTTGGGGAGTGGAAAGTGACACAAGGTAACGCGGTAAAGCCGTCGTTGAGACATTTAAATCTAGCTAGACACATCAGTCAACTTCGAAATATGAAATTGAGCTTGATGCAAAAGATTTGAATGATGTGAATTTATGATTCGAGAGCTAATGCGTCTTGGTAAAGAGTGTAAATATAAACTTTGTAAAATGTTTTCACCAATTGAAAAAGGGAGTGGGTGATTTTTTACCCAAAGGATATTTTATTAATTGGGTGAAAATGCATACGGGTAAGAATGAAGTGCAAATCTCCAAACAAACCAAGAATGAAAATAATAAAGAGGAAAAAACAAAGGGAGTTAAAAGATGGGTAATTATTTTTACCCAAATTACATATTTAAAGGGTGAAAGAACGAATGTGAAGTTTCCAGCAAAAGAAGAATATTATTAAATTAATTTTCATGAAGATGCAAACTCGAGAATAAACTTAAATATTTAATTTTCCAAAGGAAACTAATTAAATATTTTATTTTGCCGAGAATAATTAAATGAAGAGTTGCACCAGACGGATGTTGTGAAGAGTTGTAACCCTGAAAATGCAATGTATAAATGTAAAATGAAATCATCATGAGGGGGGGGGGGGAGGATTGGAATTAGGAGTAGGTTAGGAAATTGCCAGTAGTTGGATAGGGTGATCAGTTGTTGAAACAGAATGTTATGTTGTATATTGTAAAATCTTTTAAATTTATATGATGGATAAGAATGCATAAATTTGGTGATCCAAGTATGGTGTCAATTGTTTGTTGAATTTATTGAAAATATTATCTGGTTGTCTCCAAGGTTGACATTTCCCTAATATTTAAATTGATGTTTCAAGGATATTTTCAATTTATCAAGGCACATTTGTTGTCCTTGTGTGGTTCAGTTAACTGGCTCCTTCAAGGAAGGATTAATTTCTTTTATTTAATCACAGTAATCTGGAAAAGGTCATTTGGATTGATAAGAAGAACTTGATAATTGCATTCTTGCATGTTTATATAAGGTATAAACAATCATAAGTGTCAAGCAATTAGAATTATAGCCAAAAAGTAAGTCACATACCATTTACCTCTTGACTCCATTTACCCATTAGAAGTAGGCACTGGTCATACCAGTTCCATTTTAGAATTTCATAAAATATTATTCACAACATTCATATTTCTAATTTCATTAGGAGTAGAAGTAGTTATTAAGCTTTCATCTATCCCTCACTATTTTCCATTGGGGATAGATTGCACAAGTAGGTATCATACAGTTCAAGTCTACATCATTTACATAGGTACACCCACCTAGGTTTAGTAGAGCCTAAAGAGTAGAAGGTTCAATTACATGAATTGGCCTTGTACGTTGGCCAAAAACGTGTCAATATTTTTGCAACCTCTTATGGTTTAAACCTATGTTTTTGAGACCTAACAGTTTGGTGACTCTGTTGGGGACTAATTCAGAATATCCGGTTGAAGACCACCATATAGAGTCATTGAAGAGAGATTCATAGTTGAGAAGTTTGAGGAAAAGTGACTCCACTAGGTGAATCAAGAATAATTTCATTTTTCTCACTTTTAAGAAAGTGAGTGGTGACTCTGGTAAAATTTTGATGAAGAATACAATAAACAATTTGAAATTGCAGCATTGTTAGTCAGAAATAAAGATCACGAGTTGAAATATGCATAACAATTATTATTTTCCCTATACACACTGTGGTATACCGAGATATTTAATTGAGCTAAGGGAGAATGTTGAACAATGGATGGTACAATTGCAAATGGCTGAACCAACAAGAGAAAGTGAAGAATTGGCTCAAAAGGTGTTACAGTTTAGAGCTGATATTGCCTCAAAGATATCGCGATATACACGTATCTACAAAAGGAATGAATACAAAAATGCCAATAGACCTTGGACCCCACAAGTGCCTGATAATACAATTGGGAATTTTCACAGTGGAGGTAATGCATATCATGCACAATAGGACAAATATGCACCACAATCATCAAGACAAATAAATACTTATCCTGTCCCTTTTGGTCAGAGATTAGTGAGCTATCAAGATCATGAAAATAATCAATATGTTGGGCACTATCAATACCGAGTTCCATGTCAAAATGTACAAAGCAAGATTATTTTACAAGCATAAATTAATTTACAGTGAGAAAATATCTAGTTGAAGGTAGCAGATCTTGTTGTGCATAAACCACTTAATTTTAGAAATATTAAGGGTTATCCAAATCGTTCTCCTCCCTTAAATATTATAAATCATTTGCCAAAATTTAATGTATACAAATCAAAATCAACAAAAATGCACCTGCAACAATTCATTGATTTAATGGTGAACTGACAAATCAATGGAGAGGATGTTATCATGAATCTCTTTGTTCAAACAGTAGAAAATGATGCTAAAGATTGGTTTTTCAGCCTTCCTATGCTTTGCATAACTTCATGGAATGATTTGGAAAACAGGTTCACGTACCAATTTAAAGAGAAAAATAAAGAGTGTCTTCAAAGGGGAAGTCAAAGAATGTCAGAATTTGGATTTTCTTTATTCAAGAGAACATTGAATATTTATATGTAAATACATGCTAATGTTAGGCCTGATAAGTCCATATGCATTGAAACATTCATGAAAATGTATGTGCCTCATTCAGACAAGTGGCCCGAGTCATGGAAACCAATTACTTTCAACCAGGTGTATGAAATGATTGAATTCATAGAAAAGAAAAGGCATGAGGATGCTATCAATGGTGACCACAAAGGAAAAATCATTGATGAAGATGGAGAAATTGATCAAATAATGCAGTCAATAGAAAAATCAGGTGCAAATGAAAATGATTCCTATAACAACATGCATGAGGAGGATATAGATACATAAGATCTCTCTTGCATAACAGATTGTGATAGTGAGAGTAGTGCATGTTATGAGGGATCCATTGAATATTCATATTGTGAAGCTGAACCTATGGATTTTGATCTACAACACAGTGATTTTTGTAGTTCTTATGGAGGTTTAGAGGAAGAGGCATCTCCAAATAACCAAGATGATATATCAAGTTGTGGAACAAATGACCGTGCTAGTAATGCATCTGATTCGTCATTCTATGGTGATCTTGAGTTTCATTGTGACAATGAAAAAGGTGAAGAGTACATCAATGGTGAGATGGATGAAGAAGCTTGTTCACTCAGCAGTGAACAAATTTCAAATTTGTTGATAATAGAATATCATAAACATATCCATAAGAACAATTGAAAAAAAAAAATTCCAATATGCATTTGTTTTGAAAGTGAAAGCACTTTGTGTGGAAATGATGAGGGAACTCTCGCAACTGATCAAGATTCTATGTTTTCCCCTGTTCAAGATAAAATATTTAAATTAGAATTGGAGATCTCTGAGAAAAATATTGGTTTTTATATCATTGATGAAGATTGTCCAATATTAATTGATTTAAATATACATAATGATGACTCTGTGGATCAGAAATTCACGTCATTGCAAATTGATGATATGGAAGGAATGAAATATGTTTTAGATCTGATTGTCTTAGAAGATGTTGATGTGGCAGATTTCTCAGACCCATGTAAGATATACTTGGATGAAGGAATGAGTAGCATGAAGAAGCATAACTATTCTTCCAGATTGCATCAATGACCATATGATAGTTCTAGATTTTCTATGCAGCTTTATAATGAGGGGAATAATGAGTATTCTCATTTTTTAGATCAGGCAAGAGGTCAACTTACAATACATGACAGTGAGAAAGGTGTTGAAAAGTGTTGCATTAAAAGTGAGTACTCTTTATATGGAAAGAGTGTATCACATGATGATGTAATGTTCCAGATAATGCTTAATTATGAACTATAGAAGGGTAAAAGGAACATGAGTCAAGTTGAACACAATAATTTTTTGAAAGTTTTCAATGGCAGTACATGTAGCAGGACAAATGGCATGAACATTTTCAAGAGGAATCTGATGAAATCAAAACAAAATAAGGTGTATGATAGGGGAAAATAGGGTCCCTTCTTTTTTGGGTGGCCTTGTGACATCAGTTGTGGTGTGGTTTTTTCAAAACCATATCAGTTCATCACAGAAAAGAGTTTGGAGTTTGTTGCTCAATGGATAAGATACTTGGTCTGCTTTCCCAGAGATATTCTGGATTCTTGTCGTGATTAGTAAATCACTCATCCCCAACTAGAGCCGTTGTTAGAACCAAAATTTCCAATAAAAATTCTAAGGATTTTATCAATTGAAATCCAAAATTCATGCTATCATTTTCATAAAATCACTTTATTGCCATCCATGGAGCCAAAATAGCCTTTTACTGTTGTACCGCTACCTCATTATCTACCCTATATAACCCTCACCTCATACCTCCTTACCACAAACTCTTGTAAAATGACTCGTGGTATCACGGTAAAGGAAGCTAACCCTATATCCTTTTACCAGTATACTGTGGAGGGTTAAAACTTAGCCCATGGTAGAGTGGTATAATGATCAGTATTAACAAAAGGGGACTGCTATACTATGGAGGGATGGAGCACAACCCGCAGTAGAATGGTGAGATGAAGAACAGTGATGAAGGGAAACCGCTATACTACGGAGGGTTAGAACAAGACCCGCGATAGAGCGATACACTTGAGAATAGTAATAAGAGTAGATACCGCCATATCGCTGGAAGAAGAGATATAGCCCGTAGTAAAGCAAGGTAACAATATGTACCACGGTACTGTTGGGGAGTGGAAAGTGACACGAGGTAACATGGTAAAGCAGTCGTTGAGACATTTAAAGTTGGCTAGTCACATCAGTCAACTTCGAAATATGAAATTGAGCTCAATGCAAAAGATTTGAATGATGTGAATTTATGATTCAAGAGTTAATGTGTCTCGATGAAGAGTGTAAATATAAACTTTGTAAAATGTTTTCACCAATTGAAATAGGGAGTGGATGATCATTTTACCCAAAGGATATTTTATTAATTGGATGAAAATGCATATGGGTAAGAATGAAGTGAAAATCTCCAAACAAACGAAGAATGAAAATAATAAAGAGGAAAAAACAAATGGAGTTAAAAGATGGGTAATTATTTTTACCCAAATTACATATTTAAAGGATGAAAGAACAAATGTGAAGTTTCCAGCAAAAGAAGAATATTATTAAATTAATTTTCATGAAGATGAAAACTCGAGAATAAACTTAAATATTTAATTTTCCAAAGGCATCTAATTAAATATTTTATTTTTTTGAGAATAATTAAATGAAGAGCTGCACTACAAAAAGGGGTTGCACTAGACGGATGTTGTGAAGAGTTGTAACCTTGAAAATGCAATGTATGAATGTAAAATGAAATCATCATGAGGGGGGGAGGATTGGAATTAGGTATAGGTTAGGAAATTTCTAGCAGTTGGATAGGGTGATCAGTTGCTGAAACAAAATGTTATGTTGTATATTGTAAAATATTTTAAAATTATATGATGGATAAGAATGCATAAATTTGGTGATCCAAGTATGGTATCAATTGTTTGTTGAATTTATTGAAAATATTATCTGGCTGTCTCCAAGGTTGACATTTCCCTATTATTTAAATTGGTGTATCAAGGATATTTTCAATTTATCAAGGCACATTTGTTGTCCTTGTGTGGTTCAGTTAACTAGCTCCTTCAAGGAATGATTAAATTCTTTTAATTAATCACAATAATCTAGAAAATGTCATTTGGATCAATAAGAAGAACTTGATAATTGCATTCTTGCACGTTTATACAAGGTATAAATAATAATAAGTGTCAAGCAATTAGAATTATAGCCAGTAAGTAAGTCACATATCATTTACCTCTTGACTCCATTTACCCAACAAAAGTAGGCACTGGTCATACTAATTCCATTTTAGAATTTCATAAAATCTTATTCACAACATTCATATTTCTAATTTCATTAGGAGTAGAAGTAGTTATTAAGCTTTCATCTATCCCTCACTATTTTCCATTGGGGATATATTACATAAGTAGGAATCATATAGTTCAAGCCTGCATCATTTACATAGGTACACCCGCCTAGGTTTAGTAGAGCCTAAAGAGTAGAAGGTTCAATTACATTAATTGGCCTTATACGTTGGCCAAAAACATGTCAAGAGCTTGGCAACCTATTGTGGTTAAAACCTGCATTTTTTAGACTTAACAGATCCTAGGCCTAAAAACATAAACTTTGGACCCATAGACATTGAAATGGTGGGCTATTGACCCTAACCAAAAAAAATTTATCTCGAAAACTCTGTCGCCCAACCTTAGAATTTGGAGTTTTCTCTTCTATGTTTTCTCCTCGTATCTCTCTTCCTCTTAGTTTCATTTTTTTTTTTCATTCTATCACCCTCTTTCTCATTTTTCTACCATCTTGTTTTCTTTCTATTTTTATTTTCTTCTATCTATTATCATTTGAGAATGCTTCATTTTAATCACTCTCGATTGCTATCTATAATTCTCTTATATTCTTCCTTGATTTTTTTTTTCTTTCTTTCTTTTCTTTCTTGTTTTGGACAATAGATCATGGTCCATAGACTATCAGTGTTAGGTCTTGGATCTTTTATCCTTGATACTAGACCCATAAACTTGTTGATATTAGATACTACATGTTGGGTCCTAGAATTTAGATTATAATATGTAAAAATTGTATGTTATGCTTTTTTCACATGACTTTAAAACTTGGAGCCCAAAAATATCACAGTTTAGATCTTATACTTTAAAACCTAAGCTTTACACACAAACCTTAAGTTTGTTGATGACTGACCTTGATCAGGAAATGTTTACCCTTTACCCCCAACTCTTAGATTGATAACCCTAGAGTTGTGGAATATGAACAGTAGACCAAGAAATGTTTACCCTATATTATGAACCCTTGAACCCATGCCTTGGGATGTATGCTTCTATATTGTGGAACCTACACCCTAAACTTGTGGATTGTGGATGCAAGACAAAAAATGACACTATAACATCAATCCTAGACCCTAGATACCTTAAATATTTGACCCTTGACACTAGAGTATGTATATTGGATCATTGGGACCTAGTGACCGAATCGTAGAACCCAAAATGTGTATTCTCAACCCTTGATCCTTAACTTTGGACCCCGAGACCTCTAAATCGCTTGACTTGTGTCAGTGGATCTCAAGCCTTGAAATTTGGTGTGTTCATGATGGTGTGACAAATGGACTTTGGAATCATGGACCATGGACCCTAAACCAACATATCATATACCATAAAACCTTGGATCCTAAACCCTCCATCTTGGACTCATGTACCATAGTGTAATACCCCTCCGTTTTGATTCTTGTTCAAGTTGCTTTATGTTATGTTTGGTTGCAATTATTTTGATATTGGATATATTTTGTTATGATGTTTTGATCGTTACTATTGAGTGACAAATATTATTGTGGGATGTAGTTATCTGATTATTGTTTCACATGTATTATAGATTAATGTTGTTGTAGAGTTAACATGAGATGTTATTATGAGATTACTGGATTATGATGGAAGTGTCAGTTTCGATGAGTGTATTGGTGAAGAGGACGAGTTCGCATCACTCGCTTGCGAGCGCCCTGCGAATCCGTAATTCCTTCTTCACGGTGTGTATTATATGCTGGATATATCGTATGATGTTGTTTACTTGGTTGCAGGATTGCAGGTACATGACATCGACTCCACTTGGTTTCACAGGTTTGAGCGTGTCGATCCAACGGTTGAGTTGAACGGGAGATAGTAGCTAGGTAACATGTGTCAAGTTTACACCCTAGCCTTAGTGTGTCGTCAGTTGTGTGGGTCGAGTCATTGTCTGTCTTGCTTTGATGTTATTTAATTCTAAAACATTCTTGATTTGGAAATAGATATTTAGAATAATTGCATTTAAATCATGTTGATGATTATTTAATTTAAATAATGCAATGTGGATAAAAGTTTATATTTAAATTATTTAATTAATTAAATTTAACCCAAGGGTTAAATTTAGTTATTAAATAATTAAATTAATTAATTAAACGTGATGCAAGAGAATGAAAGGAAATAAAAGAATTAGAATTAATTTTGGAATTTAATTCCAACGTGTGGGAATTAAATTAGAAATTGTAATTAAATGTTTATTTGAGAAATTGGTTGCAATTTTGGAAATTAATTTATTATTTGAAATTGCATTTTAAATTGAAAGTGGGTTTTTGAAAAGTGAAATT
This sequence comes from Sequoiadendron giganteum, assembly GCA_007115665.2. Lineage (NCBI taxonomy): Eukaryota > Viridiplantae > Streptophyta > Pinopsida > Cupressales > Cupressaceae > Sequoiadendron > Sequoiadendron giganteum. Next base: position 134,263,786 of record CM021107.1, read on the forward strand.
GAAATTGAAAGTGAAATTGAAATTGAAAATTGAAATTGAAATTGAAATATCTAATTTGAATGTAACGTGAATTAGGGTTGTAAATATTGAAATTGAAATTGAAATATCTAATTTGCATGTAATGTGAATTAGGGTTGAATTAGGTATTTTTGATTTATAAGAATATATGTTTTAATTTTAGGGCAGAAAGTTTTTTTAGAAAAATACATTTTTACAGCAGGGAAGAAATTTTGGAAAATTTGCACAAGGGTTTGAAGAAAGTTTTGATTGTAAAATTGATTGAAGGAAAGATTGTTTGCATTTGTTGGATTTTGGATTGGATTCATTGGAGGATTGAAGAAAATTCAGGAAATCTTTGGAGGAGGCTTGCATCAGAAATTCATCTCTTCCTGTAGCTTCTTGTACCAGGTTTTCCTCTTTGTGTTTTATTGTTCTTGATTGTTTTTTTAAATAGTAGTGATTAAAGATTTGTTTGTTAAATCTGTTTTAGAAAACAAACTTGATATTAGAAGAAAAAAATTAAATAAATTTACAGCCTTTGCTTGTGAAAATTGTGAAAATTTTAGTTGAATTTAAATTATTTGGAGAAATTGATTTTATTGTTATTGAAATCAAACATAGAGATTGAACAATGCATTTAGAATGTTTTTAGAAAATGAAACTTTCTGTTTATTATCAAAAAACGGATTTTAAAATCTGCAGTATAGTTATATTTTCATGGTAAAATGGTTTGATTGTGTCGCCTATAACTTCACTTTTACAAACTGGGTTTTCAAGAAATTTAAAGGGTTTTTGTATTTTGCAATTTTCTTACCCCTGCCCAAAAATCGTAAATACCCAGATCGTGGTTTTTGAGTTATGCTTAAAATATGAGACTGCTGTTAAGTTATTTTCCCATGGCTGTTCTGAAAATAAAATAATAATAAATTGATATTTATAAATATTAATATTTTATGTATTGTTATTATAATATTAAAATATTATTTAATAATATTTTATATTATAATTTATAATACTAAAGTATTATATTTATTTATATTATTTTAAATAAAATTTGTATATTAGATTAGTGGAATTAAAATTATAAACATATGAGAAATTATTGTTATTTTAAAATGGCTTGTTAAAGTTTAATTGAAAGAGTTAAATATTTGATTTAAAGAATGCAATATATTATTGAATAGAGATTTAAAATTGGATAAATTAGTGTATATGAAAAATGGATAGAGAAACAATATGTTATTATATTAAAGTGATTGAATGTGTTGAATAAAAAATTGAATGAGATGTAAGATTTGCTTAGGAAATGGAAAGAGTTTACTTGCATGGATTTGTGTCGATTTAAAAGTAAATTAAGAAGTTGTTTTATTGATGAAGCAATCAATTATGTTATTTATTAATTTCTATTTAAATTAATTGAATCATTGTGATTGGATTATGAAAGAGATATGGATTTAGTATATCCAAAAGTAGTATCTTCCTCATACTTATCTTAAAGGATTTAATTCTTTGTATTCAGTAAAGGGAAGTAATTTTAATTGTTTTAGATTTTCAATAATGAAAAGGGAAATAGGGGTTATGATTATTTTAGATGATCTACTTATCATGTCTTTGAATTTGTCAACACTACTTATTGAATGAGTATGGAATTAGGAAATTCAAATATTAGATTTGATTGATGACTTGAATGCTTTTGTTGCTATGTCGTCAAGTTGCATTGTTGGTTTTGGGATTTAGTGTTAGTCCTAAATTATAAGTCTTCCAGAAGAACTTAGAGGATAAGGGTTGTTGAATCTTTATGCCATCCATTTGTTTTCCCTTGGGTAGTGCATGTTTAGTTTTACCCGATTTTCATGAACGGGGATGTTTGCACCTCCTTGGTTTAGGAGCGGATTATGGGATTCGTGTCTCCTTGTATGAAGTGACCTTGTTATGTGGTTTCATCTTGTTGCCTCCTGTGAAAGGAGTGGACTATGTGTTATTGCCTCCAAGATGTTTGGAGTGGGATCTTTTGTACCTCCTGTGAAAGGAGTGGACTATGTGTTGTTGCCTCTAAGATGTTTGGAGTGAGATCTTTTGTACCTCCTGTGAAAGGAGTGGACTATGTGTTTGTTGCCTCCAAGATGTATGGAGTGAGTTCTATTATTTGTATCCTCCTTGTGTTGGAGTGGATTATGATGCCTAGTTGCTATGCACTTGTGGTTCCCTTGGTGGATTGTTTGGATGTGTGTTGTCGAATAGAAGAGTGACTTCTATTAGGTGCCGGAGCCCAAAGAGGTAAACTGGATAACCTTCAGGAGTGATTTAAATACGTGATAATTAAAATAATGTACTTAGAAGATTAGGACTAACTTCTCACATTAATCAAGATAATTTAATCCTCACTCATAGACACAAGGGCTTGTTTATACTTGGGATGAGTGAGAAGGCCTGTAATGGCAAGATCAACTATCTAGTTCTTAAAGAGGTAGTTGATTCCGCATGAGTGAGTATGAGTGTCGGGATTCAGTTGAGGCCACCAGGATTACTTGTGTCGGAGCCTATGAAGAATGCCCAAAGGAGATCTCATGACAAACCTTGCGATGACACTCTATCTATGACAAAAGTTGTTAATTATTTTATGTGTATAGTTATTTGAATATACTTGATCTACTTTATGTCTGGAAGCAATGTGACCTATGTCAGTGATGTTGGAGTTGTACTTGTATTGTATTGTATTTGATTTGTACTTGTATTGTACTTGAGTTGTACTTGATTCGTACTTGTATGTGAATGAGTTGTACTTGTTAATTCATTTGGTTGGTTATAACAGTATGAGTCAGTATGAGTTTGCCTTTGGTTAGAGGTAGTAGAATCTTTGTCCATGTTACTTTGTTACTATCTCCTAGCATGGGGGTGGGCCTTCGGGTACCACATTGGTTGGGTGGAACATGCACCAAAACCGTTGGGTCCCCATCGATCTTCAGTACTTGGTGGCGAGACATCCAGATGGACAGCTCCCGGTTCTTGTTGTATTATCTTGTATTATAATATTTTAACTTGTATAAGTTATTTTATCCCTCTTATGTTTATGAGGTGGAGTTATGTAATTGTAATACATTTGTACTAGTGTCTCATTCTGGGAATGTAACTATTGGATTAAGATAATGATTATAAGATTGTATCTTGGTTGATTATCTTATTATGTTATGTGGTATTCTTATGATGTATGATGGTTATTTCATAAAGTTCATAAGGCTATGGTTATATGTAATATGTATGTGTGGGTTTGAGTAATCCTAACCTTGTAGCCTTAGAGATTGTTGTTAATTAATAAGTGAATGTGTATGTTAAATGCATTTTATAAAAAAAAAATTAGTTCACTTAAGATGTTAATTGCAACTTCCTTTAAGGTTACTTGGCAGGGCATTACACATAGACTCTAGATTAAGAATTTTTTCATGTAGCTTGGACCTTGAACATTGGAGTGTTTTCCTTGAATCTTTGACACATTAGAACACTCTTGGAATTTGGACCTCAAACCTTGGAACCTATTATATCTCTCTCTCTCCATATATCTCACCTCATTTGATGGTCAACTACAACAATGTCTATTGTGCAAATTCAAAGACAATCCAACTCTATCAACTTCTAGCAGAAATTAGGAACAATAAGTCCATATTACACCTAACGAACACACAAACTCCCATGCCAACCACTATTGCTAAAGTTAAAAAAATGAATCAACAAGGAGGGTCGACTAGGTTGGTCACACCATACAGAGCAACAAATACTATCCAACCATATTACCCATGCTAGCATTCAAAAATAGATATTGAAGTTGCAAAATATGCTTCCTTAGTTCATTCCAAATAGAAAACAAGATTTGCATTGCAATGTGATAAAGGAAAAAAATAATTGCACATCAGTATACTACATACTTCTACTATATAAAAAGGCATTCGATCATAGCAACATAGAATTACGTTTTATTTATGCCAGGAATAACAAGCAATGAATACAAAGCAATCGGTTTAACAAGGGATCAATTCCCCATCCTCCACCTTAATAAAAACATCAACTTAACTTCCAGTTGCCTCAACAACACACTCACACTTGATTATTTTGAAATGCCAATACATGATCGCCTTGTTCATGGTATTTTTTTAGCAATTCATTTCCTTTTCCAAGGAAAAATGCAATGACCTCTCCCCTCACTCCAGAATCGGCTTGTTTTTGTATTCTCAAATAGTTTATTCATCTGGTAGCATCTACTCTAGAATGGGTGATAACTCCTTTCTCTTTTTCTCTTGATCGATATAACTGTCATGCATATCTCCACCACCAATGAAGGCTTGATATGTACCAAAACAAAAAAACGGTTCACTCCCATATAAGAAGTGTCACATCACAAGAAATAAGCAAACACTCAAAAATAAAAACCAAAACTTGAATAATACAATGATGCCCTTGCATCAGGGTCCCCGAGGTTTTTATTTGTGAGCATAATTCACAAAGGGGGTTGGGTAGTAGGACTACCCTTCCAAGTTCTCAAAACTTGCAGCATACCTATTATGTTGAGAAATGACCACTCATGACCATTATTTATTTCTTGTCTTCCAACATTTGGTCAAACCTCCATACATCGAATCCTTAATACGGTCTTCATGTTCTTCCCACTAGTTGTTCTCTAGGTAAAACTACCATTTTAATACCCCATCTCACCATCACCAATATACTTAGCCCACTCTTCAGCTAGCCTCTCATTATCACACCTTTCCTCCCTCCAGTCATTCTTTACCTAACATCCATTCCTATTCATTCATGTTTCTCTTTTTCCTTAGATTCTTGCTGGCACCTCCTTTTTACAAAGTTGATTAGCCTCCTCCAAATGGTTTATCGCTTCCTACAGAGGCATACACATCCAGGTCAAGCTCCCAACAAAATATAATCAAGATGAAATTAAATCTAGCCATGTTGATTTGACCTTCGATAAGTGGATTGATATATACCGACAACCAATATTCCCCCAACTGAGTGTAACCAACCTCGTTTCTTGTGCAATGATCAAGAGAAAAATTCACAAACTTGTTACCACATCAAACTCACAACCTGTCATAAGGCTCACAATGTAAAACAAAAGAAACAAAATCAAAATGGGTCTATGCCCCTGCATCAGGCTCCCCAGGGAACAAAACATGTACTCTTGCACATGAGAGCATCAATCAAAAATTATGTCATTGTTTTTTCTTCCGCGTCTTCCAACATTACTTCAGAACAACTACCATGTTTTCAAGTTGTTTTCATTTGGTTGCCTTTTTCTTTTTGTATCTTCTCCTTCTTATGTCTTTTCATCTACAAACCTCCACAACTCCATCTCACATTCCAATATATCATTGTCACTATTCAGTTCCACATCCTTATCATTTTCTTCTTTAAAATTCTTTTCATCAACAATTTCCTTCCAAAATTCAATAGTACAAACATGAAAAGCAACTCGTTTACCTCCCACATTATATGTACTCTCTTCCAACTTCTTCAAAGTTGCTACCTTGTTCTCCTTATTTTTCCTTTCCTCAAGCTCCATTGTTGTGTCATCTTCATAAAGTGCTAATGCTTCTTCTTTCTTCTTGAGTTCTACATAAGTTCCCACTTGTTGTATACCCTACTGCGATGTCCTCTTGTCATCCTTTGTTGGATTCCTAATGATTCTTTTTTTATTGGATGTGTCCTCTTCTTCACCATGTCTTACTTTACCACGTTCCTTTACTATTATCCCATGCTTCACTACCCACATTTATTTTCCCATCTTCTTGGGCTGATGTCTTTCTATTTCTGCACTTGGCCTACATTCTTGTCTACTTGGAAAGTTTGTCTTTTTTTTCATCCTTTGTTTCTATTTGTTGTCACAGATTCTATCATAAGCTATTTGATTTCCTTCTTTAACAGGTTTCTTCTGCCAACTTGGTACCCGATATCCATGGTCTTCCTATTATCTTTTCTCTTTCTTAACTTGCATGTTTACATTCCTATTTTCACATATATGATCAAAATCAGCAATCATACTCATATTTACCTCTTCATTATCCTATTGTCCCCATTTGCTTCCATCCTTGGTGTCATTTCTTGTCATATCTTCCTTTTTGTAGGTTTCCTTCCTTTCTTCAATAACCCTCTCTTCATCTTTAAGTACCTTACGATGTACCTCTGTTGGAAACTATTTTCTTTGGTCTACTTGGCATACTACTGCACCTTGTTTCCTTTCATTTTCATCTTTACCTTTTTCTACGAGTACTCTGCTTGCCCCTACTCTTATCGTCTTCAAGGTCTTGTTCTCAACCTTCCTCTTACCTGTATTCATATTCTCAAAAATACCATTAACAAATAAATCAAGAGACCAAAATGTATCCTTAAGTGCCTCCTTTATGGACACTTTCCTCTTTACTACTTCCTTTTTCAAGTGTTGCTTTTTGCATTTCTCTTCTCCATTTTTTCTCTTTCTTCAATTCCTCTACAATGAGAACTTCCTTCATCACTTCATGTACATGTTACTCACTTAACAACTCCAAATCTCTATAGGTTTTCCTTACACTTTTGTCTTCTTTTCTTAAGGAATTCATCCCTTGTCGTCTTCCTTTCTCTATAATCAACTTTACCGACCACTTCAACCTCTTTGTCATGGGCCAATACCAATCACATTTGTGGCTTCTTTCCTCAAGCCTTTGCTTCACCAATAACTTACACCAATAACGAAATTGTGCATCCATATAAATGAAACAAAATTTAATTGCATACAATTTGAGGCAATAATTTTGAGCAAAGAGATATCAACGGTTGATTACAAAGACAACCAATTCAATCTGATTTATATTGGTCCTGTTCTCATAGCAACCTCCATTGAGCTAAATAAAGACACCAAGGTTTTAAATCACATATTCAACATTCAAGTGACAGTCATTAAAAACTATTAACAACCCGATCATTAGTCAATGCTATAGATAATCATTACAAAGCAACAAAGAAAGGGGAACACAGGCATATTCTATTGCTTGTTCAAATCAATAGTAAACAGAGCCTATGGTGCAAGTTTAACAACATAGTTCATAATTCCAATTGAGGGCGATTGAGATAATCCCCAAATTTATTCAAATCAGTTTACAAGAAATTGATACTCAAAGGAATTGCTATTCCTTCCTCTAGTCATTCTTTCTCTAACATCCATTCTTGTTTCTCTTTTTCCTCAACTTCTTGTTGGCTCCTTCTTCTTACAAAGCCAATCAACCTCCTTCAAATGGTTTATCACTACCTACACAGGCATAACCATCTAAGCTGAGCTCCTAGCAAAGTATAATCAAGATGAAATTAAATGAGGGTGGTTACATTCAGTTGGGGGATTTTTGGTTGTCGATGTATCAATCCACTTATTGAAGGTCGAATCAACATGGCAAGATTTAATACCTACACAGGCATAACCGTCTAAGCTGAGCTCCTAGCAAAGTATAATCAAGATGAAATTAAATCTTGCCATGTTGATTCGACCTTCAATAAGTGGATTGATACATCGACAACCAAAAATTCCCCAACTGAATGTAACCACCCTCATTTCTTGTGTAATGATCAGGAGAAAAATTCACAAACTTGTTACCACATCAAACTCACCACTTGTCACAAGGCCAAAAATGAAAAAAGAGAAACAATCAAAATTTGCAATCCAATTATTTTTTGTTCCTCATGTTTCTCTATATGAATTTCTTTATTTCTAAGATTATTTCCCCCCCCTCTCTCTATCTCCCCCTTCCCTTCTATTTATCTTTATTTCTTACAACCTTAATTTCTATTTGTGTTTTAGTATATATATTTCAATTTTTATCTTTTTTTTTGTATTTGCTTCTCTTTATAATTGTAGTCCTTGTCTTTTTTCTTCTCTTTTATTTCTATATTCAATTCCTTTTTAATTATGTTTACAATTTATTTCTTATTTATTTACCATTTTCTCCCTTTCCCTATCTACTTTTTTTATTTTATTTTCTTTCATTTTCCCCCCTTTCTTTCTCTTTTTTAAGCTCTTTCTTTCTTTCTTTCTATTTTCTTTCATCATCTTTTTATTTGGTTTTTTTTATCTTTCTTTCATTTTTCTCTAAATTTTGTTTCCTTTGTTTCACACTTCCTCTTTTTTCCCTTTTTTCATGTCTCCCTCTCTTATCTCTTTTTAATGTCCTTTATATTTTATTTTATAATTCCTATCATTTTTGCCTTGTTTATTTTCTCTTCCTTTGAGCATATTTTTTTATTTTACAATAAATTATGTCTACCTTTCTTTTTCATGACTCTTTAATAAATTACCTCTTTTTGTTCTCTATTTATCTTTGCCTCTTTTTGTCTCTTAAGTTTTGTTCATTCAATTTTACATTAAAGTATTCTCTTCTTTTCTTCTCTTACTTTTTGTCTTAAATTCTTTTTTTTCTTTTTCTTTTTTGTCTATTTATCTCTTTCTATCTATTTTTCATGATCTCTTGTTTTCTCATTTTCTCATATCATTTCTCTAGTTTTCTTGTTTAGAAAAAATATATCTCTAAGTTTGTCATTGACTCTCTCTACTTTCTATGTTATTTTTTAATATTTTTTTTATCTTTGTAATTTTTCTATTTCTTTATATGTCTATCTCTATTTCTATTTTTTAGATTTCATCTTTTTTCTTTTTAATTATCTTATCTCATTTTCTTTATTTTCTTTCATTTGTTCTCTCTTTAGTTATTTTTTTAAGTGTGAAATAAGTAAATAGTAAAATAACTAGAAACGCCTCTTAATACGACATTATATCAATGAATGTAATCAACAATTAAACTATTACAAACCAAAAATCCATTAAAAGTGTCATATTGCTCTCTATCTCCAAAGATTTATTAAACCACTATGGCTCTCAGATCGTGTAAGCACTGTGACTGTTAAAATAACAATCTGAAAAATGAGAAGTTGTCAAAATGTAGGAAACTAATCCTATATGATGATATTGTAAACTAAATTGATAGGAAACTAATAAATGAAAGCTACAGAAATCTACGATGCAGTCATGATTATGAATTCTATCGATGCTATGATGCTATTGCTATGATGCTTGATTACTTGATTGATATTTCATGTAGAGTAAGATTGCACAAAGTTGGGATCCTTTGTTGTACAGGGCTGTATTTATAGATTTTTCGGCAGTAGAATTGCACAGGGGCAACAAATAGAGGCTTGGATTCAATCTGGAGGATTGAATGGTGAGAGATGGAGGAAATTGAGAAGATTTTGGGAATTGTTCCTACCCATGAAACACCAGACAAGAAGATAGGAAGGATTGATGGAAGAGGATTGAGAGATTGATTTCCAATTTGTCTCCAATTTATCTCCAAATCTTCCCGTGAAGATTGAATCAATTAATTTAGACATAAATTAGACATATAATATCTAATTTGGTAGTTGAGAAAATAGAGGAATTTGATTTATGCCTTTATTTAAATATTTATTTATTTATTTAAATTAGCAAAAGAGGGATAAATAATTTAATAAAACAAACTATAGAAGTTGTTTATTAAATTAAAATAGAAGAATTTATGATAATTAAACAATAAAGTATTTAACCTTTGTTTAATTTATTTAAGATTGAATGATGTGATAAAGATAAAATAGAGGAATTGATAATTAAATAAAACAAAGTATTTATTTTTGGTTATTTAATTAAGATGAAATAATAGCAGAATTAGAAGAATTTAAATAATAATTTAAACATGAACTATATAAATAAATATTTCTATTCATTCAATAGTAGAGGAATTTAGGATAATTAATCAAATAAATCATATTTAATTAATCGGATTCTCCAGACCAATTTTAGGTGTATACATTTTGCCCCTCTTTGAAGTGATGTGTTTACACATTGCTTCAAAGAAAATTTTGCTGCTACTGCCAATATCGACGAAATTTTTTAGTGTGCCCTAGACATGCCCTAGATATTGATTTTCAGATGATTGATGATAATACACCCCCTCGGGAGATAAATTTATGATTTTATAATTTTTTTGGATTTTTGGAAATTTTTCAAAAAAGAAAAATTCCTTATAATTTTTCAAAAAAGAAAAATTCCTTATAATTTTTCAAAAAAGAAAAATTCCTTATAATTTTTCAATGATTTCATGAAGATTTAATGAAGATTTGATGATGAAATAATTTATCTCCCGATAATGATGAAAAAAGTTTGGCCCTTGGATGAATTCTAATTAATTTCCCAAAAAAAGATGTTGAAAATCCCACAAAATTCCACTTTTAATAAACTAATAAAAGGTCAAAAGGTCATTTTCATAATCATTTGTGCAATTGACTTTTGAAATCTTTGTGAGAGTGACATTTTTGAGCCACTTGTAGCAGGATGTCAATTCCTTACCACACCCATCGGTTCGAGCGTGTACGACGTCACCAACGCCCGATCGCTTACGGACCTCTGGTACATACCCATAATCCTCCTCGTATTTTGTGCAATTTCAATTTTTCATGTCATTTTTCGTATTTTGAAATTTTTGGTAGTTTTAGTGCTTCGCACTCCAGTGTAGCACTCTTAGGGCCTGTTTTAGCACTTTCGTTAATTTTTTATGCGTTTTTGTAGGTTTATTTAACGCTTTGGAAAATTTAGCATGTTGATAGGATAAATTAACACTTTCATAGTTGAAATTAGCGCTTAGAAGGTTTTAGCACTTTGAGTTAGTGTTTCGGCACTTTGACCTTTCGAAATAACACCTTGATTAATGTGGCACTTTGATAGACTGTTATAGCGCATTTGAGTCATTAAATAGCACTTCTGGTATTGTAGCGCCTTGGATGCCTATTTTAGCGCATCAGATTGATTTAATAGCACTTTGATATTTTAGCACCTTGGATGCTTGTTTTAGCGCATCCAAGTGATGAAATAACACTTCCGATATTTTAGCACTTTTGAACGTTTGTTTTAGCGCATCCATGTCAGATAGAAAATTTTGATCAATTTAAACTTGATTTTGTCAATCTTGATCATGTCCACTCTTTGGTTTGGTATGATTTGATGATCCAAATAACCCTGATGATTGATTTTGATGATAGATAAGACTTATTCTCATGATAGGTGAGGAATAATCTCATTTGTGATGAACCTCATGATAGGTGAGGTATGATTTCATTTGTGATGAACCTCATGATAGATGAGGTTGATTTTAATAAATTGACCTCATGTTAGGTGAAGTTCAATGATGACCTCATGATAGGCGAGGTTTGGTGATGTTTGTTCATGAATTTTGATCAAAATTCATACCCAAAAGTTGATTGGATCTGATAGTATAATGACCTGTGATATTTGACACAGTGCAATGATTTTTAAACCTTTTATGATGATAGGATTCTTTGGATAACCTCTAGATGCGAGAGAATTTTCTATGGACATTTGATTTGATTCTGTAGTTGGCAACAGATGAGATTCAGATTATTACTCGATGTGGTCTTTCCTCTCTTCTTGACATGCCCTAGATTAGGATTAGTCGGGGTATCCTCACAGCTTTAGCCGAGCTGTGGCACAGTGACCATAATACCTTCCACCTTCCTACTGGCGAGATGACAATCACTCCAGAGGACGTGTGGCAGATATTATGGATACCGTTTGTTGGGGAGATTGTAGCGTATGATTCACATGATGCTGGTGGGAGAAATGCTCTCCATAGAGTTTTCCAGGATGATCACATTGCAGGATTGTGGATTCGGTGGCGTATGATGGCTGATGCCTATGCTACTTTACCGATAGTGCTTGCTAGATTCATTGGAGGTTTCCTTTGTCTTGATCATAGGTCAAAGGGATTCTCTGTTGGTTGGGGCCATGTACTTGAGAGCATGGTCGTTCATGGGACCAGATATGCTTGGGGGATGTGCATGCTGGCATATCTTTATCATGATTTACACTCAGTTGTATATTTGGGAGGATGTAGCCTATCAGCGGGAGTCACTTTGCTTCAGGTTTGGGTGTGGGAACATCTTTCCATCACGTGACCACTGCCAGTATGAGATAGACCTCCTACCAGGCCTTTTGTTTTCAGATACAGAGGTCAACTTACCTAGTTTAGGATGGGTAAGTTGGAGCACTGGAGGTGTGTATTGGATGATTTAGAGGTTGTCACATGGGACACATATCTGGATTGTGAGCATTGGGAGGAGGATGATGCAGTGCTTGGTTATTTGTGTGATTCCATGTATTTGATTAGCAAGACCCACTTTTTATTGGAGAGATTTTTACTACGGAGATTCTATAGACAGTACAGTATTGTTCATTGCATGCCCCAAAGCATTGCACATTATGCCCGATGTCGGAGTGATACCACAGATTGGGGGCCATGTCTATCTTATGATACCATAGTGGAGGGATATCGTGCTCTACAACCTTCAGCTTGGGACATGCATCAGGATATTGTAGAGGCACTCGTGACTGAAGAGTATGCATAGTTTTTGTCATTACATCCATGTCCTCGGATTACCATTCCTAATGAGTCAGTGCCCCTACCTACAGAGGAGGATGTTGCAAAGGATTCGACTGTAGCTGTTGAGGTAGAGGAGGATAGCGGGGATGATAGTGAGATGAGTGGAAGTGATGAGAGCAACAGTGAGGAGAGTAGTAGTGATAATGGAGATAATGGTGATGATGGTGGCAGAGGGTTTGGGGCAGGTAGCGCAGGTCCATCTTCTAGTAGGCCTCGTAAGAGGCGAGCAATGGAGATACCTTCTTCAGACCAACAACCACAGATTGCCAGCCTACAGGTGCAGATACAGACTTTGTAGGGGCAGCTTGGTCAGGCACAAGGTTTACTTGTGCAGACACAGACACAGTTACAGACCCAGGCATAGGCTCATGCATAGGCTTTAGCACAAGTTTAGGGATAGTTGGCAGCTGTGCAGACACAGGTTGCCACACTAACAATAGAGAGAGAGACAATGCTAGGAAGATCGCCAAGTGGGCACAAGGGACTACTGAGACCATACAAAGGATAGCTGATGGTAACACCGTTGTTGACTATATGAGGGAGGTTCTCCATGTTGGCTAAGATGCAAAGTTCTACAGAGGCCGTTATCATGATGTAGTTCCTGCTGAGTGGAGAGTGAGCTATGCCCCTTCTAGATCTGGTAGGACACATACCTGGATAGTTAGCAAGGGTGTGATGCAACCTCCACAAAGAGATCCAAGAGATCCTAGGGCTTCTGGTGGGGGAGGTACTGGTCCTAAGATTCCTGCACCATCTGGCAGTAGAAGATCCTAGTTGCCCCTATATGATTTTGTGATATACTTTTGAGACATGATGTATACTTCGATTCAGCCAGTTTTAATGATGTATCTTTTTTATTTTAGACTTCATTGTATACTTGACATTGATGATTTATACGATTTTTATGATATGCAGTCGATTTTTTTATCGATATATGATGGTTCTATTATGACTCTATGATGGATGCATTTTCTTTCAATGTTCTTTATGCCATGTGATGATTCTAATTATGATATTATAAATGTCATTTATATGATGATGATATGCTTATGATGTATGATGTTCTAATTAATGAATGATGTATGGATGTATGTTGTTGATGTATGGATGCATGATTTATTTTCTTTTTATATGATGAATGTGGATGTAATGATGTGATGCTAATGAGATGTATGTTCCTATGTTGATATGAATGTGAAAATAGATGATGTATGATATAAATTATGAATCGGTGGAAATGCAATAATATGATGTAATAATAAAATGACGAATGGATGTATGATGTATTTGATGTATGGCTATTCATAATTTGGAGGCATAGAGAGATAACACGGGTGAGGTGAATGGAGCAGGCTTCTGCGTGGGTGTGCAGGCCTGTGGCCTCATAGGCACGGCTTGCATGCTACTATTTGCTTGTGCATGTCTGCACGGGGGCTGTGGGTGGAGTGAAGCGATTGTGGGTGGTCAGTGCTGTCTTTTTTTTTTTTGCTACATGGGAGTTAGGGGGTGGTCGGTGTGGTGCCAAGGTGTTTGGGGTGGTGGGGCTGTGTGGTGCGTGGGCAGTGGGTGGAGGCTTCGGTGTGGGTTTGGAGGGGGTGGGTTGGGTTTTGGGATTGGTGCAGTGGGATGGTTGATGCGTCCAAAAGTCTGGTGCTTGGTGGGTCAAAGCCATCTCAAAACTTTTTGGCTGTCATGCATGCTCAAAAGTTGGATTCGTCTTTTGTGGGTGAGAGCTCAAAGCTTAAGAAAGTGAATGGGTGCTTGTCGCGGAGTCACGATCGCCCTAGTCTGGTTATATCTCCTAAGTCGATTCAAGAGGACATTGCTTATTGGAGCCAACATGTTCTGATCTATAAGTTTTTGGGTATTCGCGTCCGTCTCTCGATGCTTGAGTCTTGGATGCGGTGGACCTGGAAAGTTGAAGGTGATTTCGATCTTTTGGTGGCTGTGAATGGCTATTTTATGGTTGATTTCTCCTACATCTCGGATCGCAATCGTGTTTTCGAGGGAGGGCCGTATTTTTACAATCATGTGGGCTTGTTTATTAAACCTTAGCATGGAGGTTTTAATGTGATGGAAGATCTTCCTACATGAGTTCCTGTTTGGGTTCATCTTCCATGGCTGTCGTTGGAGTTCTGGCGGGAGGATATTCTGCACCTGATTGCTGCCTTGTTGGGAAAACCGGCTGCCACCGCTTAGAGTACTCTAGTTAAAAAGGTATTCTCTTATGCTCGCATTTGTGTTGAAATTGATTTAAATAACCCTTTTCCAGACTCACTGGAGATTTGTATTGGCTCTGCCTTGTGGATTTAATCATTGGATTACAAGTCACTTCCCTTTCTTTGCCGTTTTTGTCATGAGTATGGACACCTTCAGTGCCAGTGTCCTCAGGCACCCAAAGTGGTAGGGGTTTCTTCTTCACCTTCTTTTGGACCTTCGGTGGAGAAGGGGGATAAAGGCAAGGCGTCGGTGGTTGAGGGTGGGCCTGATAAGGATGGCTTTATTCCTGTTAAGCAGTGAAATAAAGGGAGAGGTCAGAAGCGATCCTATAAGGATAGACAAAGTGACCAGGGTTTTAACCGGTTTGAGGCCCTGGATAATCAGGCTTTGGAGGAAGGGATCCCTATTGAGATTCATTCTGGGGCAACTAGTATGGATGTTGGTTTGGATTCAGGGATGGAATAGGCAATTGTTGTTCATAATATCTCTCCAGTATTAGAACAAGGAATTTTAGAGCCTCCTGGGGATGCAGCAAATGGGCAAGATGATATTGTTTTGGCAGATTTAGCCAAGGCAATGTTCTCTTCAAGTAAGGGTCGGGGAGTGTCTCCTACTTTGGGGGTTCAACAACGCCCTCTCAAGAAGGGGCATTTTTAAAATTCTTTGAAAGCTGGTCGTAAGAAGGATGCAGACAAGCTTAAATCTACTGGGGATTTGTTGGTGGAATCTGGGTCGGTTAAAACCCTTGAGGCCCACTTCTCTCAACCTTCCTCATGATTATTCTCTCATGGAATGCAAGGGGGTTGAATAGCTCCCCCCGTCAAAAGGCTATTCAAAATCTGATTGTTGTTCAGGCTCCTGATATCTTTTGTGTTCAAGAAACCAAGCTCCAGGTGGATCTTATGCTTCAGCAAGCTCCTCGTATTTGGTCTTCTGGCCAGTGTTAATGTATTGGGGCTAGGGGAACCTCTGGGGGTCTAGCTCTTTTCTGGAATCCTCACAAGATTGTTCCTCATTGGTGGATCTCAAGCCAGTCTGCTATTTCGGTGGTGGCTTCGGTTCTGGGTTTCGGTGAGACTATTTTTGTTAGTAATGTTTATGCTTCGATTGACATTCGTGGTAAAATCTAGCTTTGGGCCCATATCAGGTATGTGAGGTCTTGTGCCCCCTTTTTACCTAGCTGGGGATTTCAATGCTATGATGAGTTTGGAGGAGAAAAGGGGAGGGCTGCCTAGGCTTGGTCCTGCCTTAGATCTGCTTCGGAGTAATGTGGACTCTTTGGCCTTGGTGGATGTTAAACCCTCTAATGGTATATTCACTTGGAATAATAGATAGAGCGGGTCTGAAGCAATCTCCTAGAGGCTGGATCGTTTCTTTATCTCTTGCTCTTGGGTTAGAGGTAGCTTGGTCATCTGCTCTGAGATTCTTGACTGGTGTGGCTCTGATCATTGGCCAATTAAGATTTTGACTTCTCCTTTCCCAAATCCAAAGAACCCCCCTTTCAAATTTTAGCTTATGTGGCTGCGTGATCCATCTTTGGGTGATCTTGTTGCTCAGTGGTGGCAGGATGGCGCCCCTGCGTATGGTACCGCTATGTATTCTCTGGTTAAGAAGCTGCAATATGTCAAGTATCATCTCAAGCGATGGAATACGTCTTGTTTTGGTAATTTTCAGGCCAAGAAAAGAGAAGTGTAGGATCGCCTTGCTGTCATTACTCGCTAGATTCAGGATTTGGGTTTCTCGGAGGTGCTTCGACATGTTGAGGCCCAGGCTTTGAAGTTGGTGGAGGAGTGGAAGCTTCGTGAGGAAATTTTCTGGAAACAAAAGGCTAGGATTGATTGGCTTCAAGAGGGTGATAGGAATACTTCCTTTTTCCATCATTCGGTTCAGGATCATCAGAATAAGTGTTTTATCTCCTCTCTTGTTAACTCGGAGGGTCTTTCAATCTCTTCACATCAGGCTTTGTCTAGAGAGGCTCACCAGTTTTACTCTGATCTATTCACTAAGGATTCACTTCCAGCTGAGGTGGATGAGAATATGGTGCTTGATTGCATTCCCTCCTTAATTTCTAATGAGGTGAATGCTTTTCTTATTCGCTAGGTGAATTTGTCTAAAGTGGAGAAGGTAGTGTTTGGGATGCATAAGGGGAAAGCCCCCGACCCTAATGGTTTCCCAGTTGAGTTTTTCCAGGAGTTTTGGGATATTGTGAAGCTGGATTTATTGGAGGTGGTTCGTGAATCTCTTCATAGTAAGCAGATGCTCCGGGTCCTGAATGCTACTTTTTTGGTTCTCATTCCCAAGAAGGAAGGTGCTGATAGGCTTGACCTCTTTAGACCTATTGCGCTCTGTAATGTGGTCTACAAGATTATTACGAAGCTGATTGTTGAGAGGCTTAAATCTTGTTTGCCTGTGATCATTTCTAAGGAGCAAGGTGGCTTTGTGGCTGGTCGTCAAATTCTGGATGGGGTGGTGGTTGCGTCTAAAGCTATTAATTCCATGGCAACCTCGCAGGATAGGTCTATGTTTATTAAGTTGGATATGGCCAAAGCTTATGACCATGTTAAATGGAGTTTTCTTCAGAAAATTCTATTGGCCTTTGGCTTTTCCTCTGATTGGGTGAGCTGGATTTTGAGTTGTGTGACCTCTTCTTCCTTTTCGGTTATTGTGAATGGGGAACCGTTTGAACTTTTTGGGGCTTCTAGGGGCCTTCGCTAGGGAGATCCACTCTCTCCTTATTTTTTTATTATTATGGCTAAGGGGCTGGGTCGGCTTCTAAAGTCTCGAGTTTCACAGGGTTTGATTCAGGGGTGGTAGTGGGGGGGGGGCTTGCCTTCACTTTCTCATCTCCAATTTGTGGATGAAACCTCTCTTATGGGTCTAGCTTGTATTAGGGAGGTTGATTCCTTTAGGGAAGCTTTGGACAGCTACCTTTCGGCTTCGGGCTAGAAATTCAATGAGCAAAAGTCCTCTATATTTTTTTTTAATACACCTTAAGCGATCCAACGGAGGATTACAGCTATTCTTCGGTTCCAAATTGGGTCTCTACCCTTTGTCTACTTGGGTATTCCTCTTGCTATTGGTCAGCAACCTAGATCCTCTTGGCAGTTGCTACTTGATAAGCTTAGGAGAAAAGTTACTCATTGGACCCATCGTTGGCTGTCTACTACTGCTAGGGTGACTCTTCTTAAGTCTGTCATCCAGGCCCTCCCCATCTATAGGTGCTTTGTTCAAGCGGGTCCTATGTATTTTCTTAAGGAATTTGATGCTCTTTCTCGACAATTTCTATGGAGCGGCAATCTGTTGTCTTCAAAGTGGAGCCTTGTTAAGTGGGATACAGTGTGCAGGCCAAAGCAGGAGGGTGGTCTTGGTTTATGCTCCGCTATTCTAAATGGGAAAGCTCTTGCTGCCAAGCTTTATTGGCGTTGGTGTACTAATCAACATCAATTATGGGCTCGTATTCTCAACTATAAATATCTATGGGGTGTTGCCTCTTTTGATGTTCCTCGCTATCCTCTGGAAGGGAGTGGTTCTATGATTTGGCATACCTTGAAAATGGGAGCTCAGTTGATTAAGTGTGCACTTTTTTGGATCTGTCATTTGGGATCACAAGCTCCTTTTTGGACTAACTTTTGGGATGGTCACCCTCCTATTCTTTCTTCCTTCCCTCACCTCCAACCCCTTTGTGATGTTTTTGTTGCGGCCGGTTGGGTTTTTGTGGAGCATTATAAGGTGGAGTAGCAGGGTGGTTTGGCTATTAGTTTTCACTGGAAGCAGCCCCCAGAGTGGCCTCCTGGTGGTTCTCAAGGAGATAGGCATGAGCTCACCCTACTTCTGGCTTCCCGTGCTTGTAACTCTTTGAGGGGTCCTGATGTCTTGGCTTGGGATGGTTCGGAGTTGTCTGGAAAGTACTTTGCGGTGGCTGGCTATAAGCAGTTGGGTAGGTAGTTGTTTGGAGGTATTGAGGTTCCTTGGTGGAAGCAAGTTTGGCACAAGCTGTCCTGGCCCAAGTGCAACTTCTTTATGTGGTTAGTGGCTCAAAACCGATGTCGTACTTGGGATAACTTATGTAAGCGTGGTTTCTAGGGCCCCTCTATGTGTGTTTTGTGTCATGGCTGGGAAGAAAGTGCTTCCCATCTCTTCTTCCAATGCTCCTATGCTAGAAAGATTTGGCATCTCTGGTGGGGAGTGTGGAATACGGCTTGCTGGCATGCTTCCTCTTTGCCAGAGTTTGGGGTACGGTGGGGCAGGGCCCCTGTTTTGACCTCCTTTCTTAAGGCTGTGTGGGCTCTTAGGCCTTCCTGTATTATCTGGAATCTGTGGTTGGAGAGGAATAGGTGGATTTTTCAGGATTTGCTGTTGCAGGCCCCTCACCTTTGGTGGAAAATTCTTCACTCTTTAGGGGAAACTATTGTGGCTAAGTGTGATATGACTGTGCCAGTGGACCCTTGTGATGTTGGTTTTTGTAAGCGTCTTCATCTTCCTCCTCCGCAAAAGTAGATCATGCGCAACAGATGCAGATATCCTACCCTGAAGGTGAATAGGGAGGGAAGATGGACCCCTCCTCCTCATGGAGTCCTAAAAATCAACTCAGATGGCTCTTCCCGTGGAAATCCAGGTCATGCTGGCATTGGGGGTGTTGGAAGGGATAGCTCTAGAGAGGTTCAGTTTATCTTCTTTGTGTATAAGGGTCTTCACACTAATACTCTTATGGAGGCTCATTCCATTTTACTGGCTTTAGAGTGGAGCAATCAATTGGGATGGCGCAAGATCATATGTGAGTCTGACTCACAAGTGGTGGTGAACTTACTGAAAAGGCAGCATTTGGATGATGTGAGCTGGCAACTGGCTTTGATTGTTGAACAAATTCTCACTCTTTGTGCTTCTCTGGAGTATATTATGTTCACTCATATTCCTTGTGAATGGAATGGGGTTGTCGATTGCCTAGCTAAATGGGCTTCAGATCATATTCATGATTGGAATCTGGTGGATCGGGGTCAACTTCCCCCTGATTTGTCTCACCAATTGGATCACTTGGTTGAACTGGATAGGGTCATTAATGCCCTTGCTTTGTAATGTTTCCTTGATTTAATAAAATTTTTACCCCTCCTTTATGTTTATTTGATGTATGGTAGAAATAATTGGTGGATGGATGAAAATTGCAATGATATGATTTAGTTTTGAAATTTTCTCTTAGAACTTTTATATGATATGGATGCAACATGATTTGATTTAAAATGTATGAATGATGAATAGAAAATTCCTTCCAATGTGAAAAATGTTGGTGCAACTACATGGTTATGATGATGTTTTTGTTTTATGTCAAGTATACTCAGTCTTATTAATAGAAAAGATAATCATCAATTTGAATCCTTTTTATAACAAAACACTCTGCGGATGTAGAAATCTTTTATGAATGCAATCTAATTTTATTATGCAAAAACTATATGCAAACTATTGGCATTTTAACAGTACTTTTGTGCTTTGTATCATCATAGAGATTTTTAAAATGTTGAAAGTGAGTACAAGAATCAATGGTATAATTTAGACCATGATGACCTGAGTACGACTTCCCTAATTTTTGATATTATAGATGAACACAAGCATCGATGTATAATTAAACCGAGATGACCTGAGAATTTCTTGCATAAACAGACAAGGATCAATCATTTTAGTGTGTGCATTTTGAATGTCATTAGTGATACATTTGTAGAGCATGTCCCACAACAATTCACACATTAAATAATTAACTCCCAAACAACAGACAAATGAAAAATATAATTCTTCTTCCTAGCTTCTCTAGTTCAAATCATCATCGAGTTGCTCCAAAGAAATGATAAATAAAAAATACAACATATCCAACCTTTACTTAAAGTGTTTCAATCATTATTCAGATTAGATCATCCATCCTAATTTTGTGATGTTTTGTGTTTTTTTGAGATTCTGGACCAAACCTAACCTACTGACCTATCCTTGGGGCCTCGGGGGCTGATCAAAGATTAGCCTTGCCTACGTTATACACGCAAAGACCACGTAGTTTGATAGACACTGACTCATGTTTTTGGCTTTGTGAGACTGACTATTTGACACTTTTTTTTTTGGATTTTTTGATTTGAAAATGGATGGCTAAATTTCTTCTGATGGTGATTGATGTTTCCATGTTACGTTGTGTTTCAATCGTCGTTTTTGTTGCATTTTTCATACTGTTGCTTTGTCCATTTTGTTAAGCCTTGATTTTTTATTTCCCCCAGTGAGATTCAAATGTTTCCCCCAATCCAGAGTGAGACATGACCATTTGAAATGATAATGGATGCAAAATGATGGTGAGATTAACGACCATGATATGTATCCAAATAAATGGAAAATCTGGTTAAAATCACATATATCGCCTGTTTCCAGGTTTTCACCATATGTTTTAAATGCACTTTTATTTTTGTATTTTCTCTTTTCTCATTTTTTTCTCTTTATTTTTATTTTTTTGTATTTATATGTTACCAAGACGCCTATTTACCAAGTTTTCATCAAGGCAATCATTTTTAAGATTTTCAACCGTGCACTAGGTGATTCAGGTATAGAACTTTCTAAGATGGATATGTTGATAGTTGATAGGCTTTTGATCCATACACTGATATGATGACAAAGGGACCTAGCTAGTTAGGTTCAAACTTCCCTTTCTTTTCTCTGTCCTACTGATTTCTAGGGTTCTCTTTTAGGACCAAATCACCAACCTGAAAGACTCTAGGTTTTACCCTATGATTGTAGCTCCTTGATATTCTTTGTTGGTATGTCGTTAGATGATTGCCAACTTGTTGATGATGCTCATCCAATAGTTCCAGTTCTTGAAGCCTAGATACTCGATAGTCCTCATCTGAAATGATTCCTTTTAGTGACACACAAAGTGATGGAATCTCTACTTCAATGGGTAGTATGGCCTCTGATCCATATACCAAGGCATATGGTGTAGCTCTTGTCAATGTTCTGATGCTGGTTCTGTAGGCCAATAATGCAGGATTGAGTTGAACATGCCAATCTCATCCAACATCATTAACCATTTTCTTGAGTATTTTTAGAATTGTCTTATTTGAGGCCTCTACTTGACCATTTCCCTTAGGATAATACGATGTTGAGAAACGATGTTGGATATGAAATTTTTCACACAATTCTTGGACATCCTGATTTTTAAATGGTTGTCCATTATCAGTGATAATGGATTGAGGTATTTCATACCAATAGATTATGTAGTTCAATATGAATGATGAGATCTATTTTCCAATGATAGTTGTGAGAGGAACTACTTCTATCCATTTTGTAAAGTATTTTTTCGTTGTGATTATGAACTTGTGTCCATTGGATGAAGACAAATTTATCTTTCCTACCAAGTCCAATCCCCATTGACAAAAAGGCCATGTTGATGTGAATGGATGTAATTCTTGAGTTGGTGCATGGATCAGATTACTATGAATCTAACACTTTTGGCACTTCTTGAAAAACTAATAAGACTCCTCCATACTTGGCCAGTAATACCCTAAACGAAGGAGTTTCTTTGCTAGAGTTATACCACTTCAATGAGCTCCACAAATACCTTCATGAACCTCATGTTAGGTTTTCTCAAATTCATTATGTTCTAAACATCAGAGAAGAGTACCATCTAGACCTTGAGGATAAAGTATGTTAGCAATTAAAGTATGTCCGACAAATTGGCGGATGAAGTTGCGTTTTTGGTTTTTGGAAAGATCATGGGGGAGGATTTTGTCTTTTAGGTACACATAGGATTTTTCATAAATGGAGGATTCAACGGTATCTAAATGGTGTACGGTTTGGATTTTTGAACTATTATAAGAAGGATTAGATACTTGTTCTACCATAAACTCATAATGACCACGTTTCTCCAGTAATTGTAAAAGACAAGCAATTTTCGCCATAGCATTTGTCACTTTGTTTTATGCCCTTGGAATTTTCTCAATTTATTAACAAAGTATTGTTTAAGATCATCTATCAGCTTCTTATAGGGCATCGAAATCTCATCTTTTGTCTGATACTCGTCATTTACTTGATAAATGACTAGTTGAGAATCCCCATATACTTGTAACTCTGTGATTTTCCATTCAATTGCCACTTTGACTCCAATGATTAATGCCTCATACTCTGCCACATTATTGGTACATTGAAACATTAGTCTATAAGATTTTGGGATAGTGTGTCCTTGGGGTGTAATGAACAAAATTCCTGCACTAGATCCTCTTTGTGTATATGATCCATCAAAGTAAAGTATCCATTGTTGTGGTGTTACTGTCAGAATGTATGCATTAGGAAACTCCATTTTCATAGGCCGACCATCTGTCAAAGGAGCTTTGGCTAATTGTTCGATGATCACTTAACCTTTGATGGCTCTTCTTTCCACATACTGAATATCAAACTCACTTAAAAGCATGACCCATTTGGCCAGTCTACCTGTTAAAGCAGCCTTACTGAGTAAATATTTTAATGGATTGATTTTTGCTATGAGCCTAATTGTGCGAGTCAACATGTAATGCAGTAACTGTTGGGTAGAAAATACCACCACCAAACAAGATTTCTCAATGAAGGTATAATTTATTTCATAGTCATTCAATGTTTTGTTGATGTAGTAAATGGCTTGTTCCCTTCCTCCATAATCTTCTTGTGCCAATAGTGCTCCTAAATAAATATTCGTTGTTGCAATGTATAGTATTAAAGGTCTTCCTTATGTAGGTGGTGATATCAGATATTGCTTTATTTCGTTAAAATTTGTTTCACACCCTTGATCCCATTTGAAGACAAAATTCTTATGTAATAGATAATTAAATGGGTGACTTTTGTCTATCAACTGGGAGATAAATCTCTTGATTGATTGTAGCCTTCCCTGTAGTGACCTTAGTTGACTAATGTTTCTGGGTGGTGGCATTTCCATTATTTCCCTTACCTTTGTTAGATCTACTTCGATACATTTTTCTGAGACTATGTATCCTAAGAGTTTTGCTGATGTAACCCCGAAGACACATTTCTTAGGGTTTAGTCTAACATTGAACTTTTCTAGCCTTGTGAAAAAATTTCCTAGGATATCCAGATGTCCTTCTCTGGAATAAGATTTAGCCAGAATATCATCTACATAATCCTCCATAAAGGTTTGCATCATATCATGAAAGATAGTGGTCATTGCTCTTTGATAATTTGTCCCTGCATTTTTTAAGCCGAAGGGCGTGACATTCCAGCAAAAGGTTCCCCATGGACATGTGAATGCAGTTTTCTCCTGATCTTCTGGTGCTATCTTGATTTAATTGTATCCAGAGAAACCATCGATTATTGACAACATGGCATGCCTTGTTAAGTCTACGATGATGTCAATATTAGGCAAGGGGAAATCATCCTTGGGGCATGCCTTATTTAGGTCCCTGAAATCTGTACATATCCTGATACTATTATCTGTCTTTGATATAGGTACAGTATTTGATATCCATTCGGCATAATCAATAGACCTAATGAAACCGACATCCAATAATTTCTTCAGCTTGGCCTTTACCATTAGTGCGATGTGTGGATGCATCTTTCTCAATCTTTATTTTATAGGTTTGATTCCATTGGGAAAAGATAGATGATGCATTAAAATATTTGGGTCCAAACTTGGCATATCGGAGTATGACCAAGCAAAGTTAATGCTTCTTTCTTCAAAGAATTTGATAAATTCACGTCTTTCTTGTGTTGTCATAGATTCTGCTAGATGTAAAATCTTTTCTCTTTCTTTGGGGCTAATGTTTATAGACTGTGGAGGTTCCACCAGAACTGATGACCTTTCATGATAATGCTTTGGAAGAGTGTCAAATCTCCCATCTTTCAACGCCTTAGAGAGGTTTTCACTATAAGATGCGTTCTTTATTTTCTCTTTTTCAAAATCTAATGCTGACATAGAATGGTTTTCACCATTAGATCCATTATTCCTATTTTTATTTTTGCAACTAGAAAATTTGACACTCTCCTGTCGAGTCACGTTGTTATGAGAGTTATGGATAGAACAACAAAGTAAATTTACAATAGCATCATTTTTTGCAAATATGGGTACATTTATAGGTTCAATGGGTTCCCAGTCAATAAGTTTGGGATGGACTAAAGGCATGAAGTCATCGGATTGACTCAGGTTAATGGTGGTAAGGATTCAGACAACTATGTCATTAGAGTTGTTATTAGGGATGTCGAGATCAATGATGGTACCCTCCTCAAGATTATCTAGTTCACTCAATGTCTGTTCATCCTCACTTGAGTCATCGATATGTTGTGATCCTAAATTGAGTGGTCTAGACCTAGAGCTCTGTCCCTCCTCACATGTAGGTGCATATTGTTTTATGACATCAATTTGGACATCCGTGTAAGATATATCAGAATATAGATCCTATTCATATTCATTTGAATTCATTTCAGAGATATCTCTAACTTGAAGGATTCTTTCAACAACCTTCTTTGTCATTTCTTTTTTTTCCTCTTTTGAGTATCCCAGTCCTATCTTGTCCTTTGAATGAAGAGTAAAAGTCTAAATAGGTTCTATGATGCCTTCTTTCCTTTTTCCAATAGGTCCCTGTCCTTCATAACCCATTTTTTCTAACATAGCCTTCCCTTTGCCATACTTATCTGTGTTGATGTTGATGTTTGTTGATGTCGATGTTTCTCCATCTTTGTATAACCAATTGAGGATAGCTTTGTCTTTTGATTCATCCTCTATAGTACTGACTTTCATAATCTTTCCTGTAGAATGGTGGTAGGATGTGATGGTTATTATTTGATCATTGATGGTTGTCCATATGACTTTGGCGATGGCATAAATTGTGAAGGATTAAGAGCCTACTCAATAGACTATTGTCCCATTCCCTTGTCTGTCAGTTGGATTTGTTCTTGGAATTTCTGTAATAAATAATTTTGGGGATCTTGATTGTCTGTTAATTTAGTTTCAACAAGACTTGCATCTTTTGATTTATCCTTTTTCTCAACCCACTTGGATGTAATACTTGGATGTTTTTCTTCATTTGATGAATTTGAACTGCATGCTTCCCTATTGTGAGGCACACAGGTATCTTGAGAGATTTTGAGTGTGTCACAATGCTGAGGATGGTTATAATCTACTGATATAGTCACCTCTTGTCCATTAACTGGAAATTTCAAACATTGGTGATAGGTTGAAGGTATTGCCTGCATTTCATGAATCCATGGGCATCCTAAGAGTATATTGTAGGTTAACTCTTTTTCTAGTACCTGGCATGCTATGTTTTTCATCATCGGTCCCACTTGAATGGGTAACACAATCAGTCCTTTAGAAGATCTCTCTTCTTCATCATAAGTCTTTATTGTCATTTTTTTGTCGGGCATCAATAGCATTATCTAAATACCCTAGCGCACGGATTAACTTTAAAGTACAAATGTTCAAACCAGCCCCCCCATCTATTAGGACTCTTTTAACATGATGATTATGGATGAAAACTTCAATATGGAGGGTGGTGTTATGTGGATGATTAAGTGACACATCATCTTGTTTAGAGAATGATAGACAGTGTAGTGTGGTCAAATGTCTCACCATAGCCTGGAATTGACAAATATCTAGATTGTTGGGTACCGTGGTGGCAACAAGTGCTTGTTCCAGAACTTCCTTATGTGATGGTGATAATTTAAGGAGTTCAAGTATTGATATTTGCGCTGGAATTTTCTGAAGTTGGTCGACAATGTTGTATTGATTCATAGGTGGAGTTGTGTTTTTAGGCACAACTCCCTTTAAAATTACCTTGGATTGCCCCCTTGTCATTACATTAACTGGTTGATAGTCTTGTCATTCTCTGATTTTTTAAACATTTACTTGATTGTTAGAGACTTGTACGCTTGGGACTAGATCTAGTGGTATAATGTTGTTGGTTTTGTGGTTGTCCATGTGATGACCAGTGACATTATCACTTTCTACTTCAGTAACACAAAGGATTGTGGTATCGTAAAGGTGATTGACATTTTTACCTTTATTGTTTGTAGAAGATGATGCCCCCTTGTCGTATTTTGGTAAAGGGTCTTTAAAGGCTATATGATTATTGTTATTTTGGTGTCCTTGTATGTATACCTTGTTTTTATCAATCAGATCTTGAACTATGTGTTTTAATTCCATGCAATCATTTGGCTTGTGTCCCTTATTATTGTGGAAGCTACAAAACTCTACGTCATTCCACCATGGTGGTTTAACTTTTGGATCCCAAAATCGCGCTTCTCATGTAGTGATAAGACCACTTGCAACTAGTTCCCTCATTGTTGATTCTGATGTTTGGCCTAATGGTGTGAACCTATGCCGGTTTGATGATTTTTGATATGTTTGAGGTTTTGAGTCTCCATTGTTTTGATTGAAATTTGACTTGATGTTTTCATCATTGTTTTAGTTTGTCTTTAAAGTAGATGTTTTCAAGTTAAAAACTAGTTTTGCATTTTGTAAATCACTTGTGGTTTCGTTGATCCCATTATTTCTATTCTTTTGCTAGAATTTTGGTTTTTCATTGTTAGTATTTTGATTTGAGGAGTTGGTGTTGTTTGATTTTTCATTGTAGTGCTTGATCACCCCTCATTTTACCAATGCTTCTTTGATTTTAAGGCCATTTTCAATGAACTTTTCAAATGTTGGAGGACATTGTAATTCAAGCCTATAGCTCATCTCATCCATCAAATTGTCTATGAATAAATCCATATTTTCTTCCTCAGGTATGGAGCGAGGATACCTAGCAAATAGTCTTCGCCATCGTTGTAAGAAGGACATGAATGTCTCACCTTTGTTTTGCTTCATGTTATAGAGATCCTTTATTGTGACGTCATGTTGGATGTTAAAAGAATATTGTGATATGAACCTATTGACAAGCTCTTCAAAAGTTTGTATACCTGGTTGCAATTTGGAAAACCATTCCATACATTGCCCCCCTAAACTTCTTGGAAATAACTTCATGAGGTAAGTTTCTTTTTGTGCAAATTCTAAGCTCATGGTCTTGAATTCCCTTATATGGTTGATTGGATGTGTCTTACCATTGTATATGTCATATTTTGGAAATTCGTAGTGTCTAGGGAAAGGTATGATGTTGACTATTGGGTCAAAAGGATAAGGACAAATTTCTTTTAATGCATACCTTTTTCGTGTTTCCCTTTGTCATGTCTTGTATTTTTTGTTGTAAGTTTTGCATTTGTTTTGTTAAGGCAACAATCAGATCTACACCTTGTGTGTTTTGTGGTATTTCGGTTTCACTTGTTCTAGGTGCTTCTTTTCAGCGATTGACATCGAAATATTTGGGAAGCTTGGCACCTGATTCAGCTAGCATTAGGAGATATTTCTCCATGTCTTGCTCTAAGATCTTTTCCATAAATTTATGGAATTTTGGATCTTGTGTTGTTTGCATGTCTTCTGCTATTATTTCATTCTTGTCACTTTGATGTAAGCTATTCCAGGGAATTTCTCTTGCCATGGTATTTGATGTTTCAAGTTCTTTTTCTAAGAGCCTCTATTTTTGTAACCTG
Organism: Sequoiadendron giganteum; assembly: GCA_007115665.2. Taxonomy (NCBI): domain Eukaryota; kingdom Viridiplantae; phylum Streptophyta; class Pinopsida; order Cupressales; family Cupressaceae; genus Sequoiadendron; species Sequoiadendron giganteum. The sequence continues at coordinate 134,292,042 of CM021107.1, forward strand.
GTGAAGATTGGCATACAAGTGTTTTGTTTTTTTCCTACCAAACTTTGATCTTCTATGTTGGATAAATGTCAAGTGAATTTTTAACAAAGTCAAATAGGATGATATATCCTATTGATAAGACTAGGTTAAAAATTTGATTACTATGCATCGTTTCATGATAGTAGGATGATAATATCCTGATGATGAAACTTTAGCTAAATAACCAAGATTTTGTTTTGATTTACTTAACACTTTATGGTTTGCAAGATCTGAGTTTCAGTTGAAAAAAAATTGACTTGTAAGAACCTATTTTGTTTCAGGTCTAAGACACTGTCTGGATTGAGAAGATTGTTCTGGTTGACACAAATCCATGTTATAGCTATTAACTAAATTGACTGATCTATTTGTAAGCTCTCTACTTTTTGTAGTTTTTGGAAGCGCTAAACAAAGTTTAAAAGTGCTAAAACAGAGTGCAAAAGCGCTTATTTTGGGAAGCACTAAAATAGAGTGTGGAAGCGTTATGACAGTACTTCAAAGAACTATTTGGCGGAAAGCACTAAAATAGAATGTGGAAGCGCTATGGCAGTACTCCGAAGCGCTATTTGGCAGAAAGCACTAAAACAAAGTTTAGAAGTGCTGCAATATTTGATTAAAGCGCTATTTTGTGGAAGCGCTAAAACAATGTTCAGAAGTGCTGAAACAGAGTGTGTAAGTGCTACTTTTGATTTAGAAGTGCTAAAACATACCTCAAAAGCACTAAAACAGACCTTGGAAGCGCTATTTTGGATTTTTTTATTGCAAAATTTGATTTGGCCTTGTGGAATATTCTATCATTGGTTGTGGGATGGAGGACTGACGTATGGGTTGACTACGATTATGATGTTGTGTAAGAGCTCTTCTTTGAAAAAAATCTTGTAAATAAAGAGGCTCTAAGGCATAATCACCACTAAAACCCCTAGCGAAATCGTGATACCTATGGATGAAAGTTCTATGATGAAGCAAGATTTTTCTACTTTGATACAAGAAACGTCCTCTTCTCAAAATATTTTGGTAACCCAATGGTCTCTTTGGTTTCTTGATTTTGATGGATTTCTTGACAAACTTTTTGGATTTCCAATCTCTAATCATGAATTTTTCTAGGTGATTTTGTTTGACTCTTTTTTTGATGTTTTTCCAGATGATCTTTATCTGAGTTAAATGATTTGAGAACACAACAAGGAATTGTAGAATAGTTGTCTTTAATCCTAGAATCTAAACAGATAGTGTATTTCCAAGAACCACGAATGGTCCCTATTGATTTTCACTGGTTTTTTTTAACAAGAATACACTTCAGATAGACTCACTCTTAAGGTCAAAAATGTCATCATTATACTCAATAACCCACATCTTAAAATTGTGTTGACTCACACAGTCGTGTCACCCCCTAGAGGGCACCTATTTTTTAGTTGTTTCCAGGTGCATACTCAAAGTTGGATTTCTCTTCCCTTGAGAAAATAGTCCTTGGCAATTATATGGTGAGTGTCTTGGGGGTAGATTATTCCCTCCCCTTGCACTGTGAGTATTACAATGTCCGGTTAACTGACTTAGCTGGATACTATGCTATGGTTTTTCGATAGGGTTTCTATGCGGTGCGGAAAATGATAAACTCCCTTAGGAGACCTCCCAATCTTTAGAAAAAATATTTTAGGGATGGTTATCTTGCACACTACCATTGAGTTGGAATTTCATCAACAACTCACATTTGTTTAGAGTGGGTTGGAATCCTTGGCTTTAGGCATTCCCACTTAGGTCGTTCCCGTAGGGTGAGTACTTTTTCCCACTACAATAGGCCTTCTAAAGGTTTGAACAAAAGTGTAAAATTGCATGGAAATAAAGGATGAGTCTGGCATTTTGATCACCCAGTTAAGGGGAGAGAATAAGCCTATTCACCACACAAGCATAGTAATCAATGATTTATTTTAAAACCCAAAAAGATAAATTTTGCTATTCTATGTGAATATTTTGCTTCACAAAATTCATGGTGTCAATTTTAACTGATATAGCAAAATGTGTGATCTTATACTAGGATTGATAAATTTTAAATCAAGTGACTACCCTAAGATTGATTTTTTTAGTCCAAATGCATCAAAACAAAATTTTGGTTGCGGTCGTGTTGGATCTAGATAAGCAGTTATAGAAGCGTTGAAACAAAGAATAGAAGTGCTACAGTTTATAATAGATGCGCTATATTCAAAAGTGCTGAAACAAAGATTGAAAGTGCTATATTAGATGTGCTGACAATGAGTGGCTGATGCACAGAAACAGATCATGGAAGCGCTATAGTTTCCTTCCCATAAGCACTAAAATAGCTCTTGGATGCGCTATGGTTTTGTGGAAGCGTTGAAACAGAGCTCGGAAGCGCTATGGTTTTGTGGAAGCATTGAAACAGAGCTCGGAAGTGCTATAGTTTTCCACGGAAGTGCTATAGTTTTTGTTGAAAATGCTAGAAAATCTCTCGCTCACGCTAAATTGAACATGTCGGAAACCTGTGCGACATTTTTTCATATTTGTTTTGTAAAATATGGGGTTATGCCCCATGGTGGGTGCCAAATTGTAAGTGTGAAATAAGTAAAGAGTAAAATAACTAGAAACACCTCTTAATACGACATTATATCAATGAATGTAATCAACAATTAAACTATTAAAAATCAGAAATCCATTGAAAGCGTCATATTGCTCTTTATCTCTAAAGATTTATTGAACCACTATGGCTCCTAGATCATGTAAGCACTTTGACTGTTAAAATGACAATCTGAAGAATGAGAAGTTGTCAAAATGCAAGAAACTAATCCTATATGATGATATTATAGACTAAATTGACAGGAAACTAATAAATCAAAGCTACAGTAATCTACGATGCAACCATGATTATGAATTCTACTGATGCTATGATGTTATTTCTATGATGCTTGATTGCTTGATTGCTTGATTGATATTTCCTACATAGTAAGATTTCACAAAGTTGGGATCCTTTGTTTTTTGTACAAGGCTGTATTTATAGATTTTTCAATAGCATTCTTGTACAGGGGTAGCAAATAGAGGCTTGGATTCAATCTGGAGGATTGAATGGTGAGAGATGGAGGAAATTGAGAAGATTTTGGGAATTGTTCCTACCCATGAAAACACCAGGCAAGAATATAGGAAGGATTGATGGAAGAGGATTGAGAGATTGATTTCCAATTTATCTCCAAATCTTCCCGTGAAGATTGAATCAATTAATTTAGACATAAATTAGACATATAATATCTAATTTGGTAGTTGAGGAAATAGATGAATTTGATTTATGCCTTTATTTAAATTAGCAAAAGAGGGATAAATAATTTAATAAAACAAACTATAGAAGTTGTTTATTAAATTAAAATAGAAGAATTTATGATAATTAAACAATAAATTATTTAACCTTTATTCAATTTATTTAAGATTGAATGATGTGATAAAGATAGAATAGAGGAATTGATAATTAAATAAAACAAAGTATTAATTTTTGTTTATTTAATTAAGATGAAATAATAGCAGAATTAGAAGAATTTAAACATGAACTATATAAATAAATATTTCTATTTATTCAATAGTAGAGGAATTTAGGATAATTAATCAAATAAATTGTATTTAATTAATCGGATTCTCCAGACCAATTTTAGGTGTATACAATTTCTACTATTTATTTCTCTAATTTTCTCCTTATTTCTATTTTTTCTCATTCTTTCGATTTAATCTCTATCTCTCTCCCTCTTACACATCTAATGTATTTGGCTCTTTCCTTCCCTTAGTGTTGTTTATTTTTGTTTTTATCACTTTTTTGTATTTTTTTGCTAGATTGAAGAATTTGACTATTTTATTTTATTTTTATTTTTTCTCTTTTTACTTTATTTCATTTTTATTCCCCTCATTTTTTTCACTTTTTATTTATTTTTTGTTACATTTATATATCTTTTTATTTTGTCCTTCCATTTTTCTCTCAGTTTATTTCTTACTCTTGTATATCTTTGTGGCTCTTTTCTTTCTTGTTTTTCTCATTTTTTGCTTTCAATTTTTTTAATACTCCTATTATTGTTTAAGGGTATTTCTTTCTTTTTAGTCCTTCTCTCCATTGATATCTATGATTTTCAATTACTTTTGATACTATATCTATTTATCTCATTCTATTATTTTATTTTCCTTTGTCTTGATTTTTAATATTACTTCTATTTTCCCTATGTTACTTTTTTCATTCATATATTCTATATCTCATTTGTTTCTCTCTTAATTATTTTTCATATTTCCTATTTGTCTCTTCTTTTTGTGTGTCTCTCTCTTACCCTTCCTATGCACATCTTGCTTTATTTCTTATTAACTTTATTTATGTTTTCTTTCAATGTATATTTTTCTTGATTTACCTATATTATTGTTTCTCTTTATTTCTCTTTAAATTTTTTTTTTCTTTTACCACCCTTTTATTTCTCTAGAACTCCTTTTTTAATTACTTTCACCATGTAAGTTTTCATTTTTACATGATTGTTTATTTATCTCTCTTTTTTATATGACATTCAATGTTTCTTTTATTCTTTCTATTTTTTTCTCTTTATAATTGTTCATATTTCTACCCCACTTTTGTTTTCTATTTATTTTTATATTCCATTCCATTTTTAGTTACATTCATTATTTATCTTTACATCCCTTTCTCAATTTATTTTTATTTTTTAATTTTTGTTTGTTTTTATTTCACTCTTTTTTTTTTTGTTGCTCTTTTCTTTTTTATGATTTATCGTTTCTCTCACTTAGTACTTTCATCCATCCTATTGTTTTTCTCTTTCACTAACTATTCTTCATCTATTGATTTTTTATTTGTTCTCTCTCACTTTCATTTACTCATTCTTTCCTCTTTTCTTTCTCTCTCTCATATTGCTTGCTTTATTATTTCTCCCTTGTTTCTTTCTTTTTATGTCTCTACTTTTTATTGTTATTTTTTTTATAAATTTATCAAGCCCATTCCTTCTCTTGATGTTTTCTTTCTATCTTTCTCTTTCCTCGTCAATTTTTGATACATAACATGTTTTCAATCATTTGATGATGCTAGAGACATAGATAGTATTTGGCTTATCTATGCTAAAATTGAATTAAATTTTTTATCTCCATACCCTCATTCTCTCTCCCAAGAAGGAATGGAAGTTGGGTTCGTCCCAAAACCAACATGAATAACAAAGGAGTCTTAATTCATGGGTATGCTCTCCATGATCTTGGGTTTGACTTCAAGGTTTAGATTCACTCAATGCATGTGCTTTGTGGGATGTTGCAATAATACCCATAGGACTAGTCTCGCCCCAACATGACACCCTTTCTCAATCCCAACTTGGAAAAATGTAAGACCAAAGTAAGGCAAGTTGGGTGTTGTGTTGGGTTGCAAGGATACCTTTGAGTCAATAAAAGAAAGAAGAAAGAGAAGTTCATACCTTTTTATTATCTTTGAAAGGGGTTTGGATTGAAATATTTTAATTAATTGGAGGTCAATTTAAAAAAATCATAATGTGATTTTAGTGTACTTGTTAATTGATACACAAATAATTCATTCGTATTAAGTAACATAGTATCCTTCCCCTCTGCCCTTTGGATCAAAGGTGTCTTAGAAGAATTTATATCCCTACGACCCAACTCACCCCTTTCCGACCCCAACTTGGCAGAATGTAAAACCAAGGTAAGATGGATTGGGCATTGGGTTGGATCGCGAGGATACCCCTGTGTCAACAAAAAGAGAGAGAGAAGTTCATACCTTTTTATTGTCTTTGAAAGAGATTTGGATTGAAATATTTTGATTAATTGAAGGTCAATTTACAAAAATAATAATAATGTGATTTTAGTGTATCTATTGATTGATACACCAACAATCTATTTGTATTAAGTAACATAACATTCATCTCTTCTTCCCTTTGGATCAAAGGTGTCTTAGATCTAGAAACCATGGATACACCAATCAAAATTATTTCTTTATTTTCTCTTCCCATGTCTTTCTATCTTTTATTTTTTTATCTATTTTTCTCATATTCTCAATTATCTCTCTTTGCCTATCTATCTTCCTTGTCCATTTCTATATTTTCACATTTTTATTTTTTTCTCAATTTCTTTCTCTTTATTCTCTCCCTCATTTACTTTCTCACTAAGTCTCTATTTATTTTATTCTCTCCATCTATCTTTTATCTTTCTTTTGCTTTATTTCTATCATTTTTATCTTTGCATGTAGATTTGTCATTCTCTCCCTTCCTCTATTTATCGTATTTTTTTCTCTTTTTGCTAGTCTCTTTTTATTTATAACATTTTGCTTGTTGGCTAAGTTTGATTGGACATCTCTTGTACGTCACATAATTTTCAACTGCTTTTGGTATTGTATTTATTTATCTCATTCTATTACTTTATTTTTCTTTGTCTTGATTTTTACTATTACCTTTCTTCTCTTTTTTCTTATGTTACTTTTTTCATTCATATATTTTATATCTCATTTATTTTTCTTTTAATTGTTCTCCCTATTTTCTATTTGTCTCTTCTTTTGTGTATCTCTCTCTCACCTTGTCCATGCACATCACTTTATTTCTTATTACTTTTATTTATGTTTTCTTTCAATCTATATTTTTTTCGATTCACCTTTATTTTTGTCTCTCTTTAATCTTTCTATTTAAAATTATCTTTCTTTGTACCACCTTTTTATTTTTCTTCAATTCCTTTTTCCATTACCTTAACCATGTAATTTTTCACCTTTACATGATTGTTTCTCCCTCTCTCCCTGTTTTATTTGACATTCAATGTTTCTTTTATTTTTTCTCTCTTTTTCTTTATTTTTTTTCTTTTTATGATTTTTTCTATTTCTACCCCATTTTTGTTTTCTATTTATTTCTATTTTCAAGTCTTCTTTTAGTTACCTTTATTATTTATTTTTACATCCCTTTCTCAATTTATTTTTTGTTTTTGTTTATTTTTATTTCACTATCCCACTCTCTCATTTTTATTCTTTTTTTTATGATTTACTCTTTCTCTCACTTAATACTTTCATTCATCCTATTGCTTTTTCCTTTCACTAAATATTCTTTATTGATTGATTTTTTATTTGTTTTGTCTAAATTTTATTTACTCATTCATTCCTATCTCATGCTTGCTTTATTCTTTCTCACTTTTTTTATTTCTTTTTATGTCTCTACTTTCTATTGTTAATTTTTTTATAAATTTATCTCATTCCTTATCTATATACCGTTCTTTGTTTCCTACACTTTTAATATTACCTATCTTTTTTCTATGTTACTTTTTTCATTCGTATATTTTATATTAAATTAATTTCTTATTTGTATCTATTTCATTTTTTTAAATCCGTGATTATTTTTTCTTTTTCTTTTTTTAATCTATCATTTATTTTATAATTTTCTCATTGTGTCACATTAACACTCTCTCAATATCTATCACTTTGTATTCTTACATTTCCTTAGTTTGTGTGTGTCTCTCTATTTGTATTTATTCTTTGCATATCTATTTTAAAGATTATGTGTTTTTTGTCAATATTTCTTTGTTTTTGTTTCTCTCTTTTTATTTGTCATTTCCCTAGACACTTTTTGTAATCTTTATCTCTATGTTTGGAATTCTCTCTCTCTCTCTCTCTCCACTTTATTTAAATATGTTTTTTATGTCTTTCTAAATTTGTTTAATATTTATTCAAATTGCTTATGTGAGTATAGCTTTGTTGTCTCTCTATCTTAAATTTCTCTCTCCCTCTACGTTTTTTAGTCATCCATTATTTATTTATTCATCTCTATGTTATTCTTTATTTATTTTTATTTCTTTAACTTTAATTATTCATTTTTTTATTTTTTTTATTGTTTTTGACTTTTGTCTACTTTTTTCTTTTGACTTTCTCTCACAACCTTTATTTTGTTGTCTCAACATGTCCCTACCTCTTTCTCTCTATTTATTTGTTTTTTTTTAATTTTCCTTTTCTACTCTTTATTTTTCACTTCTCATTCTATCTGTTTTATATCTAGATCTATTTTCCTATTATTTTTCCTTGTATCTAATTTATCAAGCCCATTCCTTCCCTTCATGTTTTCTCTGTCTTTCTCTTTATCCTTCAATTTTTAATACATAACATGTTTTCAATCATTTGATTATGCTAGAGACATAAATAGTAATTGGCTTATCTATGCTAAAATTGAATTAAAAAACTGAGCTCCATACCTTCATTCTCTCTCTTAAGAAGGAATAAAAGCTGAGTTTGTCTCAAAGCCCACATGAATAACAAAGGAGGCTTAAGTCATGGGTATGCTCTTCATGGTCTTAGGTGTGATTTTGAGGTCCAAGTTTTCCCAATGCAAGTGGCTTATATATTGCATACATCCTCAAGGGACTAGTCTCGCCCTAGTGTGACTTCTTCCGACCCCAACTTGAAAAAATATAAAACCAAGGCAGGTTGGGTGTTGCGCTAAGTCATAGGGATACCCCCAAGTCAACAAAGAAAAAGAAAGAGAAGTTCATACCCTTTTATTATATTTGAAAAGGGTTTGGATTGAAATATTTTGATAATTGAAAGCCAATTTACAAAAAAATATAATGTGATTTTAGTATACCTGTTGATTTATACACTAACAATCCATTCACATTAGGTAACATAACAGCTTTCTCCTTTATAACACTCTAATACTCTCATCTGCTCCTGGCTCCCATTCCCGCTCGTTTGAAGATTTTAATTTCTACTCGCATGGTGGACTCTGTCGTGGGGGTACCCAAGGGTCCCCTCCTTCCCCCCCCCCGACCCATGCTCTCCTCCTTTGGGGATGTGTCTGGTGGGTACCCCCCCTATGGGATCTGTGCTTTCTCCTGCGGGCATTTTGCGAGATGTGGTGGCTCCGGGCATCTCTTTTGTGCTGGCGGTTGAGCTTCCTCTGGTTGCCGTTTGGAAGAATGTTCTGACTAGTGGGAATTTAGCCTCCTTGTTTTTGGCCCCCCTAAGTTGGTCACATTTTCTGATGTTGTATTTGAAATTCCTGACACGGTTAGTGACAGGATCCTTTCCTCCATGGAGAATGTGGTGGTGGTGAGATTCCTCTCCTATCGTCCTATGGTGGATATGGTTAGAATGTGGGTGGCCATGAAATGGAGGCTTAAGGGCAGTGTGGAGATCCGCGCGATTGTCGACGGTCTCTTCCTTTTTCGATTTGCTACTGCTGAGGACTTGGTGCATACCCTATCGTTGGGCCCGTGGGTTTATGGGAAACACAACCTGGGTTTGTGTAGGTGGAAGCTTGGGTTTGATCCTTCTATAGACCTTAACATGTCGACTCCTATTTGGGTGCGGCTGTCGGGCTTACCTCTTGAGTTTTGGGATGAAGCCATATTCAAGGCCGTTGGTTATTCTTTGGGTTAGTTTGTTACTTCGGATGTTGTCACTAAATCTAAATCAAGGTTAGTCTTTGCTCGATTCTGCGTCAATATTTGCGTAGTTAAAGTTCTTCCTAACTCGATCAAGCTTTGCTCCAAGTTGGGAAACTGGGTCCAACCTGTTTGTTACGAAAACACAGTGGTTTTTTGTCAAAGGTGTGCCAAAGCTAGGCACCTTATCACTGATTGTAAATCGCCAGTCAGTAGGAAGGTTATGGATGTGTTCAATCCCAAGATTACGGCTGAGGATGCCTTGATGCCTACGGGTGTTTCAGAGATTGCCCCCCAAATTTGGTTCAGTCTCCTATGCTTTCTCCGCGTTCACTTTCACCTGGTGTTCCTCACCCTGTCTTGAACCCTAGTGGCTCTTCGGTTTTGGGAACCTTATCTCGGGAGGTCTCATTGCCTCAGGATCCTGGATCCTCAGCTGTTGTTGCTTTTCCTATGGGGGCTTTTGTTGAGGGCTTTGGCCCTGGTTCTTTGACTGTTGATCCACTATCTTTTACTCTGGGGACCTGTGGGGATTCGGTTGAAGAGGGTGAAATATGGGAGGAAGAGTGTTCTGGCTTGGTTGAAGAATCTACTAAAAACTTGGAATGTTTAAAGTTGGAGAAAGTTGAAGAGGGATGGATATGGACCACGCCTAAGAAGAAGGGTAAGAAGAAGAAGGCAGATGTGGGAGGGGATTCCAAGCTTGCGAGACCCTCGTAGAGATCCACCAGAACACGTGAAATGACAAATGAGATTGCCCTAGGGAAGCAGAGGATATTAGAGGTGTCCTAAAAAAAGGTCAGAAATGAGGATTATGTCTTGGAATATTCAGGGACTTAATAGTTCACACAAACAGCATGCGCTGAAGAACTATATAGTGGAGCATAAGATTGATGTTTGTCTCCTACAAGAAACTAAGATGTTGATGATATATTTTGAAAAAGTTGTTAGCATTATTTGGCCTAATGCTTCTTTTATTCATAGTGATGCTGAGGGAGCTTCGGGGAGCTTGGATGTGCTTTGGAATCCTGCTTGTTTACAGGGTCAGGAATTATTCCATTGTAAAAATAGCATTGGGGTTTCACTCTTTGTAAGTGGAGAAATTTGGTCTATAATTAATATTTTTGCTCCCAACCAGAAGAACTCGAGGAATATCCTTTGGAGAAATATGGTGTCTAAAATTAATATGAATAAGGGAGGTCGGTGGCTTGTTCCTGGAGATTTCAACTCTCCCTTGTTACCATCTAAGAAAAGTGGGGGCCTCCTGGATTACACTAACAACATGACTAATCTGGCAAACTTCATGTGTTCTTCAGGGTTAATTGATATTGATCTTCGGGGCCAGCATTTTACCTGGTCTAATAAAAGGGCTGGTGTTGATCTGATTCAAGTTAGGCTTCACCATTTCCTCTATTCTCCCCATTGGACCAATACCTTAGGAGCCAACCTAGTTTCTCTTCCTAAGATGGTTTTTGACCATAACCCTCTCCTGCTGACCACTAATATTCATCCTTCTAGTGGGCCCTATCCCTTTCATTTTGAAATAATGTGGAACTCTCATCCCTATTTCAAAAAGAAAATTGGTGAATGGTGGAATATTCCTATCCAAGGGTCCCCTATGTTCAAGCTATGTTATAAACTCAAACATATTAAAATGATGGTTAAAGGTTGGAACAGGAATGTGTTTGGAGATGTTTTTCAAAGGAAAAAATAGCTTGAGGAGAGGTTAAGGATCTTGCAGAAGAATATGGATGAGGGAGATGTCAATCAATGGATTAATAAACAAGAAAAGGATGTCAGAATGGAATGGGAAAAAGTTCTAAAAAATGAAGAGGTATTTTGGAAGCAAAAATTGAGGATCCAATGGCTGAAGGAAAGAGATACGAACACATCTTTTTTTCATGTTTCTGTTGTCAAACATTGGAAAAGGAACCAAATTTCTAAACTGATAAGTAACTCTAGGGAGGTGATTTATGATCAAGCTCTTATTAAGTCCTGTGCGGTTAATTATTTCAAGGAGGCTCTATCTACCCCTACAGGGGTGCCCAACTTGACACTGGATTGTTTGATTCTCTGGCACCTCCCTGCGTCCATATCTCTGGAGGATAACTTGGGCATTCTTAGGAGTGTCTCCATGGAAGAGGTTTGGTTGGCGACTTTTAGCATGGGGGCATTCAAAGCTCTTGGTCTTGATGGGTTTCCTCTGGCGTTCTTTCAAATATTTTGGGATACTATGGGCTGGGACCTTGTGCTTGCAGCTAGGGACTTCTTTCAATCTGGTAAGATTCTTAAACAAATGAATCACAACTTCATTTCCCTTATACCTAAGATTAGTGAGCCACTTTCAATGTTTGACTTCCGGCCTATTAGTCTATGTAACACCATCTATAAGATCATTTCTAAGATTCTTGTTAACCGTCTCAAACCTCTACTTGATAAAATTATTAGCCACACTCAAAAGGGGTTTGTCCCGGGACAACATATTCTTGATGCTGCTTTGACTACCCATGAACTATTTCACTCAATGGATAGATGTAATAATGCGGGAATGGCGCTTAAACTTGATATATCCAAAGCCTATGACAAGGTTCTATGGGAATTCATTCCAAAGGTCCTAGCTAAGTTTGGCTTTAATAGTTTTCCCATTGAGCTCATTATGGAGTGTGTTAGAACTATTAAGTTCTCGGTCTTGTTAATGGATCCCCCTACGGTTTCTTCTTTGTTGGTAGGGGGCTCAGGCAGGGAGACCCTCTCTCCCCCTACCTCTTTATTATGGTTGTTGATGTGCTTAGTAGGAATCTTACTAGTTTGCTGTCAGAGGGCTCCATATCTGGTGTTAGAGTGGCTACCTCCCTATGTCTAATTGTTGTGCAACAATTTGTGGATGATAATTTTCTATTTGGGAAGGCCTCTGTTGTGGAAGCTAGGAAATAGAAAGCTTGTATTAACAGCTATGCCTCCTACTCTGGGCAGTACATCAACTACAACAAGAGTAAGATTTATTTCTTTAATTGCTCTCCTATTTTGGAAAATAGGGTGGCTACGATTCTCAGATGTGTCAGTGATTCTCTCCTGTCGGTTTATCTGGGGCTTCCACTTACGGTCAAGGAGGTTCGACCGGAGTTTTGGAACTCTATTTTGGAGAGGATTCAAAGGAAGTTGGCTAGGTGGAAGGGATCCTTACTTAGTCATGCTAGAAAATTACAACTCCGTACTGCAGCCATACAAGGTATCCCCACTTACTTTCTGGCTATCTTTAGGATGCCTAAGTATATAGTGGAAAAGTTAGAAGAATCCAAAGGAATTTTCTTTGGGCTGGTACTGAGGAGAAAAAGAAGATTGATCTGGTCAAATGGGAAAAGGTTTGTTGGGCGAAAATTTATGGGGGGCTTGGAATAAGGAAGATTGCTCCATCTAATAGGCCGTTGATTGCCAAGGTTGGGTGGGATCAATTAAGGAACTCCAAGGATTGGTGCAAAATCCTGATTGCTAAGTACCTTCAAAACAAGTCTTTGATGGATTGTCTTTCGGAACCCCACCCTCTCGGTTCCGTTATCTGGAGGAGTATATGCAGCATTCAAGGCCTACTAAAAAAAGGGATAAAATGGAAAATGGGGAATGAGATCAAAATTAAATTCTAGGAAGATGCTTGGCTCTTAGATTTCCCTTTGGCTTGCTCCAATTTTAAGGGGGTGATGATTGATGCTCAAAGATTCTTTGGGATTTATATCAATGACTATGTGTCTAGCCCTTCTAGTGCTAGGATTTGGAGAGAGCTATCCCTATGCTGCCCCACTTGCTGGACCTTAGTCGTCTTGCTAGATCTATTTAGGTGTTACTCTCCAGTTTTAGATTTCCTTACTATGACAAAGAGGATGAATTCTTTTGGGCTTTAGATAAACATGGGGATCTCTTTGTTAGATCCACTTATAGACTGCTAACTAATGATAGTTTGGTGGAGGAACACTGGAGGAGGGTTTGGAATTGGTGCATGATCCCTAAAATAAAAATTTTCTGGTGGATGGCCTGTGACAATAGGATTCTGACCCAAGATAATTTGAGAATCCGGGGATTGTGCTTTCCCAATAGATGTTTTCTCTGCAAAGAGGGGGAGGAAACTGTCAATCACCTCTTGCTACATTACCCGTATGCTGCTAAAGTTTGGGGGATGGCTATTGAGAAACTTGAGGTTCAGTGGGTTATGAGCAAGGACCTCTTATCATTTATTATGGGCTGGAATGGGCCTTTTTTACATCCTCAGGTTAGGGAAATTTGGAGGCAAACCCCCCTATCATAGGTTGGTGTTTATAGAAGGAGAGGGATAACCGTGTCTTCAGGAATATTGAGCGGAGCCCCAATGAGGTGTTTGGGATTGGTGTTCAGCTCTTAGAGGAGAATATCTTCCTCTTTGATGAAAAAATTTCAGAGTTAGGGCCAAAGGACTTTGAAATAAAAATGGCTAAGGAATGGCACCAGGACTTAAATGCTAATGCCTTCAATAATGGGAAACTTTTAGCTAGGAGAAATACCAAATGGGAGCCCCCAGATTGTGGATGGTTTAAAATTAATTTTGATGGAGCTGCTAAAGGGAACCCAGGAAGGGCAAGTATAGGTGGGATTATAAGAGATTCTATGGGAAATATGGTGGCAGGGTTTGCTGGTGGCATCGGGGTTCAGTCGGCTCTTGTTGTTGAGGCTCATGCATTGTTCATGGGACTCAATATTGTTGTTTCTCTAGGGATTGTTAATCTCCATATTGAGGGAGATTCCAAGGTGGTGACAAATGTTGTGGAAAAAGATAGATTCATAGGATGGAACACCAAGGATATTTTGATGGATGCTAGATTCCTTATGTCCAAATTAAGAGACAAAAAAGTGACTCATATTTACAGAGAAGGAAATAGTGTGGTGGATGCGTTGGAAAATCTTGGCTCGGGCTGGGATTCAGCTAGATGTTGGAAGAAAAAGGAAATACTACCGCCAAATATTCAAGCTTTGATAGAGCGGGAAAGGGCTTCCATGGTTAATAATGACTTGCAACTTTTGGATGACGAGAGCTAACTGGGGGGCCCACTGGTTATTTTGGGTGTGTTGGTGGATAAATGCCAATATTGGTATGGAGGACAGGTGGAGTGCTACGGGTAAAGATGAGTGGGTGTGGAGTACGGGAAAGAGCATCCACGTGTTGATTCTTTGTGATTGGAGAATGGGTATAGCTTATAAAATAATGATGAGATGGCAGGGAGGGAACTTAATTGATGTGATCAAGCTTAGATTTGGTGATGTGATGCAGGTTATTTGGAAGGTCATGTTTTCTTCTTGGGTGTATGACGGTATTGTGTGTGTCACGTTTTAGGGAATGGGGTTGCTTGTTTTATCTCCTAATTACATTTGGAGAAGTGAGTGTGTTAATAATGATGGGACCATCTATGATGAGTACTAGTTGTATTCTAGAGGCTTCAAGCCAGCAGATTTAGCTAGAGACTTCTTCGGCTTTTTATGGTGGGTTACTAATTTTAGCTTATTGGTCTACCTGCATGGGATGTCATTCCTTTCCTACTTATCCGCCAACTTTTGCCTCCTCCACTGTTATAAAAAAATCATTAATTGTTGTGTCTTTTCTCATTGTTGCATATTTCCCCTCCGTGTGTGTAAATGGTATGAGGGCATTAATCATCGTAAGCCCTGCATTAAACATCCTTTTGTGATATTTGTTCGCAACGATTGTCTTTGGTGTTTTTTGCATTTCTGTGATTTCCCTGAGCAGTATGACAGAATGGGTGGAGATCGCGTTCAGATGGAGCCAGATAGTTGTGATGAATTCTGAAATAACCCTCTAGTCTAGCACATTTGCATGGAGGGAGGAATTTCCCCACTTATGGAACGACTGGTTGGCCATGATCCTATTCTTTCGGGACAATTTGCTAGTTCTTGGAAGGACATAAGGGTTTCCATTGGGGGGATTTCATTTGAAGTTAGCAAGGATGTCATTACACAGGAGATGGGTTTGAGGTGCGAGGGGAAAAAATATCTTAAACACACGAAAAATCCAGACCATGAGAGCCTTAAGGCGTTCTTCAGAGGTGAGGAGACTCCGATCAAGAATCAGGCGAGGTTTGAAAGAGCTAAGCTCCCTAAGCCGTGGGACATGGCCTATATGGCACTGATGAAATATGTGATGCTGGAAGGTAGGTACAAAACTTGTTTCTTCTATCATTTCCCTTTGCTTAACCATTGCAGACATAAAATGTTGCTAAGCTTTCCATTTTTCCTTCTTATGGACCTGGAAAACTCGGTGGACAAATGTAATGTGGCGACCTGTTGTAATCCCTGTGATCTCTCACCACTCCTGCTCCATCAGGGGCTTATCCTTTGCCTGTACCACTTCCATCTTGCTCTATGCCCGCCTAAAGCCATCACTGTCCGTGTTGAGAATATTGAACCCATCTCTTCGATTCATATCTCCCCGGCCGAGTCCAAGAGCCCTCCTTGGAAGCCTTTTACTGACAATGTGGGGAGTGTCAAAACCAATTTGGCCACCAAAAAGCTTAGGGTGAGTTAGGTATGGCTCATGCCAGTGCGGCGGAAGGGCTCTGTGAGCTAAAGGCCACCCAGGCTAGCACAACTGATAATGTCACTAAGCTGAAAAAAGGTAAGGAGAAATGCATTCAGACTACGATTGTTAAGGATGGCAAGGGAAAGAATGCGGTTGGAAAAGATTCCAGAGGGGATACGGTTGTGGGGATCACGAAGCTGACTAGTGGGGAAAGTGTTAGGAGGAGATCAGGAGGCTGGCCAAGAACAACAAAAAGAGATTAATTATTGAGGACTCGGATGTGGAGCAGTCGGACAACATGGGTTACAAGGAGGAAGAGTCTGATGATGAGATTGAAGACATGGGGGAGAGGCCCCTGCCTACTCCGATGGACAACAAGATTCCTGGCCATGGCTCTGACTCGCACTCTCCACTGGTGAATGATCCTAGTGGGATTCAGGAGACTAGGGATGTTGGGGAAGATTCGGACATGGTGGCGAAGAGATTAAACACTCTGGACAAAAGATTTAGGGGCTTGACCCACTTCACAATGAAACTAAGCCACTTTTTTACTAGTGCGCTGTCAAATTTCATACAAGAGGAATTGGAGGGGAATAATAGCCAGGAAAACAAAGAGTGGGTGGGCGATGAGGCGGTCGAACTCCAGATTAAGAATTGGGATGATGCCAATTAGTTGCTCCTATTACTGGTCTGTTAGCTATTGTTCGACTATTTGTGTGATGTCTCTGGGCTGTCTCTGGTTTTTTTTCTGTTAATGTTTTATGTTTAAGTCTTGTCCTTTTTTGACCCTAGTGGCTCATTGTGAGGGGTACAGCGCCTCGTAAATGTTGTTTAACTTTTCAAAAATAGCTATCTCCTTTTCCATTTAGATCAAATGTGACTCAAAATAATTTCTATCATGTTATCCAACTCACCCCTTTCTGACCCCAACTTGGCAAAATGTAAGACCAAGGTAAGACAA
This sequence comes from Sequoiadendron giganteum, assembly GCA_007115665.2. Lineage (NCBI taxonomy): Eukaryota > Viridiplantae > Streptophyta > Pinopsida > Cupressales > Cupressaceae > Sequoiadendron > Sequoiadendron giganteum. The sequence continues at coordinate 134,308,955 of CM021107.1, forward strand.
GTTGGATGTTGGGTTGGGTTGTGGGGATATCCCCGAGTCAACTAGAAAAAAATAAATAGAGAAATCCATACATTTTTGTCTTTGAAAGGGATTTGAATTGAAATATTTTGATTACTTGGAGATTGTTTTATAAAAAAATTGTAATTTGATTTTAGTGTACCTATTGATTGATACACCAATAATCCATTTATAATAAGTAATATAACATCCTTCTCCTTGGACCATTAGATAAAAGGTGTCTTAGAAAAATTTATATCCTCCTTCATGACATTTGCATAAGACTATTAAAAGGGGAATGTTGGTGTAAATAAAGTCTTGTACCTAGTTAATTCATTACTAGGGGACTTATTTACACATATTAAGTTTACTTAGGTCATAAGAAGGAATCTTTCTAGAAGGTGCTAGTTGTCATTAGTTGTTATCTTATCTTTTGACAACTACTACATGTGACCTAGGTAAGTGTGATTAGTTGTCTCATGTCATATGATTAAGACACTTGTCATAATCCTATGACATTTTGTATCTCACCTTGGCTATATAACCAAGGGGTCTCTCTCATTTGTAAATAACATCATATCATTGAATCATATTTATAAGAATACAGTTTATTCTCTTCACATTCTATTCTCTCTCTCTTTGTGCTTTCCATTTGGTCTTAAGATCTTGGCAGCCATAACCAATTCTAACATGGTATACGGGTTGGGTACCATTGGATAGTTTTTTTCTAAAGAGAGATACCAGATTTAGGGAGGTTCCATTTTTGGCTCTTTATTGCAGGTTCATATTAGATCTTGTTGGTGCAAATCTAAGCTCACCATTGCATCCGGATGGTTCAAGAAAGTCAATTTTTCTTTTTGTTTCATCCAAATCAAACACACATGGCCAAATCTATGAGGGTTTGAAGCTTAAGAGTGGTTGTCAGATCCATAAGGTAGCTGCATTTTTGGAGAATTTTGAGTCAAATCCAACCCTACCATCGTGTCCAGAAGGGCCAAAAACCCTGAAATTGACTGCCAAATCGTCCAAATCGTAGCAGTTATCCGATGAGGCAAAAAAATTTGCTCAAGGAGCCATACGACCCCCAAGTCACCATCATTGCAGATGGTATGATTTTTCAAAAAATCAATATTTTAATCGGTCTAAAAAAAATTGAATTTTTTTTTATAAAAAATAGCGATTAAATTTTTTCATAAATTTCATTTGAAAATTTTATTGAAAACTCAAAATTTGAAAAAGGGGGGAAAAAGTTTTATTTTCTACAAAATAAGTTCATTGCAGAGTACTTGCTAATAGCAGGTACCCGTAGTACTAGGAGGGTACATCTACCAAAATCGTCTGCCATGTGGCAAGCTGCTATTGGTCCGACGATCCCACTATACATCGGACCGGTCCCATCAAAAATCTGGTGGGCCGAAGTTCTTAAAATTTGGTGGCATAATATTCTAGCATAAATTTGGTGAAATAAATACCAGTGGTCAAAGTTAGAAGATCAATGAATTTATGAGAATATTCTGCAAGAATATTCCAACTCCAATGACAGGAAGGGTATCGATGCTGCGACGGTTTTAAAGACATCAATTTTAAGCCAGCCTCCAGTGAATATTCCAATCGAAGAGTATATTCTTTTTTGACGGGTCTACAGCCGTCAAATTTAGCCTTGTCAGTTGCTAACATCAGTAGAGCATCATCATTTTCCAAAAAAAAAATTCCCTCCCTCTCCAATTGATTTTTCATTTTTGCAGCTCAACTTTAGAGGCCCATAACTCAATCATTTTGGCTCCTTTTTTCGAGTAATTTTTTTTATTTGGGCTAGAATTTCATGCTCTCTATGGTGGTGCAATCATATTTTGGTTTTGGTTTCTATTTTTCCATAATTTTTAGATTCTCATAAGTGTTGTTGCTTCATCCTCATTTTGGGAACTTTGGGAGCTCATATCTTGCTCCTAGGATAACATTTTTGGGTGCAATTGTTTTTGAAAGTGCATAATTTATCGTATAATTTTCAGTGGTATGATAATACTGATCTCATTTTGTACCAAAAATTGTACTTGATTTTGTGGCCTATTTTGGCAATTGCATGTACCAAGATCAAAAGTCCACTTCGTTGTTTTGAAAAATGGCAATTGTAAACACACTAAGTATAAAGTGCCTTATCAGATATTACGTGGGGGTTTCATGATTGAGTGATTTGGGGTGGGGGGGTAATCTTGTAGTGGTTGATTGCATTCTTTTGCTTGGTTTGTGTTCTTACAATGGGGAAATCTCAAATTGAACTCCTAACTCTACATAATTATGCTACATGGAGAAAATCGGTACGGAAATATCTCATGATGAAAGGTTTAATAGGCCATCTAAAGGAAACCATTCAAAAACCTACCGATGCTAAAGAATTGGAAAAATGGGAGATTGATCGTGAGAAAACACTTGGATGCATATGTTCATTAGTCTCATTTGATTTACAATTTCATATTGAATCATGCAAAATACCAAAAGAGGCATGGGAGACTTTTGAAAATTTGTATGGTAAAATAGATAAGATTAGGGGATATCAGATTGATAATGATTTAATGAATCTTGATCCTGAAAGTTTTGACCACATCCAAGACTACATTTCCAAAATCAAGCAACTAAGAACACAGTTGAAAGAATGCAACATTGATAAAGAAGATTTATAGTTGATCCTGAATGTGTTATCCAAGCTTGGTCTTGAATATTCAGTATTTGTTTCAGACTTTCATACCCATCAACTTTCTATGGGAGTATCATTTGTTGATCCTAAGTTTGATGACTTTGCAAATCTCCTAATCCAAGAGGAAGCTAAGTTAATGAACATGGGTATAATCAAATCTTCCAATTCACATGCATTGGTGGCTAATGAGTCAAAGTACAAAAAGAATACGGGAATCTTGATAAGAAGCAAAAGAAGAAAAAGAACAAGCCACATAAAGAATCAGAATCTTCAAAAGGAGAATCATCTAAGAAGGAGATGCTTTTTTGTGCATATTGCAAGGATGGACATGAAGAACACTATTGGTCGTAAGAAGGATATTGATGTGTTGAAAAATCTTCTCAAAAGGAATCACATTGATTTTCCTTCTAGAATTCTGAATCATCTCCTTCTACTTCAAAATAGTCTAAAAAGGACAAAGGTCAAGCATCTACATCAGGATATAAAGGACAAGCTCTTTGTGATTTTTTAGGTGCAGGATCAAGGAGATAGCTTCTAGATTTAGGAGCATCTCATCATATGGCATATTCACAATCTATATTCTCTTTGTTTCAGCCTTGTTCTATGTCTCCTATCTTGATGGTAAACAATACATACATGAGTGTAGTTGGAAAGAGATCTATTAGTTTTGGGGACAACACTTTTCAAGATGTCTTGTGTGTTCCTCATTTGACGAACAATCTTCTTTCCATATATCAGATTACACATGGTGGAGATGGGAGAACTGTGGAGTTCACACCTAATTCAGTCATCATTCAAGACTTGGAAATTAGAGAGATCATTGCTACTGGGGTGGTTGATCATTCATCTTGGTTGTATACCTTTGAAGATTTTTCTTCTGATGGTGACATTGTTCCTTCAGTTGTTGATCATATGGACCATGATTTAGAGGAGACATTTGGCTTCTTGAACTTGGGAGTACTCACATTAGATCCAGTTCTTGAGGCATGCATTATATCTACTCCATCTACTGTTGTAGTTGATGATGCTTGTGTTTCTATAGTTTTGGCTCCTTGTGATTCAGTACAACAGGACATACCTCATTGTCTTCCAGATATGGCTACTTTGGATAGCTTCTTGACATGTATTTCAAACTTGTTTGTGGAGTCTCATCTTGCATATTTGGGGGACATCGATAGCATTCATCCTCTTTGATGAAGATGGACCTTCTTTAGTTGTTGTGAGGGAACACTCTGACCCTCTTGTTCATTCTCTACATGATCATTCTTTGCAGTTTGGCATGAGTGTAGATACTTTTGGACAACATTTGGAGGAGGCTTCTTTTTCTTCAGAGGGGATATCTTTCTCTTTGGATTGTTCTCTACATTCATCTCTACTAGATTCTGGATTGTCCTCTTCAACACTGTGGCCTAGAATTCCTATTTGGAGTGTGTCAACTTTCAGAATCAACATGGAGACACTTGAGCATCATTCAAAGACATCATACACCATCCATATTTTTGACATCATGCATACATCCATGGTTTCGTTTCTTCCTAAGGGGAGGAATTGTGTTCGACGAGAGTGGATCATCTTCAACATTCAATGTCGAGTTTCTACCATCATTGCAGGAGACTCAACATTGAGGGGGGGAGGGGCTGCCTTGTCTCTCTTCTACTTCTCTTTTATGGGGGGATCTTTTTCCTCACATGATTTTTTTACCTTCTCATGCATCATTGAGAGCATTTCTTTTTTGTATTTTTCTCTCTTTTGGGGAGGATTTTTGTCCCATTGGGTTTTCTCCTTTTCTCTATTTGTGATAGATTTCTTTTTCATTTGTACATGGGTACCTAACATGGCCTTGTAATTGAGACCCATCTTTGTGTCATTTGAATAATAATTTGCTACTTCCTAAGTTGCACTTAAGGGGGAGGTGTTGGTGTAAATAAAGTCTTGTACCTAGTTAATTCATTACTAGGGGACTTATTTACACATGTTAAGTTTACTTAGGTCATAGGGAGGAATCTTTCTTGAAGGTGTTAGTTGTCATTAGTTGTTATCTTATCTTTTGACAACTACTACATGTGACCTAGGTAAGTGTGATTAGTTGTCTCATGTCATATGATTAAGACACTTGTCATAATCCTATGACATATTGTATCTCACCTTGGCTATATAACCAAGGGATCTCTCTCATTTGTAAATCAACATCATATCATTGAATCATATTGATAAGAATACAATTTATTCTTGTCACATTCTATTCTCTCTCTTTGTGCTTTCCATTTGGTCTTAAGATCTTGGCAGCCATAGCCAATTCTAACAGGGAAGATAGGTGTATTATAAAATCAACCCAAAACTAAGGAGGGATGGAAAATAATGAACCAAAATAGGTAAAACCAAGAAATTCTTTACATAGGATTAAAGTCTAGAAACCATGCATTCACCAATCAAAATTATTTTTTTATTTTCTCTCTCTATATGTCTTTTTATCTTTTATTTGTTATCTATTTTTCTCATCCTCTCAATTATCTCTCTTTTTATATCTATCTTCCTTGCCCATTTTTTATATTTTTTCTCAGTTTCTTTCTCTTTGTTGTCTCTCTCACTTGCTTGATCACTAACTCTCTATTTTTTTAATTCTCTTCATATATCTTTTATCTTTCTCTTTTTCATTTGTTTGTCATTTTTTTTCTTTTTTTCTTTTTATGTAGATTTGTCATTCTGTAATGTCCCTTGTCCTGCTTGGCCCTAGAATTTGCTTGTTGATTAGGTTTAGAGTTTCTTGTTTTCAAAAGAATGCTTTCTCTAATGAAGTAATCTTATATTAAAATATGTATTCACCATATTAACATCATTTCCACATACGTTTGTTAGGATTAATACCTAGATATCTAAAATACAAACATAATCACAAAATTCATAATGAAGACATAGGAGGAGTGGCATGGGTAGATCCACCTGAAGCTATCCATCTAAGCCCAAGAGCACAAGAATCCAACCAAGACAACCCACCCCTTGGCCCCAAGTGAAACATCCAAACCAAGACAATTCCACCCTCGAAGTGGCATGTAGTGTCTCTCATGTTGCCTTCATTAGACTGATACTCATTATGTTAGGATATAGACCATGATACTTTGTTGATGTTAGTTTTACTATTTTGGATTAGTTTTGGATGACAGTTGATCATACTTTGATTTTCATGATACTATTGACTTATGCATATGTTATGATGTTTATATGAATTTATTGGTGTGTAAAAATTTATTTAGTTATGAATATCATGTGGTTATATGATTATGTTTACTATCCATTTAATTCATGATTGATCTATGTTGTTTATGATGTAATTTTCGTTATTCATTGATGTGGATTATCGTTTGAAGTTTCTTGGTGGGGGACAGTGTAGCATTACTCATTCACGAGTACCCTGCTATGTTGCAACTTCCTCTCACAATGTGTTTGATTGTTTGATATATATATACATGTTCGACAATTTATCTGATGCATATTGCAGATACCAGGTATTGACTCCACCTCACTTTTCAGGTCTGAGCATGCCTTTAAACCCAATCGAAATTTTGTTGAAAATAGAGATGACAAAAGGTCTCCTACCCTTTCCATCATCCTCGACGAGGATAAGTACCTATTTAGTCACCCGGTCAGTTTGGTTTGCACCTTTGGTCAGTTGTCTCATTTTCGCTTTATGGTTGTTGGGTGATTTGTGATGACATGTAGTTAATTGTTGATTATGTTGTTTAACTAGTTATTAAATTTAAATAAATTGTAATGATAATTTATGGAGAAATTAATTTTATGAGATGCCTTGTTTAATCGATTTAATTAAATTAAATTGATTTTATTTAATTAAATTCAAATTAAATAAATAATTAAATAAATAAAGATTAGAAAATGGATACTTATATGAAAATTTTAATAATTAATTTATTAAATTAAATTGTTATGCGATAAAGTATTTTATAATTAAATGTAAAGATAATTATTATTATTATCATTGAGATTTAATTAAGCAATGAGGAAAATAATATAATTTAAAATAAAATAGTAAATTGGATGTGTTTTTGAATAAGTTGTTAAAGTAATTTAAAAGATGGAAAAAGTGGAGTTCGTGCACATGCATGACTCTGAACTAATTGTTGAATGGAAACTTGTCATTTTGAGTGGATATTGCTTGTTTTTAACTTTTGAAAATGAATGAGTTTCTAGATTTTTAATAAGGTGTTTTTAGGGAAAGAAAAAAGGATTTATTTTTGGTTTTTGAACAAAAAACGTCGGTCTACAACAATATTATCAAAATAAAAAGTTTTAATTAAAAAAATTATTTTCGAAGTGGGGAAGTTTTTGAAGGTTGATCAAAGATTTGTTGAAAAGGATTGTTGTTGCAATAGAGTTATCCTTGAAACTTTTGTTCCTTCTTTGAAGCATTGGATCTTAGGTTGGCATCATTTTTAATCTTGTTTTATTTATCTATTATTTGTGAACAATCTCTCTCTCTCTTTTGTTGAAAACGATTGTTTTCCATTTGATATTCTTATGATTGTGGAAATGAATGGTTTTATTTTATTTTGAAAATAAATAAAATATGGTTTGTCTATAAACACCTTTTGTGGCAATCGTCAAGCAATTCACATGCTCCACCCATACTTATACAAACTTTTGATAAAGTTGAGGGAATCGGCTTTTCACCCACCAAATTTAATTTGCTTGGAAGTTTCTCAGGTTTTCTTTTAGCTGGCTTAAAATTAGGTGCAACCCCTACCCTTTTTACTCTTTGTTTCCCCTCATCACTCCCCTCATTCTTTTTTTTATCTGATGTAGATCACATTAATGTAGTGCGAGCCTATGTTTTAGATTGTTTCATTAACCATTCCCATTAGTCTCCTCCAGCAGGGCCATCGTTGGTTATTAGTGCAAGCTTATTCAGCAATGCTAGCACTTTCCACATGAACCTAGTCGCCATTTACTTGATATGAGGGGGGTGGTAGATTATGATGAGACATCCTTTTTGATCTGCTAATACAACCCATAGAATTTGGAGTTAACTATGTTGAGATAAATGTAAACAACATTTGAATTATTTTTGGCATCGATTTCATTGTTGCATGTTGGTTCTTTGTATCTATAAATATTTGATTCCCTTTATTTCCCATAGCATTGAATGGTTTGGATAGTGTCTCTATGTTCACATGTCTTAGTCTTTATGCCTTGCCAGGTCGTGGCTTGTAGCCTTGATCTAGTCGATGTTGTTTGGAATATATTAGTGTACGTGTGTGTGTGTGTATAAATTTGGATAACAATCAGATTTATTTTCCCTCAGGCATTCACATTTTCATTCACATCATATTTTTATACTATGTGGTTAATCGCTTGTATCCGTAATTCAATATGATAAATTTATATATATATATGTGTGTAGTTCCCCTCAATTGGCCTTCTACTTTTGATAGTTACTTGATATATTTGGACAATATTATACATTGCTCAATTTTGGACGCATTACTATTATGATAGTTGATATTGTTTTATCACTGATGTTTATGCCTATACCATGCTTAGTAGATCAATTTAATTGATAGAGTGGGTTATTATTGCTATGAGCATTATGTGATTATTGGATATATATTCTTACCATGTTATTAGTATTTGATCATTGTGCGTTGATGTATTTTGGTGAAGGGGAATGGTGTCACATCTCTTTCTTGCGAGTGCCCTACAACACTATGATTTTCCCTTCACGGTGTGTTTGACTATTTTTCTATGTACATGTTCGATTGTGTGGTTTTCTGCAAGTTGTAGGTACTAGGCATCGACTCCACCTGAATTACCAAGTTTGAGTGTACCTTATACCCAATGAAGATAGTTGATTTGGAGATAGCATCAGGTTCCCCTATGTTGAGCCATCATCCTTGACAAGGATGAGTGTCCATTTATCATTCCCTATTATGTGGTCAATTTGAGTTGTTTTGTTGATGTTGTTGTTGTTTTTCCTTTTGTTTCGCTTTGAGGTCTAGTAAGGCTTGACAGTAAGTTCATTTGAGTAATGTTTATGATTAGTGATTTTGTTTGATTATTACGTTAAAATAAAGATTATCAAAATTAAAATACTTTGGAATAATTAAAATAAAAACTTTTATACAATTGACCTATTGATTAAATAAAATTTATTAAAGTCCTTATTTTATTTTAATAAATTAAAATTTATGGTTTAAAATTAAATATTTAAATGAATCTATTAAATTGATGTGATTCTGCAAACAAACTATATCAAAGAATAAACTAAATAAACTAAATATTTTAATAGTTAATTTAATTGTGTGTAATCGCAAGATATGGAAAGAAAAAGTATAAAATACTCCTAGATTCATTAGCGCCACGATATTGTGTCGAGCGACGCCATTCTCCCCAAAACCTATTACTGTGATCCTTAATGTTGTTTAATTTATAATGGAACGATAATAATTTTTATCCTCTATGCTTTGACAACATAATGATTCAATCTTTCCTATATATAATATCAAATATTTTACCTATTGGAATGAATCCCATTAGGTTATCTTTATAATTCCTTGAGCTTCGATCAATCTCCTTACTATTTGAATCACACTTCACCTGGTGCTATGTTTTTTGATGAGGCATTACTATTTTGGCTCTCTGCATATTTGAAATAAATTTAGGTATGTATGTTAATTGGCTGATATGAGATTTGGTATGTTTTCATTGGAACATGTTTTATGTTTAGCAACTGACGCCTATGCCACTTAATAAGGTGTTCGATGTTTTGAAGGAATCTGTAATAAGGTAGAACATATAGATTGCATGTGATTCGATATGGATTTTGCCTTTGTTTCTTTATTTAGTTTGATTCTATTATGAGTGAGCCCCTTCATTCAACATCCTTGGAAATCGATTTTTATATGATATTCCTTCAAATTTTATTAACATAGCCTTCAGTACCCATTGGTTAAATATAAGCTTTAAAAGAAAATAATCAATGTTTCACTGTATAATCGGTCCTCCTAAAGAAACTCTTTGTATATCCGTTACTTGAATTTTAGTATGTCGAATGAATACTTATTAACCACGATAGATACAAATATTTAGTATAAAATATATCTCATTGAATTCATTGTGCTACCCATGTTATGCCTAACCGCCGCTTGTGCATCCACATTGGTATTCGAAGTATTTAAAAGTATAATTATATATATGTATATGTATATGTATGTACATTTAAATAATTATGTTTATCTCAGTAGCCTCTACTTAATCATGGTAAACAACATTATTAATATTGTCATATAATATATATGTATTGTAATACCCCTCCATTTTGATCTATTGTGCGAACTTTGTTGTTTCCTCTTTATGCTTTAGTTTTGTGTTGTGCTTGGACTATGTACTTGGTTATAGTTGATCACTGTTTTATCGTGATGTATCTTGATGTGATGATACTATATTTTGATGTGATTATTATGCAATGTTTGGAATTAGCATAAGTGTATATTTAATTTATGATGTTTCATGCTTTTGATTATGCTGCTATGTTAGATGTGTCAATTAGAACTACTGTATTGGTGAAGAGGACGGTATCGCATCACTCGGTTGCGAGTGCCCTACGATCTTGTGATTTCCTCTTCACGGTGTGCCTTATTTATGTCATATTATTGCATGTAGATATATTCTTTGTTTGCAAGTTGACAGGTATAGGACATCGACTCCACCTGGTTTCACAGGTTCGAGTGTGTCCAAGGCCCAACAACATTCGATTGGGAGATAGTAGCTAGGATTTTGTGCTGAGTCATCACCTTAGTCGTAGTGTGTGGTCAGTCATAGTGTGATCCAGTTGTTCTATTTGACTGGTTTCAGTTTATTTGGAGAGTTAGAACAATGTTGGAATTGTGATTTAATTATTGAGTAATTTAATTTAATTAATTTAATATTTAATCTTATGGTAGATTTATTTATTAATTGATTAAGTTATTTACGTTGAAATGATTTATATTATCTATTTTGGAAATGCATGCAAATTGGAGTTGGAATTGAAAATTATGAAAATGAATTAAAAGTCAATTTTGAAGTTTAAAAATTCAAAAATTAAAAAAAAATAGATATTTCCTATTTTCTGTTTTCTAGAATTTATGAGGGTTGTTGTAGGATTTTGGAAGGATTTTTTGGTTATCTTTGAATTTCTTCACAAATCTTAAAAAATGGAGTTTTTGGGGAGAAATTGAGAAGAGAAGGGAAAGATTGCTAAAATTTTGTGGGTTTGGAGAAAAAGCTCAAAGAATCTATGGAGCTTAAGAGGGTTTCATAGCATCATCAAGATCTTCATCATACTCCAAAGGAATTAGGTTTCATTCTTGTTTTTTTTGTTTTATTGTGCTTTCAAATTTTGTATAAGTTTGTTTAATTTGGAAACAAGGAAATTCTTGTTGCAACTGTTATTTTCAGTTTGTTTGTTCTCAATTTTATTCCTCAAATTGTTGAGTTCATCTTTATTTGAATGAAAATTAGGTGTATATGCACATATATACTTCATATATTTATATATTTGTTTAAATTTCCTTTTTGTAATGTTATGCTGACAAAATTTTATTAATTTTACTAGATTGTGAATTTTATAGAAGCCCGGTTATTTTTTTTTAGGTTCTGGTTTTTTTGAAAAAAAAATAAAAAATGACAGTCATTAGTTTAAGTTTAAAAAAGGAAATAAAAAATGAGGGGGTGTTGGGGAAACACGCCCAGCACGACCTCCCCGTCTGCAGCCTGGGTGGATGTGCATCACGCGACCACCACCAGTGGTGGCCGGCACTATCGCCCGTGCCTTGCGCGGTGTTTTCTTCTGCCACTCCTCCCACAAGTCAGTGGCCCCACCTCTTGCGGTCACTGTAAAACAAGCTGTTGTCGCCAACTGGTTAAGCAGTAGCCAACGCCGACCCTTCCTCCATCTGACCTCGACACGAACTCCAAGGTTTTTGCGATCCAACCCTAAGGGTTGGCATGTGAACCGAGACAATGTCCTTGGCCCTTTCCAAAATATAAAATAATAATAAAATTTTAATTTTATTTTAAATATTATAATATTTTAATATTATAATTATTATAATATTTTAATATTATAATTATTATAATACTTTAATATTAAAATTTATTATTATTTTTATTATTATGTTTCACCATATTGTTTAAATACATTTAATATTTTAATATTATGACTGTTATAATATTGAAATTGTATATGATGGAATGATGTTATTATTCTTTATAATATTATGGGAAATTTTATTTAAACAATAGTTATAATGTTAATGTTAATATTAACATTTTGAAAAGGATTATTTTATTTTATTATTGCATTATTTAAATGGGGAATATAGTTTTGTATTAGAAAATGAGTTTAATTAATTGTGGAATCAGTATTTTATTTAATCATGGGATTCGATTTAATGATGGATTGGTAATTATTTCTGGCATTAGAATGCAATGTAGAAATTTATGGTTAGTATTATTTTCCCTTATTTGAAATGACGTTTTGTTTAGTTTCATTCATTTAACGCACCATTACTGAATGTTAGTGAAGAAATGGGTTTAGTGAACCCAAAGTAGATCGGATTCTTGTCTTGGTATTGATCTACGTGCTTTATCATTTGGGAAATGTGGGTTTTAATATTTAACAAGTCTTCCAGTTGGGATTTCAGTCTGTGGGTTGTCGTACTGTGTAGTCAACCATAGATAACCTTGGGTAGTGCATTTAACCAGTTTGTTCCCTGGTTATCACGAATGGGAGTGTGTTGACTATATGTCATGGTTAGAGATGTGGTATCATTATGTTGCACTTGTATACCCTTGGGTTATGGAGTTGTTCCACGTGTCGTCTTAGGGGAGTGGCTTATAACGAGGGTCGGCACACGAAGAGGTGCCAGGATAACTCGTTGTAAGTTAGTTAATCCAGTGATAATTAAATTAACTGATTAGAGCATCCTGTAGTATCAAACATTTAATAAGATAATTATGTCTCGCTCATCAACACAAGGTCTTGTACACACTTGGGTTGAGATGGGAAGGCCTGGAATGGCAAGATCATTATCTTGTCTCTATGAAACATAATTGATTCCGCATTGGTTTACATGAGGGGCCGAAAGTCGTTAGAGGTTACCAAGATAACCCGAGACGGGGGCTGGAACCTAAGAAGACTCACCAGGATAACCCATGTAACATTATGATGACACTTCTCTTAGGTCGATGGTATGTTCGAATCAGTGATGCAATTGATTATGTAAATTTTGGAAGCATTGTAACCTTGTGTCAGTGATGTCACTATATTTATGTCAGTATGGTTACGTTAGCCTATGTCTAGAGGTAGACGTCATTGGATAGATATTCTGGTTACTATCTCCTAGCACGGGGGGTGGAGCTTTGGGTTCCACTTGGTTGGGTGGAGCATGCACCTTACTCTATTGGGTTTTCTCCTTGTTTGTGTGGACGAGACTTCTAGTTGTAGAGCTCATGGTTTCAGTTGCAGTCCTTGTTATTTTTTTCGTTATTCTTGAGATTATTACCCCTCTTGTTATCGAGGTGGAATTTGTAATTGTAACCCTATTTTATTGGACTTGCCTCCTTCGGGGAATGAGTGATTGTAACCTTATTGTTTAACGAATGGATTAATGAAATCAAAAGTCTTATCTTATGCTTGTTGTTATTTCATCTTACTTGGAATGTATGCATTAATTTATTAATTAAATAATTGTCATAGTTTATATTCATTTTTTTTTGTCGAGGTTCTATATAACCTTTGTCTCATAACCTTAGAGGTTGTTGGCATTAGTTAGTGAACTTACTTATTATTTATCCTTTAAAAAAAATAATTATTTCGTTTAAGTAGTTAAATGCAACTTCCTCTAGGGTTGCGTGGCGGGGCGTTACACATGGTATCAAAGCCTAGGTTTAAACACTGGATACTATGGGATTATGATGGAACCATTAAGCTTTAGTTGTTTAAGTTTTTGAGTTGTGTACCTTGCTTAATACCTTGATGTGTTTGTGCAAGATTATGCTACCCAAACACGGAAGAGGTAGAGGGCATGTTTGTGGTCGTCTAGGTGGTTGTGGTGAGAGTCAGCATGACTCTCCTCCTTTAGTTCCTCTTATTCCTGATCAAGAGGAATATCAGGCATCATAGAATGCACCTAGAGTAGGTGTTCTTCAGCAGGATCCAGCAAGGATCAAGGCAGTGCATAGAGCACTAGAGGAGGCTTTGGTACTCCTTGGACCTAGGCAGGCAGAGGTTCAGATTAACCCTGTGGTGAGGGAAGCTCCACCCCAGTCTGAGGCTCACATGAGGGACTTGCTCAGGGGGTGTTGAGAAATTATGTCTCAACTTCCAGCTTGAAGTCCTCGTTTTCATGCCTTGGTGATTTTGTGTTGTTTGCAAAGTTCTGGCGGAGGTGGAACCAAGAAGGAACTTGGAATTGTTCTGTTTGCCTAAGTTTCGGGTCTTTGGCAGAGGTGGAACCAGGATGAAACTTGGCATGGTTCTATTTGCCTAAGTTCTGGGTTTCGATTCTCGTTCCTGCTCCGACTCTGCTTCCTACTGCCTGTTTCTTCTTGCTTTGTTTCGCAAGTTCTGGCGGAGGTGGAACTAGTTTTGGAAGTTGTCAATGTCCGTTTGCTAGGTTTCTATTTCTATTTTTGTTCTGACTCTGGGTCTAACTCCTACTTTTATGATCTAGTTCCTCTAGATATTTGGATTCTCCTCGGGGTGTTTTCCTCCTCCTTGTCCTGGTTTTGGATTGTTGTTTCTTGCAGTTGGTGGAGGCGGAACCGGAACTGGATTGGTTCCCGATCTTAGACTTTTTTGGTGAAGTCTTGTTTTCTGTTCCTGTTCCAACTCCAACTCCGACTCTGGTCTTTTGTGTTCCCATCTTGGTTTGACCCCGGGTTGACTTACCTCAGTCAGAACTATTTCCGATGAGTTCCCCTTTGCCGTGGGTGGACGTGGAACAAAATTGGTTCCAGAACCTGTAATTTCAGTGGAGTCATGTTTCGACTCCAGTTCCATCTCCGACTCTGACTCCGGTAGTATGTATTTTTGGTGGAGTCTTGTTCCGAATCCTATTCCGACTCCGGCTCTGGCAATGTTAGAAATGACTTGAAGTCTTGGTCACACCCGATATCTGTTTGACTATTTTGGTTGCTCTGTCAGCTGCGATTGCTGATGGGTCTTGGACGCATGGCACCTGGCTGAATAGTGATTGGACAGATACCAAGATAGTTATTGTGGCAGTTGCTTTTGTCATCGAAGGGTGGCAAGCTCAACCATTTTGAGTAATGGCTTTTAATGCAAAGTCGGCTCGTTGCAGGAAATCATCAGATCCGACCAGTTGTGTGATTTGAGGATGGACTTCATTGCTCTTCTGAGTCGGTTACATATGGATTAGAGATATGTCATTTCTCATAAGTTAGACAAGTCAAGGGTTGAGTCATAAGTTGCAGAGCAAGTTTGAAGTTGAGAGCTGAAGAATAGAAGGACGCGAGTTCTTGAGGAGGGTTTTGAAATGTATGTTGTAAAAAAATTGTAACAGTGAATCTGAAACTCTCTGGGTGATTGTGAGTTGAACAAACAAGTCTGGATATTGTATGTAATCAATTCATTACTGTAATACAATAGATTTGACTTTGTGTGGTGGGTTTTTTACCTGAAAGGGTTTTCCAACGTAAATACTATGTCATCTTTGTTTGCTTATCTTTCTGGTTTCTCATTGCCATGGTTGTATGCATCTCTATAAGTTTTTGAAACTGTTAGTTTTTTGTTTTTGCTTCTCTCCCCTAAAGTAAAGGTGTTAAGGGAATTTATTCCGCACTGTTGGGTCAGTAGATCTACATTCTTTTCCCTTCAAAGTGGTATTAGAACTTGGCCAGTTCGTGTTATCCTTATTAGGGTGAATTAGTTTTTTGCACTAATACTATTTCAGTGGGAGACTTGCATTATTAAACTTGTTTTTGTTGTGAGATGGCGAGTACATCTGTTAGAATAGATATTGAGAAGTTTAATGGTAGCAACTTTGAGTTATGGAAACTCAAGATAAAATACTTGCTTGTGGATAGAGACCTCTAGATTGCAGTGTCTGGAACTAAGCCACAAACTATGACCCAAGAAGATTGGGATCTTGCTGATAGAAAAGCAAGAGGATTGATAAGACTGAGTCTAGCCGATTTTGTGCTCCTGAATGTTCATGAGGAAACGTCTGCAACTGCTTTATGGAAGAATCTTGGTGATATTTACCAAGGAAATTCCCTGGTAAATAAGTTGTTCCTGAGAAATAAGTTGTACTCCTTGAAGATGGACGAAGGTGCATCTATTGCAGACCATCTGAACTCATTTAATATGAGTGTTACTCAGCTGACATTTGTAGGTGTAAAGATTGAGGAGGAGGATCGTTGCATGCTCCTGTTGTGTTCATTACCTGACAGCTGGGATCATCTTGTGATGGCTATTGGAAGCACAACCATTGCTTTCAAGACTGATGATGTGGTTGCTTCGCTTCTATCTGAAGAAATGCAAAGAAAATCTTCTGAGATGGCCAAAGATGCTCTTTCTGTTCGAGGAAGAACAAAGGAGAAAGGCAAGAAGAAAGACAACAAGTCGAAATCCAAGTCTAAAGGGAGATCAAATTCTCCTGGTAAAAAGTTCAAGGTAAAGCGCTGGAACTGTGGGCAACTTGGTCATATCAGGAAGGACTGCAAGGAGAAGAAGAAGAAGAATGTTTCTGACAACGAATCTTCTCAAAGTGATGCAGATGCCTTCATTGCAATAGCCTTAACAACTCAAGCATCAGTTGATGTTTGATTAGTTGATGCAAGTGCCTCTTTTCACATGATATCCAATAGAGATTGGTTCTCAAAGTATGAGAAGTATGATGGTAGAAAGGTATACTTGGCAAGTGATTCAACGTTGGAGATTGTTGGTGTTCTTCACATCCTAGGTTTGGCTCGAAATCTTCTTTCTGTTAGTAAGTTAAATGATGCTGTTGTAGAAGTTTCTTTTTCTAGTAAGGGATGTAGAATGAATAGAGGTGCAATGGTGTTAGCTAAGGGTGTTCGTACTGGAACTCTGTACAAGCTAGATGCACGACCTGTTCTTTGTAACAGTGCCTCTGTAAAGTCATGTAATTCTACACCTATAGAGAAAGATGAAGACTCTTCACTATCTACAAATGATTTGGAGGTAAAACTCCCAGCAGAGAAGACTATGTTACGGCATCATAGACTTGGTCACATAGGTGAGAAAGGTTAAAAAACCTTGTAGAAGGGCTTGATGATTGTAACCTTGAGTTCAATTTCTGTGAACATTGTATCTATGGAAAGCAACACCATGTTTCTTTCTCCTCCAGTCCTCACAAATCTTTTGGTATACTGGATTATGTTCATTTTGACGTGTTTGGTCCAGTTAATGTTCCTTCATTATCAAAATCTAGATATTATGTTTCTTTTATTGATGACTGTTCAAGAAGGGCATTTGTATACTTTCTTAAAAGTAAATCAGAAGTGTTTAGTCGGTTTAAAGAGTTCAAATTTTTGGTAGAAAATCAAACTGGAAGGAAAATAAAGTGTTTAAGGATAGACAATGGAGGCGAGTTTTGTTCTACAGATTTTGAAAAGTACTGCACTGATCATGGAATTAAAAGGCATAAGACAACCCCCTACACTCCACAACAAAATGGAGTTGCTGAAAGGTTGAACAGGACACTGATGGAAAAGGCAAGGAGTATGCTGAGTGGTGCTGGTCTGGAGCAAAAGTTCTGGGCTGAGGCTATTGCTACAAAATGTTATCTGATTAATAGATCTCCTTGTTCAACGCTTATTGATAAGACACATTTGGAAGCGTGGTCAGGTAAGAAACCCTCACTAAGGCATGTTCAGGTCTTTAGCTGTGAGGCATATGTTCATGTGCCAAATGAAAAGAGATCAAAGTTGGATAACAAGGTTGTGAAATGTATTCTCATCAGCTATGGAGTTGGTGTGAAAGGATACAAGCTTTGGAACCCTGTTACTGAGAAGGTTTTGTATAGAAGAAGCATGATATTTCGTGAGCTGAAACCTCTAGTAAGTGATCAACAGCTTGAGACAAATCAGAGTGACAAGAAGAAGAATGCAGTTGAGATTCTCCAAACTCCAGAAAGGGAAGAGCTGCATGGTGTACCTGAGATTGAGGAGAGCTCAAGCAGCTCTGGAAGTTCTGATCATGAAGAACAACCTCAGCCTCTAAGGAGATCTACACAAGAAAGAAGGCAACTAGAAAGGTATGGTTTCTCTATGTTAGATTCAAATTGTGCTTATGCCTTATTTAACAGCACTGATGAGCCTAGGACTGTGAAAGAAGCAATCAGCATGGTTGATTCAAAGTCTTGGCTGGAAGCCATGAATGAGGAGATGGATTCCTTGAAAAAAAATGATACCTGGAAGTTGGTACCACTGCCTAAAGGGTGAAAGCCTATTGGTTGCAAGTGGATATTCAAAAGGAAGACAGGCCTTGATGGCAGTGTGGAGAAGTATAAGGCACGACTGGTTGCAAAGGGTTTTTCCCAAGTTGAGGGAATTGATTATGGAGAGATCTTTTCCCCTGTAGCAAAGATGACATCCATCAGATTTTTATTGTTATTGGCAGCTGTGTATGACTTTGAAATTGAGCAGATGGATGTGAAGACAACGTTTCTCCATGGTGAGCTAGAAGAAGAAATCTTCATGACCCAGCCTGAGCATTTTGTTGAAAGAGGTAAACAAAATCTGGTTTGCAAGTTATATAAATCTCTCTATGGTCTAAAGCAATCTCCTAGAATGTGGTACCAGAAATTTGACACATTTATGTTGTCAATTGGGTTTGTTAGATCAAAATCTGATCATTGCATTTATTATAAATGTGAGAATGATCATGTGCTTATTATTACTCTGTATGTGGATGACATGTTATTCATTGGTAATAACAAGGCAATGATTTATGACCTTAAAACAAAGTTGTTTGCTAAGTTCAAAATGAAAGATCTTGGAGCAGCAAGGTACATTCTTGGGATGGAGATAACCAGGGATAGAACAAGCAAAAATATTTGGCTCAGTCAGAGTAAGTATGTGAAAACCATTCTAGTTTGGTTCAGCATGACTGATTGCAAGCAGCTAGTTGTTCCAATCATGCAAGGATTGAAACTATCTGCTGAAGACTGTCCAAAGTCTGCTACTGAGATGGAGGACATGACCAGTGTGTCTTATGCAAGTGCAGTAGGTAGTTTGATGTATGCTATGGTCTGCACAAGACCAAACATTTCCCAAGCAGTGGGAGTTCTAAGCCGTTTTATGGCAAATCTAGGGAGATCACATTGGGATGCTGTAAAGAGAGTGTTCAGGTATTTGAAGGGTACTTCAAATTATGCTTTGTGTTACCATGAAAATATGGTTGCATCACAAAGGGATCTTTGCATTCAGGGATATGTTGACTCTGATTGGGCAAGGGAAATTGACAACAGAAGATCCACCAGTGGATACACTTTCATGCTTAATGGTGGAGCAATCAGTTGGATGAGCAAGCGACAAGCTGTAGTTACTTTATCCATGACAGAGGTAGAGTACATGGAAAAAACTCATGCTTGCAAGGAGGTAGTGTGGCTGAGGCGTTTGTGTTCAGACATTGGATTTAATGTTGAGCAGATTTCAATCTGCTGTGATAGTCAAAGTGCCATTTGTTTGGCAAAGAATATGACCTTTCATGCCAGGACCAAGCACATAGATGTGCAATATCACTTCGTAAGGGATATGGTTGAAGATGGCAAGGTAAGTATGGATAAGGTTGACACCTTGAAGAATGTTGCAGATGCCTTGAAAAAGCCAGTTAGCATAGACAAGTTCAGATGGTGCACAGAATCGATGGGGCCTTGGGACCTATGATAAATAGTAAGGTTTGATGTTTTGAGGAAGCTGAAAGTGTTCACCAAGTGGGAGATTGTTGAGAAATTATGTCTCAACTTCCAGCTTGAAGTCCTCGTTTTCATGCCCCAGTGATTTTGTGTTGTTTGCAAAGTTCTAGCAGAGGCGGAACCAGGATGGAACTTGGCATTGTTCTGTTTGCCTAAGTTCTGGGTCTCTGGCAGAGGCGGAACCAGGATGGAACTTGGCATGGTTCTGTTTGCCTAAGTTCTGGGTTTTGGTTCTCGTTCCTGCTCTGAATCCGCTTCCTACCGTCTATTTCTTCTCGCTTCGTTTCGCAGGTTCTGGCGGAGGCGGAACCAGTTTTGGAAGTTGGCAATGTCCATTTGCTAGGTTCCTGTTTTTGTTTCTGTTCCGACTCTGGGTCTGACTCCTGCTTTTACGATCCAGTTCCTCTGGATGTTTGGATTCTCCTCAGAGTGTTTTCCTCCTTCTTGTCCTAGTTTTGGATTGTTGTTTCTTGCAATTGGCAGAGGCAGAACCGAAACTGGATTGGTTCCTGATCTTGGACTTTTTTGGTGAAGTCTTGTTTTCTGTTCCTATTCTGACTCTGACTCCGACTCCGATCTTTTGTGTTCCCGTCTTGGTTTGACCCCGGGTTGACTTACCCCGGTCAGAACTATTTTCGATGAGTTCCCCTTTGCCGTGGGCGAACGTGGAACAGAATTGGTTCCAGAACCTGTAATTTCGGTGGAGTCATGTTTCGACTCCAGTTCCATCTCCGACTCTAACTCCGGTAGTATGTATTTTTGGTGGAGTCTTGTTCCAACTCCTATTCCGACTCCGGCTCCGGCAGTGTTAGAAATGACTTGAAGTCTTGGTCGCACCCGATGTCTGTTTGACTATTTTGGTTGCTCTGTCAGCTGCGATTGCTGATGGGTCTTGGACGCATGGCACCTGGCTGAATAGTGATTGGACGGATACCAAGATAGTTATTGTGGTAGTTGTTTTTGTCAATGAAGGGTGGCAAGCTCAACCGTTTTGAGTAATGGCTTTGAATGCAAAGTCGGTTTGTTGCTGGAAATCTATCAGATCGACCACTTGCGTGATTTGAGGATGGACTTCATTGCTCTTCTGAGTCAGTTACATATGGATTAGAGATATGTCATTTCTCATAAGCTAGACAAGTCAAGGGCTGAGTCATAAGTTGCAGAGGAAGTTTGAAGTTGCGAGCTGAAGAACAGAAGGACGTGAGTTCTTGAGGAGGGTTTTGAATTGTATGTTGTAAAAACATTGTAATAGTGAATGTGAAACTCTCTGGGTGATTGTGAGCTAAACAAAGAAGTTTGGATATTGTATGTAAACAATTCATTACTGTAATACAATAGATTTGACTTTGTGTGGTGGGTTTTTTACCTGAAAGAGTTTTTCCACGTAAATACTGTGTCATCTTTGTTTGCTTATCTTTTTGGTTCCTCATTGCCATGGTTGTATGCATCTCTATAAGTTTTTAAAACTGTTATTTTTTCATTTTTGCTTCTCTCCCCTAAAGTAAAGGTGTTAAGGGAATGTATTCCGCACTGTTGGGTCAGTAGATCCGCATTCTTTTCCCTTCAAGGGGCACCCTCCATTATATGATGGATCTAGAACGGGGTTAGAGGTCGAGACTTGGCTCATAGACTTGGATAGGTGTTTCGCCATGCATCCATATGGCAGTAACACCAGAGCTCATTATGCCATTATGTAGTTGAGAGGATTTGCATCCACTTGGTGGAGATTAGAGCAGCACAAGCTCCATATTGACATTCACACTGCATCATGGGAGATCTTCATAGAGAGATTCAGAGCTCAGTTTTTATCTGAGCATCGGTGTCAGCGTCAAGGCGATGAGTTCCATGCCTTGTATCAATTAGCATTATTTGTTGAGTAGTATGAGTGTTGTTTTTACGAGCTCAAATAGTATGCAGGGCTTGGTGACAACGAAAGCATGTTGATACACCATTTTTTCAGGGGCTTAAATGCCCATCTCAGCGGTGGTGTGAGGGTTTTCAAACCTAAGACCATGGAAGTGGCAGTAGAGAAAGCACGCCTGGTTGAGGAGAATCTGAGAATGGCACTTGGAGGACATATGAGTGCTCTAGTTGGCAGTACTGCAGTGGCAGGATCTAGTGTTAGAGGAGGACAGTCTTAGGGAGGTTTACCTCCTAGGTCCTAGTAGAGGCCATCTCAGGGTGGTCAGCAATAGCAGGTATCGTAGGGGAAACGTAAAGGTTTCCAGCAGAGATAGGGAGATAGGAATTGGAGGCATGTGAAACAATCCAGCTTTGAGCAGCCAGCACAGAGTTCGCAGTCTACTTTCAGGAATAGTGCGCAGCAGTCTAGCGCACCATCTGGAGGTAGAGGTTTTGGCAGAGGCATAGAGTGTTTTGCATGTGGCCAGCAGGGTCACATGGCTAGAGGTTGTCCCAACAGGGGCACGACTGGGTTTTCGTAGGGACCAGCGGTGTTTGAGCTGACAGTTGGTGATGCAAGTAGAGGGCATTGAGTGTGTGCAGCGGTTGATAACCGCTACGCAGAGCATCGAGGCATGGTCATCGAGACTTATGGTATGTTGATGGGTAACCCAGTTACCATTTTATTTGATTCAAGAGTGACAGACTCCTTCATTTCTTCATCAGTCATGTCGCAATGTAGACTAGGTGTAGTAAGGCAAGGCGATAGGTGGCAGGTAGAGCTAGCTTTGGGTGTGAAGTCGCATTGCATTCCCTTGTGCTAGAGTGTAGGTTGGAGATTGGACCTCTTTAGACTGCGATGGACCTTCATGTTTTTCCTTTGGGTTCTTATGATATCGTCATAAGGATGGATTGGTTAGAGGCACATAGTGCGGTCTTGGATTGTCGACGCAAGTCGATTCGATGCATTGAGGCATCTGGTAGAGAGGTAGAGATAGTGGGAGTCCTGAGGCCAATTTCTTTGAGGGTCATCTTAGCTATGCAGTTGAGAAGGTGTGTGCATCAGGGTTGCCAGTTGTTTGTTGTCACAGTGGATGACTTGGATCTAGGTAGTGGAGAAGAGAAAGTCTCTCTTGATATCCACCCCATCCTTCAGGAGTATTCCGATGTCTTTCCCGACGAGATTCCAGGGATGCCACCTCAGAGGGATATTGACTTCAAGATTAATCTTATACCTGGTTCACAACCCATCTCTCGAGCTCCCTATCGTATGACTACCTAGGAGTTGAAAGAGCTTCATTTGCAGCTTGAGGAGTTGTTAGAGAAGGGCTTCATTCACCCTAGTGTTTCACCATGGGGAGCACCAGTCATCTTTGTGAAGAAGAAGGATGGTTCACTTCGGTTATGTATTGATTAGCGATAGTTGAACAAAGTGACCATCAGGAACCGATATCTACTTCCTAGGATCGATGATCTCTTTGATCAGGTCAAGGGTATCACCATCTTTTCGAAGATTGATCTTAATTCTGGATATCATCAGCTTTGCATCTTTGACTCTGATATTCATAAGACAGCGTTTCGAACACGGTATGGTCACTATGAGTTCACAGTAGTACCATTCGGGTTGATGAATGCACCTTCTATGTTCATGAGTCTGATGAATGGTGTATTTCATACATACCTAGACAAATTTTTCCTTGTGTTCCTTGATGAAATTCTAATTTATTCCAAGACTATGGTAGAGCATGAGGAACATTTGCGGCAGGTATTGCAGTGCTTACGAGATAATCAGTTGTTTTCTAACTTGTTGAAGTGTGAGTTCTTCAAATCTGAGGTACAGTACCTTGGGCATGTCATCTCAGGGAAAGGTATTTCAATGGACCCTACAAAGATCCAAGTGATCTCAGATTGGCCTGCACCCATGAATGTGGCAGAGATACGTAGCTTTATGGGGCTAGCAGGTTATTATAGATGCTTTGTGTAGGGTTTTTCGAGGATAGGTTATACTATCACTACCCTTCAGAGGAAAGGGAAGAGGTTTGAGTGGTCCGAGAAGTGCGAGGCAACATTTCAGAACCTTAAGGAGATGTTGACTAGTGCACCGATACTTGCTATACCAGATCCAAAACTCAAGAACCATGAGCTGAACTATCCCACCCATGATCTTGAGTTAGTAGCAGTTGTACATGCATTGACAAGATGGAGGCATTTCCTTCTTGGCCATAGGTTTGAGCTGCATAGTGATCACAGGAGTGTGCAGTATATCTTCACGCAGCCCAACCTTAATGCTAGGTAGAGGCGTTGGATGGAGTTCCTTTGTGAGTACAACTTTGAGGTGAAGTACATCCAGGGGAAGGAGAATGTTGTAGCGGATGCACTCGGTAGATGGAGACATGAGATATCCGAGTTGACTCTAGTTGTGGACTTACAAAGTCAGATTCTTTCTGCCCTTCCAGCAGATAGTTGGTACCAAGATGTCAGGATAGTGATAGAGGCAGGTAGACCTCTTGAGGGCAGACATTCAGGATATACTCTAGATTCACATGAGTTATTGAGATACATAGGACGCATATACGTTCCTCCTTCAGATGGTCTTCGTACCTTGGTCATGACTGAGGCACATCGAGCACCTTATTCAACCCATCTTAGGGTGAAGAAGATGCATGCAGATTTGCGTCAGTTGTACTTTTGGCCAGGAATGAAGTGAGATATCATGGATTTTGTGTCACGATGTCTAGAGTGCCAACGAGTTAAGGTTGAACACTAGCATCCAATAGGCCTCTTCCAACCGTATTTAGTACTAGAGTGGAAGTGGGATATAATCTCATTGGATTTCATTGTTGGTTTACCCAACTCTTCGAGATGACATGATGCGATAATGGTGATAGTTGATAGGTTGACGAAGGTGGCACACTTCTCACCTATGTGCTCATCCTACACCACATCATCCGTAGCTAGAGTGTTCATGGAGGATATTGTGAGGTTACATGGTATTCCACTTTAGATTATCTTGGACAGGGATCCAGTGATTACTTCATCTCTTTTGGACATCCTTGTAGCATGCGATGGGGACATAGTTGAACTTCAGTTCAGCTTATCACCCCGAGACAGATGGACAGACCGAGAGGGTTAATTAGATCCTTGAGGATGTGTTACGTATGTATGTGATGGACCAGCAGACACGATGGGAGGATTATCTCTATTTGGTAGAGTTTGCTTATAATAATGGTTTCCAGAGTTCCATTGGTATGCCTCCATTCTAGGTATTGTATGGGAGACCATGTCGTACCCCTTTGAGTTGGGATCGACTAGAGGACAGGATAGTATTGGGTCCTGAGATGTTGCAGGACATGGAGCAGTAGGTGGATAGGATTAGATAGCACTTGGTGGCAGTGCAGGATAGGCAGAAGAAGTATGCGGATGCGCATAGAGTGGATCGTCAATTTGTTGTAGGTGATAGAGTCTTCTTGCGGGTGCATCCGTGAAAGAGTCCCAACCATTATGGGAAGGGCTCTAAGTTGGCGCCTCGCTTTGTCAGAACTTGTGAGATACTCGAGAAGATTGGTCCTATTGTTTACCATCTTGCTTTACCGCCCAGTCTCTCGCGCATTCATGATGTTATTCATGTTTTAGTTCTTCGACCATACCATCCAAACATTTCTCATGTCCTTGATTGAAATGCATTGCAGGTAGAGGATGGGCGGCTGGCTTTGGAGCTCGTGGCCGTTGTGGAGTGCAGAACGCTCACCCTTTGAGGGCGAGGTATTGATCAAATTAGGGTTTAGTGGGATCCTAGGGATGACACGTCATCCACATGGGAAGATGCAGCAAGAATGAGGATACTTTATCCCTATTTGTTCACAGGCTTCTAAGAGTAAGCCTGACCCTTGGGGGGGAGGATGTAATACCCCTCCATTTTGATCTAATGTGCAAACTTTTTTGTTTCCTCTTTATGCTTTAGTTTTGTGTTGTACTTGGACTATGTACTTAGTTATAGTTGATCACCATTTTATCGTGATGTATCTTGATGTGATGATACTATATTTTGATGTGATTATTATGGCATATTTGGAATTAGCATAAGTGTATATTTAATTTATGTTGTTTCAAGCTTTTGATTATGCTGCTATGTTAGATGCGTCAGTTAGAACTACTGTATTGGTGAAGAGGACGGTATCGCATCACTCGCTTGTGAGTGCCCTACGATCTTGTGATTTCCTCTTCACGGTGTGCCTTATTTATGTCATATTATTGCATGTAGATATATTCTTTGTTCACAGGTTGACAAGTACAAGACATCGACTCCACCTGGTTTCACAAGTTCGAGCGTGTCCAAGGCCCAATGACATTTGATTGGGAGATAATAGCTAGGATTCCATGTTGAGTTGTCACCCTAGTCGTAATGTGTGGTCAGACATAGTGTGATCTAGTTGTTCTATTTGACTGGTTTTAGTTTATTTGGAGAGTTAGAATAATGTTGGAATTGTGATTTAATTATTGAGTAATTTAATTTAATTAATTTAATATTTAATCTTATGGTAGATTTATTTATTAATTGATTAAGTTATTTACGTTGAAATGATTTATATTATCTATTTTGGAAATGCATGCAAATTGGAGTTGGAATTGAAAATTATGAAAATGAATTAAAAGTCAATTTTGAAGTTTGAAAATTCAAAAATTAAAAAAAAATAGATATTTCCTATTTTCTGTTTTCTAGAATTTATGAGGGTTGTTGTAGGATTTTGGAAGGATTTTTTGGTTATCTTTGAATTTCTTCACAAATCTTAAAAAATGGAGTTTTTGGGGAGAAATTGAGAAGAGAAGGGAAAGATTGCTAAAATTTTGTGGGTTTGGAGAAAAAGCTCAAAGAATTTGTGGAGCTTAAGAGGGTTTCATAGCATCATCAAGATCTTCATCATACTCCAAAGGAATTAGGTTTCATTCTTGTTTTTTTTGTTTTATTGTGCTTTCAAATTTTGTATAAGTTTGTTTAATTTGGAAACAAGGAAATTCTTGTTGCAACTATTATTTTCAGTTTGTTTGTTCTCAATTTTATTCCTCAAATTGTTGAGTTCATCCTTATTTGAATGAAAATTAGGTGTATATGCACATATATACTTCATATATTTATATATTTGTTTAAATTTCCTTTTTGTAATGTTATGCTGACAAAATTTTATTAATTTTACTAGATTGTGAATTTTAGCCCGGTTATTTTTTTTTAGGTTCTGGTTTTTTTGAAAAAAAAATAAAAAATGACAGTCATTAGTTTAAGTTTTTGATGGGGAAACACGCCCAGCACGACCTCCCCGTCTGCAGCCTGGGTGGATGTGCATCACGCGACCACCACCAGTGGTGGCCGGCACTATCGCCCGTGCCTTGCGCGGTGTTTTCTTCTGCCACTCCTCCCACAAGTCAGTGGCCCCACCTCTTGCGGTCACTGTAAAACAAGCTGTTGTCGCCAACTGGTTAAGCAGTAGCCAACGCCGACCCTTCCTCCATCTGACCTCGACACGAACTCCAAGGTTTTTGCGATCCAACCCTAAGGGTTGGCATGTGAACCGAGACAATGTCCTTGGCCCTTTCCAAAATATAAAATAATAATAAAATTTTAATTTTATTTTAAATATTATAATATTTTAATATTATAATTATTATAATATTTTAATATTATAATTATTATAATACTTTAATATTAAAATTTATTATTATTTTTATTATTATGTTTCACCATATTGTTTAAATAGATTTAATATTTTAATATTATGACTGTTATAATATTGAAATTGTATATGATGGAATGATGTTATTATTCTTTATAATATTATGGGAAATTTTTTTAAAACAATAGATATAATGTTAATGTTAATATTAACATTTTGAAAAGGATTATTTTATTTTATTATTGCATTATTTAAATGGAGAATATAGTTTTGTATTAGAAAATGAGTTTAATTAATTGTGGAATCAATATTTTAT
Source organism: Sequoiadendron giganteum (assembly GCA_007115665.2). NCBI lineage: Eukaryota > Viridiplantae > Streptophyta > Pinopsida > Cupressales > Cupressaceae > Sequoiadendron > Sequoiadendron giganteum. The sequence continues at coordinate 134,336,489 of CM021107.1, forward strand.
TTAATCATGGGATTCAATTTGTTGATGGATTGGTAATTATTTCTGGCATTCAAATGTAATGTAGAAATTTATGGTTAGTATTATTTTCCCTTATTTGAAATGACGTTTTGTTTAATTTCATTCATTTAATGCACCATTACTGAATGTTATTAAGGAAATGGGTTTAGTGAACCCAAAGTAGATCGGATTCTTGTCTTGGTATTGATCTACGTGTGTTATCATTTGGGAAATGTGGGTTTTAATATTTAACAAGTCTTCCAGTTGGGATTTCAATCTGTGGGTTGTCGTACTATGTAGTCAACCATAGATAACCTTGGGTAGTGTGTTTAACCAGTTTGTTCCCCGGTTATCACGAACAGGAGTGTGTTGACTGTATGTCATGGTTAGAGATGTGGTATCCTTATGTCGGACTTGTATACCCTTGGGTTGTGGAGTTGTTCCACGCATCGTCTTAGAGGAGTGGCTTATAACGAGGGCTGACACACGAAGTGGTGCCAGGATAACTCATTGTAAATTAGTTGATCCAGTGATAATTAAATTAACTGATTAGAGCATCCTATAGTATCAAACATTTAATAAGATAATTATGCCTCGCTCATGAACACAAGGGCTTGTACAGACTTGGGTTGAGATGGGAAGGCCTGGAATGGAAAGATCATTATCTTGTCTCTACAAAAGATCATTGACTCCGCATTGGTTTACATGAGGGGCCGAAAGTCGTTAGAGGTTACCAGGATAACCCGAGATGGGGGCCGAAACCTAGGAAGACTCACCAGGATAACCCATGTAACATTCTGATGACACTTCTCCTAGGTCGACGGTATGTTCGCAGCAGTGATGCAATTGATTATGTAAATTCTGGAAGCATTGTCACCTTGTGTCAGTGATGTCACTGTATTTATGTCGGTATGGTTATGTTAGCCTATGTCTAGAGGTAGACGTCATTGGATAGATATTCTGGTTACTATCTCCTAGCACGAGGGGTGGAGCTTTGGGTTCCACTTGGTTGGGTGGAACATGCACCTTACTCCATTGGATTTTCTCCTTGTTCGTGTGGACAAGACTTCCAGTTGGAGAGCTCGTGGTTTCAGTTGTAGTCCTTACTTGTTATCTTTTCCATTATTCTTGAGATTATTACCCCTCTTGTTATCGAGGTGGAATTTGTAATTGTAACTCTATTTTATTGGACTTGCCTCATTCGGGGAATGAGTGATTGTAACCTTATTGTTAAACAAATGGATTAATGAAATCGAAAGTTTTATCTTATGCTTGTTGTTATTTCATCTTACTTGGAATGTATGCATTAATTTATTAATTAAATAATTGTCATAGTTTATATTCATTTTTTTTGTTGAGGTTCTATATAACCTTTGTCTCGTAACCTTAGAGGTTGTTGGCATTAGTTAGTGAACTTACTTATTATTTATCCTTTAAAAAAAAAAATATTCCGTTTAAGTAGTTAAATGCAACTTCCTCTAGGGTTGTGTGGCGGGGCGTTACATGTATATATATATATATTTATATTTGAATAGTATTCTCATATATGAAACATAGTGTTTGAAAAAGGAGAGAATTGAATGTGTTTACCTATGCAAATTAAAAGGATTGATAGACATTTAATTGGGACACTTGATAAGGAAAGATTAATTTACTTACACTTAAATAATAATGAGTTTTTGTAATGTGAAATTAGACTCTTTTGGTAAACATGTGTATTACATGTTTTGCAAAATTGTGTGTTGCTCTAGTTGTAAACTCACCATGTGGATTCGTTGTTAGGTGAAGTTGTGTTGATTATTTCAAAGTGGGTATTCATGGTTATTGTTCTTGTGAGAATAATTGTGTACATGATTAGTTTTTTTCTAGAGGCTAGGGGGAAGTTTTCTACTTGATGATTCTATGATGGTTCATTTTTAGATGGTTGTTTATGTATTGAATGAGTGCATGATAGTCGTTAGCCTTGCACGGTATATTCACCGATGTGGTTGGAACTTGTGTGCAGGAAGGGTTATGCCTCACCTTGTTGTTTATGTTAATGAGATTTTGTGAACTTGCAATTGGATTTGATCTTTTGATTTATTTGGGTCTCCTAGTTGTCAATAAGGGAGTGGCTCTCAATGGGGGCCGATGCACAAAGTGGCGTCAAGGTAACCCATGTGGTATTTTCTTAATTAAGTGATAACCTAAAACGAATTAGGGGATGAGGTAGTACTACACTAATCAAGATAAGTGAATGCCTCACTCATGGCTCAAGTGCTCATTTAGGCTTGAGATGAGTTGAGAAGGTCTGGAATGGCAAGATCAACTACCTCATTCTCATGAGAGGTATGTTGATTTTGCATAGGGTTTTATGGGGTTCGGAGATTAGTAGAGGCTACCAAGGTAACCAAGGATGGGGGTCGGGGCCTAGGAAGATCTACCAGGGTAACCCATAGCAAACTATGTGATGATACTCCTCCTACGACAACCTAGTATTCGGTTGTCTCTTGTCTCCGTTTTACATTTGTGTACCTCTGGAAGTGGTGTTATTGTCTTTTGATGTTATACTTTACTTGTACATTAGAGTCATGTTAGCCTTGTGTCATCTTTTGCCTCTTGACTATTGTGGTGGGACCTTAATGCTATCTCATAGCACAGGGGGTGGACCTTAGGGTTCCAGATGGTCGGGAGGAACGTGCCTTGTACTCCATTGGGTTCCCTCACTTTGTTTGTGTTCATGATACTACTCTTGGTTGTGAAGACTTCTACACTTGTTCCAATTCATGAGGATTATATTTCATGTACTTGTATTATACCATAAATCTATTGTATCATGTATTATGCTTCGGGTATACTCTCATCACCTATGTTTGAGGAGACATTACTATTCTTGATGTAATGATGTAATGGATCAATAATGAAATTCATTGTTGAACTTCACTTGTAATTAGTAAAGTTAATTATATACCTCATTTATATTAGTTAATGAAATTGATTTGAATGCTATCTATTGATGACATGTTATGGTTAATGATGTTGCTTCTAAGACTATGATTTGGAGATATATGTCTTGATTCTGATGATTATTGTAGCCATTGAACCTTTGAAGGCATCGATTTGGATCGACGGGTACTCAAGATTTGATATCTTGAGGAGTGACTTCCTAGAGTTTAGGTATCTTGAGGAGTCACTTCTAAGGATATCATATCTTGAGGAACTTCTTAGTGCATCAAGATACTTGAATGTGGTTCGAGATGGTAGATCGTAGTCTTGTTCTGAATTAATTGACATAGCTTAGCTTTATGTATGTTTAGATGTGTTTATCATCCTTGTTATTTTCTCTTGAAATGAAATATTGTACTCTCTCTTGTAATGGCCAATGTAAATGATGATGATCATTTCATATGTTAGTTAATTAAATGGTCTTTTATATTGCTTTATAGATGACATGATATGAATGATTTATATTAGTTGATCTTTTAAATGAAATAGATTAATTAAAAATTTGTATGTTTAGTTGAATTTGTTTAATGTAAGGAATTATATTCCTTGTTGATTTGAGTAATGGTAATCTAGTAGCGTAGTCACATGCCTTAGAGGAATTAGGTTAGAATACAAGTTATTCTTTCATTTGTAATCTTTAATATGTTTATACTTAAAAAAAAAAAGTGTTTCTAGGTGTTATAGTGTGTTGTCCTCTAGGGTTTCATGGTGGAGTGTTACACATGGTATCTAAGCCCAAGTTCTAACACTAGGTACTCTGGGTATATACAAGAGCCCATTAGGTTATCTTTGTTGCGTGGAATTTTGAAGTTTATGTTTTCCCATGTTGACCTCATTTAACACCCTGAACTTGTCCTTGGTGATGTCTATGTAGGATCATGTATAGAGGTTGGGGTCAAGGTCGGGGATGTAGTAGAGGTTGTGGTGGTGTTTGTGGGGCTAATCACTAAGACTCCCCTCCTTAGATTTCCCATGAGTTTGATCATGAGGAACATCAGGATTCCTAGAATAATCAAGGAGGTGGAGATTATAATTTGGGTCAGCCAGAGTTGGAGGGTGCACAATTGTGTCACTTGAGGAGGTGCTTACCTGTCTTGGTTTGTGATAGGAGGGTGAATAGTTAGTGATTAGAGAGAGGAGAGGTCTCCCAAGAGAAAAGAGGTTACTGTAGAGAAGGAGGAAATTTTAGCTGAGCACATGAGGGATCTTTTGAGAGATTTTCCTCCAAATTTTGATGGGATTGGTAGTGGTTTGGAGGCTGAGACCTAGTTAATTGATCTTAATAGGTGTTTCACTATGCATCCATATGGTAGCAACACCAAGGCTAGGTGTGCTATCATGCACCTTAGAGGTTTTTCTTCCACGTGGTGGTGTTTGGAAGAGTATAAGCTTCATTTGGATATAGATTCAGTTTCATGAGAGATGTTCTTAGAGATATTTAGAGCTCGGTTCTTGTTCGATCATTAGTGGCAGCATCGTGCAAATGAGTTCCATGAGATGAGATAGATGGTGATGTCACTTGAGTAGTATGAGTGGAGATTTTATGAGCTTAAGTAGTATGCTAACATAGATGATGATGAGGGTATGTTAGTACAACACTTTATTAGGGGATTGAATGCTCATATTAATGGGCATGTTTATGTGTTTGAGCCAAAAACCATGGAGGTAGCTATAGAGAAGGCTCAGATAGTAGAGGAGAATTTGGCTATGGCCATAGGTGGTCATACAAGAGTGCAAATTGGTAGTGCACTTGCAACAATTTTTTGTTCTTGAGGTGGCCAGATTCAGACAATAAGCCCCTTTAGGAGCCACCATGCACCCACTAAGGGTGGTCGGCAGTAGCAACACTCTCAGTCAAAACATAAGAACTCTCAACCTCAATAGGGTGATAGGTTTTAGTTTGAGAAAGACAGGAATTGGAGGTGAAACAAGTGTTATTATTATGATCATCTAGCTCAGATTTCATAGTCTACAGTTACTAGGGGTAGTTTTCAGTAGTCTAGTGCACCCCCAGGTGGTAGAGGTTATGATAGAGGTATAGAGTGTTTATCTTGTGGCTAGCAAGGTCATTGCTAGAAAGTGTCCTTAGAAGGGCACATCTAGATTTAGTCAGAGGTCAGTAGCTTCAAAGTCAATAGTAGGGGATGCAGGCAGATCACACAAGGTTTTTGCTGCGATTGAAAATTGTCACACCAAGCATCAGGGTGTAGTGGTCGAGCCTGTAGGTGGGTTATAGGGTAGTAGAGTCTCTATTCTCTTTCACTTCAGTGCAAGATGGTCACGTGATTTCCTATGAGTCACAAACTCAAGGATCATGAGTTGAACTATCCTACACATGATCTAGATTTAGCCACTGTGATTCATGTTTTGACAAGATGGAGGCACTTTTTGCTGGGACATCAATTTCAGCTGCATAGTGATCACCATAGTTTGCAATATATTTTCACGTAACCAAATTTGAATGCGAGGTAGAGACAATGGATGGAGTTCCTCTGTGTGTATGACCTTGAGGTGAAATTCATTTGGGGAAAAGAGAATGTGGTGGCAGATTTTCTTAGTCAACGAAGACATGAGCTTTCAACAGTGACTCTTGGAGTGGACTTTAGGAGTTAGATCCTTACCGCACTTCCTATAGATAGTTGGTATTAGGAGGTGAGGTCTAAGGTGGAGTCAGGTAGAGTTTTAGAGGGTAGATTTTTGGGTTATTCCCTTGAGTTTGATGGCCTTTTGCAGAACTTGGGTCGCATTTATGTTCCTTATTCACGATATCTTTGTACTTTGATCATGTCAGAGGCACATCGAGCACCCTATTCATCTCATTTGGGTGTCAAAAAGATGCATGCAAACCTTCGTCAGTTGTAATTTTGGGCTGGAATGAAGAGGGATATTGCTGATTTTGTGCCATGATGTTTGGAGTGTCAGAGAGTGAAGGCAGAGCATCAACATCCCACAAGTCTTTTGCAGCCCCATCTGGTCCCAGAGTGGAAATGGGACATCATATCATTGGATTTTATTGTTGGTTTTCCTATGTCTTCCCATCGGCATTACGCCATCATGGTCACTATGGATAGGTTGATGAAGGTGGCACACTTCTCTCTTATCTGATCTTCATATAATGCTTCATCGGTAGCTAGAATCTTCATAGAGGATATAGTCAGGTTGCACGGTATTCCCTATAGGATTATCTCAAATAGAGATCCAGTGTTTACTTCAGCTCTTTGGACATCCCTGCATCATGCATTGGGGACCCAATTGAACTTTAGTTCAACTTATCATCTAGATACTAATGGCCAGACCGAGAGGATTAATCATATCCTCGAGGATATGCTTCAAATGTACCTTATGGATCAGCAATCACATTGGGAGGATTATCTATATTTGGTGGAGTTTGCATATAATAATAGTTATCATAGCTCTATTGGCATGCCTCCATTTCAGGCATTGTATGGTCATCCTTGTCAGACCCCGTTGAGTTGGGATCATCTTGAGGACATAGTACTTCTTGGTCCAGAGATGCTTCAAGAGATGGAGCAACAGGTGATTTGCATCAGAGAGAATTTGGTGGCAGCTTAAGATAAACAGAAGAAATATGTAGATGCTCATAAGGTTGACCGCCAGTTTTCAGTTGGAGACCGGGTGTTCCTACATGTGTGACTGCGAATGTGTGATCCATTATGGAAAAGGCTCTAAGATAGCACCACATTTTGTTGGGCCTTTCAAGGTGTTGGATAGGATTGGTCTTGTAGCATACCATCTTGCTTTGGCTCCCAACCTATCGCACATTCATGATGTGTTTCACGTTTCAGTTCTTAGACCGTATTATCCAGATATTTCTCATGTGCTTGATTGGAATGCCTTACAAGTAGAGGACGAGAAGCTGGCTTTAGATCTTGTGGGTGTTGTTCAACACAAGTGACACACCCTCAGGGGTTGAGACATTGAGCAAGTGAGGGTCCAGTGGGATCCTAATGACGAGACTTCTGCTACATGGGAGGATGCATCCAGGATGAGAGAGTTATACCCATATCATTTTTTAGGCTTCTAGGAGTAAGCCTGGTTCTAGGGGAGGATGTAGTGCCCCTCAATTGGCCTTCTATTTCTAATAGTTACTTGATATATTTTGACATTATGATACATTGCTCGATTTTGGACTCATTAGTATGATGATAGTTGATATTGTTTTATCAGTAATGTTTATGCTTATACCATTCTTAGTAGATCAGTTTAATTGATAGAGTGGGTTATTATTGCTATGAGCATTATGTGATCATTGGATGGATGTTCTTACCATGTTATTAGTATTTGATCATTGTGTGTTAATGTATTTTTGTGAAGGGGAACGATGTCACATCTCTCGCTTGCGAGTGCCCTATGACGTTGTGATTTTCCCTTCATGGTGTGTTTGATTGTTTGTCTATGTACATGTTTGACCGTGTGGTTTGTTGTAGGTTGTAGGTAGTAGGCATCAATTCCACTTGAATTTCTAGGTTTGAGCGTACCTTATAACCAATGGAGATAGTTTATTTGGAGATAGCATTGGGTTCCCCTATGTTAAGCCATCATCCTTTACGAGGATGAGTGTTTGTTTACTGTTCCTTGTTATGTGGTCACATCGAGCTGTTTTGTCGATGTTGGTGTCATTTTTCCTTCTGTTTCGCTTTGCAGTCTGGTAAGGCTTGACAATATGTTCATTTGAGTAATGTTCATGACTAGTGCTTTTGTATGATTATTATGTTAAAATAATGATTATCGAAATTAAAATATTGGGATAATTAAAATAAAAACTTGTATACACATTGATGTATTGATTAAATAAAATTTATTAAAGTCCTTATTTTATTTTAATAAATTAAAATTTATGATTTAAAAATAAATATTTAAATGAATATATTAAATGGATGTGATTATGCAAATAAACTATATCAAAGAATAAATTAAATAAACTAAATATTTTAATAGTTAATTTAATTGTGTGTAACTACAAGATATGGTAAGAAAAATGATAAAATAATAAATAATTTAAACAAGCATAGGGAAATATGGATGAGAAATAAAATAAGGGAATAAATGAAAGACCATGTAGTAACAGAGAGTGGAGAAGTATTTAATAATTTAATGAAATCGCTAAAGAAAAGGGGCTTTTTGTTATTCTGGAAAAACTAATTTTGTTACTTTGTCGTGAATATTTTTCTAGCTCTTGAAAGAATTTAATTTATAATGGAACATTAATAATTTGTATCCTCTATGCTTTGACAAAAAAATGATTCAATCGTTCCTATATATAATATCAAATCTTTTACCTGGGAATACAGTTGGAACACATCGCATTAGGGTATATTTTGAATTCCTCTAGCTTCCATCAATCTCCTTAGTATTTGAACCACACTTCACCTGGCACTTATGCTTTGTGATGAGGTGTTCGTTGTTTTGGATCTCTGAGTATTCGAAGGAAATTTAAGTATGTTTTCATTGGAACCTGTTTTATGTTTAGCAAGCGATGCCTATGCCACTTAATAAGGTGTTCGATGTTTTGAAGGAATCTGTAATAAGCTAGAAGATACAGATTGCATATGATTCGATAGGGCTTTTGCCTTTGTTTCTTTATTTAGTTTGTTTATGTTATGAGAGAGCCCCTTCATTCGACATCCTTGGAAATTGATTTTATATGATAGTCCTTTGAATTTTATTAACATAGCCTTCAGTATCCATTGGTTAAATATAAGTTTTAAAAGAAAATAATCAATGTTTCACCATATAATTGATCTTCCTAGAGAAGCTTTTTGTATATCCGTTGAATTTTAGTATGTTGGATGAATACTTATTAACCACGATAGATACAGATATTTAGTATACAATATATATCTCATTGAATTCGTTGTGCTACACATGCTATGCCTAACCGCCGCTTGTGTATCCACATTGGTATTCGAAGTATTTAAAACTATATGTATATGTGTATGCATATGTATATCTATGTACATTTAAGTAATTATGTTTATCTCAGTAGCCCATGCTTAATCATGGTAAACAACATTATTAATATTCTCATATAAATATATATAGGTATATATATATTTATATTTATATTTGAATAGGTATTCTCATTATGAAACATAGGGTTAGAAAAAGGAGAGAATTGAATGTGTTTTACCTCTAAAAATTAAATGGATTCATAGACATTTAATTGGGAGACTTGATAAGGAAACATTAATTTATTTACATTTAAATAATAATGAGTTTGTATAATGCGAAACTAGACTCCTTCTTTGACAAACATATGTATTGCATGTTTTACAAAATTTTGTGTTGCTCTAGTCGTAAACTCACCATGTGGATTTTTGTTAGGTGAAGTTGTGTTGATTATTTGAAAGTGGGTAGTCATGGTTATTTTTCTTGTGAAAATAATTGTGTACATGATTAGTTTGACTTCTAGAGGCTAGGGGGAAGTTTTCTACTTGATGATTCTGTGATGGTTCATTTTGAGATGGTAGTTTATGTTTTGAATGAGTGCATGAGAGTCATTAGCCTTATACAATATATTCACCAATGTGGTTGGAACTTATGTGCAGGAAGGGTTATGCCTCACCTCATTGTTTATGTTAATGAGATTTTGTGAATGTACAATTGGATTTTCTCTTTTCATTTCTTTGGGTCTCCTAGTTGTCAATAGGGGAGTGGCTCTCAATGGGGGCCAATGCACAAAGTGGTGCTAGGATAACCCATGTGCGAGTTTCAGAATTAAGTGATAACCTAAAATGAATTAGGGGATGGGGTAGTACCACACTAATCAAGATAAGTGAATGCCTCACTCATGGCTCAAGTGCTTGGTTAGGCTTGAGATGAGTTGAGAAGGCCTAGAATGGCAATATCAACTACCTCATCCTCACAAGATGTATGTTGATTCTGCATAGGTTGCATGGGGGCCAAAGATTGGTAGAGGCTACTAGGGTAACCTAGGATGGGGTCAAGGCGTAGGAAGATCTACCAAGGAAACCCATAGCAAACTATGTGATGGCACTCCTCCTATGACAACCTAGTATTCCCTTGTCTCTTGTCTCCCTTTTACATTTGTGTACCTCTAGAAGTGGTGTTATTGTCTTGTGATGTTATACTTTACTTGTACATTAGATTAATGTTAGCCTTGTGTCATCTTTTGTCTCTTAACTATTGTGGTAGGACCTTAATGCTCTCTCATAACACGAGGTGTGGACCTTAGGGTTCCACATGGTCAGGAGGAACATGCCTTGTACTCCATTGGGTTCCCTCACTTTGTTCATGTTTGTGAGACTACTCATGGCTATGAAGACTTCTGCACTTGTTCCAATTTATGAGGATTATATTTCATGTACTTGTATTGTACCATAAATCTATTGTATCATGTATTATGCTTCGAGTGCACTCTCCTCACCTATGTTTGAGGAGACATTACTATTCTTGATATAACGATTTAATGTAGTAATGATGTAACTCATTGTTGAAATTCTCTTGTAATTAGCAAATTTAATGACATACCTTATTTATATTAGTTAATGAAATCGATTTGAATGCTATCTATTGATGAAATATTATGGTTAATGATGTTGCTTCTGACATTATGATTTGGAGATATATGTCTTGATTCTAATGATTATTGTAGCCATTGAACCTTTGAAGGCATCGATTTGGACTGAGAGGTACTCAAGGTTTGATATCTTGAGGAGTGACTTCCCAGAGTTTAGGTATCTTGAGGATTCACTTCTAAGGATACCATATCTTGAGGAACTTCTTAGTGTGTCAAGATATCTGAATGTAGTTCAAGATGGCAGATCGTGATCTTGTCCTGAATTAGTTGACATATCTTAACTTTATGTATGTTTAGATGTATTTATCATCCTTGTTATTTTCTCTTGAAATGCAATATTGTACTCTCTCTTGTAATGGCCAATGTAAATGATGATGATTATTGCATATGTTAGTTAATTAAATGATCTTTTATATTGCTTTATAGATGACATGATATGAATGATTTAAATTAGTTGATCTTTTAAATGAAATAAATTAATTGAAAATTCGTATTGTTAGTTGAATTTGTTTAATTTAAGTAATTATATTTCTTGTTGCTTCGAGTAATGGGAATCTAGTAGCATAGTCACGGACCTTAGAGGACTTCAGTTAGAATACGAGTTATTCTTTCATTCTTAATCTTTTATATGTTTATACTTCAAAAAAAAAAAAAATCATTTCTAGGTGTTATAGTGTGTTGTCCTCTAGGGTTTCATGGTGGAGCATTACAATATGTATATATATATATATATATATATATCTTGATTTTCCTATATATTTTTATATGTGCTGATTTTAATATTATTTGATATAGACAGTAGCCATTTAGCATATAAAACCAGAAATTTATATATATAATTGTATATACACATAAAGATATATATAAATATATGCATATACAGATTTAGGTATATATGTATATTTTTATATATTTATATGTATATATGCTTATATATATAATATATATAGTGTGATATAATTGTGTATTATCATTTTGTTGCAAATAAGTTGTTTATTTATCAAAGTAGCTTTTTAATTGTTTTGATTATAATCCTATAGGTCTATGTATATCAAGTATATTAATTAAATTTGAAGGAAAGGATATTGAAGTAATTACATGAAGAAATTATTAAAATAGATAAAACTAATGCATTTTTAAAATAGTGTCTATCTTACATTTTCATAATCAATGTTTTGCTTTTATATGTGATGTTGTGGTTATTGTTGCATTACAAAATTGATTTGTATTATGTAAGTAAAAAGTATGAGTTAGATTACTGTTTTAAATGGGGAACCTTAGTGTCAAGTTGTTGAGGTAGCTTCCAGAGGCTTAGGAGGTAATTGATTGATTTGTTCTCATGATTGTTCTTTGAGATGGTTGGTATTCCACTTGAGATGACTTTGTGCGGGTTTATTTGTTCACTACTTGCTCATTTTATGGTTGGTTATTGTGTGTGTGAGATGGTTCATGCCTCGCCTTATGTGAAATTTCATGTGGTTTTATGAATTGTGAATTTTGGTTTTCCTCGTATGTTTGTTTTGGGGGAGTGGCTCTCAATGGGGGCCGATACACAAAGTGGTGTTAGGATAACCCATGTGATATTTTTCTTAACTCAGTGAAAACCTAACTAATAAACTAAGGGTTTGGGTAGAATTTTACTTTAAATAAGATAATTTGGATGTGTCACCTATTCCTGTAGCACTCATTTAGGCTAAGGATGGGTTGAGAAGGATTGGTTGGAAAGATCAACTTCCTTGACTTCACGAAAGTAAATTTGGTTCTCCATGTGACCCTATGGGGTCGACGCCGAGTGAGAGACTGTCAGGATAACCATAGATGGGGGTTGGCATCTAGTGAGAGATTGTCAGGATAATGCATTCCTGGACCATGTGATGACAATTTTCCCTACTGCAGCCTAGTGTAACCTTGTCTTGTGTTTCCCCGATGTTATTTGCATACCTATGGAAGCGAAGTTATTGTCATGTGAAATTTGGTGTACTTTGTATGTTGGATTCATGTTAGCTTTTTGTGTCGTGCTACTATTCTCTTGAATGCTTTAATGGTGGGACCTTATTTTCATCTCCTAGCATGGGGGGTGGACTTTAGGGTTCCACATGGTTGGGTGGAATGTGCTTTGCACCCCATTGGGTTCCCAATTGATGTTCATGATCATGGATGTTGTACCAGATGCAGAGATTCTAGATCTTGTACCAAACTTGAAGATAGTGTTGATGTTATATAATGTAATCATTTTAGTTGTATCTTAACATGTTTCAAATGTATCCTTGTTTTTGTTATAAGGGAAGCTTTGATGTAAATTTGTAAACAATGTAATGATCTACCCCATGTTTGGGAGGTTGTGTATGTATCCATTGGTTCATATTCTATGTTCCTGAATGGTGTTGCATCTGTGGATATATATATATATATATATATATATATAATTCTTTTAATGCAGTGGATGTAGATGAACTCTTGTTATTAGTTATTTTATGATGTATGTTAGATTAGTTCATTGATAAATTTCATAATGGGGTCATGATACCCTAAAGGACATAGTTAGTGCATATGCGTGTGTAGTTTACATTTTATGTAATTACTAGTATGGTCTTTATGTTGAATAAATTAAAAAAAAAATGTTTCATAATTGTTAGTTGATGTGTTGTCCTTTAGGGTTTCATGGCGGGGTGTTACATGGCATGCTTAGTGGATACACTTGTACCTACTTTCTCTACCTGTGTCATCACCTTGGAAGACACTTGACCTACTAGGGGAAGCCAACAAAGCTTATAAGTGGTTCTGGGCCTACCACCCCTCCATGACCTCGGCAAATCTTGAGTGGGACCCCCACCCCTCCATGGCCCACCCATGCCTTGGGACTGGGTGGAACCTTAAGTGGGATTTCCACCCATCCATGGCCCATCCTTGCCTTGGGTTCCAAGGGTGGATCTTAAGTGGGGATTTTAGGCACCACTTTTCTCAAGCCCTTCCTCCCTAATAGGCTTACAAACACTTAAAAGACAATCTTTAAGCAATCAAATACATTTTCCTTCATCTTTAATTATTTAAGTCAATGTAAATATCATGTCCTAAAACAATCATAAATAGTATAACACTAAAGAAACCATGATCAATTCATAGAACAATTACAATCATGATAATATTAAAGCAAAACATTGCACCATTGATCAGATTAGCAACATCTATTATGTGTATGTAATTCTCAATTAATAAGAAGCAATATTTATATCTTCCAATGGATAGTCCTATCAATATTTCTTTTCTAATGAATGTGAGTAGCATCAAGATTATATAATTTTATAAAAAGATAATACTTTACTTAATATATTAATTAGGGTTTGGCCATTTCAAGGGTGTAGCTTTCCTAATGATTGGACTATGCTTGATTTTACCTAAGATTGCATATTTTGTTTCAAATATATTCGATAGGAACAATTAATGATTATACTCAACACATAATGATGGGGAAAACTCTATTGGACGTTTAAAGGAAATATCTAAACTTACTGCATCAAATATTAAAGCAATCCTATCTCTAGTTGATTCTTCTATTCTAATGTTCAAGTAGCTACTAGTGCCAAGTGAACATATCACCTGAATTGTTGTGTATGCTTCCCTTGTGTAGACTTTCTCAATTTATCTCTCTTCCTCCTTGCTTGTCTTTTTTCCCTATGACTTCCTCATCTATATTTATGTTTGTGAGAGGTCGTGTCTTTTAACCTAGGTTGCAATTTTTAATTGGAGGTATTGTTTCATTATTCACATCAACGATTTGTTTCATCCTTATCATTATCATTATTTGTCTTAAAAATAATAATAATAATAGGAATCACTCCCTAATGAATTTGACCCAGAAGTCAATATTGAAAATGCTTATTGTTAGGTGTTGGTCCATTCCCCTTCAGTGCTACACATGTCAAATGGCATGGCCATGATACTTAGCAATCTAAGGACGAGTAATGTCCAACAAATATCATGTTCAATAAATCAACACTGCGTGAGGATGGTAATGGATAAGGAAAGCTTGTAGATGCTTAGTTAAATATCCTCGTAAGGTCAACTAGTATGGGTATTGATTATTAGTTTGGAGGGTTGTGATAGATAATAGAGGTAGTTGATGCCTTCGATATTAATTATTTATTATAAGTTTTATTATCATCTATTATCTATGTTGATTAAAGTAGTAGTTTGAAATTTCATCTCCTAAATTCATGTCTAATGTTTATTTGAATTTAGTTGCTGATTTACTTTAATTATCATATCATATAAAAATTTATATTTATAGTAATAATGTTAATTTATTTCACATTATAGTTATAATATTATCTCACATAATTATGATAGAAAATATTGAGATTGTCTATATTTCAATATTTATTCAATCTTATTATTTGTATTTCAATATGTTATAATTTAGGGGACATGACAATCCTCCCCTCTCAATTTTTTCCCTCAAGATAAACCATTTTTGTATCCTAGATATCCTCTAAGGTGGAACCTTTAGAAGAGGATTAGGAGTATGACACATATCTATGGAATGTTCTATGAAGAGGGTTTCTATCTTCTTGATAAAGAAACCTCAAGGGTCTCATTTATATATTATAATTCTTATTGGGGAGATTCAGTGGGATAATATGTTCTAGATTTGGAGGGTGTAAGGTTGTCCTCACCACTTAGATTCGCTCTACCACAAAGCTCGATTTTTTTACTGTCTCTTCTTCTTTTTATTGGATACATTTGAGATCCCCTCCCTCATATCTTGTTCTCTTTCTTAGGTGCTCTTCACTTCCTCTCTCGATGATCATTTCTATCTTATGGGCTCGGCCTTTACATTTATGATCATGTCCCCAAGGTCTGTGCCATGTGAAACATCACCCCTTCCTTTTTAAATCTTCCATCACTTGACACATGTGATCATGATACCATTTCATATTATAGTATGAACATTTCTTTCATTAATCTTCCCTTCTCAGCCTTTCTTCATTGTGAGGGGGTTTGGAGGGGGAAGTAAATTTCCTAGGTTTTTCTCTTGGCAAGTTATCTTCAAATTTCATGGCCTTCTGAATGGCTTCATCTAGACAAGTGGATTCTAATGCACTCACCATACTTTTGACTAATCCTCTTAGTCCATCTACGAAAAAATAGGTGTCTCTCTTGAGAAATTTCAGGGACCATGACTACTAGTTTCTGAAACTCAATGGTGTAATTATCTATAGTTCCTTGTTGCCTTACTCGTGTGAGTTCCCTAAAGTACCATTTCAAATGCCTTTGGTCGAATATTTTGATCAATGTTTGAGTGAATTCATCATAGGTGGTAACTTTTGATGACCTTGGGTTATGAGGCCATGGTTCCACCATTTATGGGCCATCTCTAGTAGGTGGAACACGATGAACTTGATGGTATTTTCTTTTTTCATTGGGCTTAAGGATAGGTATGTATCTAATTTTTGTACCCATGAGCGTGTGGTGCTTTTTCCTTCTCCGTAAAAATTGGGGAGGGTGTTGTGCACTTTTGCACACACACTCCACCAGAGGAGGGACCCCCTCTTTGCTTGTCTTTTCTCCCACATCGCTGTAGGATTCACCTTTTCCCCTTAAGGAATAGGTTCCTTTTGAATTTTGGTATGTCACTTCACTTCGAGAAATTCAAGATCTATTTTCACTTTGGGTGCATTATTTGTAACTCTTTGATCTCAAGGAATCATTTAAATCCCTTGCCTTTACCTGATATTCATCTTGAAGAAAAAATTAGCTAAGTGTGGAAAGCATTGAGGGATTTCACCTTAGCTCGGATCTCCTCGGTGATGGGTCATCTCGAAAAATTTGAGGTGGCTCAGAATTCATGCAACTCATCCTTTAGAGAATATGGCCTTGCTTGGATTCCCCAAATCTATCGTCTCGTTGTTTCTCTGAATCCTAGGATGTCATGTCACTCATTTATGATGGGTTTTTGGACTAATTTAATGGGATCTTAATAGGATATTTAGGAGTTATTTGAATGTCATTTTACTATTTTGAACTATTCAAGCCTATAGCATTCAGATAGCCAATTCCTCCTCCTTGATTGGTGATTACATTTGACGATTACAACCCCACTTGTGGATTTTGGATTCCACACAAAGGAGGGAACTAGACACTTTTCTCATGATTTTCACTCCTCAAAGGTAGGGTTTTCCCTCTTTATTTCATAATTTATTGACCTAGGTATGACATGGTATGTTGATTCAATGATTTATTTGGCTTTGATGATGAAACATGTTGGTGAATGTGCATTTTTGGTGATTGTTGGAGCTTTGATGAGTCAAAGTAATTTTTTAACCCGCCCTTTTTTTCTCAGGATTGGGTGGTCATTTCCTCTGCATTAGGGTTGGTCTTGTCATAATCCTCTGTGTAGTGCCACAGGTTAGGGTTTCTTACATCATACATGCCTTAGGGTATTGAGGAGAATCTCCATTGATCTTATGTCGGGGTGGACTCAGTAAGAATATGCATGAAGATGATATGATAATCCCACAAGGATGATAATGTCATATACCCTTGTTATATCCATCGTACCCTTGTTGGCCTGGAAGTTGGTTTTGAAGATGTAAATGAGGTGCTATGGCATGATTTTATAGCCTGTGTTGTGGGATGAGGATGCCAATGTGAATTATTGGGCAAATAATGTCAAACCTTAAACTCTAAATCGATGAAATGAAGAGTTGGCTTACTTAGGTTTTGGGCAGGAATCAAAACTTGAGGAAAGTCTTCAAAGTTCAGCCCATCTCAGGAATTTTGAGGTACCTCAGAACATTTGAGGGTTAATCCTTTGGAGATTCTGGTGTACCTTGAAATCCCTATGTGTGCAATGAAAATCCCCTAGCCTAAAGTGCAAAATGAAAGCAAAATGCAAGGAAGAAGGGACCACAACAACACTTCGGATTAGACCTAGTTGAATCCAAACAAAAATATGAAATGTTATACCTTGCTTTCTTGGATTGACGAGTTGGTGGCCCTTTGATGATGCTTGGTTGTATGCTCCTTAGATGGAAAGTGAGTACAATAATGGAGGTGTGTGTTGAGATGAAGATGGTAGGTGAATGCACTAATGGCTTCAAAATGGCTACAAATGCAAAAATGGCTTGAATGCAAAATGATAGAGTTCTTGTCTCAAATGCTTGTCTAACTTTTTCAACTTGAGGCCAAGCCTCTCTATTTAAAGAAGAACGGATGGTTGAGATTAATCCACCATGGACAAGATGGAGGGTTGCGATGAGTTGAGGACTCACAAGCCCTCACATCTTGCCATGTGGAAGGTGAGATGGAAAGAGGACAAGTGGCATTGAAAAGGACAAGGTACTTGCAAGTACCTTGGTATTGGAGAAGATTTCCTCAAAAAGGAATTACTTGTCCCTATATGGGGCTGATAGTGACAAGTGAGGAATTTTAGAAATTCCTCTCTTGTCACCATGGGGATGGGAGAAGTGGTTGGAGAAATAAATGTGAATTTTTAATTCACATGATTGGAAGTACCCAATAGATAAGAAACGGTCCTCCTAAAGGAGGTCCTTGTCCCATGTGCTTGACGTAACCTATGAGAGGTCATGTGGAAGAGAAATGCATGGGGGGAATAAATGTGAATTTTTAATTCACATGGGGAAGAGGTCAACACCTGATAAGGTAAGTAACTATGAAAGGTTGACTTAAGGACATACCAGAAAAGGTAAGTGATTATATTAAAGTTGTGAAAACAGGTGATTAACTAAATTAATGAAGATTAGAGACAAGTGGCCAAATATGGAGGATGTGACATTAATCCCGATTAAGGATGTGCACATCTTAGTCAAGGGTTAATTAGATTAATCTGGGTTAGAAGAAGGGTTATGGAGGATGGGACAATGAGAGAGAAAGAAAGAATTTAAAATTGAAGAAGATAAATTACTAAATTAAATAAATTGATACATTTATTTAATTGAGAGAGGAAGTGGTAAAAGATAAAGTATTTAATTAAATACTTTTAGAAACCTTAGGGGGAAGGGGAAATATTAATTAAATACTTTTAGAAACCTTAGGGGGAAGGGGAAATATTAATTAATATAGACGAATTAGACGAATAAATGATAGGATTTTGACCATATGGAAGTGGTCAAATTTGGATGTCTACATTTTTCCCCTCTTCGAAATATTGTTGGAATAATGATGTTTCAAAGAAGAATAAAATGTAAATGACTCTATAGAGGAAGCAGCTAGAAAAATATGTCCCAGCATGGGAGAGGTTGAATGAGCTATCCAAATGGAGGGGAGTAAAGGGAGATGCCCCAATCTCATGGGAAAATGACCGAAAAATAGGTATGGATGAAAATGGTAGGGTATGCCCCTTCGAGGGGGCGGTCAGGGAAGAAAAAAGGGCCCCTGGTGACTTCTCGATATGAAGAAATGGAAGATACTGTTTGATAGAGCGCAAAAAATCATGAAGATTGGATTTTGAACGGATTCAAACGAACACATAGAGAGTAAATGGTGGCCCCAGAATGTTAGAGGATTAATTGAATTAAAAGATGATTAAATAAAGGGAAAAAATACCCTTTATTTAGAAAGGAGAAAAAGGGGGGAAAAGTTATAAATAGTAATTTTAGAATTACTATTCCTCATTTGCATAGCTGGCAGTTTGAGGGAGAGAGAGAGAGAAGAGGAGAGGAAAAAGACAAGGAGAGAAGATGTCAGAGGACTATGATGATGACATTATCCACCGAGGAGACGAGGTGCAAAGATTCTACCATGAGTGTGTGGTCCCATGCCAGGTTAGGCCCAAACCCTCCTTTTGATTTTTAGCATTTTTTGATTTATTTTGAAAGTGTAAAACTTGTTAAGAACATGGGTTTGGGGATGGGGGTAGATTAGGAAAATGGGTAGAGAGTGAAAATTGATTTCGCCCACTGGAGAGGGAGAAATGCCAATTAGAGGCATGGGGGAAAGAGGGTTTCATAAAAAAAACCAATAGAAGAAAAGGAAGAATAAAATAGGAATTTTTCCCTTAACAAGCACGATCATTCTCCTACGATGGGTGGCTCCACCCATGCAGGGGCGGTCGTGCCCCTATAGGGGGTGGCCCCGCCCTGGCGGGGGTTGCCCCACCTACATAGGTGCGTCCACACCCCGGTGAGGGGTGGTCCCACCCCAAGGGGCAATCATGCTCCTCAAGGGGGAAGTCGCGCCCCCAAAGGGGTAGTCTCGCCCAAGGGGCGACTGTGCCACCAAAGGGATGGAGGTGCCCCTAAAGGGAAAGCCCCACCCAAGGGGAAATCATGCCCCAAAAGGGCAGATGCGAAGGGTAAAGGAGAGGGAACCAAAAAATGGAAGAAAGGATAGAGTTGGTAGGGAAAGAAAAAAAGGAGAGGAAAGGGGATAACTTAGGAATTATTGTCCAAAGAAGGGAAGAAAAAATTAGTGAGAAGAGCACCCAAGGTCAAGAAACAAAGGAAGGGACTTTATGACTGACAGGTTGTGTTATGTGGTTGCAACAGTTCGATAACTTGCAGACCTGAGAGAGGAGATCAGAGGTGTTAGAAGCGACACAGCGAGCGATGACCAGAGCAAACCATGAGGCCCTATCTCAGGCGGAGTTGTTACACATGTTAGGATATTCGTCTATCAAGGCACATCGAGCGATGTTGATAGCCCTGATTGAGCATTGGGATTCATCAACCTCGACCTTCCATCTCTCGACAGGGGAGATGACAATGATGTTAGAGGACGTGTGGCAGATATTGAGGCTTCCCATAGCATGTCGTTTAGTGAGTGCGACGAGATTAGAGGGGGAGGCATTGGATCAAAATATGTGGGTTTTGTCCGAGCAAGATGATCTGCCCATTTAGAAGAAGGGGTTGGATGTGGATAGATTTTTGGGGTTGAGAGTACCACCGTTGCCACTATACCTATGTGGACTGATCAGCAGGATACTAATACTAGATAGGAGTGAACGATTATGTAGCCTTAGCTACATGGAGGTGATTCAACAGATTGTTGAGGGGAGGGATGGGGAGTTTTCATGGTGTCCATGCATTCTATCTATACAAGGAACTGCATGTGGTATGCTACCGAGAGGGACTCAACATGGCCCATGTGATGTTACTACAGGTGTGGGTGTGGGAGCACATTAGTGTGACCAAGCCCGATGTGGTGAGAGTAAGACTAGAGGATGAGACACTACCGGTGGCATATTGGTACGGTATAGAGTACGACTGGGTGTGGCAGTATCAGGGTTGTGGGGATCTAGATAGATGGAGGAGGCTATTTGATGAGCTCGAGGAGGAGGAGGATATAGTGTGGAGGCCATATATGACATGACACTTTTCCAAGTGGAGGAGGGATGAGGAGAGACATAGAGGACACTTCATGACCCGATGTTATATATTTAGGAAGGAGCTTCAGATAGTGGAGTCACATAGGCTAGACCAAGCGATGAGGTAGTTTGGGTTGATAGAAGATATTTCAGACGAAGCAAAGAGGTTTAGACGAATTACACGAGAGCGACCATGGGGAGAGCCAATTTCATCGGAGTTTTCTAGAGAGCATTGGGAGACACTAGAGTGGGATCTAGTGACCTATCTAGGGAGGACTAGAGGGATGGTAGAGGTAGGGGTGACCATTAGATATGTTACGCCATTTGTGAGACATCGACCCTTACAGATTACATTGAAGGAGCCAATAAGGGAGACATTGGGATTTGGACCAGAGGATGAGGTGAGATTGCTAGGACATAGGAGAGGGAGAGGGAGGGGATAGTCAAGGAGAGAGTCAAAGGAAGGCAGGGCAATAGAGGAGAGGGCCAGAGGAAACCATAGTAGGAGGAGATTGGCAGAGGAGAGTGTTGGAGGCAGGAAAGGCAGCAAAACAATGGAGGAGAGTTTCAGAGGTGGCCATAGCAGGTGGGTAGCAAAGGAGAGATTCAGAGGCAGGTAGAGTAGGAGGATAGAAAAGGAGAGTGTCAGAGGTAGCTAGAGTAGTAGATTAGCAAGAGGGAGGGGAGGGGGATGATGAGGTGGGTAGGAGGAGGAGACAGAGGGTGTGGGTGGAGCCTGAGGAGGAGAGATATCAGGCAGAGGCGAGGGATGAGAGGGAGGAGGTAAAGGTGATGGATATAGGAGATGAGGTGGGGATAGGGGAGATGGATATGGATGTACATGATATTCACCCATTGGCCATGATATCGCTGGTATAGAGGATCCGTCCATGTGGTTGAGAGGAGCTGAGGTGAGATTACATATCGTCGAGCAGAGATTGAGAGACACAAAGATGATGAGGAGTATATTGGAGGCTAAGATGATCATGTTGCAAGTTGAGATAGCTCGAGTGTGAGCAGAGGGGGAGAGAGAGTTCAGGGATGTAGTTGGGACCGTGCTGCAGTATGAGGCAGAGATGCAGAGGGAGTTAGAGAGGCTGTGAGCCGAGGTGGATGAGCTGCAAGTGGAGGTGAGCGAGTTATAGGAAGAGGTGACTCATTTGGAGGGAGAGGTATCGAGGTAGCATAAGGCAGGGGAGGTACCGATATGGGAGCGAAACAAACTAGAGGATACTATGATGATACTGTAGGTGGGGGTTCAGTGAGAAACTAGCGGAGTGATAGAGCAAATATCAGTAGAGAGGGATGTGGAGGACCTGAGGAGGTAGGTAGAAGGACTATTGAGAGAGAGGATGGAGTTGAGACAGAGAAAGATGAGCTCTGTGATAGAGTTGAGGTGGCAGAGTAGATAGTGGGAGATATGGGAGAGATGTAGGAGAGGGAGGAGACCATGAGGGCTCGGGTACAGGTGATGGAGATAGAGAGGGATGCCTTATAGACATAGGTGTAGGTCTTGTAGGATGAGAGGGATGCAGTAGTGGTGCAAATATAGGCTATGGAGAGTGATGTAGTATAGGGGTAGGCATAGGCTACATAGGGTGGCGAGATAGGGGTATAGGTTCAAAGACTGCAGGCACAGGTATAGGCCATGCAGGAGGAGAGGGGCAATGTTATGGATTAGGTATCTCAAATGAGAGGAGAGATTGAGCAGCTACAATTAGCACAGGGTGCATGGGCACAAAAGAGGCAGTCCATATGTGGATTCTAGGACAAGTACAAGGTAGAGCAAGACTCAGCCAGAGTGTAGGTGTCAGCGCGAGATGAGTATATGAGAGAGGCTAGCTACTATATGTGTGTCTATTTCTCAGCAATGCTAGATCTAGGACAGCGGGTTCCTACCTATGTTCAAGCGAAGCCACAGATACCAGCGTCATCCCAGTCAGCGAGGACACATACCTAGGGATATAGTAGCTTGAGGGAGACTCCCCCATGTAGAGGGCCAGTTCCAGAGTCACCATAGAGGTCGGATGTAGGAAGCTCATGGTTTAGAGGATCGAAGAGATAGGATCCTAGTATTTGACAAGTGCATGATGAGATATAGTATAGAGAAATAACGATCAGAGTTGAGCCATAGCTATGTATCATACTCTATTTGATGACATATGATGGACATTGTTATGGATTATGTGATAGACATGTATTTTGTTATTTTTTTATGGGCTATGTGATAGACATAGGGTGTTATCATGGAGGTAAGTGTAGATGTCTTTATACTAGGGTGATTCAGGACCTACGTTGTTGCATACCATTTTTCTCTCAGGGATTTCATATGTAGGGATTAAAATTTGCTCCACGAGGAACTCACATTCAGTCCGATCTTTGGGCATGTATAGGAGAGAACCAATGGTGGCCATGGCGTCAGCTACTTTATTTTTCACTCTAGGTATTTGATCAAAGTGGATGGAGGTAAAATACTTTTTGAAGTCATCTACCATACATTTGTATGGTAAATTTTTATCATCCTTTGTTGGAAACTCATCATTGACCTATTTGATAACAAGTTGTGAATCACCAAAAACTTGCAGGTGAGAGATACGCCATTGGACTTTAATTCTAAGGCCAGTGAGAAGAGCTTCATATTCAACAATGTTGTTGGTACAGGGAATGGACAATCTGAATGATTTCAATATGTAATCACCCTAGGGGGTGACAAGCAAGACTCCTACCCTTGATCCACTATTTTTTCATGATTCGTCAAAGTATAGCTTCCATGTGGTGGCTTCTAAACCTGCAAAGACCCCTTCATCAAGAATTTTTTTTCTAAAGGATACACATCTACTAGAGGAGCATATGCTAGTTGATCCGAAATTACTTGTCCTTTGATTGCTTTATGATCCACATACTCTATGTCAAATTCACTTAACAACATGACCCACTTAGCCATGCGACCAGTTAGATTTGTGTGGGATAACAAATATTTAAGTGGATCAACCTTAGAGATTAGCTTGAACGGATGCCTAAGAATACATGGTGCTAGAGTTTCTGCGAGTTGAAGACCATAGCAAGGAAAGCCTTCTCCATTGGGGAATAGTTTCATTCACAACCTACTAAGGTCCAACTGATGTAGTAAATTTCTCTTTCCTTGGATGACTCATTGTGTTGTGCTAATAATGCCCCCAGTGCCACAAAAGTATCTAAAATATAGAGTAAGAGTGGTTTACATGAAATAGGTGGCATAAGAATAGTCGGGTGAGCCAAATATTCTTTGATCTGATCAAAGCCATGTTGACATTGTTGGTTCCACTTAAAAGTAGTATCTTTCTTTACGAGATGCATGAATGACTGACACTTGTCAGCTAGTTGAGAAATGAACCTTCAGATGGATTGGAGCTTACCTTGTAGGCCTCTTAGTTGTTTCATATTGTGAGATGGAAGCATTTCTATGATTGCCTTGACCTTAGCAGGATCGACCTCTATTCCTTTGCAGGAGATAATGAACCCCAAGAGCTTTATGGATGTGACACCGAAGACACATTTCTTTGGATTGAGGCATAGCTCGTACTGTTCTAAATGTTCAAAGATCTTTTTGAGGATTGTTGGGTACTCTTCCCTCATTCTTGATTTTCCTAACAGGTCATCAACATAATCTTCCATTATGATGTGGATGAGATCATGGAAGATGACTATCATAGCATGTTGATATTTTGTCCTTGCATTCTTAAGGCCAAAAGGCATGACATTGTAACAAAATGTACCCCAAGGTGTAGTGAAGGCAATATTGTGTTGATCCTTGGAAGCAATCTTAATTTGGTTGTAATCAGAGAAACCATCCATGAGGGATAGCATCTCATGTCCTGCGGTGAGATCGACCAACATATCAATATTTGGCAAAGGGAATTCATCCTTGGGACAAGCTTTGTTAAGGTTGCAAAAATCCATGTAGATTATGATGTCTCTGTTAGGTTTAGTGGATGGCACTATGTTGGAGATCCAATCAGAGTAGTCAATTGGTCGGATGAATCCTAACTCCAACAGCTTTTACAATTCTTTATTAACCAGTAAAGCCACTTGAGGGTGCATTTTCTAGAGTTTCTTCTTGATAGGTCTTGCATCGGGATGGAAATCTAGGTGATGTACCACCAAAGCAGGATCAAGGCTAGGCATGTTTGAATATGTCCAGGCAAAGTTGATGATTCCCTCTTTTAGGAGCTTGGTGATAGTAGATTTTTCTTCTTTGTCAATGCTTTGGCTACATAGGTGATCTTGGGATTCTCCTCAGTTCCCAAGTTTATTTCTTGTGTTTCTTCAATCAAGATGGATGATTTTCTGAATAGTTGAGTCCCTACAAGGTGAAGATGAATGTCCCCATCTTCTAGCACCTCATCGAGGTTTTCACTAGTAGATACACCCTTTATTTTTAATTTTTCCAAGTCACAAAGTGCCTCAGGGAGGTTTCCGCTAAGTGACCATGTTTGATTTTGTTCTTTTTATTTTTGTGGTTGGGGCACTCATCTTCCTGCAATCCCATAAGATGCACATACTGGTCCACTAAGGGAAAGGTGTTGAGGGGTGCACTACCTTGTAGGTCATAGTCTATAAGCTTGAGATGCTTAAGGGATAAGGTGATGGTACAAACGGATAGGCACTCAAACATGGAAGGGAGGTCGATGTGATTGACATCATCATATGCGTATATGATGGACTCCTCCTCTGGTATGTCCTCAAGGGAACTGTTGTCCACACCGACATTATTGGAGGCACCAGATGATGCCATAGGACCCTTTTGTTTAGTATCATATCCCAAGCCCATCTTCTTCGGATGCATAGAAGCTTCTATCAGTTGTCGTCTACCTTGCTCTTCTACACCAAAGCCTCCCCCCCGATAGTTATGTTTTTCTACAAACTTAGAAGGCCAAGGATAGACCTCTTGGAAGTATTCTTTCAAGGGGGGAGAGGGTTCTGGTTCCTCACGGTACACCCATTGGCTAATGTCATCTTTTGGTGTATCTTGTCATAATCTAGGAGAACGGAAGGTGCTAGACCCCACATTTGGAGCATTGAGGGTGATTTTCTTCTCTTTGTCTTTTGGGAAAGATTGAGAAGTTTGACCATATGTGTGTGGTGAGGGTGGAATGGTTGCCACATTCAATTTTGTATGCATTTCGTACTCACCACAACCCTTGTCAATGATCTAGACCTTGGTAATGGTGGAATAAAATGTGGATGATGGAGTGGATGAAGTCATGGTTAATGTGTCGATGGTTGGATGAGATGCTGATGTCTGGGATGCCCCCATTTCTGCCCCAAGGTAGTAATGATAATGGGGAAAGGAAGCCTCTAATGCATGCCAATATTCAAATTGTTCAGGGTTAGCTTGTATAGTTACCTCCTTTCCTTGAAATGGGAATTTCACACATTGGTGATAGGTTGATGGAACAGCTTGCATAAAGTGAATCCATGTGTGGCCAAGAAGGATGTTGTATGGAAGATCAAGGTACATAACATGACGCATAGTGTATTGGACAATGGGGCCCACCTAAATAGGAAGATAAATAATGCCCTCAGAATCTCGTTCTATGTTATCATATGCTTTGATGGTGATAACTTTCTTGTTTAGGTAAGCTTGGGTGTATCCCACCTATTGTATAAATTTTAATGTACAAAGATTTAGTGCAGAGCCATTATCTACCAAGATCCTTTTTACTTTATGACAATTTATACCAACCTCAAGGTGAAGGGGATGGTTATGACTTGAGTCAAGGCGGGGCATATATTTCTGGCTAAAAATTAATTGGTAGGTCATTTAGAGGTTTCCTACCAATGCTTGGAATTGTGTGCGATCCATGTCATTGGGAACTTGAGTGTTCTATAAGGCCTTATTTAGGATTTCTTGGTGCACAAGAGAAGACTTAAGAAGATCCAGGATAGAAATCTAGGTCGAGGTCTTTCCTAAGTGATCAAGGATGTTGTACTATGAACTGACAGATGGTAGATTGGTAGATGCGGAGGCTCTTGGGAATGTGATATAGGTAGGACGAGTGGTAACAACACATTTTGGGTCTTTTCCTTTGATGTGTATCATGGATACCTGTGGTTATGCTTGTTCTATGTGCATGACAATGCCTTGATAATTATACGACACATTTTTATAACTGATGTTATTAGTGTTTTTATTTTGATTGTTGTTGTTGCTAGGCCCAGGATTAGAGTTGGATGTACTAGGGCCTTGATTATGCTTAGGGAATGTGTTCTGGTATATTTGCAGCTAAGCATTAGATGAAGGTGATGTATTGACATCCACATGTATATCACCCCGATCTATAAGACCCTGGATGTAGGTTTTTAGACCATGAAACTTATCCAATGTGTGCCCTTTAATCTTTTGAAATTCACAATACTCGTTTTCTTTAAACCAAGTTGGTTTAGGTTTGGACTCATCAAGGGGTTTAGTTATAGGATACATGATCAAGTAGTTAGCTTGAAGAAGCTTGTTGAACACGACACTGAGGGGTTCTCTCAATTGAGTAAACTGGCATTTTATCCCCCCTTGATCATTCTGATTCGACTATTGTTGAGGATGAGGTTCTCCTTGTGGCATGGATATGGCATTTGGGATAGACTATTGTTGCTGAGGAGGATACTATAACTTCTATGAAGTATTAGCCACTTGGACATGTTTGGTGTTAGTGACACCATCATTGACAACATTCTTATTCTTATTCCAATAACGAGATTTATCTCTAGAGGACCTCTCTTTATCAGAATTGAAAAATTTGACCTTGCCTTTAGCAACAAGGGCTCTTTCCAAGATTGGACCTTTCTCCACTAGTGTCACAAAGGTTGTGATACAGTGGATTTAGAATTTGTGAGCCATGTCTGGATGGTAATTTTCAATAAACAAAGTAACCATGTCTTTTTCCCTCAGTGGGGATTTCATTTGACTTGCTAAGGCTCTCCATCTTTGCAGATAGCTTGTAAATGTTTCTCCAGCATGTTGTTTTTCTTTCAGGAGATCAAGCGTATCAATATCCTTCTCCATATTAAAGGAGAAGTGGGAGACAAATTTTTCTAATAGTTGTGCAAAGGATTTGATGGATCCCTTCTCAAGATCCATGAACCAGTTAAGAGTGATTCCCTATAGGATCTTAGGGAACAATAACATGAGGTAGTCATAATTATGCATGACTTCTTGACAGTGAGCATAAAACTCTTGAAGATGAGCTTTGGGGTCTTTGGTTCCCTTGTACTTATCGAATTTTTGTATTTCGAAGTGTTTAGGGAAGGGTACCAAGGAAATGAAGGGATCAAATGGATAGGGACAAATGTCCTCAAATTTGAATGATTGTTTTCCCGTCCCTGCTTGTAAATCCTTTTTGATAGGTGTTGCAGGAGTCGAAGTAGGCTGCTTATACATATGACATTGTGGGTATGATAAGGATGGTACAACAGTGGTTGGATCATAAGCTAGTTGAGGTGTATAAGGAGGTGTTTGTTGGCTCTAATTGATGTATGTGGATTGTGGATTAATGTACAGTGGATATGTTGATGGTGGGTTTTGATGGTAAGAGGTGGAAGCCACTTATTGATAGGGTGGCTGATGTTTATAATACGCAGAGGATGGAACATCTTGGTAATATTGCGTAGGATTCTCATAATATGAAGAGGTGGAAGCTCCTTATTGATGTGATGGTGGTTGTTGATAGTAAGAGGAATATGGAGTGCCTTGTTGATAAAATGGTTGTTTCTGGAGGTAGGATGGATAGGCTTGGTATTGATGCACAATAGTGGGTTGTTGCATGACATATGGGAGTGGTTGTGGATTTGATGGTTATTGATAAGAATGTGCATGTGATTGTGAAGGGTTGGCATAAAGAGGTGGCTGATTCCACATTTAATTTTGTGAGGCCAGATGGGGATTTGAATTAGGATGGGATGGAGTAGTATATGTGTGGGTTGGATGATAAAGATATTTCATAAGAGGATTATGTTGTGTTTGCATAGGAATATGTGTATGATGCGGTGGATGTTTTTGTTGTGGTGGTTGTTGCTAAAATGGGTGAGATAGTATATGTTGTTGTTGTGGGACTGTTATAGAAGTGCCATGTGTCAATTGCAAAGTAATTTGTGTCACTTGGTGTGGTGCTTGCGTAGGAACAATACAGTGATGTTGAGGAATCATAGCATTGTTTTGTGGGATTATGATGTTGTGATGCAGAGGTTGTTGATGAGGTTGTATGGATGAAGCAACAACAGTAATAGTGTGTTGTGGTGGTGCTAGCAATGCAGTGGACTAATGAGGATTAATGGGAGGTTGCTAGAATACAAGTGGTAGTAAATTTCCAGCAGGTGTAGATCCTGGAGGTGGCATAAAGGCAAGGATAGGTGTGCCCCCAGTATTGACGGGTGGTTGACAAGGATGTTGAGATAGAAGTGGTGGAGTAGATGGGATGTATGGTGGTATTTCATAGGCATAGGGTTCGTTATGCTCAAGTTGTGCTACAAAATTTGTGGTTACTAGGAGAGGATAACTGGCAACTTGATGTATCACAACATTTCCAAACTCGGGATGATACCAATTCTCCATGGGTTTACCTTCAGGGACATATGAATTCCCTGGAAAATTTTGAGAAGTTTGTGGATCTGCAGGTGCTAGGAGAGTGTGGGTACCGGCATATTGTGACGCATCAAAATCGGATGGTGGTTTGATTCCTCTCATGATCAGAGTGGCAAGAATCTTGTCCCCATGTTTGTTGAGGAGACGATCTGTCATTTGAACATTAACATGATCACTAAGGTATTCATCAATAGTAACTTCAGGTTGATTGACCATATTTTCGTCACCAAGTGGTGTGGTGTTTTGAACATCGGTATTGGATTGTGATGAAGCACCATTATGGGGATCTTGTGGGATATTTGGAACATTGTTAGGATCTTGTGGGATGTTCTGTTGGGAACCTTGGGCTTGTTTTCTGCCATTTGCTTCTTTGCTTGTGATCGATTCTAAACAGGCTTGAAAGTGCAAGACATATAGGTGGACTAAGATGTAGCTAAACCTCTAGGATGCAATGCAAAGATGATCTAAATGATGATTGGATTGATTGACTAATTGATTGGATTAGATGAGGGATCAATTGATTGGATAATCGGATAAATATGTGATTGGATTAGGTTGGATAAGATTGATCGATAAAATGATAGATAGGATTGGATGATTGGAAGGGATTCTAAATTAAGTTCAGAAATCACCCTAGGTGACTTAAGGTGTTGATTTGATTAGATTAAAGGATGAATTGATGATCACGGTACCTAATCTTCCTTGAGATGGAAGGGGATTGACAGGGCCGAGGATGATGATTGACTTAGGATGGATGGCGATCCCAAGTAGATGTTGAAGGATGACGATCGGTTTTAGGCACCTAGGTCAATTCAGATAATAACTTCAAACGAAGTTTAGAGGATTTGGATTAAGAAAATTATAATGGATGTGTAACCTAAGGATGATTAGGGATGCACCTATATAATTTGGATGATGATTTGGATGTAGATGGGTCGAGATGTAAATGAACTGACGTGAAGATTATGGATAGAATGCATAAACAACTAGGAGAACAACAAGCTTTTTGAAATCTTAGTAGGCTAGCTTTTCGAACAAAGATTAGGCCTGTGTAGTGGATGCAAGGTCAATAAATTTTGGCACAGGGCCACCCAAACTAGGGCAGGGCCACCCAAACTAGAGCAAGGTCGCCCAAATAGGGGCAGGGTCGCCCAAACTTGGGTATGGCCACCCAAACAGGGGCAGGGTCACCCAAACAGGGGCAAGGTCTCCCAAACTTGGGCAGGGATGCCCAACTAGGGGAAGGGTCACCCAAATAGGGGTGAGGTCACCCAAACAAGGGCAGGGTCACCCAAATGGGTTCTGGATCTGACTTAGTCTGAAAAATGGTCAAGTGCTATCAATAAACGAGATGAACAAACCTCCAAGACAGATAAACGGGTGCACAAAATCGGAAAATGGATACACAAGATAGGAAAATAGATGCTCGGGATGGGAGAGCAACACTCGAAATGGGTAAATGGATACCCAAAATGGGAAAATGGATACTCGGAATGGGAAAACAGATACCCAAAATGAGAAAATGGATACTTAGAACAAAAAAATGGGTGCTAGGAATGAGGGAACGATGCTTAGAACGGGAAAGCGGATATCCAAAATGGGTGAATGAATACCTAGAACAAGAGAACAAATACCTAGAATGAGGGAATGACACTCGAAATGAGAAACGAATGGAAAACTGAAGATGAAAATGACTCTCTGGAGGGCAAGGTCACCCCTTTGAGGGTAGGTTCGCCCCTTTGGAGGGAAAGGTCACCTCTTCTAGGAAAAACTAGTCAGATTTTACTTGGACGGGAAAAAAAACAACTGAAATGGAAGGGCAAGGTCACCCCTTTGAGGGCAGGGTCACCCCTTTGAGGGCAAGGTCGCCTGTTTAGAAAAATTGATTAGTTTTGACTTAGTCTAGGTGAAAAATAAGTGAAACAGAAGGTCGGGGTCACCCCTTTGAGGGTAGGGTCACCTCTTTGTGTTGGTCTGAATTTGACTTAGGCAAAAATAGCTATGGAAAAGGATAAAAATAACAAGCAAATGGCCAAGACTGACTATAAACCACTGGTTTTGTACAAAGAAGACAATTCAAGCAACATGATCCTAAGATTAGTGTGAAGGTATCGTCAACATGATCCTCTATCTAGGTTGAATAAGGAAATCTAAGGGAGTCCCCAATATACGCATGATACGTGGGTCAGAATCGTGAACACCAGCTCATCACAAGCGTGAGTCGGGAACTTCCAACGAGATATTGAAAGATCGAACCAACTCTTCACATCTTGTCCAAGTATCACCCTAGCTTTGACGTTCCACCAAACACGACGTGATTGGATTGAGGTATAAATTTCACTCTCTCCCCTTTATATACCTCACTGGTAACATGTGGTTGGGATCATCCCTTGGAGTGATGAAATCCCCAAGTAGGTCTCACTAAGAAAAAGAAAAGGGTACAAAGAAAAGACTTAAGTGGACTACAATTTCTCTTCACCCAAGATCGTCAAATGGAGCAAGGGGATTAGATACGTCAATAATCCACTGTTCAAACACTCAAGCAAGTTCTTTGACCCACTAATTAAAACTATGTGCCTAATTAAGATGAAAATAACAAGTAATGATCTAACTAAATGTTTTCCTCCCCCTGCAGCAAATAAGTTAGTAGTTTGCTGTTTTTGGTCTTCTACAATCATCCAAAAACTGCACAAACATTATCAAAAACAAAAAAATCACAAAGAAAACACATTAGAGGGTCAGTAGTAAAGAAAACAACAGTAATTAAACACTGGAAATACAATTTTAACTCTTTTTTTTACCTGTTTTTACCTTTGTTCAAGGTAGGGCCGCCTCTCTATTTCAGGTGCAGTCAGCTCTTTGGGCAGGGTCGCCCCTTTGTGGGTGGGGTCACCTATCCATGGACGGGGTCGCCCCTTTATGGGTGGGGTTTCCTATTTGTGGGCAGGGTCACCTCTGTGTGCTGGGCAAGGCGGCCTCTATGTTCCTAAACCTACAAATTGCCGAAAAAATAGAAAATGAAATATAGACAAATGTGTGGGGCCACCTGTTTCTAGGTGGGGTCACCCTTGTTAGGACAGGGTCACCCTTTTGAGGGTAGGGTCGCCCCTTTGTGGGTAGATTCGCCTATGTATTCTAGGAAATGCCACCTCTATGTTCTTAAACTTGCAAAATGTTAGAAAAACCAAAAAATTAAAGACAAATGTGTGGGGCCGCCTGTTTGTAAGCGGGGTTACCCTTTTGAGGGTGAGGTTGCCCCTTTGTGGGCAGAGTCACCTCTGTATTTTGGGCAAAGCCACCTCTATGTTCCTGAACCTACAAAATATCAAACAATAAAAAATGTGAAAAAATAGACCCGTGATGTGGGTCCCACTAGGTGTGCCAGAAATGTGTGCAGTGAAAATCACCTAGCCTAAAGTGCAAAATGAAAGAAAAATGCAAGGAAGAGGAACCACAACACTTCGGATTAGACCTAGTTGAATCCAAACAAAAACAACAAAAACATGAAATTTTATACCTTGCTTGCTTGGATTGACGAGTTGGTTGGCCCTTTGATGATGCTTGGTTGTATGCTCCTTGGATGGAAAGTGGGTGCAACAATGGAGGTGGGTGTTAAGATGAAGATGGTAGGTGAATGCTCTAATGGCTTCAAAATATCTGCAAATACAAAAATGGCTTGAATGAATGATCCGGAGGATCTTCATCAAAATTTGAAGTTTCTCATTTGTCTCCAGAATCAGCATCA
The DNA here is from genome assembly GCA_007115665.2 of Sequoiadendron giganteum. Taxonomy (NCBI): domain Eukaryota; kingdom Viridiplantae; phylum Streptophyta; class Pinopsida; order Cupressales; family Cupressaceae; genus Sequoiadendron; species Sequoiadendron giganteum. The sequence continues at coordinate 134,369,715 of CM021107.1, forward strand.
TCAGAAAGAGCTGGGAATATTGACTCCAATGCAACTCAAACGGAGCTATGAAACTACGAAGCTCAAGTTATGCTTTGTCAAACCTTGGTCAACTTAGGTCTCAGGTTAGAGAAAAAGGCAAAAATTCAAACTCACCAAAAGTGGTCAACAGTGGTCTCAACAAGGAGAGCTCATTGAGAGCTTTCCAATGGTGTTCATTTTGCACAAATTGGAGTCTGTTTGCATAAGTTACAAGCAGTCAAAGGTTGCAGTTGATTAGAGTTGACCAAGTACAATGATGACATCATCATGCTGACATGGACCACTCAAACTTCAACACATGGCATTCATGTGGCTTAGACACATGGCATTGATGTGGCTTAGACTATTCTATCCAACATATGAGGTGGACAAATCACTATTTAACACATGCCATCTCTAACAAAACGACATGTGGCATCTCCTAAACAAATGAACGTGCCACATGGCACTCTCTACTTCCATCAATGGTTTGTTTGTTGCTATAAAAGAGGGATATGGGATTTGATCCCCTAACCTACCTCCTCCCATTATGCAAGCCTACCAATGCGCCATGTACAACGCTTGGAATATAAAGCGGTAGGCATTATATTTAAACACTTAAAATCCGCCATAGCTAATAATAGGGGAGTCTAGTGGGATTTTAACCACCAACCTCCTTATTGAGAATGGCTCCCCAAAACCTTTAACCCAACAGCTTCTTAGGTGCTTTTTATGGGGGCGGGTTTTATTTAACACCTCTAAAAGCTCAAATCACCCCTAAATTAAGAATTTACCCCTATTATCAAAAGAAAAATCTCCCAAATTTAAAGGGGATTAAGATTGAATTGTCTAAAGCCCGAGAATATAAATTTTAAAGAGCTTAAACAATTTTAAGATAATATTGAGGGGATTTTTAATTGATTTTATTATGTAAAAGGGAGATTTATGAAGATTTAGGAGAGATTTTGGCTGTAAATGGGAGATAGGGCAATATTTTGTAAATCATGTTGGTTATGTAACTATGGATTTTTCCTGCAAGATAATCTTAGCAACTCATATGTGAATACATAAATCCACAATAAACAATGAAATGCAAAGGAATAAATAAATAAGTGAATGAAATGATCTCACCCAACTCATTCATCCTCCATGGCTGACTTCCATTGCACCTTCTAGTTTTTTGAAATATGATGTTGCCCTCAGATTTTGATGAGCAATCTACTATTGACTAGTCCTAAGCAAGTTTTGAAGGATTTAAGAATCTACATGCAATGACTAAATGACAAGATACAATGCTCAATGTGAGAAGTATGTCAAGATTGCTAAGAGATTAAGAGATTTCTTAGATTTTTCAAAATGACAAAATTGACATTTTATAGAAAATACAATTTTGGATGGACGGGTGAGATTAAAGATTGAGAAGTGCCCTAGAATCTGTGGTGAAGATTCAAAATAACAACCTCTTAATTAGGGCTAGGGCAACTTTAGGGTGAAATTCAAATTGAGTGGACAAGATTTAATTTAAAAAAATAAATCAAGGAAAGAGAATAGTTGTGACAGTGAGATGAGAATTAGTAAGTGGAAAAGGATGAGTTAGAAAATCAAGTTATTTTAGAAATAACTTAATTTGTGGAGGGAAATGCTATTTTGAAATTAATATTTTAAATTAATTCCAAAATGGTGAATTCATGTGACAATAAATAATCATTATTTTATTTACTTGAGGAGAGAGAAATTTAAATAAATGATTTTTATTTAAATTTAGAAATGAATTGTGAGACAATTAAATAATTAATTTAAATTATTTAAATGTGAAAGAAGTGAATAATTAATTAAATAAATTGTGGGGAATTTATTTATTTATGAGAGGACTTTAATGTTAGAGACATGTTTAAATAAAATTAATTTATTTAAATAATCAAGACGGAATAGTGGATTAAATAAATTTAATAATTTATTTAATTTAAAGAGGACTTTAGACATTAGTGACATTTTTAAATTAAATAAAATATTTAAATAATGAAGAGGAATAAGAGAGATGAATTAAATAAATAATTAGTCATTATTTTATTAATAGTTGAATTTAGTCAGAGTGGCATAATTAAATTATGTATGAGAAAATTGAGTTTGTAGGCCTAGGTCAATTTTAAGTGTTTATAGGTTATACACCAAATTGAGTAAATTTCTTGTATAAAAAGGGGGGTAGCTTAGGATTTTGAAGGGTGACTTAGGAGAGAAATTCCTTGGTGAAATTTTGCTCATATTTCAAGTTTTGCAGGAGATTATTCCTGCGCACTTTGGAGCAAATTTCTTGTAAACCAGGAGAAACCATGCCAGAGTTTTGTACTAATTTTCTGGAGAATTAATCAGATCGGTCCACTCATTGGAGAGGGACCCGAAGACGTAGTCATTTTTACGATGAACTTCGTTATCAAATTTGTTTGCATTTTCTCTCCTTTCTCTCATTTTGATTTTCATCATTTTGTTATTTATGTTTATTTAAATAATGTTCATGTGTTAATTTTGTTTAAATAATTTGGATTTAAAATTATAGACATTATGCATTCAAGTGTAATTTTCATAGATCCGTAAATCAGATCAGGTTTGGTATCAAAGCTTTGTTTTAACTAATATTGTAGAATTGAATGCTAACACGCTCCAAGCTTCAATAAGGTGAAGGCAAGCTAGAAGAATACAATCTTGAGATCGGCAAATGAAGGAATTTTCCAACAATGGATGAAACTGAAGCTGGGAAAAGTACTAAGCAAGAGCTTGATGACAAGTCTTTTCAGTGAGCCTTTCTTGACATGAAGGCTATGGTGGAAGAGCTTTATGCAGAAAATAAGAAGCATGAAAAGGGATATTCTTCGAAGAAAGAAAAGAAGGAAGATCGAAAGGACAAAGAAGGAAAAGCTCCAAAAAATCCATCTCCTCCATCTTCCCCTTCTTGTCAATTTTCCCCTTCTTCTTCTTCCTCTTCTACTACTGTTAATCCTTTCAAGAGCAAGTCTAAGCCTATTATTAAACTGGATGTAAAATTTGAATTGCCTAAGTACTATGGGGAGTTAAATGCTGAAAAGTTAGATGATTGGATCCAATAGGTAGAAGTGTACTGTAGGATTCAAGGCCTAGCAGAAGATGCTTCTATGATCCAATTAGCCACTCTCTGGTTGGGAAGTACAACTCTCACCTGGTGGGAGAGTAGGACTAGGGAGGAAATTTCTCGCCATGGTAGGGTTAATATGACTTGGATGGAATTTGTTGCTGCCCTTAAAAAAAAAAATTATCCTTTAGGTTATATGCAACAATTAACAATGAATTCAAAAAACTTTAGGCAAGGTAAGGGTCAGTTTGTCCAAGATTACACCCATGAGTTTAGAAAATGGGCTATTACTTTAAATGTTCCATTGTATACTCAAGATATATTACTTAATTACATAGGTGGTTTGCATTCTTACCTAAGACATACTATTCTAATGTTGAGTCCTAATAATCTAGATGAAGTTTCAGTCTAAGCCACTCATTTAGAGTCAAGGGGTAAGAACACTTTCAGTGATAATTTCTCAAAGAAACCATTTGATTTTGAGGGGAAGTCTAAGGGTAAAGACAAAGATAAAGGCAGAGGGAAGAAGACAACTATATTTAAGGAGGGTGATAAGCAAACATGCTCCCATTGCAAGAAAGAGGCACATGATGATTTGAAGTGCTGGAAGATGCATCCAGAGCTAAGGCCGAAAAAATACGGAGGCAATAAAGGGAAGCAAAAGACTATTGTAGTGATTCAACAAGATCTTGGATCTGACTTCGGGGATGAGACAAAGATTGTTGTTTTTGGGATCCAGGGTAAAGGGAATGGTAGAATTCTCTCTTCTGATGCAAATGTTTCTTATGCAAGTACAAGTAAAGTATCTACTCCTCCTAAAGATGATAAACAATGGAATGAAATATTTCATTTTTGAGTTGTAACTAAACACACTAAGATTGACACACTGTTTGATACGGGTTCTCAAGTCAACTTAATATCTGAAGAGGTGGTAAAGAAACTTAATTTAACTAAAACACCTCATCCAAAGCCATATCCACTTGGATGGGTTTGCAATGATGCTCAACTACAAGTCATGAAACAATGTAAATTGAGATTTTCTATCACTACAAACTTTATTGATGAGGTAGAGGTAGATTTTGTTCCTTTGGATATTTGTGGGCTTGTGTTAGGGAGTCCTTATCTGCATGATAGAAAAACAATATTTTATAAGGAGGAGAATAAGTATCATATTTTTAAGGATGGGATAGAATACATTGTACGTGCACACAAAGTTAAGACTAATCTTGCAGTAGTCAAAGCTGGTCAAATTAAAAGGTTGGTCAATTCTAGTAAGAACTTTGTATTAATGCTTGTAAAATCTCAAGAGGATAAAAAAGTTGGAGCATTTAAGGGGTGTGATCCAAAGCGTAAAACTAAGATGGTCAAAATAGTTTCTACTTATGAATACTTATTCAAGAACCAAAGGGGTTGCCACCTAAGAGAGAGATACATCATGAAATCCATTTACAATAGGATGTGCCTCTTCCAAACATCGACATGTACCGTTTGTTACTTTTGTAGAATGAGGAAATCAAAAAGAAAGTTTAGGAGTTGGTTGAAAAATGATTCATCTTTCCTAGTACATCTCCTTATGGTTCTCCAATTGTGTTGGTTCCAAAGAAGGATGGGTCTTGGAGAATGTGCATCAACTATTGAGCCTTGAACAAGATAACGGTAAAGAACAGGTATCCTCTTCCCTGTATTGATGATTTACTTGATCAGTTAAAACATGCAGTTTATTTCTCTAAGTTAGACTTGTGTAGCAGATATCATCATATAAGAATTGCAGAAGATGACATTTGGAAAACTAAATTTAAGACAAAATAGGGACTATTCGAGTGGTTGGTAAAGCCCTTCAGGCTTTGCAATGCACTAGCTACATTTATGAGAGTCATGAATGATGTCTTTTGTCCTTTTATTGATGATTTTTTCATAGTCTATTTAGATGATATTCTTGTATTCAGTTGAACTTGGGAAGATCATGTAAGTCATGTAAATAATTTTTTTGATGTATTGAGAAAAGAAAAACTCTTTGTAAAGATGTCTAAATGCGAATTCGCTAAGACATCCTTAGTGCACTTAGGCTATGTCGTAGGTGGTGGTCAATTGAAAGTAGACCTTGTGAAGGTCAAAGTTATTGTAAAATGGCCTAAGCCAAGTACAGTAACTGAAGTCAGAAGTTTCTTAGGTGTAGTTCAGTACTGGAGGAATTTCATTGAAAAATTCTCCTACATTGCATCACCATTGCATGCATTAACCAATACAAAGATAAATTTTCAGTGTGGAGGTCCGCAGTGAAAAGCCTTTGACACTTTGAAGGAAAATTTGAGCACATCACCAGTTTTGGCTTGACTAGATTTACACCAACCATTTGAGATCGAGACAGATGTGAGTGGATTTTCCATGGCAGCAGTGCTAATGCAAGGAGGTAAACCAATCTGCTATCACTCCGAAACCTTTTTAGGTGCAGTAATTAACTATCCTACTTATGATAAGGAACTTTATGCATTAGTTCAGAGTGTTAGAAAATGGAAACACTAATTAATAGGGAAAGAAACTATAATCCACACTGATCACCAGCCACTTCAGTACTTGCACTCACAATCCAAACTACAACAAAGTAGGCACTTTAGGTGAATGGGTTTTCTTCAATAGTTTCACTTAGTAATTAAGTACAAGAAAGGTTCCCATAATAAAGTAGCAGATATGCTCTTTAGGCCTCTTGTTTTGAATGCTTTGATAATCCTTCAGAATAGTTCTATGGTTCATGAAAATTTTCAGGAACAATATGTTAATGATGAAAACTTTAAGGATATCTATGCAGCATTAATCCAAGGCAAACAAGTAGAAGATAAATATTACTATGTACAGGATAAATTGTTGTACCACTTGGGAAAGTTATGCATTCCAAAAGATGAACAAGCATAGGTAATCAAAGAAGAACACACCTCATTGATTGCAGGACACTTTGGGGTAAGCAAAACAATGACTCAATTACATAAATATTGTTATTGGCCTCATATGCAAGAAATTCTAACTAAATATATTAGAGGTTGTGTCATTTGTGCAACAAGTAAACCTACAAATAGGAAATTGGGGTTTTACACACCTCTACCTATACCATCCCATCCATGGGAAAGTGTTTCAATGGATTTTGTTGGGGGGTTACCTATGTCTAGGAAGGGACATGATTATCTGTATGTAGTAGTTGATCAATTCAACAAAATGTGTATCTTAATGCCTTGTAAAAAATAGGTCACTGTTGAACTGATAGCTCAAATGTACTTTCAATTTGTATGGGTTCATTTTGGGTTACCTACTTCTCTTGTATCGGATCAAGATTCTCACTAGGGGAATTTTGGTCAATTTTGTGGGGACTCATGGACACCAAACTGAAGAAGAGTACAACCTTCCATTTGCAAACCGACGAGCAGATAAAGGTAGTAAACAAGATAGTTGTGCATCTACTCAGAGGTTACTACAATAAGCATCCCAAGTTGTGGGATGAAATCCTACACTATGTGCAACATGCGTACAACCATGTGGCACACTCTTCTACAAAGAGGTCTCGTTTTGAGACTTGCTTTGGTTATGTTCCTAAAACACCGATGGAATTTTATTTTGGGAAGGATGATGTTGAAGATGGATGCCATGATGCAGAGAAGGCTTTGAAGTTCATCCAGAAAGTCCAAGCAATCCATCAAGCAATGGAAGCACAGTTGGAGAAGAGCCGAGCCAAATACAAGGCTTGACATGATAAGCATCACATAGATCACCATTTCCAAGTTGAAGACAGAGTTTGGTTACGTATCAACAAGGAAAAAATACAAGGCGAAGGAAGGAAGTTCAAGCTGATTCGGTATGGCCCTTTGAGATCTTGGAAAAGATTGGAACCAACGCCTTTTGCCTTAATATTCCTCCATGTATGCAGATCTATTCAGTTGTCAATGTTGAGAATTTGAAGTTGTATGAACCTCCGATGATATTGGACGAGGAGATGGATATTCAAGTTCCATCAATTGATAAAATTTCACTAGAATACATGCCAAAATTTCCTCAAGATGTCATCCTCGACAGGAATGTCAGAACTTCATGAAGATGAGCAATTGAATACCTCAAAGTGGGATTGAAGGGGATAAATCCAAGCAAGGAAAAATGAATGGAGATTGGTAAAGTGGGGGATCTTTACCCTCACTTACTTTCTGAGTAATCAAGCGTTCGAAGGTCCAAAAGCTCTCCAGTGGGGAGGACTGATCCAAAGGATCTTCATCAAAATTTGAATTTTCTCATTTGTCTCTAGAATCAACATCATCACAAAGAGTTGGGAATCCTGACTCCAACGCAACTCGAAAGGATTCAAACGGAGCTACGGAGCTCAAGTCATGCTCGATCAAACCTTGGTCAACTTAGGGCTCAATTCAGAGAAAAAGGCAAAAAATAAAACTCACCAAAAGTGCTCAACATTGGTCTCAACAAGAAGAGCTCATTGACAGCTTTCCAATGGTGTTCGTTTTTTGCGAATTGGAGTCCGTTTGCACAAGTTACAAGCAGTCAAAAGTTGCAGTTGATTAGAGTTGACCAGGTATAGTGATGATGTCAGAAAGACATTATCATCTTGACATGGACCATTCAGACTCTGACATGTGGTAGGTTGTTCTATCCAACATATGAGGTGGAAAAATCACTATTTGACATGTGGCATCTCTAACAAAATGACATGTGGCATCTCTAACAAAACGACACGTGGCATCTCCTCAACAAATGAGAATGTGCCACATGGCACTCTCTACTTCCATAAGTGGTTTTTTTGTTTGCTATAAAAGAGGGATATGGGATTTGATCCCCTAACCTACCTCCTCCCATTATGCAAGCCTACTAATGCACCATGTATTGTGCTTAGATTATAAAGCGGTACACATTATATTTAAACACTTAAAATCCGCCATAACTAATAATAGGGGAGTCTGATGGGATTTAAACCGATAACCTCCTTATTGAGAATATCTCCCCAAAACCATTAGCCCAACAGTTTCATAGGTGCTTTTTATGGGAGTGGGTTTTATTTAACACCTTTAAAAGCCTGAATCACCCCTATATTAAGAATTTGCCCCTATTATCAAAAGAGAAATCTCCCAAATTTAAAGGGGATTAAGATTGAATCTTCTAAAGCTTGAGAATATAAATTTTAAAGGGCTTAAATAATTTTAAGATAATATTGAGGGGATTTTTAATTGATTTTATTATGTAAAGGGAGATTTATGAAGATTTAGGAGAGATTTTTCCTATAAAAGGGAGATAGGGAAATATTTTGTAAATCGTTTGGTTATACACCAAATTGAGTAAATTTCTTGTATAAAAATGGGGGTAGCTTAGGATTTTGAGGGGTGAATTAGGAGAGAAATTCCTTGGTGAAATTTTGCTCATATTTCGTGCTTTCCAAGAGATTATCCCTACACACTTTGGAGGAGCTTTTTTAAATTTCTTGTAAACTAGGAGAAACCATGTTGGAGTTTTGTACTAATTTTTTGGAGAATTAATTAGATCATTCCACTCATTGTAGAAGGGCCTGAAGACATAGTCATTTTTACAAAGAACTTTGTTATCAACTATGTTTGCATTTTCTCTCCTTTATCTCATTCTGATTTTCATCACTTTGTTATTTGTGTTTATTTAAATAATGTTTGTGTGTTAATTTTGTTTAAATAATTTGGATTTAAAATTATAGACATTATGCATTGAAATGTAATTGTCATAGATCCGTAAATCAAATCAATGAAAAATGATATATTTGTTGTCTTAAATGCTTGTCTTACTTTTTCAACTTAAGGTTAAGCCTCTCTATTTAAAGAAGAACAGACGGTTGAGATTAATCCACCATGGACAAGATGGAGGGCTATGGTGAGTTGAGGACTCACAAGCCCTCACATCTTGCCATGTGGAAGGTGAGATGGAAAAGGACAAGGTACTTGCAAGTACCTTGGGATTGGAGAGAATTTCCTCAAAAAGGAATTATATGTCCCCATATGGGGATGATAGTGACAAGTGAGGAATTTTAGAAAGTCCTCTCTTGTCACCATATGGGATGGGAGAAGTGGTTGGAGAAATAAATGTGAATTTTAAATTCACATGATTGGAAGTACCCAGTAGATAAGACAAGGTACTTCTAAAGGAGGTCCTTGTCCCATGTGCTTGATGTGACCTATGAGAGGTCATGGGGAAGAGAAATGCATGGGGGGAATAAATGTGAATTTTTAATTCACATGGGGAAGAGGTCAACACCTGATAAGGTAAGTACCTAAGAAAGGTTGACTTAAGGACATACCAGAAAAGGTAAGTGATTATATTAAGGTTGTGCAAATAGGTGATTAACTAAATTAATGAAGATTAGAGGCAAGTGGCCAAATATGGAGGATGTGACATTAATCCCGATTAAGGATGTACACATCTTAGTCAGGGATTAATTAGATTAATCCAGGTTAGAAGAAGGGTTATGGGGGATGGTACAATGAGAGAGAAAGAATGAATTTAAAATTGAAGAAGATAAATTACTAAATTAAATAAATTGATACATTTATTTAATTTAGAGATGAAGTGGTAAAGGATAAAGTATTTAACTAAATACTTTTAGAAACCTTAGGGGGGAGGGGAAATATTAAACAAAGAGGTCATCTAATTAATATAGATGAATTAGACGAATAAATGATAGGATTTTGACCATTTGAAAGTGGTCAAATTTGGATGTTTACACCTTGAATCCACCTACCGTGTTAAATTCCAAAGGTGACTTTGCCCCTCTTGCGCTTGAGTTGAGTCCCATCTCTGGAGGTTTCACCACACCATGGATTTCTCAAAGGATTTCTCCTTCAGAAAATCCACTCAACTTCAGACTCTTTGAATCTACGCAGGTATGGAGCTCTTGAAGGCATGGTAGGCCAAAGATATCACTCATTGGATATCCTTAAGGTACAAAATATTTAAATTTGTATTTGGATGAAATGCTATCGAATTGAAATTATTGTGTGCAATAATGATTTTTAGATATTTCGCTCGACCAAGAATTCCCCGACCTTTATTCCTGCGAGAAATCTGACCTCGGCCGGATTTTTCGAAAATCCTCTTGGGCTCCAAGATCCTAAAATGCATCAATTTTTGGGTAGGTGTCTTGGATTTCTTAAGATGAATACAAGGAATTTGATGATAATTAAAATATTTTTTCTGTCTACTTTAATAATGAGTTTATTTGTGATTGGAATCATGGTGATTATTATGTCTTCTAACAGATGCAAATAGAACTAAGTCTTGACAAGACTTCCAAGTCAAAGTCTCCACACATGCAAGAGGAAGGAAAAATAAGAATATATATAATGAATTATAATTTCAAAGGAATACGTCCAGAGTCAATAATTTCCTCTGAGTGGTAAAAGATAGCTGACACCAATATGGGACATGTTGATTATTATGATTTCCAATAGAGAATGTTTTGCAATGTAACTACAAAATTGCTACAAGTCATCACACATACCTTCTTGGCTTGGGCAAGGTTTCCACCTACATTGTTGTGTCCAGAACTAGTGTTAGAATGTGCAAGACACTATGATTCTGACAAGAGAGTAATAGTGGGTCCACAAGGAAGATTCATGTCTAACTTGACCGAAGAATCAATTGTTGAAACATTCAATACTGCCTCCCACCACAAGCTTATAAAAGAGATCAACATCTAGGAAGTAGAAGAATTCTATGTCAAGGTTGTCTCTAGGGCTTTAGACATGATGAATAGTTCATGGATAGACAAGCCAAATTTCCACTATTCTAAGCTCCCTAAGCAGTTACATAGGAGTGATTTCAAGATGGAGTACCATGATATCATCACACTCCTAGGTAGAATAATGGGATTGCAAGAGGCATTCACCTTAAGGACTTGGATGTTCTACCTAGTTACTCAAATTGTGGGAGGAAAGCATTACCATTGGGTAGGAATCCTTAGTGATAATTTGGAAAAATAGCTCAGAAGTGTACAAGATACTTTCATGTTCACAATGACATCTCACCTTGTCTACATGTTGGCAGGTAAATTCAAATTCAGAGGTCTAAGTTGCAGAGGAACTCCAAGCAAGGATAAATTTGGGATGTTTACCCTCAAATTCGATACAACACATCAAATTATAGGAGGTTCAATGATGATTTATTCATGTGCATCCCTAGATTACTGCAGGGTGCCCTCCATGTAAGAATTTCTACAAAGGCAATGGAGCTAATCAGAAAATGTGGACAATGGTTCATACAATTCTAGAGGTTCTCTTACATTAGGATACAAGGATCTCTTGTGGTCCTAGTTAGAATTCCAAGGTATCTTACTAATAAAATCATCTTGTTGGAATTGACAAGACAAATGGTTGCATTTGAGACAGTGCTATAGGATATGCATAGGAAGGGGCTTATAGATGAATTCCCATTGATGATTGGCACTCTTGAAGCCTACACCAATCTCTAGAGTGCACAATATACAGAGAAGGAAATGGCACAATATGAGTTGTATTGCCACACCAATTGGGACCACTTTGACCATTATGGAAAATCATAAAAGTAGACCAATAAATAGTACAAATACAAGGACCACATAGAAGATTGTTGGGAAAATTGTAGAGATGAATTTGAGGTGATAAAGAGAAGGTACTCTAGGCTACCCCTAAAACTCATCAGGCTCTACAAAGTGGAGCAGGTACCAGATCAAGTTGATGAGGATGAAGGAGATCTAATATAGTACCATGATTATGATCCATACAGGACCCAACCCCTACCATCAGTAAAATAGTCAGAAGAAGATATAGTGGACTTTGATCAGGTAACTGAACCCGTGAAGAGATACTCTAGAATGTGGGTTAATCAAAAGGTTGCAGAGTTGCAAGTAAATGGTCCTCAATTCACTTATAACCTGATGGAAAACCTTGAATCCCATTTTGAGGATGACACTGAGGCAACCAGGGATGATACTACGGATCTTTCACATGGGGATGAACAAGAATAATAAAGGTCCCTAACACTGAAAAGGAGAATGGGAAGTCAAGGGAAGGATGAGAAAAATGAGAAGAAAGCTCCACAAAAGGAAAAGAAGGCCTCTAAGGAAGCTACCAAGGAATGAGATAAGACTCCTCAACCTACTAAAAAGAGGAAGCTAGTGACTAAGGGATAAAGGCTAGCTAAGGAAATAAAGACCGTTGATGCCTTAGCTACCCCTCCCAAGGTTGTGCAAATTGAGAGCTTTGGGGAGAAGACATAGGTGTATATAAAAATAAATTCACCAAAGTAGAGGGTATCCCCTATAGGATAATCAAGAGTTGGGCTTGAGAAGCTACATGTTGAAGAGACTCCTACTAAGAATCCTAAAAAGGAAGCAAAAAAGACCATTACAAAGGATAATTCACCTTCTCTATCGCCAATATAGAATATACAAGAGGGGGAGACTCCAAAGGCACATGAACAACAAGGCAGAGAGGAGGGCACATTTGAAAATCTTGAGGAAGAAACTCAAAGTGAAGAAGTATCCACACCCAGAGATGGGAAATTGAGTGATTTGGCCAAGGAATTGGGAGAGAAGAAGGAAATCATCAAGGAAACTACCTTTGAGGTCACTGTGGAAATTCCCTCTTAGCCTCAAATTAGTGAACATATACCCTATTCAGAGGAGCAACCCGAGGATAAGGATGATGAAGAGAGGGAACAACAAAACCAAGGAGAGGATGAGGAGAATATAGAGGTTGTTGATTAGAGTCCTCCTCATGATCATTCTCAATATGATACTCCTTAGAAGGATACAAAAATAGAGCAACCTGCTACCCCAGACTGGCTAGAAAAGAGGTTAAAATAGAAGGCAATAATTGTAGAAGATGAGACTCCAAGCTGGGACAAGCTATTAGAAAACTAGAGAAAGCCAAAGGACAAGAAAAGAGCCAAAACAGTCTCCAAGTTTGTGAGGGATGAGTTTAATAATAGAATTTTTCATGTTGTTGTTCCCCCTGAGAACAAGTACAAAGATGAATTAAGACCCATAGACCATAAAGTGCAAATTTTTATTCTAGTTCCGACTACTAAGGAATAGGAGAAGGAAGATTTCCAAGAATCCTCTCAAGAAATTCTAAGGAGCCTCAACAAGGAGACTAAAGAAAAGGAAGAATTGTAGAAGCAATTGAGGAATTCGACATGTATATTCAAAACCTGATCAAGCCCGTACAATCCCAAAGTAGTGAGAGATCTTCATTTCTATAGGGTTTGTTGTCTAGGGAGACAGTTTCAAATATTAAGAGATTGAACTACTTTGCAAAGCACACTCAGGAGTGGTTGTAGAATGTTGGTGACAGAGGAGATGAAATGATAGAGAAGGTGCTACCATTTTATGAGAAGTCATCATTCCTCTCCAAAGACATAACCTATTTCCTTGATGACTATAAACAACCACCTATTGATAAAACTGTCAAAGAATTAGAAAGAATCCTTGTAATTCCAATGAAGACTTTGGTTAAAGAGGGTGTCATCACCCTAGAAGATACTCATTGTGTTATGGCTTGGATTGTGGCTTTTCATTTCAAAAATGAACTCAGGATGAAGGCACCTAGAAATTATCCAAGGCCCAGGTCAAGGTAAAAGAGGTCTTTGATGGTTGCATTTTCTTTCTGGAAGCGGTTACAAGTAGAAGGAAATTCAGACATAAGGACTTGAATGTGGGACAATTGGAGCAATGGTGACACAAAGTGTATTCTCCAAGTGTAGAGAACCCATCAATTAAAGATCAATTTGAGGATGTTGCAATTTACATCTCATGTTTGGATAGGTATCAAGGCTTGCATGTAGACTAGGAAAAGAGCTTGGTCAAGTATGAAGCAAAATTAAATTTAGCCAGGGGCAGAATTAATGTGATAGCTACTCCAACCTAGGCCAACTTAGATCTAGTCTTAGCAAAAATAAGGGAAGTTTCCAGAAAGAATGGGGTAGGTGAAGGAGAAAAGGATGACCCAACTTGGCCTAGGATAATGTGCCATTTAATGCAAATTTTTCCTTTGGGATAGGGTGGATGCACCTTGTATTTCATGCATGGAGAGTATTTAATGCTAAAATTTGACTCTAGAGGCCGACCTCCAATATTTTAATGTAAATTTTAAACTTGAAATTTGGGAGGGAATTTTTGGCCGACCTACTTGGCAGCCCTAACTTGTTAACCCTAATTTGGGCCACCCTAAAGGGTAATTTATTATAAATAGGGGCTTTTCCCTCATTTTTTAAAGTTAGACATTTGGAGAGATTGTTAGAATCTTAGCTAAGGCATTAGAGAGCCCTTTAATACTTGAGATACTGGAAAAACTTGAATTTTTGAAAAATTGTGGTGAAGCAAACACAAGAGAAGGAATTTCTATTTGGTGTTCTTCATTGTGTTATTCATCTATGTATGGTTCTTGTGCTTCTTGTATTTAATACTTTGATAATTTATTCTAAGTTACTCTTTAGATAATTTTAGAAATATTCATGTTTCAGTTGTGTTCTTTGTGGAAAATTTGAAGTGTTTGAGCAACCCTTGGTCCATACTTTTAGCTACATGTTGAATGTAGGTAGCTATGCAAAGTTGTCTTGGGCCCATATTTGATGTGCTTAGTTCAATTGTGCAGTTTTTTCATTTTAATGCTAAATGTGGGTTGATATGTGAATACTTTACAATTTGAAAATCTTAAATACATTGGGAGATAGCAGTATTTCTGTGACATTTCAAGTTAATCTGGGTTTAGAAAAAATTGGTTTAAAGGGTTGGTCCACTTTGAATGTTTTGTCATATTCATAGCTAATTTTGATAGTTGATTCAAATTTCTTTAAAAACCTTATCCCTTTTTGCTCTCTCATTAACATCTAGGTTAGTTTTTTAGAACTTGCAAGCATCAACATATTATTATATCTGATGAGCTTGAGAAGCTTCAACATTTGTGTGTAAGGCCCTTTGTGGAAAACCAGCATATAAACATTATCTTTGAGTTGTTTCACTACATTTGTCAAGAGCTGATATTATAGACCTCAGGGTTATCTCTTGAGGCTTGCTGATATAGACTAACCTTTCAAGAGAGATAGGATATTATATTTTTTCTAAGTTGTTGATGTCTAGAAAACACCATCAATAGATTGGCGCTAGAAGGAGGGTTGATTCAACAAGCTGGAGGGATTTTTATCATCAATATATCCTTAGATATTCATGAGACAAACTGAGTCTATTTCAGAAGGAGATTTCCAGGAGCTAGAGCCACTTACTGGGTCAAGGAGGACCAAGAAAGGAGGAGCTTCATCATCCTTACCCATCTGGCCATCATCCTCCTCCTCATCCTCAGATTCTGAATCAACCTCCACTGAACCCACTCCCATTGAACCTCATCTTTCACCCATTCAACAACCCCAAGCAAAGACCAATCAATCACTCCCACCTCCACCACCACCAATGACCTTTCTAGCAAATAACCCTTCACCTTTACCCTCCAATAGATACAATTTCATGCCAAAAATTCTAGAAAACTTTTGTTCCAAATTTCATGTGGGTGACCCTAATAAAACAATTGAGGAACATATTAGAATCTTAATCTCCCTTAGGGATAGGAGCATCAATCATGAGGATGTTGCATGCAGGATTTCCCATACTCATTAGGTGAAGAAGTCTTTTATTGGTATAACCACTTACTAGTTGGCTCTATAACTAGTTGGGCTGACCTGGAGAAAGATTTTCTACTTAAGTTCAATATTCCCATTAGTGCTAATTATTTGTATCTCCAGTTTATGAAGGTTAAAAGAGAATTCAATGGGCCAATAAGGGCATTCAATAATAGGTTCCATCATGCTTATACCTAGCTTCAATACCCTCATGTTGTGGATGATCCCATAGTAATATATATTTATTATGATGCATTGGACAACCTTTCCTCTACTTTCATCAAGTGGAAGAAAAATCCTCCTAATAGCCTACTAAATGCATATACATAGATAGTTAAGGAAAGTAAAAATTTAAGACAACACTTGTCAAGACCTTCTCCATCATTAGGTCCCACTGATCATCTAGGAAAAGTCCAAGCCATAAGTCGGGCCATAAACAATTAGACTCCAATCATGAACCCAATCCTGCAACTACCTATAGTCCCACATCTGGGACCCTTGTTAAATCAAATGACCTTTACATCAAGATATCCACATCATCTAGGCCAAGTGACTTTCCCCCAACAATGGGCTAACATCTAGAGGTATTTATAGAATTCAGAGGTATTGAATCCATCGTTGAACCGAGGCCCTCATGCATTTTATTTGCAGAATTCTGTGAATTTCCAGTTTGCATCGAGTAACTCAGACAACAAAAGGCTGGATGAATTGACGAAACAAGTTAAGAATTTTTCCACTAAGGTAACCTACTTAATGAACCAAAACAACCAATTACAATATGCTCAAAGGATTAGCCAATCTAACTATAATAGAGATAATAGGGATAGTAGGGTGTATGTGCAGGGATACCACCAGGGCTATGATAGGGGCCAATCATCAGGACAAAACTTTGATGGGAGACCGCCACCAAGGAAAAATCGGGCATGTAACACCAAGCCTAATAATGGAGGGGTTCCAACTTCATTGGACCATCCCAGCAATCTAGAGAAGACCACTAGCACCATCCTCTTAGCAGAATCTGCTCTCAAAGGATATTGCTAACTCCGTAACACTACCCAACATTAGGAATTTGATTGTCCTGAGTTTCAAATAGTTGCAGCTATATTTCAGCTGGAGGTACAAGATGTTATAGGAGATCGCTTGTATGGTCAAGTAATAATACTTTCATATCCTTACGACTCTCCAGTGTCGGTGTTGAACCATGCCCCTTTTCCCAAAGGAAAAGAGAATATGCCAAAAGAAGAGTCCTCAAAGGGAGGAGCAGAATCAGAACAAGTGTACAATGGGGATTCAATATCAAAGTTATTTGAAACTAATGGAGGTGGTGATGATGGTCCTTTGGATGAAGAAGAACCAAGAAATCATGAATTACAAATTTTCCACTAAAGTACTAGGTCATATGAATTGAGAAATGAGCAGGTTGATGGACCATTCACCACTTCTACTCCTCCTAACAATTTCAACACTCCTCTTGATCCTAACACAAGGAAAAACACTTCATACCCTCATGTACCAAGGAAATATTTATCTAGAGGAGGATCCTCTGATGTGTCAAAGGGAGAAGCTACCAAGGATCAACAAGGGATTTCATCAAGGAGTAGTCAATCTGATATGACTGTATTCGAGATGGGAAAGTATGTAATAGAGGAACTAAAGAAATTGAAGGTTAGTGATTCATCCTTTGAACTATTGAGAGTTCCATTTATTCGTAGTGTTGTATTTGAATCATTGAATGACCAATCATCCATGAAGTTCTCACAGGACCTTGTCGCCAAGAGGGTTGGTTTCATAGAACCTTTGGTTAAAGATATAGCTGAAAAAATACATAATTCCCAGCCAACCTCAAGTCAGAATGCTCTGCAAACCAAGGAACAATCACAAGCCCAAAAAAAGGATAAGAGTGGGGAAAATGAAAAGAGCCAAGTGGACAATGTGTATTCTCTGGTGATTTTATTTCAAACCAAGCAGGATACTCCCCCTTTTTTGATTTCTATTCGAATCTTTGGCAAGAATCTGCATAATTGTTTGTTGGATTATGGTGCATCTACAAATGTGATGCCATTCTCTATCTGCATAGCCTTAGGTATCACTCATACTCCCTCTCAATGAAAAGTGACTCAATTAGATAAAACTTAGGTGAGTGTAGTAGGGGAACTAAATATGATTCTGATGCAAGTGGCGTCAGACCTGTGAGTGCAGCAGGTTATCAACATCTAGGTGGCTAATATACTTGATGCCTATGAAATGATTCTTGGAAAATAATTCATGAGATTCAATGGATACACTTCAACATATCACTCTCATATGTGGATTCCTTGAAAGAGAGTCCCAAATCAGATCAGGAT
This sequence comes from Sequoiadendron giganteum, assembly GCA_007115665.2. NCBI lineage: Eukaryota > Viridiplantae > Streptophyta > Pinopsida > Cupressales > Cupressaceae > Sequoiadendron > Sequoiadendron giganteum. The sequence continues at coordinate 134,387,817 of CM021107.1, forward strand.
TGAGAGGGAACCTAAATTTAAATACTTGATTACTGAATAACAAAATACCCCCAATGAAGTGCTTATTTTTGAAGCAATTTTGGGAAACTATATCCTAGAAACTATTTTTCAAGATCCAAATGTAGAGGAGGTGTTTAAGATGCAAGATATACCTTGGGACTCAACTCAATCTTCTAGGAGCACCGAGGTAAGGGAAAAAAATGATGAGAATTCTAAATTGAATGATAGTAATCTTAGATTGTTTGATAATTTTTTGGAGTTTATTTAGAGATGCATAGAAGACCAGGTAAGTTTGTGAAGACAAATGGAATTTGAGGAATTATTATTTCCTAACTAGTGTAGGGTCCACAATGCTTCCCATCTTGATTTCAAGTGTTGTCTTTTCGAAATGGTGGTCAAGCAGATTAAGAGATACACTAGTTTACCTTCAACAATTGGGCCTAGAGTGCAAGAGGTATACCGAGATAGAAAGAGGAAAGAGATAGCCGAGCAGGATGACCCTTTCTCTCACATGAGTGGGAAAATTAAAGATTCTAAAGGTAGTTCATCTCCTAAAATATGGACTCTATGATTTAATGGATCAAAATGTAAACAAGGTACAGGAATCAAATCTGAATTAATAAGTCCAATAGGGAAAACCTTCTTTGCTTCTCATAGGTTGCAATTTCATTGCACCAATAACATTGTTGAGTATGAGGCTCTGATCCACAAACTTCTTATGGCACTAAAGAATAATGTTAAGACCTTGTAGGTGTTTGAAGACTCTAAATTAGTAGAGAAACAGGTTAGAAGGCAATATTCCTATCATGATAGGAGAACGACTAATTACTAGCATAGGGTGTGGGATTTTGAGGGCTAAGAACCACACTACATATGCTTTAGCTCAAGAAGCCAGTACATTGGAACCCCTATCCCTATCAAGATTGAATAATTTCACTATTGAATTAACATTTGTCCCTTATGTGCCCGACAATGTTGCAAACTTCCAAGTATTTGAAGATGACAAGCATATCCTGTATTTCCTAACTGGTTCTGATGTATTCACTTCACAAGTGATTGATGAGATCAAACCTTAAGAGGTGGAATTGGATATGGGAGGAGTGCTCAATCTGAAGAGGAACACAATCCCAAGAGGGATGGTGTAGTTGGAATGAATCTTTAACCTTGATAGGATAAAGGATCAAGATCAACAAACAAAAATGGATTCAATAGATGGCTAATGTGATATCTACAATATGGGTACTCCTGAGAACATTAAGAATGTGTACATTGGAAAGGTATGCACCCCAGAAGAAAGGAAAGGCCAAATAGATGCATTACATGATTATGAGGATTTCATAGCATGGAGTTATGAAGATCTAAAGATGTATGACACCTCCATTATATCACACACCATTCCCTTGAAACTGGGGGAAAAACCTTTCCGACAGAGGCAGAGGCCCATCAATGCCTTATTGGAACCCATCATTCAGAAGGAGGTGCTGAAATTATTGTCTGCTCAAATCATATTCCCTATTAGACACTCAACAAGGGTGTCCAATTTGGTTCTCGTCCACAAGAAAAATGGATAGATCAAATTATGTGTTGATTTCATAGATCTTAATTATGCATTTGAAAAGGATAAATATCTAGTTTCATCATTGGATGAAGTTTTGCACATTGTGAATGGATCCCAAATGATTTCCTTTTTGGATAGTTATTTTGGTTGTAATCAAGTTATGGTCCAATACGAAGATAGGCATAATACTGCTTTCACCACTATGTGGGGTACATTTGCATATAGGAGGATGCCTTTCGGGTTTATCAATGCAGGGGCCACATTCTAAAGGGAGATGGATATTGATTTTAAGGAAATCATATGTAAATGTATTATTATCTACATATATGATCTGACATTTTTTTCCAAGAACATAGGTGATCACGTTGCAGATTTGTGCAAAGTATTTCAGAGATGTAAAGAATTTGGAATCTCCCTCAATCCCAAGAAGTGTATTTTCAAGGTAACTGAAGGAAAAATATTGGGGAATATCATCTCCGAGCATGGGATCTCAATTGACCCTAATAGAATTCAGGCTATCTTGAAAATTCAGCCACCTACTAGCAAGAAGGAGATGAAATCTTTCTTCGAGAAAATCAACTTTGTTTGAAAATTTATCACAGGATTTATACAAATTGTAAAACCACTAAACACTATACTAAAACAAGATGCCAAGTTGGAATGGGATGTTGAGGCTAAACAATAATTTGATGAAATTAGGAAGGCTATAGCTTCTTCTCCGGTGTTTGTAAGTCCCAACTATCAGAAGCCCTTTTACATATATTCTTTTGCATCTAACCATTCCTGCACAAGTATGCTAATGTAGAAATCAGATGGGGGAAATGATCACCCCATAGCTTTCATGAGTTCTCCTCTTAGAGATGTAGAACTAATATATCCAAATGTGGAGAAATAAGATTATTCTTTATTCCATAGTGTTAAAAAATTTAGGCATTATATCTTGAGGAATAAGGTCTTCTCCATTGTACCAGTTCATGCCATGAAGCTCCTGTTGATGTAGAATGAGATGGGAGAAATAAGAGCTAAGTGGGTTACCATGCTATAGGAATATGATCTCAAAATTAAGCCTATGAATTTGGTGAGAGGAGAAGCTCTAACATAGATGATGGTTGAAACAGGTCCGAAGATTGTTGCAAAATAGTACCATCTTCAAGATGTGTCTTCGAATGAATGGTATGATGAAATCATGATTTAATTTTTAAATAAAAAATGTCTTGACCACTTGAACACGGTGCAATGAAGGGTCTTGCACCTGAAAAGTGAAAGCTACATGCTGCAAGGAGGTATTTTATATAAGAAGAACCATGAGGGGATCTATCTACGATGTTTGGGAAAAGAAGAAGCAACTCACATGATGACAAAATTTCATGAAAAATATGGTACAAGCCATGGTTTTGGACCCGCTATCGCACACCAGATCTTGAGGGTAGGGTATTACTAGCCCATCTTATTCAAGGATGCACACAATCATGTGAGGACCTATCATGTATGCCAAACATGTGAAACTAAGGAGAAAAGTTCAACTCTTCTACTTCAACCCATTTTCGAGGTGAAACCCTTTGCACAATGGGGTATGGATTTCATTGGCCCAATCAACCCACCATCCTTTGTAGGGAACGTGTATATTCTTACTATTGTTGATTATTTTACTAGGTGGATTGAATCTATCGCTTGCAAATAGTGTACTATTGAGGTAGTGACCAATCTCCTCGAATCAGGTATTATTAACCTCTTTGATTGTCCTTTTTCTTTGGTATGTGATAATGGTTCTGCATTTTCCTCTTTGAAATTTTTGGGCTGGGAATTTGACCATGGTATAGTTATTAAGTTCGCCTCAAACTATTATCTGCAAGGGAATGGTCTCACTGAGTCCACTAATAAGAACCTCTTGACCATTATCCATAAGTTGCTAGAGAAGAATCCTAAGGATTGGCACACTCAGTTGAGATTTTCCTTGTGAGAAGATCATACACTGAAGAAGACATCCCTAGGACCACCCCTATATCACCTAGTGTATGGCTTTGAGCCTATGTTTCCTATCTAGTTAAGGATTCCCACTCTCCAGTTCATTAATTAATATTATGAGGAAGAAGAGAATTTAGAGGCCCATCTATCTAAATTATTATAATTCGAAGAAAAGAGGAATGCAACCCTAGAAAAAATTTCCAAACATCAGGGTGTTGTTAAGAGATGGTTCAATTGTAAAGCTAAGTTCAAGTCCTTTCAGATTTTAGACTTCATCTTATATTGGGATAAGGAACATGAAAAGAAAGGGGAGCATAGTAAGTTTGAAAAGTTGTGGCTGGGCCCCTATCATATTCCTGAGATCCTTGGAGATAATGCTTTTCGCCTTAAAAATCTCACTGGAGAAGATGCCACATTTCCTTTCAATGGGAAGCATTTGAAGCATTACTTCCTTGCTTGAGCTATTTCTAGCTCACCCTTGTAAATAGTTAGAGTAGGTGTTTCCTTTCATTTTTGGTTTGGTTAGGTTAAGTGGTTTTTCTTGCTGCTTTGTTTTGGCTTTGAGGCTTCTCTATCTTTTGGTCTGGGGTAGGGTGTCCTACTTGCACAACAATAATCTTTTCATTATGCAAGCCTATTCTAGGTATTTCCCTTACAAGCTTTAATCATATTTCCAAGACAAGTTGGTAGAGGCCCTTTACTCGATGTCACATGTGCTAAACGCTCAAAGTGGATGAACCCTTGGATTAAGTTAGTCTAGAATGTGCTTGGATCTTATATTATTCACACATTTTAAGAATCCTAAGGTTGTTAGGGACTCCTTGGAAGGTCTGGTTAGGTGAAAATTCCTATTTTTGCTTCAACGCCATTATCACTCTTAGCCTTGAGTGTGAAATTAATTGTTCACAAGTTGAAATGAAAAGAAGTGAAAAGCGAAAAGAATATCAGAAGGAAAAGAAAAATAAAATTATTGAATACCAAAAGGAAAATTCAACTCATTAGGGGGATTTGAATAACTCCATCGAGGTTATGGATGCCCAGTTGGAAGTGGAGCTATGTTCAAGAGATCCACAATGATAACCTCATCGGGGCTATGGATGCCTGTCTGGCAGCGAGGCTCTATCCAGGATTCTTTTGAAGTTGGAATCTTTACATAGCTTAACTTGATTCCACTTTGTCATTGAAATTCTCTGGAGCATTTCCTAGCGAAGTCACCATTTGTTGTGCACTTTTGCAGACACACCCCACTAGAGGTACGGACCCCCTCTTTTCTTGCATTTTCTCCCATGTTGCTGTAGGTTTCACCTTTTCCCCTTAAGGGTGAACCACAAAATTTGGGAATGCTTTTGGGAGATGGCAAAGGAATGGGTTTTCTATCACTCTCTAGGGTTTTCACCTAGAAGGAAGAGGGGTTTCCTTTGCCATTCATCAAGGAACATTAAATCTTACAATTCATTAGATTTTTTAGGGATTGAAAACCTAAGGGAGTGGGATGTGCAAATGTGTTGAAACATACTATGAAATCTTAACTACTTAATCTAAACTAATGGCCTTTATGTTGTTGGAAAAAATAAGTGGTGTAATGCAGTAGAAATGAAAGAAATAAGAGTAAACTAACCTAACAGAACAAAAAAGTGCACCTAGAAACTGAAGAGGGCTGAAGCAGAGATTGTGGAGGTCAGTGGAATTCTATAAAATTAGGGTTCTGAGTTGTCTGGGACACTTACGCCAACAGGGGTGACCTAGTCCCTTTTTGGAAAATTTGCTCTGGAGGCCATTCTAGTCAACTAGGTCCCCGAATCTCAAATAATTTATACCAGAAATCCCTAATGGGACTAGGTCACCATTATGGGCGACATAGTCCATTTCTGCTTTTCTGGTAAATAGAAAGTGGAATCGGGTGCCTTGGATTTGTATTCTGCTCCTCTATGGAAATCCTATCTGAAACCTACAAAATGACCTACAAAATAGAATGTATTTGTGTTTCTAATGTGGCGTTTGCCTTGGTCAAACCCCTAGTTCTATTCAAACTTGAAATGAAATGGAAACTTGCATAAACCCTAGCCCTAAGTGTGTCTAGAACTAGCAAAACTAGAAACTAAGCAAAGTCCTATTCTATTGTGCTAGAATAAGATGTATGTAAAGGATTTAAAATGATGCAAAACCCTAAAGCCCTAGAAATCTTACACCATTACAAATGAAAGTAATAAGGAATGCAAATGAATTGCAAACCTCAAATCTGCAAATGGGTTGAAGGTAGAAGATGGAAACACTTTGAAACCAGTCTTTAGGAATGATATGGTGGCTAGTTGCACCTCTTCAACCTAGATTTCTCCATGAATCTCCATAGGAATCTATCTCCAACCTTGTTAAAGTGTGATCTTGAACATGAAGTGAGATCCAAGACTTGCAAAAAGCCCTAGCTTTGTTGTCCAAAAGCTTCAACTTTATTGTGTGAGAGATGAATCTTCTTGAGGAAGATGTTTTCTACTTGATTTTGGAGTTGAATGTGTAAAAATGAGCAAGAGAGAGAGAGAGAGAGAGAAAATGACCTAAAAATAGGTATATATAAGCATCTTGACCTAATTGTCAAGAATTTTGACCTAAGAAGTCAACATCCATTAGGGATTTTTAGCTAATTATTCATTTTCCCGCTTAACACTCGAAAAATCCTCAAAAAGGACTAGGTCAACAACTTGGGTGACCTAGTCCCACTAAGGGATTTTTGAGTAGGTCTGGTACTTTTGAATGTGCTTTGATGTATTTTTCTAGGGGTTGAATGATCCCTTGGGTATATCAGGCCTCCAAGTCAAAATTAACAACATTGGGGGCCTATAAATGTTGTTTTAGGGTGAAATTTGGTGAAACAAGACCTAAAGTAGGACCAAAATGGGCACAAAATTATCTTTTTCTTCAAAGGTATGCAATTTTTGGTGACACAAATGGATAGGTTCCTTTTTAATTTTTCGTATGTCACTTCACTTGGAGAAACTCAGGATCTATTTTCACTTTCGGTGCATTATTTGCAACTCTTTGATCTCAAGGCATCATTTAAATCCCTTACCTTCACTTGAAATTCGTCTAAAAGGGAAAATTTGGCTAAGTATGGAAAGCATTTGAGGATTTCACCTTACCTCAGATTTCCTAATTGATGGGTCATCTCAGAAAATCTGAGGTGGTTCATAATTCCTATAAGTCATCCTTCGAAGAATCTGGCCTTGCTCAGATTCCTTGAATCTGTCCTTTGGTCATTTCTCTGAGTCTTAGGATGTCATTTTGTTCATTTATGATGGGTTGTTGGATGCATTTAATTGGGTTTTAACAAGCTATTTAGGAGTTATTCGAATGTCATTTTACCATTTTAAACTCTTCAAGCCTCTAGCATTCAACTAGTTGATTCCTCCTCCTTGGCTGGTGATTGTATTCAATGATTACGACCCTGCTCATGGCTTTTGGCTTCCATTTGAAGGAGGGACCCATTCAATTTTCTCATGATTGTCACTCCTCAAAGGTAGGGTTTTCCTCTTTATTTCATGATTTCTTGACCTAGCTACGACATGGTATGTTGATTCGATGATTTATCTGGCTTTGATGATGAAACATGTTGGTGAATGCGCTTTTTTGGTATTATTGGAGCTTTGATGAGCTGGGGTAATTTTTTAACCCCCCCCTCTCTTTTCTCAGGATTGGGTGGTCGTTTCCTCTATGTTAGGGTTGGTCTCATCATAATCCTCCACATACTGCCATAGGTTATGTTTTCTTGTGTCATACGTGCCTTAGGGTATCAAGGAGAATGTCCATCGATCTTGTATCGAGGTGGACTCAATTAAAATATACAGGAAGATGATATGATGATCCCACGAGGATGATAATTCCCTAGACCCTTGTCATATCCATTATGCCTTAGCTAGCCTAGAAGTTGGTTTTGAAGATGTAAATGAGGCATTGTGGCATGATTTTCTAGCTTGTGTTGTGGGATGAGGATGCCAGCGTGAGTTTTTGGGAAAATAATGTCAAACCTTAAACTCGAAATCGATGAAATGAAGAGGAGGGTTACTTAGGTTTTGGGTGGGAAGCAAAACTTGGGGAAAGTCTTCAAAGTTGAGCCCATCTTGAGAATTCTGAGGTACCTTAGAATTTATGAGGGTTAATCCTTCAGATATTTTGGTGTCCCTTGAATTCCCTAAATCTGCCTACCACGCTAAATTATGAAGGTCGCTTTGCCCCTCTTGCATCTAAGTTGAGTCTTGTCTCTGGAGGTTCCACCACACCATGGACTTCCTAAAGGAATTCCCCATTATAAAATCCACTCGACTTCAGACTCTTTAAATTTGCATAGGTATGGAGCTCCCGAAGGCATGGTACACCAAAGATATCACTCGTTGGATATCCTCAAGGTACAAAAGAATTAAATTTGAATTTGGAAAATGCTAAGGTGGGCCCGTCATAAATTCTACCCTATCTCAAAGTTTCTGAGCCTTAATTCATTTAGAGAATTAGAGCCCCCTTGAATCTTTTGCAATTCTCCTTGGACCCTCAAAAGCCCCAAGTCTTGAAAGCAAAATTTGATAACTCGACATTCTACTATGAAACCTGACTTTCAAAAATTCGACCCTAGCTTGGAATCCCCAAGCTCTCATCCTTTGGAAAATCTAAGTGCCCTTAGATTTTTTGTGAACCTCTCTTGGACTTCCAAAGCACCTGCGATTTGAACTTTGGATGAAATGCTATCAACTTGAAATTCTTGTGTGCAATAATGATTTTCGAAGATTCTGCTCAACCAAGAATTCCCCGACCTTTATTCTTGCGATAAATCCGCCATAGGCCGAATTTTTTGAAAATCCTCTTAGGCTTCAAGATCCTAAAATGCATCAATTTATGGGTAGGTGTCTTAGATTTCTTAAGATGAATAAAAGGAATTTGATGATAATTAAAATATTTTATCTAATCTACTTTAATAATGAGTTTATTCATGATTGGCATCATGGTGATTATTATGTCTTATGACATATGCATGCAAAGGTGATTCCTGACAAGGCTTCCATGTCAAAGGATCCACACGCACAAGAGGAAGGCAAAAGAAGAATAGATATAATGAAGTGTGATTTCAAAGGGGTATGGCCAGAGTTGAGAATCACCTCTGACTTGTCAAGTATAGTTGACACCAATATGGGACATGTTGATTGAGATGATTTCCAACAGAGAATTTTTGGAAAAGCAACTACATAATTGGCACAATTCATCACACATGCAAGCTTGGCTTAGGCAGTAGGGTTTTCACCTACATTGTGTCCATAACTAGTGTTAGAATGTGCAAGATACTATGATTCTGATAAGAGAATAATGGTGGGTCCACAAGGAAGCGTCATGGCTAACTTGATCAAAGAATCAATTGTTGAAACCTTTAATATTTCCTCCCACCACAAGCTTATCAAAGAGATCAACATCCAGGAAGCAGAAGAATTCTATGCCAAGGATGTCTCCAAGGTTTTAGACATGATGAATAGTTCATGGATAGACAAGGTAAAGCCACACTATTCCAAACTCCCTAAGTAGTTACATAGGAGTGATTTCAAGATGGAGTACCATGATATCATCATACTCCTAGGTAGAGTAAAGGGATTAGAGGAGGAATTCACCTTCAGGACTTGGATGTTCTACCCAATTACTCATATTGTGGGAGGAAAACATTACCATTGGGAAAACATCCTGAGTGATAATTTGTACAAGACACTCATGTGTTCACAATGGCATCTTACCTTTTCTACATGTTGGCAAGTAAATTCAAATACAAAGGTCTAAGTTACAAATAGGAACTCCGAGCAAGGATAAAATTTGGGATGTTTACCCTCAACTCCAATACAACACATCGAATTATAGGAGGGCCAATGATGCTTTCTTCATGTACATCCCTAGATTAATTGAGGGTTCCCTCCATGTAATAATTTTTGTAGAGGCAATGGAGCTAATAAAAAAATATGGACAATGGTTCATACAATTCTAGAGGTTCTCTTAGATTAGGATATAAGGTTCTTCTATGGTCCCAATCAGAATGCCAAGGTATCCTACTAATAAACTCATATTTCTAGAATTGACAAGATAAATGGTTGCATTTGAGATAGTGCTATAGGATATGCATAGGAAGGGGCTTACAGATGAATTCCCATTGAGGATTGGAACTCTTGAAGCTTACCCCAATCTCCAGAGTGCACAATATTTAAAGAAGGAAATGACACAATATGATTTGTATTCCCACACCAATCGGGACCACTTTGACCCTTATGAAAAAGCACAAAAGCAAGCTAGTAGAGAGTACAGACACAAGGACCACATAAAAGATTATTGGGAAAATTGTAGAGATGAATTTGAGGTGATAAAGAGAAAGTACTCTAGGATTCCCTTGAAACTCATCAATCTCTACAATGTGGATCAAGTGCCAAATCAAGTTGACGAGGATGAAGGGGATCTAATATAGTACCATGATTATGAGCCATATAAGAACCAACCCCTACCATCAATAAATTGGTCAAAAGAAGAGATAGTGGACCTTGATCAGGTAATTGAACCCATGAAGAGATACTCTAGAATGTGGGTTAAGCACAAGGTTGTAGAGTTGTAAGTAGATGGTGCCCAATTCACTTATGACCTGATGGGAAACCTTGAATCCCATTTTGAGGATGACACTGAGGCATCCGGGGATGCTACTACAGAGCCTTCACACGAGGATGAACTATTGGCATATGGCTTCTAGTGTTGTCATTTATGGAAACCTAAGTCATTCATCTGGTCCATAGCCTAGTATTGGTTCATACCGACAAAACAAAATGAAGAACATGGTATCCGATTAAAGGCAAAGATTATTATTTGTATACTTCACCGGACTATTATTTTGAGTTGTGGATCTCAGAGAAAGGTAATTTTGTGTTCATACTACCTTATTCATGTTGTATTGAGGTGCACATTTACTGGTTTATGATCTAGGAGATTCGATACATTGATCTTTATGTTATCTGTGCTAAGAAGGTTGACTTGTCGAATATAGCCATTGCGGATATCTAAGGAGTAATTTGTTAAATTTTTCATGCTCGAACATGTTTTTTTAGGGTCCATATTATGGTATGGCCGACTATGGATGGTGCACATAAAGAATTAGTTGAGGATTTAGTCAGCAATTTGAAAAGTACTTTATGTTTTATTAAGGACGACATATAGATGATCAAATCTATGATAGTGGATATATATATGAGATTGGTTGTATCATTTTAGAAGTGTGGATTTGTGTGATGTGAATTATTCCAGTGTATGGTGCAAAAATCAGAAGAGTAGTGATGCGAATTTTTGATTTATGATGCAAATTATAGAGTAGAGCAGAGCGAAGAGCAGAATCAAATAGAAGGTTCAGAATCTAATATATGAGCCCAATCAGAACTGTAACCTGGAAAAAGTAGATGTTATTTCTTTAGTTCAAAGATTTAAATGGTTTTAATCTGAACATTTTGTAAGGTAGTGAGCTCTAGGCAATGAGCCTGAATGCAAGTGCATTCCCTTTTTGTAAAACTTATATTTAAGTACTCAAATTGTGGATTGACTTCCACCATGGTTTTTCCCCTAACAGGGTTTCCACGTAAAAAATCCTTGTGTTATAGTGTTCTGGATGATTGCTTTGAATGCTTGCATCTTTTTATTGGTTTAATGTTAAAATGGTTTAAATATCAAGTTAATAAAGTTTAGATTTGCAGAACACTGATTCACCCCCCCCCCCCCTCAGTGTTCCCTTGAGTCCAACAATTAGTATCAGAGCCTAGTTCCTCGAAACAAGTTTAGCAACTTGAGGTGGATCTTGGAATGTAATGGAATTTGATGGTCTTCAACAACAACTTCTAGTGGCACTTGATGACCTTGATCAGTCTAAAGCAGAAGTCAGGGAATTGAGAGTGAATCTTAAAGATGCTAAGAAATTCATTCAAACATTGAAGGATCAGATTGTTAAATCTACGGAGATGAGAAAGGATCTCTATGATCAGATTAAGAAAAAAGAGAGCAAAAATATGGATGATGCTCACCCAAATCAAACCTTGAAGGAAATAACTGAAGAATGTGAAAAACTTACCAAAGACAATGCTACTCTAAAACATGAGATGGAATCTATGGTGATGAAGCCGACTAAGGAGATTGAAGAAAGGAAGAAGAATGAGGAGAACCTTGCTCGGTCCTTAAAAGAAAAATTTAATGAATGCAAAAGAGTAAATGGAGAATTCATTCAATTGGAAAGTGAATTGTAACAATCCAGAAACAATGAAGAAGAACTTGAAAAATAGATTGTTATTCTCAGGAATGAACTTACTACTGCAAATGAATATAGGGATAAGTTTAGGATTAGCTCAATTAAGCTTGATGAGTTGACTCAAGGGAAAAAGAGTGGAAATGACAAGTGAGGTCTTTGATATGAAAAAGGAGAAAGCTCTGGACCTAGACAAAAGAATTTCAAGTAAAGTAATCAGATGAACAAAGTTGGAAAGTATCTGGGAAGACAACCTAATACTCAAAAGTTTAATGGATACTATTTTTCTTGCAATAAATTAAATCATATGGAAGCTCAATGTAGAAGTAAAATTCAATCAAGAGATTCATCATTTTCTGGTCAATGTTTCAATTGTAGAAAGTCTAGTCATAAATCAATTGAATGCAGAAATGTGTCAAACTACTCTATCAGTAGAAGGAATGTTGAATGTATACTGTGGAAAATTTGGGCATATTACAAATCAATGCAGATCAAGAAGAAATAAATGGAATGATTGGTCTGGACAAGGAAATACTGTGTGCTACAATTGCAACAAATACGGTCATATTGCAAGATTTTGCAGAAACAAAAATATGGATAGAAGAGGTCTGGTATACAAAGGCAGAAATACACAGAAAGATGATAAAGGAAAAGGAAACGTGACTATGGATGGAATAAGAGATCATATGAAGAAGACATGGGTAAGGAAGAATCAGTCTGATGATGGAAATGGTTCTATACCAAAACCTGCTTTCGGTAATTCTTCCAGAAATTGATCTCAGGCCATTGGCCTAGGGGAAGTTATTCAAGAAAATCCTTTTTCCCCTATCAATAAGTTGGTACCGAAATGAAAAAGATTTTCAAAAAGGTGTATCAATGATCTACAAAGGTTTTGGAAAGTATTCACAAGAAAATTCAAGAAATCATAGCTCCATAGAAGAATTTTTCTCTCTCTATCTAAGAAAACAGAGTATCCAGAAAACCTAGGGCAAAGGAATTTATTACAAGTGTGAGAACTATAAAAGGCAAGTTGAAAATACCATTTTTCACTTTGCATCGAAGAAGAGAATAAGGAGAGCACTTGGTAGCATAATTTCAAAGCAATAAAGTTAATTTAGTGGCGAATCTCGAAGCACATCAGGTATTTTAGTTGTTTTCAAAATTTCCATATAATTTGGTGTGCGGTTGATAAGCATAAGTACTCAAGGTAAACTAGAAAAAATCAAAGGATCAATTATTTTAGATGAATACAATAGTGAGAAGATTAGGGCCTTGAGAAATTTGTTGTTGCCCGATGAATTGAAATGCTTGAGAGAAGCCAAACACAAGAATTTGGACATTTGGAATGAGTTTCCCTATTTTGAGCAGATTGAATAATGACACTTTGATTCTGGACAAACCCTACATCATCTCGAAGGAAGTAATTAGAAATTTGACTGGATTATGCAAAGTCAAGGATATACCAAGAAAGAAATCCATCTAGAACAAAGAAGTTGAAACCCTAACCGGAGTCATTGGAGATTAAAGGGAATTGATAATCTTGACAATCAAAAACCCTATGACAAGGTACATTGAGCACAAAGTGCCATATAATATATTTTTTAGAAACAAAGAAGGAGCAACCTCGGCTAGTGCAGTTTACATCTCTCACAAAATGATAATTGAAGGTCAGGACTTTGACCTGTGCAGACTACTAAAGGATCAATTAATGGAGAACGTGCAATTAACAAAGGAGACGAATTACCCTTTCAGGTTTGGTACTCTGGTCATATGTCAAACTTGGAATCTCATGACTCCAATCTCCTTGGCGATATTTTCCCTTTTGATATCAATGACAACTATATGCCAACAATCTCCCCCTTTGGTATTGATGGAAAAACTCTAACTATTCATCCAAGTACCACTAAAGCTTTGCACCAAATTGATTATTCACATTGTAGCATAAAAACTCCCCCTATTGTTGGCATATGGCTTCTAGTGTTTTCATTGATGGAAACCTAACTCATTCATCTAGTCCATTGCTTGGTATTGGTTCATACCAACATAACAAAATGAAGAATAGGGTATCCGATTAAAGGCAAAGATGTTGATCTGTATACTTCATCAGACTATTATTTTGAGTTGTGGATCTCAAAGAAAGGTATTTTTGTGTTCATACTACCTTATTCAAGTTGTATCGAGGTGTGCATTTACTGATCACTAACTCATTTGATTGCAAAATCCAATGAAAATTTCTGATGAAAGCTATATAATCATATGTATTGTCGGGCACTTGTGCGAAATTTTCATTTTTTAAAAATTTTATCCCCGACGTTCGTCGGAATTTCGACGAACCTTATTTTTCATCAAAGTTTCGATGAAGATATTTTGCCAAAATTTTGACAGACTTTCAAAGTTAAATTGTGGCCAACATAAATAAAAATGAGCTCGACTATTTATTGCGATAGTGTTTTGCTCGATGATTTTCTTGGGAAAAATCAGAAAAAAACTCAAGAAGATATCGCCAGGTTGAGGGTAGTCATTGTCTTTTTCCAGAATTCATTTGTGAAGTCATATTTGTACTTCTAGGTTTGAAAATCATATTTTAAAGCAACATCTCATCAAATTTCATTTTTAGTCTTGTGCATTTTCAAATTTTCGTTTCTAGATTTTAGAACTGACTTCACAAATTCTTTATAAGGGAATTGCTTATAACTGATAGAAAATTCTTGATGGATTTGGACAAAGATTATATTTGCAAGGTTTCAATTTTAACCCTAATGATCAATTTTCAATAGATTTGGGAGCCATAACTAGATAATATCAAAGGCATAGGGATAGCTACAGAGTGAAATAGTTGTCAAGATTCAGGCCTAAAGGGTTGAACAAAGAATTGGAATGTTTGATAGTGGATAGTTAGAGCCATTTAGCTATGATATTTTTGAAGACTACTTCATAAAGATGTATTTTTCCCTTTGCCAAGTTTCAGAAATAGATTTTAGACCTTAGATGCTAGTGTCTTATAAAAGCAGTTATGGTATATTTGTTACCTGAAGTTCTTGAATTCATCTTGACTCTATACAAATGTATCTATTTTTTATTTGAACAAGAAAGAAAGAAAGTAACCAATTTGTAAATATTGTGAGATATTTAGAGCAACAAACTAAAAAATGAAAAAATGAAGGTCAAGGCTTCTCTATTTTTCTCAATTCACTTAAACTTTTTAGATGCTCCCAAACATCTAGCATGCTATAACTATCATGCAGAACACAGAGCTCACTTGTATTATTCAATAACAAAAAACCAGTTACAATAAAACACAGAGTTATGCTCTTCAGGAGATTACATCTTGTCCATTTGGAGAAAGCAGGCAACACAAAGTAGAATCTTCACACAGTTAAAATGTCCTCATGAAATACTGTGTAGATTCCCTTTAGCTCTTCGTAAATGACTGTCACAGCTAGCCCAACCTCTTGGCCTCCATAGGTTCACATCCTTGCAGATTTGAGAGTCTAAGTGTTCACGGTAAAATACCGCTTGAACACTCTCAACCTCTCTCTCTCTTCGCTCATCTATCTTCTACGTGCACATGAGATTACTTAATCTCTTACCGTGAGCCAACTTGTCCAGCCTATCCAAATAATCAACTATCCTCAGAAAATCCACTGACAGATCTTCTTGCATTGGGCTACCCAGGCATTCAATTCCTTGCCTTAATCAAGTCCTGTCTTTAGCTGAAAAATCGGCTTGTAATAACTATCATCACTATTTTGGCACCTAGCCAAACAACATCCTAATGCTGACCCACATGTCACATTTATGTTTGTTTGTTGCCTTTGACCTCTGGTCAAACTCAGTCAAGCTAGTCGATCGATCTCCGAGCTCACCTCTACCATCTACCGCACTATCGCATCGAGTTCAAACAACCATCGTGGTATGGCGGTGAGCCCACATTGACCATCAACCTCCAACCGTGTTATCGCCCAGCTCAGTCGACCCAGCCACGATAATGCGGTGAGCTCACTCAAACTCAACCCGTGCTATCGTAACCTTGTCCAAGTCGCCTCGTGGTAATGCGGTGAGCTCGGTCGCCCGAGCTCACCCTTGTCTTCACCGTGCTACCACTGAGCTCAATGGGCCACCCCATGGTGTGGTGGTAAGCCCACCTACGCTCGAACACTAATACCCCCATGCTATCGAGCCCCAACCACTAGGCAACTACAGCACGACGGTGACCGCTAGCCCAGACTGTTAACGATCAACTGTGCTACCATAGGGGCCGCCAAGCCACCCCATGGTAGGGCGGTAACCACGAGGTAGACCACCAATGGTATTACCATGGTCACCGTGGTGAGTCATCTCACCACCCACGGTATGGCAGTAACCGCCAATGCTAACCACCAACCATCCACCATAGCCACTACGGCTTCCTCAAGCACTGTCTGCGATAAAGCAATAACCATCACCAGACTGCCACCCTTCAACCGCCAGCTGCTACCATGCTACCATGCCACCAACATACAACCTCTATGGTAAGGAAGTAAGGCATTGCTCCACCGCTACGTCGCCAACCGTGCTACTACACCACCACCAAGTGACCCTCGCGGTATGGCAGTAACCGCTTGTCAGACTGCCACCACTCACCACGCGACCGCTAGTCTAGAAGGAGGCTGTTGCGGTAAGGCAGTAACACCGCCCAACTACCAAACCAAACAAGGTGGCCCACGGTAAAGTGGTAAACCACACAACCACACCACCAAGGGAATATTGCAATGGTATGGTAGTAAAGGCCAGGAACATGAAGAAAATGCCTAAGTCTTCAAGGGAAAAGACCAAAAAGTTGAGGCAAACTTTCCCAACAATCTCCCACTTGCCAAAGACTTTTAGGCTTCCTCCAAAAACCCGAACAAGGACCAAACCATGCTACCATGATCCAACCAAGACTCTTGCAACAATATAAAAAAAAATCCACCATCTCAGGCTATAGCTCCAAACATCCAACACAAGAAAAAAAGGAACAAGCCAAGGCGTATATGCACCAGTCTCTGGAACACAAGCATCAAATCCTACAGGCAGAAAAGGCACCACAACAGCAGCAACAAGGCACAACACGAACACAGAAATGAGAACCAATCTCCAGAACAAGATAAACTAACCAACTAGAACAAAAACCATAAAACTGACTGCCCTCATCCAACTGATCAAACCCACGTGATTGAAAAACTAGCACCCACAGCTCATGCTATTCCATCCAATCACCCATACTTCTCGGTATGAACATCAATAAACTCATTCCATCACATAGCCAACCCATCAAACAACAAAAATAAGCACCATGTGTCAACCAGTCAAAATACCAAACATGTCCAGGTACTCCCACTACAAAGGTATTGTCCAGATGAATGCAAAAAAGGAACAATCACACATGATTCAGGCATACCAAGTCCACCAAACCTGCACATAGAAAAATGTAACCATGTACTTCCAAGGAACACCCAACCTGATATGCACAACCTGCAACCACCTGCTGCAAGAAACATTTCTCTCAATAGTCTTCCACATTCTTCCAAGTTTCCATATCTGATTAAAGAGGGAAACACCACTGCTCCACAAACATCTAAATTCATATGAACATACAGGAAGAAAAAGGCCAGTTAAGAGAGAAACAACAAATAATAACATGTAGCATCCTCCTACATACACTTCTAAATGCCAGCTATGTCAAGGATGATCTTTTTCACATCCCAAAGGGAAAGCCTTAACAACATCCAATAGAATGTAATCATCTCAAAAAAAGATCAGACTAACCCATATAAACATCTCCTATTAGTCCTCAAAAGCACAAGGAGATCCACTATACTGTCCACCTTTCATTATGAATCCTCCAGAATCTTAAAACAACTCAAGGTTCATATCCATGAAAGATAAACCATAACACATATCTGAAAGCTATAATGGGCAAATACCTTTCAAATAAACTTCACTGCTGAGTAGACCAAGAAGAAAAGAAAAGATGCTCCTCCAAGATATACAAGCCACCGTGACTTACCCAAGAGCATTCTCCTTCATGGTCTCTGTTGAACTCGCATTCAACCAAGGTGTAGGCAACTCGAACTTTTAGCTATAACAACAACATTCTTAAAAGAATTTCCATGTCACCTTATTCTCCATACGTCCATGAGCACCAACAACCTGTCATTTCATGCTAACTCCAATTTTCATTACTGCACTTATCATGAAGTCCACCAGCATATGACCAAAGTACTCAAAACATAAAGAAACACTAGATCACTATCAAAGCTCCAAACCTAGGAACATGAACTTATCATGACACCATGATCTACACATCTCCCTTAGGAGATACCATGCTTTAGGTGAACTATCCATGGTCTCAAGAGAAAAGTAACATGCCAAAACTCTAAACCAACATCACCTGTCAAGCACCACCAACATCTCAGCCAAAAAATAAAAACGTCCTCCATGGCTCCAAGATGTTGCACACCTTCAAATAGTGACCATGCAGATGCACAAGAAATATTTTGTAGCAATAGGATCTAAGAGTCCCACCAGAAGCATCTGCAACACCAAAGAAGATCATTCATGATTAAGTGATGAATTCACAGTCACTTCTAAAACTCCCACTGAACCGTGACACCGAGCTCTCCAAGCATCATGACTGACCACACCATCACTATCAAAAGCTTAGACTAGTCAGTGTAACAAGCTTTCCATGACATCATGATTCACATGCTTCAGGTCCCCATCACTGACTATTCAGGTACTCAAACGTTGTCCATCCTCTCATCTCAAAATAGCCATGCCAATGCACAAGTGACCACAGACAAAGTCAACTAATAGATCTGCACCACCATAGAAGCAACCTCATGGATAATGATAGTCCACTTCTGAGCTGACTCATGACAAACATGTAGGTAAAGACAACCCACAAAAATGCACAACTCGTAGATCCACTTCAATGAAAACTCTGCAAATCTATCATCACATTGGAAACTGCAAAACTAAGATAATCAAAGGGAACAACCCACGTAGATAACTTGACTCAAACACCAGATCAGCAACAAATCTGATTTGCCAATCATGTCCACAACTCAAGCACCATAGTCTAGGAAACCAGCAAAGCAAACACCACAAGAATGTTGAATGAAAAACACATACCAAAATTCCTATGTAGAGAAGACATCACACCTCCTCAAAACATGTCGAACTGCAACTATCTCATCCACTCACACCCCAAAAGCTAGGGTCTAGAAAAATAGTTGAACAGCAGCTCCACAAACCACAAGTTTTTTCTTGACCGTGTAAAACCTGCAAAACCATAGTGTTTATAAAACACCCACGCATCTCCATATTCACTGCTCATCTGGATGACCCAAGAGTCTGGACATAACCAGCATGGTTAACCAGAACAATGAAAGACATGAATATGCATGATAGACTTTTTAGAAAAATGTACAAAAAACCTTCAGAGCTAAAGATGTGAATCTGAACCATGCGAGTGCAAGAAACAGGTAAACAGGAACAACAGGTCCATTCCAGACTAGTTCCAAAACCACAAAGATGCACAAGCATACAAGAGGGCCAGGCTATACAGAAGTTGCATACCACTAGGATCACCTTCATAGCCTCCATGCAATCAGAGCAATAGAGAAACTACCTTCAGTGCTAAGTCAGAACACCCAACACAAGCATAATACTTCATGGTTGAACAACAACACAAGCACCTCCATACCACTAGGGAGCCTCTCACACAGACACCCAATATGAAACCACACACTACTGCAAAACAACCATAAGCATATCTCACGCCCTTTGCATCAAGAACATTTTCTACCAAACAGGAGCCTCAGACCACATTGCCACAATATGATCAACTCCAGTCATCTCCAGCATTTTTCAAGCTACGTGTTGAATCAAAGAAGCAGAAACTTCCACTCATGGAAGGATCAATCACCAACCGATTCCTCCAGATTTCCTCAAGCTTTCCAGGCTAAGAAATCTTCACAAGAGAAAGACCTAGAACTCTAGTAACCAAGAGAAGTCTTTGAAACCACTTGTTGGTATCATCAAGCCTTGACCTCCCTTAACTAGCTCTAATACCACTTGTTGGGGATACGAGATGGGTCTATCATCATAGAACATGTCTAAGACAGCAGTGCCTTAGTGATTTTCATTTCTTCAAATCACATCAAAGTCACAAACTGTGCCATAAAGCAGAAGCAGGCATAGATGATCCCCCATTAATCTTTTTGAGAAAAGTAAATTCTTAACAAGATAGAAGATTCAACACAAGCATAGATTCAAGAACATGATTCAAACAACATGAAAGAAAAATATATGGACACACAGATTTACATGGGAAAAACCTTTTCAGGTAAAAAACCCCACCATCCAAAACACTCAGCTCACTTGTATTATTCAGTAACAAAAAACCAGTTACAATACAAACACAGAGCTATGCTCTTCAGGACATTACATCTTGTCCATCTGGAGAAAGTAGGCAAGACAAAATAGAATCTTCACACAGTTACAATGTCCTCATGACATATTGTGTAGATTCCCTTCAGCTCCTCACAAATGACTCACAGCTAGCCTCATGGCCAGCCCAGCCTCTTGGCCTCCATAGGTTCACATCCTTGTAGATCTGAGAGTCTAAGTGTTCACGGTAAAATACCACTCAAACACTCATAGCCTCTCTCTCTTCGCTCATCTATTTTCTACGTGCACACGAGATTACTTAATCTCTTATCATGCACCAACCTGTCTAGCCTGTCCAAACAATCAACTGTCCTTAGGAAATACACTGACAAATCTTCTTGCATCGAGTCACCCAAGCATTCAATTCCTTGCCTCAATCGGGTCTTGTCTATAGCTGAAAACTCGGCCTGCAATAATTGTCATCACTGTTTTGGCACCTAGCCAATCAACATCCTGACATTGAGCCACATGTCACATTTATGTTCATTCATTGTCTTTGACCTTTGGTCAGACTCAGTCAAGCCAGTCGGCCGAGCTCCGAGCTCTGAGCTCACCTCTACCATCTACCATGCTACCGCACCGAGTTCAAACAACCATTATGGTATGGCAGTGAACCCACATCGACCATCAACCTCCAACTACACTACTACCGAGCTCAGTTGACCCAGCTGAGATAATGCTGTGAGCTCACCCAAGCTCACACGGACTCAACCCATGTTATCGTAGCCCTGTCCGAGTCACCTCACAATAATGCGGTGAGCTCACCCGAGCTCACCCTTATCTTCACCATGCTACCGCCAAGCTCAATGGGCCACCCCATGGTGTGGTGGTAAGCCCACTCGAGCTCCAACACTGATTTCCCCATACTACCAGGCCCCGACCGCTAGACAACCGTGGCACGGCGGTGACCACCAGCCCAAACTGCTAACGTTCAACCGCGCTACCACGGGGGCCACCCTGTGGTAGGGCGGTAACCACCAGGCAGACTGCCAAATGTCTTACCATGGTCACCGTGTTGAGTCATCTCACCACCCATGGTATGGCGGTAACCACCAACACTGACCACCAGCCATCCACCACAGCCACCGTGGCTTCCTCGAGCACCATCCGCGGTAAAGCGATAACTATCACCAGACCATCGCCCTTCAACCGCCAGCTGCTACCATGCCACTGCACCACCAATAGGAAACCTCTGTAGTAAGGAGGTAAGGTATTGGTCCATTGCTACGCTAACAACCACCAAGTGACCCTCATGGTATGGAGGTAACCACCTGTCAGAATGTCGCAGCTCACCACGCCACCGCTAGTCTAGAAGGAGACTATCACGGTAGGGCGGTAACACCGCCCAACCACTAGACCAAGCAAGGTGGCCCACGGTAAAGCGGTAAACCACACAACCATGCCACCAAGGGAAGCTTGCAACGGTATGATGGTAAAGGCCAGGAACATGAAGAAAATGCCTATGTCTTCAAGGGAAAATACCAGAAAGTTGAGGCAAACTTTCCCAACAAAGATGAACCTTTCAAATTGGAAACCAAACATTTTTTGGTAAGAAGAGTTGATTTTGACATGAATGGCATGTTTTAACAACTTTATTAAGTAATACAATTTATTTAGTTATTTGACAATTTGGTGATTTGTGTGTAGATATGCCACCATATGAAACTGAATGGAAAAGAGCGCTCCTTACCTTATCCATTAATATCCAATTAAGATGTTATAAAAAATAACTTGTTCTTTTAGTGAAGCTGGTCAACCTACTTATGCTTTTCCATGCTTAATTTTTTCCTTTTGGATTGAGCTACTTATGATAAATTTTTAACTTTCCTTGCAACCTGTGTATTACCCTCTCAAGTTTTTAACTGCTTAAAAGCAATCTCTTATAAAAGATATAAAATTCCTTACTACTTTAGATTGTCCTTTATGTTAAGGGAGGCATCTAACTATTGTTAATATAATTCAACTTTATTTGAGAGTAAGCATATTTAATCTCTATGTGGTAGATTCAAACACTAAAATAAAGTATTTGACCTTATTAGGAAAAATAAAGAAAAAAACGTAAAAGTGCATCACATCTCTGTTGAAAGTGATCCCATATCCTTTGTGATACCTGCCCTCTAGCAACTTGACTATCCTTTGTATTTTAGGTTATGCATGAGTTTATTCATTTGATTTCAATGGCCTTGTATAACACTTAAAGAAATTAATTGTGGTAGCTGCTTCAGATATTGTCCATGCACTCTTTAATACACTTATAGGTTGTCCTCTTTTGAAACTTTGTGAGATGGAAATATGTATTAGCTTACCATACTACTATGAATAAAATGAACCCTTGACAAGATTTATGATGTTTTGAAAGCCCTCTTGACTACTCAGTTACTTTTCTTTATGTATCTTTTAAAGTTCATCATACTACCCTATCATTGTTATTATTAATTTCAATGCCCCCTTCATGGTTATTACATGGACTAATCATTGTTTATTTGAATAGTCATGACTGTGATCTCCTTTTTGGGAATCTATAGTAAAGTGTCATGCCTTTCTTTGAAGTCTATGGTGATAACTAGTGTACATGGGTATAACATCAAGCATCATACAAATGTAATTTATATCTGCATAAATAATACCCTGAGATACTAATATTGTAGCACTAGTTAAAGAATCATCATCAAACTATATTCGTTGATCAAATACAATGAAAAATAAAATATATTAAAACATAAAATATTGATCTTTTCTATCTACTCCACTATAAATAATAAAGACTTCCAACACTCAAATTGGAAGGAAATTTCTAGTCTTTATTATTTACAGTGGAGTAGATAGAAAAGATCACTGCTTTATATTTTACTATATTTTATTTTAAAAATAGCATTGGATAGTAAACTGGCCAATACACTGTCAAACATAATGATTGGACCCTATGAATATATATGTTATCAATCTTTAATCAATTCACATGAGAAATCATACTGACCAATAGTATCAATGAAACTTTGATACTATATAACAATGACTAGTCTCAGTCTGATGACATTTCAAGACCAATGCATGAATATCATTTGGGCCTCATGGCATTGAACATTGTTTTCATTCAGCCATAATATAATGTTCTTACAGGAAGCACAATACTAGTATGATTGAATGTATCAGAGGAAATAGGAGTTAGATTAGATAAAAAGAGAACAAAAATATTGTAGTGTAACCTTATTATTATATAAATAAATAGAAAAATAGTAAGAGTAGGAACCCCAAATATCATGTTCATTGTCTATGTGAATATGTGAGGAATAGAGTGACTCCTTATCTATTTCAATTGTTGATATGGTTACGGTTTATTCTTATTCTCCTTTGAATAGTATAAGCTCTAACCAATTTTTAATATTTAGCTTAAAAGTCAAGATAGTATTCCATACTGATTCTATGCCAATAGGAGGGAGGAAGTTGTATATGGATTCTAGAATAAACATTGTAACCAAAGACATGAATTACATGGATGGAAGAAAATTCAATACAAATGGAAATAGATTTGACATATAAAACCAGAGGGTGGCCCTATGATATTTTGAATCACTATTGTAATGGTGAAGTCAATTTAGATAGAGGCTTGCTTCATAAGTAGATGGAAGTGTACGAGACATTTGAAGTTGCTTGTGAGAACAAGATTTAGCTTAACCTACAAAACTAGGCAAATGAAGTGTTGTCCTTACAAAACAATTTTGTCGAGAGTGTGGAAGTGAAGGTCTATACAAGATTGTTTGTATGTATTGTATTCAACATAAATATGATAGGATCGATCTCAGCAATCATTTTAGTCTTTCAAAATGATATCATCCTTATTCAACCATACACTATTTTTTGTCAGATGGATGTAATCATCAAGGAAGACCCTTTCATTATTCCCTTAATGGATTGAACTTTCAAGGAGGCCATCTAATGGTGTTTCCTATTGATATCCAAAGCAGGGATGTGAATAAGACTGATGACTATGCAAGCTATATTATAGATAAAATTCTTAGATCTTTTAACTTTATTAAGGCATATAATAGGGTGGTCCACTTCAAATGACACTCTTTACTATGCCATACTATTTTATTTCCAGAATTCATTTTTGAAGTCAGATTTGTACTTCCAAGTTTGAAAATCATATTTTAAAGCAACATCTCATCATATTTCATTTTTAGACTTGTGCATTTTCATAATTTCATTTCTAGATTTTGTTGTGCAAGTTCAATATTTTGATTTTAGGAGTCTAATAGTTGGAAATCATAGTAAAAACAGAATTTAATAATTTCTGGAATTAACATTTTAAAGTGCTTTTTGGGTTCATTAACTTCAGACTATCTTCTCTTTTGTAGGGGTGGTTGCATGCCAAATTTTTTGGTGTAAAATATCAAAATTATTAGATTTTGTTACCTGCTATGATTAAAAAGTATTGGAGTGTGAGTTTGATATTTTTTGAAGATCTAAATATTCAAGCTTGGTAAAGAAAAATCATGTCAGATAATATTAGTCCAGAACAAAATGAAGAGTCACTTGATAGATTGTGGGCTAGATTGAAAAGAAAGGGTGATGGGAAATTTTATTGTCCTTGCAATAATTGCAAGGGCTTAAAGACTAGAAGAATTTTAATCACAACAGTTGAAAACATTGTAGGCAACATGGTCATGTTGAAGGGGGGCATGATTATCATCCATTGGTAAGTTGTTCATTATATGTGTTTATATTGATTGAATTTGTAAATGTTTATATTGTTTTAACATTTTATATATATATAAAAAATCACTTGATCATGATCATGGTTTATTTGTGTTTGTCATTATTATAAAGGTGGGGCACCCTAGGGCACATGATATGGATTATCACAGCCCGGAGAATGTGGTTTTACAAGCGGAGGAACATGGAGTTGTGAATATCGAAGATGAAGTTAATGATCCTATGGAAGAAGATGATCATGCACCAGAAAACACAGTTGAAGATGATGGTACAAATACATTGATCCATGACACATTTAGTGGCACAGTTGATCATGTTGATCGAGATGACTTTGATGATGTTCATGATTTACCTGTACTTGAGAAGGCATATGAGCCCCTTTATGAAGGCTCCCAAACAAATCTTCTCGCTGATGTATTGTTGTTGGTGAACTTGAAGGTTATGAATGGTTTATCCAACATAGCAATCTCACAGATGTTAAGGTATGTCATATATGTCATTTTTTTTCATCTATTTTAATTGTTGTTAGTTCATCACTAGTAAATAAAGGATGAAATATGTACCATTAATATTCTTTATGTTAACAAATTATTTTTTGTTGTAGATTGATTGGTGAATTTTCGTTACCACCATCAAATATTTTAACTCGCTCATACCGAGATTTATCTAGCATTATGAAAGATATTGGAATGGAGTCTCAAACAATAGATGCATGTCCCAATGATCATATTATATATCATAAACAACATGAATTTGCAACAAAATGACCAGAATGTCATATCAGTAGGTATCGAACAGATCAATGAACAAAAAAGGTGTCTTGCAAGGTTCTTCATTATATTCCCATTATTCCACGCATGCAACAATTATTTATGTGCGAAAGCTTAGCACAATTTATGGATTACCATGCATGAAATAGAAGAGGATATGACATTATTCGAATGCCTATGGATGGTTCTTCATTTAGGGACATGGAGGAAAAATGGTCACACTTTAAAGAAGAACCTCGTAATCTCAGACTTTCATTGGCAGCAGACAGTGTCAATCCATTTGGAGAGCTGAGATCTATTTACTCAGTGTGGCCTATTTTTGTTATCAACAATAGCATTCCTCCATGGATGTCAACAAAGAGGGAGCACATAATGTTGGAAATGATTGTTCTAGGTACTTTTTTACATCAATTTTCTTTAATGTAGTAGCATCTCATTTGTCTTATTTGTTGCATAATGACTTATATTTTTTTCATTTAATAGTCATGTACATTAATTTATATATATTGCAGTAAAATGGTTATAGTAATTATGTAATGTTTATGTTCATTCAACTAGGTAAGTACCAGGTTAAAGATATGAATGTATATATCGAGCCTCTTATTGACGAGTTACTAAAGGTATGGAATGACATCACTATGTATGACGTATCTAGACCAATAGGACAAAGACAATTTCATGCAATGGTTGTATGGACAATTCATGATGCCCTACGGCTAACACATTTTTGTGGTATGTTATAACGTTCGACTACATGACTTTAACGATATTTAATTTTATGAAGTAGATATCATGCATGTTTTTTTTTTAATCTATTCATTATATACAATTATAAAAATTGACATATTTAATCCAATTATATGTGATTTGAAGGTCTTCAAACAAAAGGAAAATTTGCATGTCCAATTTGTGGTCCAAAGATGAAATCTCATCGTTCAACAAGTTTAGTAAAGCAGGTGTTTGATGAGTATAGGCACTTCCTCCACATAAATCATAAGTATCGAATTATTGAAGAACATATTTTCAATGGGAAAGAAGAGACTACATCAAAACCATGAAGAATGATACCTCACCTATGGAAGTTGGAATATAATAGAATTAATCGTCAAGGTTATACATCGGATCAAATTTTTTATCTATCATATATGATATGTTTTGAATTTATATTTTTATATTGTGTTGTGTTTACTCATGATGTAATTGACAATGATTGTCATTGTTAATTTGTTTAACTTATATGCTTCATGAAGGTCATCAAGGCATTAATGGTCAGCTTCCACAGAGACTGAAAAGTTATCCCAAGCAATTTAGTAGGTTGCCCTACTATGAGCAGCTACAAATTGTGCATTTTTTTGATACAATGCATATCGGAAAGAATATGACAGAAACGTTATGGAAAATATTGGATGGAAGGCATGACAAAGAAAAAATTATCAAAATTTGTAGTGACATTCAGGAAGCCAATCATGCAATAAAAAATTTCATTCAATTAAAAAGTGATGGAGACCAAATTAATATAGGTGTCCTTCCTTGGTTATTAATGGAGCAGCAAAGCAATGCTATAAAAGAAGTCATACGAAAAATTCAATTTCCCACAGGATTTGCTGCGAACATAAACAATATCATAACAAAGAAAGGTGAATTTGGGTCAGGGATGAAAAATGCATGATTGGCATACCTTCATTAAGGTAACTATTCTGGTATATTATATATATATTTGTGTATTGCATGTACTTTTCAGTGTATTGTGTTTACTACTTTTGGAAAAATATTGAAAAGATCATTTTATAATTGTTGCAATACATTCTACCTCTATCTCTCCTAGAGAACTTCGACAATAATGTCAAGCAAGTTATATATGATCTTGGAAAATACATGAGGTAAGTAGCAATATTTGTTCAATTCGTTGTATATTTTTGTTAAATCTCGTTAATATATTTGTGCCTTGAATCACTTGTAGATGGTTGTCATCTATAGCAATCCATAAAGAAGATATAAATTATTTGAAGAGAAAAATTCCTC
The DNA here is from genome assembly GCA_007115665.2 of Sequoiadendron giganteum. Lineage (NCBI taxonomy): Eukaryota > Viridiplantae > Streptophyta > Pinopsida > Cupressales > Cupressaceae > Sequoiadendron > Sequoiadendron giganteum. The sequence goes on from CM021107.1 coordinate 134,415,604, forward strand.
GTCTAATGTGTGAAATGCAAAAGCGTCTTCCTTCGACATTTTTCAATGCACAAGAACACTACCTCATACACCAAATTGAGGAGATTGAATTGTGTGGACCTGTACACACAAGGTCAATGTGGATGGTTGAGAGGCACTTGAAATTTTTGAAGGCTTTGGTTAGATAGAGCACATCCTAAGGGTTCTATGGTGGAGGGATATATGGTATACCAGACCATGGTGTACATTACTGAATATCTTCCTAATTTTGTAGCAAAGATCCATGTAGATCGCATTTGGGATCCCAACTCCATTAACAAATTCGAAGGGGAGTACCTGATGGGGAAAGGTAGATTGAGGAAAGTGACAGGTAATTATAAGATGGTCATGGAGATTAATTAGAATACATTTTACATTTGGTTTTTATGTATATTGTACTTATTTAATTATTAATCTTCAATATACATCAATTATAAATTAAGGTCGTATACCGTGGTAATTAACTAATTATACGTCATTTGTGAATTTCAAATTTTTTTGATACAGTTGGTCGAGAGTGGGATGCACTACATTTTTACGTCGCAAACAATCTTGATTGCATGATAGTATGGATTGAACGATGTCAACAATTTGGTCGCGCATTAACATGGGAAGGTGTGGCTTCATTGGTTAAAGAAGATCATCGTAATGGAGATTCCAATGTTACACCAAGGGAAATTGATTTAGCATATGGTTCAAGAGATAAATAGGTATGTATAAATATATTAATCACCCATATTATTTAATTATTTTCAATTATATTGGTGTATATATATGTTGAGATTGTTTTCTTTGCATACACTCGGCCAAGAATAAATATGTTTATCAACTGATGATATTGCAATAATTTTTACATGTTTGACATATTGCAGGTGAAACACCACAAGGCTATGTGGTGCAATGGTCATAAATTTTGAATCAAAAAGTTGGATGACACGAAGAAAACTTGTGAATCTGGGATAACTGTAGTCTTTCAGGTGACTAATGTTTCATCTAGAAGCGACATACATCCAGAAGTCTCAGAAAATCAATACTATGGGATTTTGGATGAGATACTTGAGTGTGACTTTAAGTCCTTCAAATTAGTTATGTCCATCATCCTATGGTACAGGCTATGATTGAATTAAAATGATCCTGAGAGAACTGTTATTGAACATGATAATGGATTTACCATGGTTAATATAAGGTATTTTGAGCGAGCAGGAAATGAGCCCTATGTTCTTCCAAGCCAATGTGAGCAGGTATTTTACTCAAAGGTTCCAGGTAAACTGGGTTGGTCATATGTTGTTAGACATGATCCAAGAGGAAGGTCAGTAAAGTATAATGTGGTGGAAGAAGAAGATAACAAATAAATAGAAGATGATGTAGATGATGATCAGGATCAATAATTAGTTGATGATGTGCCTAACGAAGATGTCGAAGAGGAGGAACTAGATCATGATGATGTAGGAGTTAATGTTCATGAAGATGATATCTGTGTGGATAATGACATTATCGAAACTGATATCAATGACGACGATGATGATATGACCAATCCTTACAATGTCGAATCTAGATCGGATGATACAGACAAAGATTTGGATGAAGAAGAAGATCAATGACATTGAAATGTATGAGTTATGTGATTGTATTATCTATTTGATATTAATTTATTGATAGAATTATATTTGACTTATGTGGTTACATAATTAATTCATGATCTTTTTAATTTTTATGCCATTACATGATTCATTCATGATGTACTTTTTAATGTTTAATTTTAATTCATGATGTTACAACTATTGTAGCTCTCCTAGAAATTTCCATATGATCATAAAGAATAGTGTTTTGGGAAATTTCATGAAAGATGACACATTGATCGTAGTAGTGAAATAATTGCAAAGTTGTTTATATTTTTTAGACCAATCACCCTTCGCAATGTCATTTTTAGGATCATCTCCAATTTGATCACTAGGACACATAAGGTAGGATTTGATTAGCTTATCTTGGACAAACATTGTGGCTTTGTGTAATGTGAGAAAATTTTGGATGGGGTAGTTCTACAGGAGCACCTAAACCTCATAAAATGATCATTGTAAAGGTTGTTGATGGTTGAGGATTTAAAATACAAGCTCTTGGCATTCCACAATCTGTGTTTTTCTTCAAAATTTCTGTATTTTTCTTGTTTTGCAGCACTGTACTATCACATACAGCCATATTTTGATGCGAAATGAATTCCATGTTGTGAAGATATGTGTTATCTTTGATTTGAATCTGATTTCAGGGCTTAAGGCATTGATTTGAGTTAGAAAGCTTCATTTCTTTGCATACAGCCCGCTTACCCTGTTTTTGAGGGTTTTGTAGTCCAAACATGATATAAAGGGGCTCTTACAATTTTTGTGATTATTGTAGCTTGTGTAAGAGGCCCCATGGATACTTTTTTAATTTTAGCATGCATGAATAGGGAGTAGGATGAGAAATAAAGAAGGTATAGTTGCTGTCCTCAAGAGTTTTGTGAAGAAAAGCATGCGAAATGAGAGGTTCAAGCCTAGGTTTCAACAAAATATGTATGGGTGATCTGAATTTATGAATTTTTACCCATGTATAGAACTGATGGGTTGTGTCTGAGTTGGTTTTGAGGTCTGGGATATTGTGTAAGTAGGAGATTCAATAAACCCTCATGATTTTGGTCTAAAACAAGGGTTTTGGGGTTTGGCAAGAATTTGGTCGTACAAGTGGAATCTTTTTGTGGATTTGGAGGTTTGGAGGTTGTTAGCTCTCAAAAACGTAGGTAAGAATACCTCAAGAGCTTTCCAATCTCTTGATACATTTTAGGGTAACAAATAAGGCCAAATGATTTGAACCTTCTTCTCTTCAGGTGTTGCCAAACATAGGTGGGTCTACCTTTGCGAACTGAGCAGACTTAAGTGATGTGATTTTCTTTAAAAAAATCTATTCACAATGGCAATCTTACAATGAATAGATATAATCCTAATAAAGTGTATGTTTAATATTAGAATATGTTCAATTAACAGATGTAAAAAATAAAATGGACAAACAACTTTGCCAATTTAACTATATGTATATATAACTTTAAGTTATTTTTATTTTAACTAAAAGTACTGAAGTTAGAACATACAAATTAAATGATATTTATGATTGTAAAATTAATGATTAAATATATCTCTCAGAATCCTTTGTGTCCCAATTTGAAAATAATTCTATATTATAGAATACATTTATTTAAATTTTAAGATGAAAATAGAAAGGAAAAATCAAACAAATATCTTTATGAAAGAAGTATATTGGCATGAAATTAAATATAATTTGTATTCCAATGTAAAAATACAAAGAATGGAAACAATTCTTTCATCACATAAACTATTATGTAGTAGTCAATTAAAATGATCTAAATAGTCTAATAATTTGACCATTAGCATATAGCAATTTCTATAGAGTTGTAGATCTCTTCCATTTCAAAAACACAAAACAATATTAGGTAGATAATCAAACATCTTTCATTTCAACAGTGACTTATTTATCCTAGAGGAACTAGTATATAGTCTTTGGTCTTTCATGTCTTTGGTCTCTTATATTGTTTGAAAAAACCTAAGGTTGGGGTTTTTGTTTTTCCTGAAAGTGTTTATGGATTAGAGTGTGTTTTTTTTTTGCATCAACGTTTTGGATCACACTCCATGATCCATCAACATTTTTTTTGAGTCCAACAACCAACTCCCTTTTCTTGATGTTCTTCTACTAAAAAATCCAAATGGCTCCATTGGTCGTAAGGTTTTACGCAAGGCTACCCATACCAATCTTTATCTCCACTCGTCTTCTCATCATCATCCTAGTCAAAAATTTAGCATTCTTAAAATCCTTGCCTGGAGAGCCTACCAGATTTGTGATGAGGATAACTTAATGCAAGAGTTGATGCACCTTCGTCAAGTTTTTAAATTAAATGGTAATTCTATCAAGCAAACCTCGAGGGCCCTCAACCAAGCCAAATCTAGCTTCCTTTCTTGGTCTAACCCCAAACATTCCTTAGTCCTTCCTAATGTTTCTCTTCCTTATGTTGAAGGTATCTCCCAAAAAATCTCCAAGATCCTTCTTAAAAAAGGCCTTCATTGTACTTTTAAACCCTTCTCTACCTTGAGAAAATGTATTCCTTCCCTCAAAGACTCTAGGGACATCTTTCTTGACTCTGGAGTCTATAAGATTGTTTTTTTGTGTGGCATTCCATATATTGGGGAAATCGGTCGTTCCTTTACCACCAGAATCAAGGAGCATAGTGTTGACATTAGACATGAACGCATGTCCAAATCAGCCCTAGCCGACCACTCCTCTTCCATCAAGCACCACATCTGTCTAGAAAGTGCACAAATCTTATCCAAAGAAAACAATTTCTTCAAGAGAAACCTTAAAGAAGCTATTGAAATCAACCATCATCCCCTAAACCTTAATCATGATGAAGGTTGGAGTTTGAGCTTGTCTTGGCACTCGTTGCTTTCCAACTTAAGATCCCAGAATCTTCCTTCTCGCCTCTAGTTTTTATCCTCCCCCTTTCTTGTCCCTCTCCCTTGTCTCCCTCTATTGCTTGGGTTCCAACCCCCCCCCCCTTTCCTTTCCATGTCATGTTGGTTCCTTGCTTCCCTTTCGTCCTCTCGGCTTCTCCTCCTTCTCCTTTCCCTTCTCCCCTTTCTCTACTCCTATCCCTTGGTCCTCTCTTTTCCCCGCTCTTGTATGTTCCCTTCTCTCTTTTTTCTCTTGTTAATTTTGATTTGTTCTTGCTTCTTGCTTTGGCTTAGTTCGTTTTTGCTTCTAGTTTGTTATTTCATAATGTTTTGTCGAGTTTTTATTTCGTGTGTCTCTTCTCTTTGGGTTTGTCCTTTTCTATTTATTGTTCCTTCTTTCCTTCTTTTTCTAATTCTTGTTTCTCATTATTTTATGACTATTCCTTAAATTTTACAAATTATAGGTTTTTTCTAATTACGCCGAAGGCATATCCTATTTGAGATGAATGAGTTAAAATGGACCATCAATGGTCAATATCGACTGCGTACAGTGCAATACAATTGAAGTGATTTCATATGTTCATCGCCACATTTTTTCCCCTCCATTTTTTTGTTTGTTTTACTTCTTAATATTTTACTTGCGAACTTTGCCCTTTTTTCTCATCCGGTGACACCACAATATTTACTGAATGAAGGTTTCAACAAATGAAAACAAATATCTACTTCTATAAATTTAATTTTAAAATTTTTCCATATTTTTCAAGACTCAGAGTGAATTGGTTAATTTGAATGTATGAAATAATTGACATAGTTTGGTTTAATATATATATTTTAACTTTTAAAAAATATGTTCATAATTTAAATATCTAATTTTGTTAATTAAATAAGTGTTAAAAGGTGAAAAGTTAAATTATAAAAATGTCTATTTTTTTGTTAATTAGAAAGAGATTAAAAGTGTAAATTTAAATTATATTTAATATTTATATATTGAATGGTTTTACTTGTTTTATATATATTAGTTATATATTTTTTAATTTAAGAAAAAAAAAAATTATAAAAATATTTTTCTCTTTTTTTGTTAGTTGGAAAGATGCTAAAAGTGGAAATTTAAATTATTTTGAATATTTTGAATTTTATAAAGTTCATATATTAAATGGTTTTTACTTATTTTATAATTTGAAAAAATATAAAAATGTAAATTAGAAAAATAATTAAAATTGTTTTTAAAAATTTTAGTCCATAAGAGACAAGTGCCACGTAGTAGCTAGTACTTGCCTCTATAGTATTTTAGATTTAATAAAAATAAATGTAAGTTTTGTTAATGGAATAAAAGATAGTTACATGCATTTATATTAATATTACTAATTATTAATCTTATTTTAATTATATTATATAAAAATCAAATATCTTATATAAAAACAATTATATATTATAAAGATATTATAAATATCAAACAAAATCAAATGATAGTATAATATAATTAGAAGAAAAAATTGATAATTATATAAGTATAAAATTTATCTAATAATTATGTTACATAAAAATATGTATAATATGAAATAAATTTATTATATTATATTAAATAATAATTTTTTTAAATTATTTTATATAAAATAAAATATAATTAAAATGAAATGATTATTTAAAATAATTATAAGAAAGAATTGTGGGAGGTAGGGAGGGCGCCCTCCAAGGTAGTGGAGGATGGTGGCATGAACCGCCACGTTGGAGCTATATGGGGGAGATAGTGATGGGTGGAAAGCCATGGCAGTAGGAGAGAGCTAGCTTGTCCTATCAATCAACAGAATGCACAGGGAAGACAACTCATCTATCTTCCTGAGGTGCAAGAAATAATGAAAGGGAAGTGGGTTATCACTTGCATTCAAACAGCTCGCACATAGGAGGAGGTTGGTGAGGCTAGTGGCAGTGGGTAGAATTACTCATTTAAGGCTTGCACAGAATGTCATGGGCATTTGTTATAGTTTAGTGTTGTGGTTGAAGTTTGGATGTCATTTTTTCAAGCACTTACTATTAGGAGCCGAATGGCTGGGTCCTCGAAATTTTTGATAGAGGTTTCAGTTGCGGGTGTAGCTTGGTTTGGGGTAGACACCCCCATTTCGCTCAATTCTAAGGATAGGTTGACCACCTTTCGTTTCATAACGGATCAATGCCTTAAAAGAATTTTGCTCAACTATGAGCCTCTAGTGTTAGTTGCAGTCAAAATGGTCTTGGGTTTGAGTTTTCCGGAGGAAACAAAGTATGGGCATGATAATTTGCAGATATCTTCTCATTTTTTGGCTTCCCTACTATATAATTTGGTCCCAAATATTGAAGCAAGGAATTTAATGAGGAAATTGTTCATACCTGGACTGCTGGGTGGTATGGATGAGCTCCTTCGGGTGGTGGTGGAAGGGCGAGGATGTCCGCGTGCATTGGAGGTGGCGAAGGTGAAGGATGAAGACATGGTGAAGATTTTTCCATTTCTCTTAGACCTTCAGGGTACCGGGTTGATGAAGCATCGGGCCATAGTAGTGGTTGCGGTCATCTTCTTGAAGAAATGGTTCGTGCTAATGGTGATTGATAGCGATGAATGGAGGGAGGAGTTTGAATACTTTGCATTCCTGAATAAGTTTTTGTGAAGGGCAGTGTATGGTATTAGTATTTTAGTAGCTAGTTTTTTCTCTGTTAATGGAAGCACAGATTGGTTAGATTGGTTTAAATGTAGATTGTTTAAAGTATTGAATGTTTGAAGCTATGACCTGTATTTTGGAGGATCCATACAGACATTTTATGGTTCTTGGTGGAATTGGTGAAATTAGCTTAATACCTGCATAGCAGACAGTTGTACTTAGGATGTATAAGCATAAATACAATATAATCCTTACGTATCAAAAAAAATTATAAGAAAGAATTAGATAATTATTATTTAAACATAAAATTTATATAATACTTAATATGTATATAATTTATGTTAATATATATATTATTAATGCATTACACATATTTTTTTAGAAAGTTAATCGAGGTAGAAAATTATATTTAAACAAATGCTTATATTATTATTTTATTTTCAGCTTCCTTCGCCCCTGGTTTTACTTGAAAACCTTGCTCTGCTTTGTATAGCATGTCGTGTGAAAAGATAGATGCAATGGATTGCTAACAATAATAGACGGTTAAATGTATCGTAATTTTTTTTATGGGGAAGAAAATTGTTTGGATTTCACTATTGGAGGATTGCAAAAAATATTGTTTGAATTTCACTGCAGGAGGATTGCAAATTTGGAAGGCATCCTTTTTTATTTCTTACCTCATGTCCCCATGCAGCTACTTAGCTTATTTTCATTAGCAGTCACTGCTCATTTGTTTTAGGAGAAATTTGTGGAGCTGGTGTCCCCATGTATATTTGATTTTGTTGCTTAGTTTTAAACAATCATTTTAAAATGCATATTTTTTAAATTATTTTTTCCTCTATTAAAATAAGAGCATAATTCAACTATATATGCATTATCCTTTCGATTAATTTTTATGAACTGTATATTTTTATATTTAATTACAATTTATTGCTCTGTTAATTTTGACAAAGAATTATTGACAGGGAATTCAAATATGTTATTATTGACTAAGAATTAACAAATGAAGACATTCAGATCTGTTATAATTCTCTCAATCTGTACAGATAAGAAAGGATGCTAGCAGAATTTGCATTCAATTTTACACTAATTATCTATGCTACATAGTTATAAATAAAGTTAAAAAACAGTTCAAACAGTTATAAAGTTCAAACAATTATAAATAAAGTTAAAAAACAAATCTATGTTGCAATTAAATTCTTTTAAAATGGGTAGATTCAGGGCAAGATCTATATTTCAAAGAACTATAATAGAATGTATACTTTCAATAAGACTGAAAATTTAATTTTCTATATGAAAATATGTATCTTGTTGTTGCACTGTATCATTGTAGGAAAAATTTAGAGGGAAAATTCAAAGGGAGGAATTGGAGGTAAATAAAAAGGAGGGAAGGAAATTTGTAAAGCCACATGGCATTTTTCACAATAAGCAATTGTTGCTTATTTTCAGCCCCCCCTATTTTTTGACAGCTTATTTTTATTTCCTAAACAGTAGCTACTCCTTTAGATAGGAAAAGATTCCAAATTATCCTTTCCCAACAATCAAATTTATGCATGGAAACACTCCCGCTGCTTAAATTTAAGCAGAAAATAGAGTTAAGTAGCTACATGGAGACATGAGGTTAGTAGACAAGTCTGGGATGCACTCAACAATAGGCAAAATAATAGATTTGTTTTCTTAAAAGTAGGAAAAATAATAGTTCTATTTTCTTAAATGTAAGCAAAATAATAGTTCAGATTTATGAAAAGTAGGCAAAATAATAGTTCATTTCACTTTTCCTCAAAATTTTTCAATAACACACAAAACTTTTCAACCAATCATATTCACAAAAAATATTTTTTCTAATTTATGAAGTTAAATATTTTACAAGTTAACTTTATAAAATTGAAATGAGTGTAGATGAGGTGGAGGTGGAGGTGTTGGTGCAGGTGGAGCTACAAGAGGAGTTGTAGGAATGTATATTTTTTAACAAAAGCAAATATATTTTTTGATTGGTTGAAAACCAACTTATTAATAACTAATTAACTAATAAAATCATAACTCATTGCAATAGTATTGCCTAAAGGCAAGTACTAATAAGAGTTTATATTAAAACGAAAAAATAACAGATTACACTTAGCAGCATCTTTTAAGCTTAAAATGCCAAAACATCACCAATTATCCAGACCATGTCCTCAAAACTAGACCAAATTTTAAAGAGTCACCAAACACCATGACCCGAGACCAAACAAAACCTACATAAAACCTAACATGCCACTATAATGGTGACCGGAAGTGACTGTAATCTAGTTCTACCCAACCAACACCAAAAAATAATTCAGGTAATTGAAGTCCCGACTCACTTAAATTTGTTCAATACTGCAAAATCCTCGAATTCCTCATGCCAGTCCTCGTGATCCACCTGCATTAACCCAAAGAATTTCTTCAGGAAGATTATTGCCACTGCTGCTATGGCTCTATGTCGCATCAAGCCCATCCCCTGCATATCCAAAAGGAATGGGTAGATTATGATGGTGTCTTCCTCACGCACTTTCTCCACATCACACGGTCGAGGGCATCCTCTACCTAGTATCGCCATCTGCAGTACCTCATCAATACCTTCCATCAGCTCCTTCTTAAACAACAACAACATCAGTTATTTGGCTTCGGCCTTATGAACCAAATTATCTAGAAGAGAAGCAAGGAACCGGGAAGAGATGTGGAGATTATCTCTCCCATACTCCTTTCCTTCCACATGGCCCATACCCAAAACTATCTTAACCGCCGCAATCACTAGCGAATCATACGACAACATAATTCTCTTTAGGCATTCGTCCATCATTGTTCTAAACAAACCCTTCCCTTCCGACTTGCCAAGAGAAATCGGTGTATCTGCCCCGAACCAAGCTAGTCTTGCAACTAATACTTCCACCACAAATTTAGAACATTTTGTCATTATGTCCTTAGCTCTTTGTGTCAGAAATAGGCCAGACTTTGCTACCACATATTCACAACCAGAGGCAATGAATAATCTGTCTTACCAATTATTGCTTATACTCGCATATCGAGAGTTAATGATCCTATCCCAATAACATCGCCACCCTGCAAATGCACTATTTACCTGAAGTGAGATGTCAATCAAAAACAACAGCTCAAAATGCAAGAAGGAACATTATTACAGTGGTAACCGCCAACCTGGGGAATGTCAAGCTCATACCACTACCTTGCGTCTTGTCTTACAGATGTCATTTATAATCTATATGTTAACATATAATTTATAATCTATATGTTTATAAATTATTTGTCTATTTTTAGATTCTTGGTTATTTATAAATTATATAAATAATCATATAATTTATAGATAATGATATTTATATGTTTTTTATTCCTTGCTTGTGTTCTTTATTTTACTTTATTTATTATTCTTTAGTAATTTTGTTTCATTTTTTGGCTTGCTTTTCTTTTTTTATTTTTCCTTGTTTTTTCTATCTTTTGTCTTATTTTTATTTAATTTTGCTATATTTATTTTCATTCTTTTATTTTTATTTATTCGCTTGTTTATTTATAAATTGCTTGCTTTACATTCTTTAGATTTTATCAATTTTAGTTTTTTCTTGTTTGTCTCTTTATGTTTACTTCATTTTTTTATTTATTTGCTTTGTTCTTTATTTGCTTGTTATTTTTTCCTTATTTATTAAAACTTCTAAATTTTCTTGTATTATTTTTGCTTGCTTCTCCTCTGTTTGATTTTGGTTTTATTTTTTACTCCTTTATCTTTTTTTGTTTTACATCTTTCTCTCTATCCTTGGTTCTTGTGCCTACCTTTCTTTGCCCCCTCCCTCTTCCTTTCTATTCAATTCTTGGTCTGCAACTATTCATTTTACTCCTTATGCTCTCTCATATCCTGATGATGGATCACGGAGTGTGATCCGAAACATTGATGCAAAAAAACAAACACAATCTAATCTAGAAACACTTTCAGCAAATCTTCATGGATTGTGGAAATCTATTATCCTAAGTTTTTATTTTTGTTTTCATGAAAAAACCTAGTGTTTTATCTTACGCCTTGGGTGGGATCTATTTGGTTGTTACTTTATAGAGCGGGTTTTAAAACAACTTATGCCCATTACTTCATCTAAGTCGGGCCCCTTTTGATTTAATGTTTTAATTCTTCCGCCTGACTTTATTTTTCCCTATTCTAAGTTGGCCTCATACCCCCATGTTTAAAAAAAATTAAGCCATTGTTTGTTGTCGGCCTAGGTGATGTCCCTTATTCCTTTAATAAATGTTTCATATTGTGCAAGGAATAAATTTTAATGACCGTTGATCAACCATCGTTTGATCGTAGTCATTCCCCACCATCCCGCGATGACCCCACCACAGAGTCTCAACCAATTGCGATATCACGGTCGAGTGCCACGTGTCTCATCTGGCAGTGTCGAAGGGATGATGAAAGTGCTTTAATATATCTGTTAGGTTTTAATATGTTATATAGCAGGTTACTAAAGTGGTTACAAGATGCAGTGCTTCAAATCAATGACGATGTTATAATCTGGATGGAAAATGTTCTCGATGGTTAGTGACAAGGCTGGCGACTGTGTTGAGTGAACAGGATTGTCGATGGTTAAAATCTATGGTTTCCCACCATCATGTGATCAGAAGTTGCGAGGTCTTTATTGATCATGATATCACGGGCGAGAACCATGTGGATTTCTTTGGCGATGCATAATATGGTGGGCCCTTTTTATCATTATGGAGATCGTGTCAACTTGTTTTGGCAACCGTTCGATGATCTAACAGAAGTGAGATCAATGGTTGATATTTGAATTTGCATCTAATGCAATTGGAGCCGTTTTTCTAGCATGCAAGCAAGCTTTAATGACAGACAAGACAAGATGTGCATGCTTCAAATCAACGATGATGCACTTGCTTACTATGTTATATAGTAGGTTACTAAAGTGGTTACAAGATGCACATGCTTCAAATCAATGGCAATGTTATAATCTGGATGGAAAAGGTGCTCGATGGTTAGTGACAAGGTTGGCGACTGTGTTGAGTAAACAGGATTGCCAATGGTTGAAATCTACGATTGCCCGCCATCACGTGATTAGAAGTTACGAGGTCTTTATTGATCGCAATATCACAGGCAAGCACCACGTGGATTTATTCGGTGATGCATAATATGGTGGGCCCTTGCTGCCATGATGGAGATCGTGTCAGCTTGTTTTGGCAACCATTCGATGATCTAACAGAAGTGAAAAATCGATGGCTGATATTTGAATTTGCATCTAATGCAATTGGATTAGTTTGTCCAACGTGCGAGCAAGCTTTAATGGTGGATGAGACATTTATTGGCTTAATTTTATCGACATAAAGATACTATTATTCTACCCTATTATTCTCACAAAGCATTCAAACATATTTGCAGAGCAGTTTCAGAGCCAAGGATGAAGTTACAAGTTGTCACAGCAAGGATTTGGGTTTCTACAAAGCGTAAAGCCGTGATTTATTTTCTATACTTCCTAGATAATTTGATTGAGAATTTGGGTAACATTATGGTTTACTTGTCGGAGAGATTATTGATAATTGGTATGTGGCTATAGGTTAGTTTGAATTGTGAGAAATAGCAAGGTTCTATTTTGTAGTCTCATTTTTCTGTTTAGCCCTAGTTTGTTTAAAGGTTTGAAATATCAAGGAAGCCCTAGTTTACCCAAGATGGCACCGTCAAAGCAACATTATGGCCAGGTTGAATATTTACATAGAAATTTATATGATGACTTCCTTGATCAATTCCCATCATCAACTAATGATAGGAAGAGGGGGTTGGTTTTGATGGGTGGAAGAGCCCTAGGGGAGGGGTTAGTATATAACTACTCCCACATTGTTGATGCTAGGGTTCCCATGACAAGTCTGGAGATGTTTAGGCTATGGTATGGATAGAGGAATTTTCCCCACCCCTTTTCAAACAAATGGAAGTATGAGATGGGGAAGCTATTAGTACCTAATGTATTCCCTAATGTTGATTTTCTTAGGGTGGTGGTTGCACGTTATGACCCTGTTACATGGGTAATTAGACATAATTATGGAAGGGTTATGTTGAGCATCAACAAGGAAGAATTTCAATAGGTTTTTGACTTGAGTGAGCCTAGACCATTCTTGGTTCATATTGATCTTGAGGAGATAAAACAGGAGTATGCAAGGTCAAAGGCACTTTTCAAGGTTAAACTGCTCCCACCTCATCTGGCAAGGGCAGGAGGTTCAAAGTTATATATCAGCCCTAGTGACCAAGAGCCTTTCAGGCTAAATTGTTTTGCAAATCACTTCTTGGCCACCTTTTACTCATTGTGCCAGATTTTGGGTTTCAACCCTAATACAGTGATGCCAATTTCCTACATGTTTATGGGGGTGCAAATACAACACCTAAACTTCTCAGTAATCTATGATTTTGCTTCCTTTCTGGCCAAAAAGATACATGAAGGATTGTTAAAGTTGCAACAAAAGGATGAAGGCACTCCATTCTTCTGGTATTCCATGTTGATGTACATGATCTTGTACAAGAATTATGATTTCTTCTCTGAGAAGATGGAGTTAAGGCAAACAGTTAATGGAGAAATATTGCCAGTGCAAGTATGGAGTGTAGACCTATCTTATAATAGCGAGAGTGCCAGTTTTGTGTAGTTTGATAACTATTTTTCCTCTAGATTGAGGGCTAGGTTGATGGTAAATGTACCTAGAATCCCTGAGTTACATGACTTCCTTAGACCAAAGGGAAGGAAGCCTAAATTGAGAATTTGTCACAACTGGGGTGACATTATCCCATACCCAGTTAGCACTGTCTTGAGAGTGTATGGTTTCCAAGGGACTCCACATATCTTGCCATACAATGTGCCACCAAGACTAGGATTTGCAGAGGTTATGTGACAGATTGGTTGTATCCATGAGGACAACCTTATAGGGAAAGGTAAAGGAACTTTTTTCCCTGATTACACTATGGTGTCAGACTTTGTATTTTCTAAGGGAGGTTGGGTCCACTATGGGAAGTTTTTTTATGATTACCATCTGAGGTGTGGTCCCAAGTGGCAGCATGATCCTAAGGGCTTCTTTTCCCTTTTCAGACAACGAATAAAAGGTTGAAATTTTATGCGTGAATTCAACTTTTCTGAGGATCTGATTATGAATGAGATTGATCTGAATAAGCAGGAATTGAGCAAGGAGAAATGGATAGCTTATGAAAAGCTATTAGCCATTGTGCACAAAATGGATCCCAAATATGATCCATTGATGGATTTTAGCCCGTTTCACAAGAAAATTGACTTTTTGATAAACAACTTCAAGGAAACCATGGGCACCTTAATGACAAAAAAGATAAACTTGGATTTGGATCAAGGTACACAGGAGCCAGATGCTAGGCCTACTGAAATGAGGCCAACATACCAACCTACAATGAAGTGGCCTCTCTATAAGAGAAAAATAAATGACAGTAGTGATGAGGAAGAAGAAGATAAAAAAGGAAAACAAATCATGAAAGCATCAGCACAACCAGGTCCAAAATTCAAAGCACCTGGGGGAATCAAAACCATTGATTTGGACTCATCATTGGAGGATATTCCTTCACCACCACCATCAGAGCCAAGCCCTAAGAGGCAAAGGATTGAGAAAGTACAGGAGGATCTGATGGATGAAATTGTGGTCACAAACCAAGATATGCAAGTTGGTATGCCTTCTCCTCCTAGGCCAACTGAATTGGTCTTTTCTGATTTGGATATGAAAGGGAAGTGTGTGCAAGATGTGAGGATGGAGGCATGTAAGGAATTTTTAGATGATGATGCATTTGTCAAGACTCTAGTCTTCTTACAATTGGTATGGAGAATGAGGCTAAAGGAATATCAAGACAAATGCAAGAGGAGAAGAGAGTCAAGACCTGAAAGGTTAGATCAGGAGAATGATGATGAAGTGAAAACTGAATTGATGGAAGAGTTTAAGAACATCACTCCTGAGGAGGGGAGAAAACTAGTGACTCAGGCTAGTGTGTTGATTTTTTTTGAATGGGACATAGCAGATGCAGTAGCATTTAATGTTATTCTAAAGTCCAAGCATCCCCTACAAGATTTTGAGGAAGAGGTCAAGGCAACATTGGAGGATTTTGCCTTCAGTGAAGTATATGAGACTTTAGCAATTTGGGCTTTAGCTCCTCAAGGAAGAAATCCTGATGTCATTGACATTAACCAAAACCTAAGGGGGGGTTAATAATAAAGAGAGCCTCAAAGACATCAACTACAGAGGCTACTAACTTAACTATGAATGTGGCCAAATTGGCCCAGAAGACTGCTAAGAGAGAGGAGGCTGAAAAGAAGAGCCTAATGGAGAAGTATAATTTCATAATTGGAGAGTACATAAAGGTGCAACAAAGGAATGTTGAGTTGCAAACTGAGGTGGATAGGATGAAATACAGGTAGGTTGGAGAGACATCAAGTGCTCCAGGTACTATGAAATTTCCTTCCACATCAAGATCAGTTCCTCCTACTTCTCCAATTATTTCTACACCAGGGTCCCCTAGCCAAAATCCTTCCCTCAGTCTTGCATTAGAGCCAATTGGGGAAGAAATTGAATACTCTGTTGATCCCACAAAGAAGCAATTAATGCATAAGATTGCAGAGTTACAGATAGATTTGAAGGAAAGTGAGGAGGGAGCACTTGTAAAACAGGGTGAGATTTTTGACATAGTTTTGAGACATTTGGATGAAAAGGTTGATGGCAGATTTCCATCAGTGTATTCTTTATATTCTTTGTTATTGGATTCAATAAAGAATATTAACATGGATCAGGAGGTAGTATTACCCTTAATTGAGAATTGGATCCCCAAAGCTAATGATTTAGACATAATGTACAAAGCCTCACGGTTTGATACAAATAATAGGCCATAATCATTAAGGCCTACTCAAGTGTTATTTAAGTCACTGCAAGGTTTTCAGGACTTACTAGATGACTTAAGTAGGAAAATTAGAGAATTGGTAAAAGATTTTGATGATTGGAGTGATGCCTCTTTAGCTTATATAATTGATGAGAAAGGAAATGTTAAATCACTGCAACAATGGCAAGATAGAGCAAATGAGGTTACCAATGCACAAATTAAATTAATTTGTGATGATTCAGATTATGACATGTTGGTGAGCTGAATGGACAAGATCATTAGTACCGGCTCATTTTTGGAATCTTTTGAGAGAGAAGAAAACTAGGTGGCGGTTAAGTACACACCTTATAGTGTTAAGGTGAATGAGGTAATTAATTTTGATTGGCCAACTGATAAAGAATACCAGAGATGGGTAAATGTATACTTAACTGAGGAAGAGTAAACCAGAGTTGGATACTAGCGGTTAACAACTCAGTTGTTGCAGTTACAATAGATTCTAGTTTGTTTTGATGATAGTCTTGGTGTGGGATTCTTGAAGTTTTTGTTGCTGCATCAACCATTATCAATGGGTAGGATGAACATGAAGATTCTCTGGGGATCAGCTATTATAACAAGTTTTTGAAATATCACAAGGCGGTCCAAAATGTTGGTGACGTGTACTTTTGGCCCGATACTTGTTTTCTCCTTCATTTTCTATAAGAAGGATTTCAAGGCTAGAAGTACGAGTTAGCAAGCTAGACATTTTTGGTTGAGTCTAGGTGAAGTTGCAGAGAAAATTGTAAAGGTTGATGGTTTTAGAAAAAATGCAATTTAGGTTTTGAGTCATTATGTAGTAGGTCTTGAATTCATGGGGATTTTGTGTTTTATGACACTACTAGCATTTGAATTGAAATGATTTATTTTGAACTCATGTCTCTCCATTGTACAAGCATATCTGAATCTTGAATAAAATGATCAAGGGTTGTTTCATTCATCTCATTGTTGTGGTGTGTATGATTCTCATTTTAGCTTTAATTCAAGGAATTAATTAAAATGCTTAAATAGAATTGTAGGTGGATATGTTTTTGTGTAAGTATTTGATAGGTATTATTGGGTTAGAATGCACGTTGATGATATTGTAAAGCAATGTTGTCAAAGATCTTACATGTTATGTGTTGAATCTATCATGAACCCTTAAATGCTCATGAATTTGACTCCTCCAATGGTATATGGCACTAGTCTAAGTTGTACTTATTCGTGAGGTTTAGTATTTGTTTGTCTTTACTTAGAGCTTGCTACAAATTGCAAATCAATGACTATCTTATACTGTGAAATGTTATTGTAATTATCTCATGCTCCAAATAGTTGATAATATTGATGAATAGCCAATTCTATCTGGTATTATCCTGTTATGTTGAGCTATTAAATGAGATTATTTGTTGTTGCTAATGTTGTTTATAATAATGGTGCAGAGGTTGTAAACACATTAAGGGATCACCCTTCCAAGTCTTGCAGAGCCCAAAGTGTAGGAGGTTTGTTAAAATCCTCGTTAGTTGGTCCAGGTCCTTCAAGCTGCTTTTGATTGGAATTGGAAATTTTATAGGTAGATTAGAAGATCAGCCTAGCTGCAGTAAAAACAACCAACAACTATGATGGATTATACTCAATTCAGGAAATCATCGACACATTTGGTAGTAATACTGCCATTAATGTCCTAGCTTTGAACATGAGCATAGCTGATCTTCGAATTTACCCACTATCACATCAAATGTTTTATCGACAAGACAATTGAAACTTTGGGTGATCCTTTTATTCAAGCTTGACCAACGTTCATTAAACATTATTTTTGTTGGGGAGACATTATGTCAATATCACATAATCTATCCATCTGATTCATATAAATGTCACCAAGATTCATCCCGATGACTATCTTGATTTGTTCGTGTTTTCATCGGCAAGACATGGTGTATCACTAAGACATTCAATAATTTTGCCGATGTTATAAGTCTCCCCGATGATTATTCCTTTGATCGCAGGTATGTCACCAAGACTCTTGCTGATGTAATCTTATCAGTGTGACATAGTGGGTCGGGAGGACATTTTGAACTCATTCTGATAGTGTTTTTCTTAGCAATAGTATGTTTCTTTATTTTGTCGACAAAACAAGATGAGTGTTTCGGTGATGATATTACATTGGCAAGACAAACGCACTCAGGCTGACTCAGGGATCTTACTCCAATGGTGTTGGTTTGGCCGATACAACTCCTTGTGCTTTGATCAATGAGACAAGACAAGTTTCTTGCCAATGGAACTTCATCGGTGAGACCTATATGCTCGGTATGACCTTTTCATTTCACCCAGATGGAACTTGTCTTGCCGATGATATGGGTTATTTGAATACTAGATCTTGGAGGTTTTTCATGATATCAAATGGTCAAGAATGATGTGATCATATGTGACTATGATGGATTATACTCAAGATAAGGTTTTCTTTAGGGAATCAATGAGTGCAAAATCACTGTAAAGGCTAGTTGGTTTGTGATGAATGTTATACTATGGGCCTCTACCCTTTCCTAGGTCTTTGTAGTAGTTTTTTTTATTCTTTGTTATCAGTTTTTCAATGTTCTATACAGCGGACAAGTTTCTATTTGCAATCTGCTTTAAGTTGGTCATTAAAAAGAGATATATGGTTTGTTTCCTTATTGAAATAATGCATTTTTAACATTCATATGTTTTTCATTTTAAATAATGGCATTTGGTAATAATAAGAAGGAAGTGTGAAGTTTGAAAAGTCATATTTTCAAATTTATTTTTTTGTCTTTTTTGAAACAATTAAATAAGTTTGATGCATAAGAGGATTCAATAAGTTGTTTAGAACAGTAAAATGGTGTCAATGTTTGTGATGAGGAAAAATGAATTGGAGAGTGGTTCAAAACTTGTTACAAGGTTTGAAAGGGATGTTTAAGTTGTACTTTTTAGAGTGATAAGGTTGACATTAAACTTTTGAAATATTTTTAGTTCATATTTTTAAGATAAAGATTGTTTTAAACAAAAAAATTTGTTTTAAATTTCATTCTTGGAAAACAAAAATGCAAATGCAATAAATAAATAATAGAGAATCATGCATGGGAACAAAACACCACCTACAAATGCAAATAAGTTATTGGAATGACATAAAACAGATGATAAAGTCAAATATATTATTGGTCTTTCTCTTTCTGGCATTAAATTTTATTATATAGATTTAGATAAATCATCGTAGGAAATTTGGGATAATTTCAATAAAATATTTGGAGCAAAAATAGTTAATGTGAAATTTTTCCTAAAACTTCAACTATTTAGATTCAAAATGAGAGATATAATCACTATCTAACCACATAAGAAATTTGAGATCTCTCATTAGACAACTGGTAGAAGTCAAGGCTCTATTAGATGATGAAGATGCTAAGGATATTTTGTTAAATAGTTTGAAAATACAACAATGTTATTTCTATTCTTAGTCCAATAACTTCTCAAACACAAGAAGATGTGATTTTGGCCCTATTAGGAGAAGAAAAAAGAACAATGGAAAAGATTTAAAAGTTGATTCTCAACATGAGAATGTATTATAATCATGAGGTAATAATAATCAAAAAATAAAAATGAATGTTATTATTGTAAGAAAAAGGATCACATAGTGTAGACTTGTATAACTCGAGCCAATGATGTTCTTGAGGGAGAACTTAAAGAAAAATCAAATGATGTTAGCTTATCCTATATATATTTGTTTGTTTCAATCAACATGTTTTTTTGTGTGGAATGTAAAACTTAAGGTAAGGTGTTGGAATATCAAGATTAGCATTAATAAATTCACCTTACTAACTTGTTTATTTTTTTTATTAAATAATTAGTTATATTCTTATAAGATAGTAGTTCAAATGGGAAGGCATATTTGAAAGGCTTTGTAAAAGCCATATTGTAATATATTCCCAAATGAACTGTATGATATAATTATTATTTTGAGTGTTTTTATGTGCAGATATAAGTTCTCTTGACTTTTCCAATATATTTTGTATGCTCTATTAGCCATGATTTCATGATTAATTTTCCACTTTCGACACTACTTCTTACTAACTTTTCCATCCGAATTTGGCTCTTAGACTAAATATTTCATAAAGGTGCATTTTAATTTTCTTACTATCACCTTTGGATGAATTTTTAAATTGGTTCAACCATGCAAAAAGTGTGGTTACTTTTAATTATTTCCTCTTAAATGTTGGTTACAATTTTCTAATTTTCTTTCCATTTAGCTAGTCACAATTTCATACTAGCATTAGTACTTGAAAATGGTAGTTTACTTCTACTTAAAACTTGTGGTAATTTCACTAATACCATGCTACCTTTGGTGTTGAATTGGACTAGTTATGTCATCTAGGATTTTTTCCTCAATTTTTTTAACTTTTTTCAAAAAAAAATTATGATGGTTATACTTGTAAAATGGTATAAGATAAGATAGAAAAAGTAAAATAGCTTAGTCTTTCACATTTTTATCGACCAGCCTCAAGTCTTGGCAAAAATCTCATAATCTACCCAAATCTTGGTTGTTGGTGGGAACATGTTATTCTTTGTTGTATGACCTACCTCAAATATTATGTCCACAAAGTTGCTAAAAACATAAAACAATAAGAAAAAATTTGAAGGTACAACTAAAAAAGGGTTTTTTCCTTTTGGTCTCGTCCACCTCTTATATTTCAACATAGCATGGAATTACGCTTACATAACATAAACTCAAACAAATGGAATTTTATAAGGGAAAAATATCCCAAGTATATGCTCGACTAAGCTAGATCTAATGAATGGAAATAGAGGCATACAATTCTTCTTTAATACCTCCACCACAAACATATGCAAGGAAAGGTCTCCTCCCTTCTTGGTAGTGATAACCTCCTCCACACACAACCCTTAAAAATTATGAATAGAGGAATATAATCTTTGAAGAAATCAAAGTTGATTCTCTCCTACTTGATGCAATTAGTCATTTTATCCTTAAAAATATTTATAGTGATTACAAGAGGCACACAGACCAATTCTTCATAATAGAAGAATTTGATCATACTTTTCCAATGATAGCATTATGAGGAAACCTTAGGTTAAATGAATGATTCCTAGCTAAGTTCTTTAAATCATGTCCAACCATATAAAAGAAGACAGTTGCTATGTGTACTTGGATACCATGGAGAAAGGCTCTTTGGGCTCTTTCATCAATCAAGGTATTGTTAAATTTTAACACCTAAAAGTGAGAATGAAGAATCTTTCCTAGGATGGTGGCCAATTATGCTTCTCAACACCTAGACTACAAAATCCTTGTCAATATCATTGCCATCACAAATAAACCTATTGCTTGAGATATAGTCATACAGGTAAACAAATTGGCTTTCTTGATAGTAGATACATTCTAGACAATTCAATCCTTGCATCGGAGATTGTTGAATGGGCCCAACAAAGTACTCATGATGCCCTTACTATTAAGTTAAAAGTTTGACAAGGCATATGATTGCATCAATGTCCTTTCATTTATAAAAGGCTCAAATGGATTTATTTTTAACCCTAAATTATTACCACACATTCAAAATTACAAAATACCAGTTGAATGAAGAACCTTCATTTGAAGGTGATGTCGTCATGACCTTTGAATGAAGAAACTTCATTCAAAAATGATGCCATGTCAAGACTTTCAAATGAAGGTATTTTTTATTTTAAATATTTCATGTCCAAAATTCTTTATAAAAGGAACCTTTGCATGAAGGACCTTCAAATGAAGACCTTAATTCAAAGGTCCTTCATTAGAAGATCCTTCATATGAAGGTTCCTTTAATGCCATCCCATTATAGCTCTTAGAGTTGTTAGAGATATTTTTTTTTCGAAGTAGAGATTGGACCATCAAATAGTGTCACCATGACTCTACCAAGATATCTATCAAATTGACAAACTCTGACTTAACAACCACAAATTCACAAGAAAATTGCCCCTGTCAGCCCTAAGGCATCAATTCAATGCCAAGTTTCTTGCTTTAATAGACCCCTAGATGCAATGAACCTCTATCATACCATGATGCACACCAATCCACTGAGTTAGAGTTCCAAGACAATGGGTGGATTGGTGGATGTCATTTCTATTTGGCCCTCAAACCCTTACATAGGCAAAATAGGGAAGTCCTTGTATTTGATTGTTTTCTCCCACAAAACAGTGATTGAGCACTTCAAAACAAATGAAAATAAAAGGTAACACATATATTTATCTACACCAATGATCTCAGAGCATTTCAAGCTTGTACGGATCCATACAACACAAAAGAACTTAAGAAAAATAGTAAAAAACATAGAAAATTGCTTCAAGAATGTGGTATTTGATATGAAATTTTGGTGTCAAATCCTCCAACAATTGCAATGGGATGGGAATATAATATGATATAAGTGGGATAAGAAATGCATCGTTTGAAGCATCAAACCAATATGCAAAGATGAAAGAAAGTGTTAACCCCTTAAACTAAAAAAAATTATTTTAACTTTAAGTTTGTTGGGTAGCCAATTCTTTTAAGTTATCAAATCCTACCATCATACATAATCAAAATGTTATTGTTTCAAATGACGATGAGCACTAACTTTCATTATTTGAAGATTTTGAAACCTTATCATAGAGAATTAGAACATTGATGCAACCACTCATCCTACCTAAAAACATACCAAAAGTCTACAAGCAATTAGACATAGGAAGATTTAAGATGACTTAAACATTTTTTATTGCCAAAGCATAAACTTATGATGACTTTACCAGGACTAGTACACACTCCCTCCCCATCAACCACTTAGACATATGGAAATTAAATGTAAATTTGCTGCTATTTTTAGTCATGTAGGTTTCCAATAAACCACTTGGTGGTGTTTTCCATCAAGTTTATTTACTTGAATGAAGAGAAAAAGTCCTTTGATTACAATTAGAGAATACATTTGAGGCCTTGGTTGTGTAACTAGTGGACCATAGTCACATTTAACACTTGCTACAAATTTTGGTAGTTAAAATGTTAAATAGATTTGATTTGTGATGGACACATTTGGATGGTAGTAACAATAACTTGCAATCCATCAAGACTTGATTACCTTATAACTTGTCAAATTCTAGCGACAAAATGATAGATTGATCATAATGTCACCTTGGGATCACATCACCATGAAAGAACTTCATCCAACATCCTTATGAGTGCAGGTACGACCAAATAGGTATTTGTTAGATCTGTCTTTCTCGAGAGAGGGAAATTCAAGAAGAGAAGAGGAAAGCAAGACATGTAGTAGGTCTAAAAGAGTAAGATCAACATGGTGGCGTGGTACTCATCGCCATCCCATGACCTATAGTTTGTCTAACCACATTAGTGTGGTTACCGTGGTCCTGCGGTCTCCTTCACGCCTTCTCATGGTTGAGCGGTAACCACCGTCATACCGTCGCCCCTTTCTCTCTCATTTGTGGTACTGTGGTTTTTTGCTTGATCGACAAAGGTGTTCATTGGGATGTGTGTTGGTGGTCAACTAGGATAAAAGGATGAATATTTAAATCCTAAGGACTATGTTTTATCTGTTTGGGACATGTTTTTTAATGCTTATTTAACTTTCCTTTAATGTTGTATTAATTTTTGTGGCCGTAAACTTTGATATATACTGGTATGTTTGTAAATTTAATTGGATAGAAGTTTAATATTAGCATTGCTCTGAAGAAGCAAATTTTTTGATGTTCCGTGTTAAGAATTTTATGAATATAGTATAAAAAAAACAATTGTGTATTAGTTTTATTCTTTATCTCTTTCCCTTCATGTGGTATCAGAGCTCAAGGTTATCAGTAGAGTTTTTTAGAGTGTCTGAAAGGAATGGATGCAAGCACAAGCTTGAGTAATCCCCAAATCCCTCAGTTGAATGGCAAGAATTATGATTATTGGTCAATCACCATGAGAGCCTTGTTCTGTTCACAAGACTTATGGGAGTTTATAGAAAATGGGTTTCCAGAACTATCAGATGCAACAACATACAATGCCTTGACACAAGAAAAGAAAGACTTACTGAAAGACAACAACCAGGTCCAAGCAACAATGGGACATTTGGTAAATTTCCTACCAAGGAATGGAGAAAGTTAAAACTGCAAAGTTACAAATACTGAGAAGAGAGTTTGAGACTCTATTTATGAAGGATAATGAGTCTGTAGATTCATAATTCACCCAGATAATGGGACTGGTGAACCAAAGAAGAACACATGGTGAGACACTAGAAGATTTCAAAGTGGTAGAGAAGATTTTGAGTTGCTTACCCACAAGATTTGAGTAAATTGCAGTAACTATAGAGGAGACAAAGGACCTCACCCAGTATTTAGTTGATGAGCTTTATGCTTCACTAATTTCTCATGAGCATAGGCTCAATAGAATAGCTAGTATGTCATTGGAGCATGCATTCAAGTCACAAGCTTCAATTAACCAAGGAAAAGGTAGAGGTAGAACAAATTTTAGAGCAAGAGGAAGAGGTTTCAATAGAGGTGGAAGAAACAACCCGTCAAGTTCAAGTGGAAGAGGCAGCACCCAAAACCCATCTCCAAATTATCCTAAAGGTCAAAGGTATGAAAAATCTCAGGTCCAATTCCATTATTGTAAAAAAAATGGACATTATATGAATGAGTGTAGGAAGAAACAGTATGATATGGGTAGACAAAATACAAATTTTAGTAAAGAGAGTCAAGAACAAACACTAGATAAGAGAACAATGTTTCTGGCATGTAATGTAGAACAAGCTAGTGAAAAAGAAGTTTGGTTCTTAGAGGTTGAAGTTGTAGACATGCAAAATCAACATTATTGATTAAACATCATAGTTGATCATTTTCTTCTCAATTAATTAAATCAAATTAATTAATCAATCTCCTAAAGTCTCCCGATTTAATTAAATCACTTGTATTTAATTAAATGACTAATATTCATTTTCATCTCATTTGATTTAAAATTTAAAACAAAAATGCAAATCAAATGTCACACCACCTAATCACTAGCTTAATTAGTCAAATCCCTGATTAATGCAAAGTCTAACCCATGTCCCATCCTTTAGCTTTTCCCACTTGCAAATAAATCATTTATTTTGATTTATTAAAATCCCTATTTTTCCTCACAAGGCATATTCCCAAGGAATATGTCGTCACTAACTCCCCTTGTTTGACTTTTTTGGCCAAGAAAAATTCACCCCAAATCCCTCAACCATATTCATTTATTTCCATTTTCAAATTTGAAATAGGCACATTGGCCAAAACTTGCACAATCATGAGCCAATCACATAGTGACAAGTGGCTCTCTCCTATTTGTTGGGTTTTAGTCCCCATTTCTCAATCTTGGCCTATCCTATCTCAGTCTCTCCTATAAATTCAATGCCTTTTCTCTCATTTTTCATCTACAATTTGGAGCATTCTCACTATAGGCAACTTGAGTTCACTTTGCATCTCATTGTCTATCATCTCATTTGGTTTATCAAGGGTTGGGAAAAGGCTATCTTCTACACAAAGGATAGCACCAATCCACTATGGAATAGGTATATTTCATGTTTCATGTGCTTTGATCATTCTTATCATTTGTTTGCATTTTGAATAATGGAATATTATTTCATAAGGTTGTTTGTTTCTATCATGTTGGTTTTGTCATTTTACGAACATTTGCAGAATTTAAGCAACCACAAAATGGTACTAGAAGGAGGGCTATGATTTCCATTTTCAATCTTGATCTAAGTTTTAGATTTGATGCTATAATAGTTATTTCAGATTTTAAGATTTAAGCTCCTAGGTTCTCAAAAGGAATTTTAGAGTCTTAGAGTCACAAGAACAATAACATAGTCAATAACTGAGAATCTGTTTTGAATTTTTGATTTCATATTTTGATCTGAAGTCACTGTTTTGTTTTTTCTTCTTTTTGGAGGCATTTGATTGAAATATTGGCTATTAAGATAGCAAAATTTAGATTTCTATGTGGAAAGAGTTGCTAGTTTTTGGATTTCTTTATCATGACTTCAGGTAAGGAAACTCTTTCTTAATCCATTAGATACGCCTGCCAAATCCTTGTTTTTGTTACTTAAATCTTTGCGCGCCAGTAAAGAAGGATGTATACAATGTTAAATACCGTGGAATTTAATAGGATGTTAGAATTGGAAAATTTCCTAAGTGTCAGAAGGATTCCCTAGCATTTTCACCCCGTAGTTGTAGAGCTCGTAGCCCTACAGTAGACAGTCTCAACAACCATATTCCATCCCTATTAAACATTGCACACTACCCATACCCACAGGCTGAGCAATTAGCATTCCAATTAATCTTTCTCCCGTGAAGAACACTGTCTGTAAAGTCAATCAGAGCCTATTTATCTCCAGACAGCTCTCCTATTCATTGTCCCCATGACCTCCAACTTTTTGAATTCAAAAAGGGTTTATAGATATAGCTGAGTTGTTGCATCCAACCAGGTAGATTCACATGCATTGGCCACCCACATCGCCCATGTTTATCACTGATATCATTACCGTCACCATTCTCATGAACATAAATCTACCTTGAACTGTTCAAGCATGTTGCCAGCGAGTCTATGGTAAAAGTACAGGAACATTTAGTTGTCCACATTGATCTTTTGTGCATTCATTTCCCATCGAGTTGCTAGATTCCTGTGCACTTCAATCTGCAAATTTCATAACTGTAAGTTTGAACTAGTTAATTTCAAAGCTTCAACCATTCCACATAGAGCAGAGTCTGGTAAAGTCATTAAAGGCCATGATAAAATGTTGAAATGTGGATGACTTCAAATATACCAGTATGAAGTCAACATTATCTACACATACTAGATGACTTAGAATGTCGCACCTTATTAAGTCTTTTCCAATTTAGCTTTCTGAATTCTTGGCTGAGATGTATTTGTATTATATGGCAGCCTGATTACAAATTTTGGGCTTTGTAATGAATGTTTCCCATTTGTCCATGTCAGCAAACCAGAAATAGTATTTGAATTACCCGAATCAAGTTTTAGTTGTTCGGCGCTGACAATCACCGTGTAGCTTAGCTTCTTGTTTGCTTTAGTCAAAATACATCCGCCAATAGTTTCTAAAGCCTTTTTAACAAACTACATTTTGCCCATATCCTTTAACTACCACAAAAATTTGAAATCCATCTCCCCCATGCCTTGACAATGTTTATGATGTGTTGAAAAGCTTCCATTCATGGCACGGGCAATGAGGATGCAGGCAAAAGGCATCCTTTAAACAGTTCGCACATGCTTCCATTTTGGCACAGGTAGAGAAGTCACCAGTTGCATTAGCATTACAAGAGAGGATGTTGGTCAAATGTTGTAGAGTGCAACTTTACACTGGCTAATATCCTTTGCTTGGAGGCTGCTAAAATATTTTCAAACACATACATTTCGTGCATACCTTGCAATCATTGCATTCTATGTGATCACATCGTGGAGAAACATACTATCAAACAGTTGACACACCATTTATATAAAGTGCATTTGGCATACAATGCCATTGGATTCCACTTTCAATATATTCATTGACATTAGTTTGAAAGTTTATCATGTGTCTTTTAACAAATCTCTTTGTGCACGTTCTGTCGTCACAACATTCCCTTAGATCACATTTTTTCTGAGTCACTTGGTGGAATAGTTTATGTCACTGGTCTATACTTCCACACGTAGTTAAATAGTTCATGTGCTTTGTCTATGGCCTATCTATGCTTTATGTGCCATGTGATTGAGAATGCTTAAAGCTATGGTTTTTGTTTTTTTTCACATACTAATGGCAAGATTCTTCAGAACAATTCACATGCCTTCTCTATGCTTACGCATTTTTTTTGAAAGTTCACACGTCGGCTTCTCTTGTAGCTACCGGCCATAATGAGAGGACCCCATTGATTGTCAGGCCAGTCAAACTCTATTTAATGCTGACCGAAGGGAGGCATTGATCTGTGCGTATGCTGTCATTATTGCAGTTCACTGAACCACTTCTTTTAAGGCAGTTTGTCTTCTTCATTACATTTGACTACTAATGAGATATTTTACGCAGATCCTATTGTCAGTACAATCTAACAAAGGCATATCTATCAAAGATTGGTCATATAGAGGAGCACACGGGAGGGGGAAATGATTGGTCTCCAAACACAACATTTATGGCTATAAATATTTGTTGCACACTTGAATAATGATCATGCATCAAACCTCTATTATAACATCCATTGCTATCCAATCTTTATTGACTTCTAAAGCTATGCTATTGAATATTTATTCTTTTGCAGACCACGTCCACATCATCGAATAAATGCAGGCATTTACATCGTTTGGAACCACTCAATAGTGTTGTTTTCTCATCAATATCACTACTTCTATATTGTTGTTATTGTCTCATAAATATTGCTATTTTGGAATCAATTGATCTGTCAAACTTTATTGATGATATTTATAGGTGATTTCTCTGATAGTGAATTATGGAGACTTTTCTCACGTAGCATAATTTGATTGTGTGAAGATTTCAATGGTTGCATCTTCAGTGGTGTATTCTTGGTCTATCAAAAATCATTTTTCTTATGACAACATTTACTCTTTGAGCCTTGGGCATTGAAAGTTAATTCAAGATTTCTCTACTTCATTTTTTACTAGTGTCAGCCTTGAGAAACTTGATTGACTTGGTGAAGGGGAAGTAAATTACTTTCTCTTTCATTTCTCTATAATTGATGTTCATTGTTGTTTACAATTTAAAATTTGTGATGTATTTATGATGTGTGACATGAAATTTATTAATATAGATTCACTTTATTAGCCTCAATATTGATATCTTTCAATCTCCTGTGCAGGAAATTTTGTTGATAAAGGCTAAGGTAATTAATGGTTTGATCTTCGTTTGAAAACTAAATGTGAAGTTAAAGAAGAGAAACATTAGATGGAAATGCATCGCTCACATCAAGAAGCAATGGTGATCTCTTTTATGAGGGAATCAACTAACTAACGGAATGAACGTGGAAAATTTGAGCATTGAATTTGAACTTAACAAAAGCACTTTTTAATGCTTGTTGTAATAATCTAGAGTGTTCGTTTCCTGCTTTTTTTTTTCTATTTTAGACCTTGCTCACTTCTCTTTGGGTTTAAAATTAACCATTAACTTGATTTTTTTAAATTGGTTAAAATTTGAACCTTAGAAACACTTACTAGACTTTCAATTTGGTCTAAAATTGAATAGGCAACTTCACACTTCATCTTGGTGCTTTAAAAAGAACTCATTTTTTGTCATTGGAAATTAAAACGAACATGTGCATTCAGTTTTTTATAATATTTTTCACAAAGTAATATCATCTAAAAGACGTATGCACTTCTCTCATGCCTCACAAGGATATTGAGAATCAAAAGTCTTTTTGTGATATTAAGTTGTGAAAAAGATTTCCTTCACATTTTGATTTGGGATCTAAAATTGAACAAAACATCTTGCAAGTGTGAGTAGGCTTATTGCGTGTGTTCTCCCTTTTTTTCTAAACAAAGGTTGATCAAACTATGAATATGTTTACTCGCTTTTGTTTATCTTAGTGGGCCTACCTTGTGGGAAAAAGTACTCACCCAAGGGAATGACCCAATCGGTAACACACTAAAGCCAAGTGTATTTCCAGCTGGGATATAAAAGTGGGTACTGGAACAAAAGCTAGTATCACATGGTTGGCTCTGATGAGAAGGGAAGCAATGGTCTCTCGCCGCATGGGTCAACCTCCATGAACGAAAATTTTGAATTAAAACCCTTGTTTAGAAGGTCAAATCCTTATCTATTTTGTTGGTGCAAAAGTTAATGTCCTTTGAAGCCGCCCCACGTTATACATATTGTTTTGTTGTAGAGATGAAAAGTATGCCATCAGAGATTCATGGGTACTAATGCTTGGCTGACCCAAGAAGTGTGTGTCGTGAAGGGGACCTAGTGTGGACAAGCATTTAGTCATCCACACATAATATGCTCAGTTGGATTCGTCCAAGTGGGAACCCAACAAAATATTGTCTCTTCATCCTAGGGTTGTACATGTGCTTGGAAATAGAAAATACATTTCTTGGTCCTCAAAACAATTGAAAAACAAACATTCACAAAGAGATCCAAATTTCAAACCCCTTGGAGAAAACAAATATCCTTGACGAATTCAAGTACTCTTGTTTTTTCTAGGAATCATATCCTTAGGTTTCTAAGTGCTTGGATTTTATCATCATTTGTTTTCAACAAGGTTAAACCTAGGAAACTTTTGCCCTAATTTCCTTGATTTCCACATAATGGACCTTGTGCGATGAAAAGAAAGTGGGACATTAGACATGCAGTTTGAAACATAATCAAGAAAAGGTTTTGTGGTAAAAGGAACCGAATCTAAGCAAGATAACAAATAATTGAACCACACATGTGCTTGCAAACTTCTGTCTTGTGGTTTTCCATGCAAACATTGCTATTTTGGTTTGAGTTACTCTTAGGGAAAAGCATTTTCTTCAAAACCTTGGTCTTGTAAACAAGTCCTTCTTAGGTTCATCTAGGATCAAGTCAAAAACTTCATCCATCCCTCAACATCAATCAAACATCACCTCATTAACAAAATTTTGGAAACTTTGAAAACATCACTTATGCTAGACTTTTAGGAAAAATCTACATCACCTTGTTTGACTTAACACACTTAGTCAAATTATCAACCCTTTTGAACAAATTTGCCTCTAGGATAACACAACTTCCTGAGGTCAACTAGTTAATGATCACTTTGATTAGCTCAACACACTTAGCCAATTCATTCTCTTATGCATGTTTTCCCTAGGATAACACAACTTCCTAGGGTTTACAAGTTCACCATCATCTTGTTTGGCTTAACACACCTAGTCAAACTATCCTCATAATCAAATCAAATCAAGTCCTAAATTCTAGCATTTATCTAAAGTTCCTAAAAGTTTAAACACCCATATCATTCACCCCTTTCATCCATCATATCATCATTGGTCCTAAACCCCTCAAAGGTCAACAAGGTCAAAACACAAGAGGAACATGGAATATAAACTTGATTTCTACATCATGAGTAATCCAATTCAAGCAAACTATCCAAGCCTTACAGTACCAATTGATTTTCAAAACTTGCATTTGTACAATCCATACATGGGATCATTATCTCCTCCAAATATCAATGGTACAAATGTGAGCATACCCAATCTAAATTTTGGAACACCTTTCCCTTTGGTAGATTTAAATCAAAGTCAAAACTTACAAATCTATCAACCAAACAATCAAGGCATGAGCCTTCCCCCTTTACCAACCCTTAATTAATTGAATCCAAACAACACCCCCCTAATAAATCAAAGCATCATATCAAATCCTCCCATTTTTCCATCAATATCGCAACAATAGATGGCAACCATTCAAGCAACCCCAACAATCAACACCATTCCCAATCCACCGCCACCACCACCAAAACACAACATGATAAATTCAATCTCCATCATGTTGCAAGCCACTCGACAAGACGCTCATCAAAAGGTGCTATGAAACCAACAAGTTGCACAAGCTGCACAAGCTACGCAAGAAGCATAAGCAACCCAACAAGCACAAGCACAAGCTCAAGCCCAACACCAAGCTCGAAAAATGCAAGCACAATTTTGGGCACTATTGCAAGCAATCCATCAACAAGTTTGTCTAGCTGCATTAGTGTGGTTACCCTAGTCCTGTAGTCTCCTTCACGCCTTCTCACGGTTGAGCGATAACCACCGCAATACCGTCGCCCCTTTCTCTCTCATATGTGGTAGTGCAGTTTTTGCCTTGATCGATGACGGTGTTCGTTGGGATGTGTGTTGGTGGTCAACTAGGATAAAAGGACGAATATTTAAATCCTAAGGACTATGTTTTATATGTTTGGGACATGTTTTTGATGGCTTATTTAATTTTCCATTAATGTTGTATTAATTTTTGTGGCCGTAAACTTTGATATATACTAGTATTTTTGTAAATTTAATGGGATAGAAGTTTAATATTAGCATTGCTCTAAAGAAACAAATTTTTTGATGCTCTGTGTTAAGAATTTTATGAATATAATATCAAAAACAAAATTGTGTATTAGTTTTATTCTCTGTCTCTTTCTCTTCACGTGATATCAAAGCTTAAGGTTATCAGTAGAGTTTTTTAGAGTGTTTGAAAGGAATGCATGCAAGCACAAGCTTGAGTAATCCCCAAATCCATCAGTTGAATGGCAAGAATTATGATTATTGGTCAATCACCATGAGAGCCTTGTTCTGTTCACAAGACTTATAGGAGTTTTTAGAAAATGGGTTTCCAGAACCGGCAGATGCAACAGCATACAGTGCCTTGACACAAGCAAAGAAAGACTTATTGAAAGAAAACATGACGAATGACTCAAAAACTCATTTTTCATTCAACAAGGAGTACATGAGAGTACTTTTCCAATAATTTCAGCTACAACCAGGTACAAGCAAGCATGGGACATTTGGTAAATTTCCTACCAAGGAATGGAGAAAGTTAAAACTACAAAGTTGCAAATACTGAGAAGAGAGTTTGAGACTCTGTTTATGAAGGATAATGAGTCTGTAGATTCATAATTCACCCAGATAAGAGGATTGCTGGACCAGATAAGAACACATGGTGAGACACTAGAAGATGTCAAAGTGGTAGAGACGATTCTGAGTTTCTTACCCACAAGATTTGAGTCAATTGCAGTAACTATAGAGGAGACAAAGGACCTCACCCAGTATTCGGTTGATGAGCTTTATGCTTCACTAATTTCTCATGAGCGCAGGCTCAACAAAATAGCTAGTATGTCATTGGAGCATGCATTCAAGTCACAAGCTTCAATTAACCAAGGAAGAGGCAGAGGTAGAACAAATTTTAGAGCAAGAGGAAGAGGTTTCAATAGAGGTGGAAGAAACAACTCATCAAGTTCAAGTGGAAGAGGCAGTAGCCCAAACCCATCTCAAAATTATCCTCAAGGTCAAAGGTATGAAAAATCTCAGGTCCAATGCCATTATTATAATTTTTTTGGATATTATATGAATGAGTGTAGGAAGAAACAGTATGATATGGGTAGACAAAATGCAAATTTTACTAAAGAGAGTCAAGAACAAGACCAGATAAGAGCACAATGTTTCTGGTATGTAATGTAGAACAAGCTAGTGAAAAAGAAGTTTGGTTCTTAGAGGCTGTAGTTGTAGACATGCAAAATCAACATTATTGATTAAACATCATAGTTGATCATTTTCTTCTCAATTAATTAAATCAAATTAATTAATCAATCTCCTAAAGTCTCTTGATTTAATTAAATCACTTGTATTTAATTAAATGACTAATATTCATTTTCATCTCATTTGATTTAAAATTTAAAACCAAAAATGCAAATAAAATGTCACACCACCTAATCACTAGCTTAATTAGTCAAATCCCTGATTAAGGTAAAGCCTAACCCATGTCCCATCCTCTAGCTTTTCCCACTTGCACAATAAATCATTTATTTTGATTTACCAAAACCAATAGTTTTCCTCACAAGGCATATTCCCAAGGAATATGCCCTCATTAACTCCCCTTGTTTGACTTTTTTGGCCAAGCAAAATTCCCCCTAAATCCCTCAACCATATTCATTTATTTCCATTTTGAAATTTCAAATGGGCACATTGGCCAAAACTTGCACAATCATGAGCCAATCACATTGTGACAAGTGGCTCTCTCCTATTTGTTGGGTTTTAGTCCCACATTTATCAATCTTGGTCTCTCCTCTCTCAATCTCTCATATAAATTCAATGCCTTTTCTCTCATTTTTCATCTACAATTTGGAGCATTCTCACTATAGGCAACTTGAGTTCACTTTGCATCTCATTGTCTATCATCTCATTTGGCTTATCAAGCGTTGGGAAAAGGCTATCTTCTACACAAAGAATAGCACCAATCCACTATGGAATAGGTATATTTCATGTTTTATATGCTTTGATCATTCTTGTCATTTGTTTGCATTTTGAATAATGGAATATTATTTCATAAGGTTGTTTGTTTCTGTCATGTTGGTTTTGTCATTTTACAAACATTTTCAGAATTTAAGCAACCACAAAATGGTACTAGAAGGAGGGCTATGACTCCCATTTTCAATTTTGATCTAAGTTTTAGATTTGAAGCTATAATAGTTATTTAAGATTTTAAGATTTAAGCTCCTAGGTTCTCAAAAGGAATTTTAGAGTCTTAGAGTAACAAGAACAATAACATAGTCAAATACCAAGAATCTGTTTTGAATTTTTGATTTCATATTTTGATCTGAAGTCACTGTTTTGTTTTTTCTTCTTTTTGGAGGCATTTGATTGAAATATTGGCTATTAAGATAGGAAGATTTATATTTCTATGTGGAAAGAGTTGCTATTTTTTGGATTTCTTTATCATGACTTCGAGTAAGGAAACTCTTTCTTAATCCATTAGATACGCCTGCCAAATCTTTGTTTTTGTTACTTAAATCTTTGCGTGATAGTAAAGAAGGATGTATACAATGTTAAATACCATGGAATTTAATAGGATGTTAGCATTGGGCATTTTCCTGAGTGTCAGAAGGATTCCCTAGCATT
Organism: Sequoiadendron giganteum; assembly: GCA_007115665.2. NCBI lineage: Eukaryota > Viridiplantae > Streptophyta > Pinopsida > Cupressales > Cupressaceae > Sequoiadendron > Sequoiadendron giganteum. Next base: position 134,450,233 of record CM021107.1, read on the forward strand.
TTCACCCCATAGTTGTAGAGCTCCCAGCCCTACAGTAGATAGTCTCAGCAACCATATTCCATCCCTATTGAACATTGCACACTACCCATACCCACAGGCCGAGCAATTAGCATTCCAATTAATTTTTCTCCCATGTAGAGTGCAGTTTTACACTAGCTAATATCCTTTGCTTGGAGGGTGCTAAAATATTTTCAAACACATACATTCTGCACATACGTTGCAATCACTACGTTCTGTGTGATCACATTGTGGAGAAACATATTTTCAAATAGTTGACACACCATTTCTATACAGTGCATTTGGCATACAATTCCATTGGATTCCACTTTCAATATATTCATTGACATTAGTTTGAAATTTTATCACGCGTCTTTTAAAAAATATCTTTGTGCACATTCTGTAGTCACAACATTCCCTTAGATCACATTTTTTCTGAGTCACTCGGTGGAACAGTTCATGTGACTGGTCTATACATCCACACGTAGTTAAATAGTTCATGTGCTTTGTTAATGTTCAAGATATGCTGAAATCTTTAACTGCTGCAACTAAAAATATCTTACTTTCATCATCATGCTCAGTCTTGATAACATCATAATTAGCCAGAATATACATTTTTACTTGGCTAAAAGATGATTCATTATTTTGTCTCATCACTCATCAATATCACTACTTCTATATTGTTGTTATTGTCTCATAAATATTGCTATTTTGGAATCAATTGATCTGTCAAACTTTATTTATGATATTTATAGGTGATTTCTCAATGGTACAAATGTGAGCATACCCAATCTAAATTTTGGAACACCTTTCCCTTTGGTAGATTTAAATCAAAGTCAAAACTTACAAATCCATCAACCAAACAATCAAGGCATGAGCCTTCCCCCTTTACCAACCCTCAATTAATTGAATCTAAACAACACCCCCCTCATAAATCAAAGCATCATATCAAATCCTCTCATTTTGCCATCGATATCGCAACAAAAGATGGCAACCATTCAAGCAACCCCAACAATCAACACCATTCCCAATCCACCAAAACACAACATGATAAATTCAATCTCCACCATGTTTCAAGATGCTCGACAAGACACTCATCAAAAGGTTCTCTAAAACCAACATGCTGCAAGCCACACAAGCTACACAAGTTGTGCAAGAAGCACAAGCAACCCAACAAGCACAAGCTCAAGCTCAAGCCCAACACCAAGCTCAAAAAATGCAAGCAGAATTTTGGGCACTATTGTAAGCAATCCATCAAAAAGTAGGTCAACAACAACACCAACAACAAGCTTTGTTGGAATAACAACAACATGACCAACAACAAGCATTGTTGGCTCAGTAGAAAACATAGGCCTTACTCCCACAATAGAGCTTGCAACAGATTCCCATCACAATCATTGAAAATGATGATCAAGATCCCTCGACCAATGATCATGTTAAAAATATCTCTACATCACCTAATGAGTTAGAGGACATATCTCAAGAATTTACTCCAAAGCATGATCAAAATATTTCACCAAGGTCTAGCAATGGTCTTTCCCAAGACATACTGACATCCATCGACCTCATGATTACGAATAGTGAAGGAATCCTCAAAGATCAAAAGGATATTGAGCCATTTCCCATTACTAATAACAATGTCCAAGAATCCCTTGTAGACAGTCCATCCTTTGAAATTGACCCATGTCAAGAACTTGATCCAAAACATGTCGAAAGCAATTCTAGAATTAATCAAGATCAAGAATTTGTATCCCCAATATACTATAATGATCTAATGGACACTCTTCTATCTATACAAGATGTCACAAATGATGATCATATCCATATAGCACACACCCCTCCGTCTACCCATGAGATGCTTTCTTTGGATGAAAACGTAGATGATATTCATTCAAAACAAGAGTCTCATACTCTTGATATCATTACCAAGGAACAATAGTCTCCTACTCTTAACATTTGTACACATGACCAAAATATGGAAAATTCTAGAGACATAGCAGAAACAAATCATGAAGAAGGCTTCTATAGAAGTGAATCAGAAACATCCTATGGACACCTATTAGAAAAAGAACATGAAGAAAGCTTCTACAAAAGTTGTGAATCAAAAACATCATATGAAAGAATTTCAAGAATGAATCATGAGGAAGAATTTTACAGTGAATCTTTACCATCGCTTGAAGAAGCATTAAAATCTGATATGTCACAAGATCAAGCTAAAGATATCAATCAGGCATTCATTTTGCATATGGAGGATCCTATCACGTATAAAATTGGATCACTTACCTTTCTTAGAGCAAGCTATCTCATCAATAAAGAAGTTGTCATGTTTAAAGATCCACCATAGAGCGGAGAAGGATTATCACATTGTTTCCAAGGTAAATCATATCCAGTTGCAAATAAAATATTTGAGCACATGAATTATCAAGGCAGAGGATTAGGCCTACATGAACAGGGTATCTAGAACCAATACAAATTGTTGGCAATCCTAAGCATCAATGCCTTGGTTATTCAGCAATCAAGGGATATAAACATATCATGGATACCTCTATAAAACTGGGGGCAACTTCGTCTCAAGCAAACGTCAACATAGGGAGCACGAAGAATCTTTATGGTGAAATCAATGTCAATACTACAACCCTCCATGTCATGAATCTTCATCCACCCATCATGCCATCCACGAATTAGGACCAAAATAAAAATAAAAATTTGAATCAAAGCACAAAGAATGCTATCAAAGAAAAAGAAGTAGTAAAGCACGAAGGAAAAATCAAATACGTATGGATACCAAATATTACAAAGAAAGACTATCCCTATCAAACTTCATTAGTCAAAGAAACTATGGGGAAAAATAAAAAATGGAAAATTATCCATCAAAGATGTCCACAAAGGTAAAATAAGGCTTCTCAAGTGATGTACAAAGTATATCAAGCAGTTGTTCCTAATTCCACACATACTTTTGTACCCACCCATTATTGCTCATCTTCCCAAGTTTGGAGAGTCAAAGGTTCCAAACTGTTGACTAATCCATCTTTTATTCCTAAACACACTCCATCCATGCCTCCATGCATGATATTAGATTCTCACATTGACCATGTGTTGGCAATGACCCTTCATCATAAGGATTCAAAAGGTACTCTATTACGATGTGCGCACAAAGACAAAGTTAACTCTGGTATCAGGAAAGTAGATCAGGAATCTCAAAAGTTGCTTTCAAGTGAACATATCTTGGAAAAGTAGCTTCTTTAAGCAGGATATCAGTGGCACATTATGATAGAATCATCAATGTCAGCAGTACTAGGTGATTCAACATCAACTTAAAATCTCTCAGAAAATACAAAAAAATCAAAAAATATTAAAATCCAAAAAAATTAGAAAAAGGATTGAAAACAGTAAAGAAAAAAATCATCCTTTAGTGAAAACAACTACAGTGGTGCTTTGGGCAGGTACCATGATGTAAACCTGGAAAACAGGCATCATGAGTAGAATTGAGCATCTACGTGTGCCAGTTTTGGAGAAAGCATCTTATCACATTCATAATAAAGCCATCATTTGAGCCATATTATTCGTTCATCCAGGAACCGTTTATCCAATCCATTTTCATCCATCTGCATCCATACTCCAAGGTATCTTAATCTTGATGAAAATTTGGTGCACACTTTATACTTTCTTATGGTAAACATCTTGACATGGGTCATTTTCATTGATCCCATCCTATCCAAATGTTATCTAAGTCTTGGAGCATTATCCAAATGAGCATCCTCTATTTGAACACCCTTATCTTATCACAAGATAATTCATATCCATTCGTCCAAGAATCTACCCATGGCCATTCAAACATTGCTAGACACTGGGGGAAGATATTTACATCTTGCTTTGGGAATAAATCTTGATCTATATCTTCACACTTATCTAGTAATCCGAACGTTGGAAAACATGAAATCAAATTGGTCAAGAATTTGTGAACCAAAAAATCCAAATCACTATTCCATGACATATTTTGACGTGAAGATGATGTTCTTTATCAAGCTTTATCTTTCATCAAACATCAATCCAACAATTCATACTAGTCACATCTAACTTGCACGTCAACGTCACATTAAATCATCAAAACAATTTTGTTCCAAATCAAGCTTCATCAATCTTGATCAATTGAATCCAATCAATTATCACCTTGTTTGACTTAACACACTTAGTCAAACCACCCTCTTGTGTATGAGTTTACTCTAGGATAACACAACTTCCTAGAGTTTATAAGTGCATTATCATCTTATTTGACTTAACACACTTAGTCAAATTATCCAATCCATCATCAACTTGTTTGACTTAACACACTTAGTCAAACTACCCCCTCATGTACAAGTTTACTCTAGAATAACACAACTTCCTAGAATTTACAAGTGCGTTATCACTTTTGTTTGACTTAACACACTTAGTCAAACTATCAATCCATCAATCTAATTGATCAACATTAAGCTTGGTTTTCAAAAAAATCCCAAAACAGAGCACTGATATCATCACATATCCATATCCAAACCATCAAAATCATGCAAAAATCAAAAATCCAAAAACATCCAAATCATTCGAAATCCAAAACATGTCAAAATCAAAAAAATCAAAAAATAGTCGTCAACCAAACTACATCATCTCTAAGCTTGAACATAGGCAAGGTTGATCTTTGATCATCCCCCAAGACATTTTAGGTCAGTCCTTTAGGCATTTGTCGTAATGGAAATATGTTTGCCCATTTATTTCACATTTTAGGTCAGTCCTTTAGGCGTTTGTCGCAATGGCAATTCATTTGCCCATCTATTTCACATTTTAGGCATCCGTTGGAATGGAAATTCGTTTTCCCATCTATCTCATTAGTAGTCAAGTCAATTTTCCATTCAAACTACGTCATCTCTGAGCGTAAACGTAGGCAAGGCCATCCTTGATTGGCCCCCAAGACACAAAATCCAAAAACATTCATAAATCTTGAAAATATCAAAAACATTTGTAAAAATCTCAAAAAGCCAAAAATAGCCTCAAAACATTTGAAATAAACCAAAATGGTGCACCTATCTCATCTTGATTTCACTCGCAATAATCACCGTTCATAATAAATCAATCACCGCCTTCATCCTTTGGTGAGTCAATCAAAAGCAAGTCTAGCAGCTTCCAAAGTGAACGCTCAATTGTCAAGGTCTCAAGTCTAGATCAGTGATTCAGCAAGTTGGTCAACTCGGAGTATCAATAGCTTATCATCCAATCAATTTCATCAAAACCCTAATCACAACATGTCCTAGGAATGCGACCTTCCTACGATGGACATCAGCATCAAGTAACCCCATAGTTTAGCCTTGGCTAGCGGTACGAAGAACATTAGCTTGTTTGCTTACTTTATCTAGTCTTTTTGACTTATCTTATTTTGCACTCATTCCAAGGACCTCTCGATGATGCCTAAACAAAATAGGTTTAGAGAGAAAATAATGGGGCAATGACCATTATCTTTTCATCTGCTATGCTTGTTGGATATCCTTGTAAAATAACTTCGTGATGCGTGCTTTGTTTTGTGTGTAGGGAGGATGTTGTAGATGTCTTGTTGACCACATAAGAAGGCTTGCCTTCTTATGTTTTGTCCCGTGATGTTTAGAATATTTGAACTACATTCTGAATAAGGTTATGCTTGTCAAGTGTGAACAAGAGTACTCCTATCTATTTGACGAGTCAAAATCCATCACACTAGGTGCAACACCATCCTGGTTCTTAATACCTTGATGCATAGCACCTATGTGTGTTATCAAACATAAAGAAGGGCATGATCTTTACCTCTCCCATCCTTGGGTAATCAATACATCATCATCATTCATTATCATATCCAATAAAGTCTCGACAACTAATGGACTTGCTAGACTTTTGCATCTTCTTGGATTTAAGGGTTGATCCCTCTCATTCTTCTATCTTCTTTCACGTTAACAATGCATCCATCCTGCATCCTCACTTTCATCTTGCATAATCACGTCATATCATCATATGAAAACACCATCCATCTCATTTATCTCACATGCATTACATAATCATTTAAGTTGTTTAGGATAATATAGATTTGTTATTCTAAGCATCTTCCAAACATCTCATTTACATCATCATTATCATATAGATCATAGAGTCTAACCATCCATACATCCATTTTGAACCTCTTTATCGAGAGATTGACCTCAAATCAAATATTTTTGCTCAATCTCTCCAGGGAAATGTACAAACGTACTTCTTTTCGTTGGGGCATTCAAAAAAATCAGAATTTTATTAATTTCGGTGTCAGCGGCATCATTCTTTGAACCAATGCAACGAGTACATTGCTTCAAAGAGGGGAAAAATGTAGACATGCAAAATCAATATTATTGATTAAACATCATAGTTGATCATTTTCTTCTCAATTAATTAAATCAAATTAATTAATCAATCTCCTAAAGTCTCATGATTTAATTAAATCACTTGTATTTAATTAAATGACTAATATTCATTTTCATCTCATTTGATTTAAAATTTAAAACAAAAATGCAAATCAAATGTCACACCACCTAATCACTAGCTTAATTAGTCAAATCCCAGATTAATGCTAAGCCTAACCCATGTCCCATCATCTAGCTTTTCCCACTTGCACAATAAATCATTTATTTTGATTTATTAAAACCCCTATTTTTCCTCACAAGGCATATTCCCAAGGAATATACCCTCATTAACTCCCCCTGTTTGACTTTTTTGGCCAAGAAAAATTCTCCCAAAATCCCTCAACCATATTCATTTATTGCCATTTTCAAATTTGAAATGGGCACGTTGGCCAAAAATTGCACAATCATGAGCCATTCACATTGTGACAAGTGGCTCTCTCCTATTTGTTGGGTTTTAGTCCCACATTTCTCAATCTTTTCCTCTCCTCTCTCAATCTCTCCTATAAATTCAATGTCTTTTCTCTCATTTTTCATCTACAATTTGGAGTGTTCTCACTATAGGCAACTTGAGTTCACTTTGCATCTCATTGTCTATCATCTCATTTGGCTTATCAAGGGTTGGGAAAGGGCTATCTTCTACACAAAGGATAGCACCAATCCACTATGGAATAGGTATATTTCATGTTTTATGTGCTTTGATCACTCTTGTCATTTGTTTGCATTTTGAATCATGGAATATTATTTCATAAGGTTGTTTGTTTTTGTCATGTTGGTTTTGTCATTTTACTAACATTTGCAGAATTTAAGCAACCACAGTAGCAATCACATGACAGGAAATTTAGAGTTATTCACAAGTATAGATGAGAATATTAAGTCTGATGTCACCCTGGGTAATGACAATAAAGTGTTAGTCAAAGGAAAAAGAAATGTTAATATTCTAACCAAGCAGGGGGAGCAAAAATATATCTCAGATGTGTATTTTGTGCCAGGTCTGAAACACAATTTGATGAGTGTAGGATAGTTAGTTCAAAAGGGTTATAGAGTGACTTTCAAAAATGAACTGTGCACAATTTTAGACAAATACCCAAGTAGTTAGTAAAGGGAATTTTCTTCACAGGAAGAGTATGGTAAAGGGAATACCATTAATTAAAAAACCTGAGAGAGTTTGTGAAGGGTGCATACTAGGAAAGCAACATAGAGAGTCTTTCCCAGCAGGGAAATCAAGAAGAGCTAAAGCCCCTTTAGAAATTGTTCATTCAGATCTTTGTGGTCCAGTGCAGACACCTTCAATAAGTGGTAGTTTTTGTTTTCTAACTTTCATAGATGATTATTCAATAAAGACATGGGTTTATTTCTTAAAACACAAAAGTGAAGTTTTTGATTTCTTCCATCAGTTTAAATGTCTTGCTGAAAAAAAGAGTGGTTATTTTATTAAAGTGCTAAGAATAGATAGAGGAGGAGAATATGTCTCAAGATAGTTTTTAAATTTATGCAAAGATCATGGTATACACAAGCAGTTCACAACTAGATACACACCTCAACAGAATGGGGTAGCAGAGAGGAAAAACATAATGACAATGGAGATGGTTAGGAGTATGTTGAAAGCCAAGCATTTCACAAATGAATTTTGGGTTGAAGCTGTATCATGTGCAGCATACATAATGAACAGATGCCCAACAAAAAGTGTCGTGAATATCATCCCTGAAGAATCATGGACTGGTAAAAAGCATAGTGTATCTCACATGAGAGTTTTTGGATGTGTTTCAAATGCACATGTACCTGATGAGTTGAGAGGAAAACTTGATAATAAAGGAGAGAAATGTATATTTGTTGGTTATAGTGATGAATCCAAAGCGTATAAGCTTTTTAATCCAACAACTAAGAAGGTCATAATCAGCAGAGATGTTCAATTTGTTGAAGATGAAGCATGGGATGGAAGTAGAGACAACACAATTAATGTAATAGTCAATATCCCTCAAGAGGAAAATGAAATTTTAGTTCCAACAAATTTTCCAACCTCTGTACCAATTCAAACTCAAGCAAGTGGTCAACAAGTGACACCATCAAGCAATGCAAGAGAAGCAACAAGAGGACTGAAAATGCCATCTACAACAAGAAATTATGGCGTAGGACCTTCAAGTCCACATTCTACAGATTCAAGTGATCTTTCAAACCCAAATTTGGCAAGCATGAGAAGACAAAAAATCAGAAATATAAGTGACATTTACAATCAGAATGAAGGTGAGAGTAATTCGCAGTAGCTCACACTTTTTGCATTTTACTCTCAAGCTGAAGATCCAATCCATTATGAAGATGCAATTAAGGAAGACAAGTGGATAACAACAATAGATGAAGAGATTGATTCAATTGAAAATAATCAGACATGGGAGTTGTAGAGTCTTCCAAAAGGCAAAAATGTAATTGGAGTCAAATGGATTTATAAAACAAAATTGAATGCAAATGGAGAAGTGTAGAAGCACAAAGCAAGACTAGTTGTAAGAGGTTATGCACAACAACCTGGAATTGACTATACATAAACTTTTGCACCTATAGCTCGACTTGATACAGTCAGTATGATACTAACCATGGTAGCACATAACAGTTGGTTAGCTCACCAAATGGATGTTAAATCAGCATTTCTCAATGGCTATCTTGAGGAGGAAGTGTATATTGAACAACCACCTAGATATGAGATATTGGGACAAGAAGACAAATTTTACAAGCTGAAGAAGGCACTGTACGGTTTGAAACAAGCCCCAAGAGCCTAGTATAGTAGAATAGATAGTTATTTCACACATAATGGATTCCTTGGATGCAACAGTGAACCAACACTGTATACTAAAATGAATAAATAAGGTTAAATTATGATCATATGCCTATATGTTGATGATTTAATCTTGACTAGAAATCTATCAGTTGATTTGTTTAAAGGAGAAATGATAAAGGAGTTTGAAATGACATACTTGGGTCTGATGAAAAATTATTTAGGCATTGAGGTAAATCAAGATGAAAATGGAATTTTTATTTCCCAGGCAAAGTATGCTAAAGATGTTTTAAAAATATTTCATATGTTAAATTGTAAATCTACTCCTACTTTAATGGTGATTGGTTTGAAGCTGAGAAAAGAAGATACAGGTTCAAACGTGAATTCAACTTTGTACAAACAACTTGTTGGAAGCCTGATGTATCTAACAACCACAAGGCCAGACATTATGTTTTCAATTAGTTTGATCTCTAGATTTATGGAAACACCAAAGGAGTCACACTAGAAGGCTGAGAAATGAATCCTCAGATATATCAATGGAACAAAAAATTATGGCATACAATACTCCAGATCAGATGAATTCAAATTAATTAGTCTTACTGACAATGATTGTGTTGGAAGCATAGATGACAGGAAGAGCACATCTGGTTACGTTTTTCATTTTGGCATAGGAGTCGCTTCATGGGCTTCAAAAAAGAAACTGATAGTTACTTTGTCATCAGTTGAAGCTAAATATGTAGCTGCAACAAGTGCATCATGCCAGGCAGTATGGATGAGGAGAGTATTAAAAGAAATTCAAAATGAATAGTTGAAAGTAACAAGAATTTTCTATGATAACAACTCTGCAATGGCTCTTTCAAAAAATCTAGTATTTCACAAACGAAGCAAACACATAGACACATGGTTTCAGTTCATCAGGGAGCTAATTAACAATGGAGAGATTATGTTAGAATATTATAAGACAGAGGAATAGCAAGTGGACATTCTTACAAAGGCGCTAGGTAGAGATAATTTCATCCATCAGAGAAACCGACTGGGCGTCAAAGTCTACAAAAGTTGTGTTCAAGGGGGAGTGTTGGGATTTCACCCAATTCCCGCGCTACTCTCCAATCTTCCCACATGTCAAATTGGCCTCTATCATGCGCTCACACCATCAGACTTTCCAGCTTGCGGTACCGCGGTGTCTACTACAATACCACGACCCAACTTCATGCAGACTGCAGTCTCACGGTTTCCTCACTTGGTTCTCCCCACGTTACTGCGGCCTCACTACTTGTTGTTTGTGTTTGAGTGGTTAACCACCAGTTCATTACTACCACTGTCCTGCAGTCTTCAATTTAACCGCATATAGTGGCGCGGTACTCACTGCAATCTCGTGATCTGTAGTTTGTCTAGCTGTGTTAGTGCGGTTACCGTGGTCCCATGGTCTCCTTCACGCCTTCTCAAAGTTGAGTGGTAACCACCACGATACCGTCAACCCTTTCTCTCTCATTCGCGATAGTGCAGTTTTTGGCTTGATTGATGGCGGTGTTCATTGGGATTTGTGCTGGTGGTCAGCTAGGATAAAAGGACAAATATTTAAATCCTAAGGACTATGTTTAATATGTTTGGGATGTGTTTTTGATGGCCTATTTAATTTGCCTTTAATGTTGTATTTTTTTGTGGCCGTAAACTTTGATATATACTAGTATGTTTGTAAATTTAATGGGACATAAGTTTAATATTAGCATTGCTCTAAAGAAGCAAATTTTCTGTTGTTCTATGTTAAGAATTTTATGAATATAATATAACAATTTTTTTGTGTATTAGTTTAATTCTCTGTCTCTTTCCCTTCATATATTTGGTCTCTAGTTCCTTTTTGCTGTTCTATATTGGTGGGGGAATTTAATGCAATCATCAATCTAAAGGAAAAGAGGGGAGTAGTGGAATGGTTGGAGCTTCCTTAATATCTTCTCAAAGATAACATTTCCTTTTTAAATCTATTGGATATAAATCCCAATAACGATTTATATACCTAGAATAATAGGAGATATGAAAAAGATTCTACATCAAAGAGACTAAATAGATTTTTGGTGTCATTATTTTGGATAAGTAGTAAATGGGCAACCAGATTTGAGATATTAAAGCTCATATACAATTAACTTGCAGCTTTTTCTTTTAATAAAAAATTATACAATTTTAAAAGCTTATTGAATATATAGATTATAAGTAGCAAATCATTATCTATGAATTAATATCCCTCATATACAAAATTGTTTAATAAGAAAAATATTGAAAGCATATAATTTATGAGTAAGAACATATTATACGAATTAGTGTGCTATTTGAACTAATCCCCATCAAAGCAGTTTTGATTGTCCATGACATTTAAGCTGGATGATCTCAAAGAGCTATAAATAGACGAGATGAGCAATCTTAATAGTGGAAACTTACGGACTAAATGACTAGCAAGAGTTGTGCAGAAAACATCTTTGGACTGTTAAACCGTTTGCTAATTAATAACATTTAGATTGAATGATAATAATTATCCCAACATTAGAGAAATCATGCATCGCCACAATGTAATAATTATCCGTCCATATTATGTGATTGCTCTTTAAGAGACATCACAATAATGAGTGGAAAAATAGCCAAAATGGAGGCAATGTACTCACCCAACAAACCCAGTTCAAATATCTGATAGAGTATTTGAAATGTGATTTTGGGTTGTACTTTCCTGCAATAATTGAGGATGAAATAAATTATCTATTTGAAATGTGGTTGTCTATGAGTGGTAGGTACATTCATATAAATTATGAAGAAAAAATAGATTCATTATATGTTTATCTGACAGAATATTGAAAATGTGATTGTTAGTGTACCTTCATGCAATTCATAAAAAATAGAAGCAACTTACATACAAAAACAAATGCAGTGCAACTTACATATTGAATATTTGAAATGTGATTTTAGACTGTATATTCCTTTAATTCACCCCAACAAAATGGATATATTAGACAGTACATTCCTCTAGTTCAACCCAACAAAATAGATTAAAAATAAATCCATCTGACAAAATATTTCAAATTTGATTTTGAATAGTAATTTGATATAAATAATTAATATAAAATACATTCATTACATGTCTATCTGACAAAATATTGAAAATATGATTTTGAGTGGTACCTTCATCCTATTCATGAAAAATTGGAAGCAACTTATATATACCAACAAGCAAAGTACAATTTACATATAGAATATTTCAAATGTGAATTAGACAATACTTTCCTTTAATTGACCAGAACAAAATAGATTAATAATATACTTATCTGACAAAATATTTCAAATTTGATTTTAAATAATATTTGGAGGTAAATCACCAATACAAAATAGATTCATTTTATATCTATCTGACATAATATTTGAAATATAATGTTAAATGATGTGATAGAACATAAATAGATTAATTAAATAAAAAACAATATTTGAAATCTGATTTTGGACTCATATATCTGTAATAATAGGAGCCAGGACAACTATGGTGACGATGTGTACACAACGAAAACAAACTGTGTCATTCCATTGTTCAGAGAAATCTTAGTAATCATGACCATCCCTGCATACTATTCCCTACCCGTATTGCAGACTCTCATTTACTATTTTGTGGGGTCTGATTACAAACAACAATAACTGCTATCAAGAAGTGTGGTATGCATGACAACAATTTTAGCAATTTAGTTGGTATTGTCTTCCTCACGAGTTTGTTGTGTCCTTCACTTTGCCCAACAAAACACCGTACAGTCCTATTACTATCGCCACTTCTTCCAAAACGTTGTAATGCTATGATATAATAGTTTTATTGAAACAAAAATAACTGAAAATACCTTTCCTCCCAACACACTGGGATAAATTAAATTACGTTGAAACAACTTGCATTATGTGTGTATGAATATTGGCTAGGCTTAAACATCACACACTAAGCGTTGACTACTCCCTTTATCCTCAGTTGGGTTATGTTTTCGGCTATTAAAATTTCCAGTTATATTGTTGTGTGTTTAAATGTTCTAACATAGCATATTTAAGCTGTTGTACGGCAGTTTGGGAGAGTGGAATGTCAATAGATTTTAGCCACTATATGCTAGTTTGGGAGAGTGGACTAGGTTGATTTTTATTTCGTGGGCATTGCATTTACTGAGTTTTGTCCCAAAAACTGCAATATGGGAATGTGGGAAGAGTACTTTTAAAACTTTTAAAATATATATTATTATTTTATTTTATTTAATATATATATATTTTTTTAAATTAATATTTATAATATTATTAGAATTTAATAAAAATAATAATATAAAAATATTTATATTTTGTTTATATTAAATTAATTTTAATATTAAAATTTTAATATATCTAATAGAAACTAATATTTTAAATTTTGATAAAAATATTTTTTTATTTATAATTTTATAATTTGATTATTGATAAATATATTATTTTTTATTTTTTAAAATAAAATTATAAATCTTATGTATAAGATTTCATATAATCCTTTAAGTTAAAGAAAATTAATACAAAAGAATATAATTGTTTTGAATAAAATGTAAGTTTGATTTTTTTTAAATTTCATATTTTAAAAATTGAATGTATTTTTTTTTTTAAGTTTTGTATTTACATAATTGAATACATTTAAAATATTTTATATATTTTTAAAAAAATTGAATGTAAAAAATTAAATGCATTCAATTGTTAAATATGAAATTTTCTAAAAATTAAACTTACATTTTAACAATTGAATGTATTTAAGTTTTTTTTTGACAATTTCATATTTAACAATTGAATGTATTTAATATTGTACATTCAAAATATTTTAAAATGATTCTTTTAAATATATTATATCTAAAAAATCACATAACAAATAATTCATTTTTTTCAAATTGTATTCATTATATTTTGAATATTTTTTCTTTTTAATATATTAATTATTTTAATATTCTTAAGAAACTGATATTTGATTTTAATAAAAACTTACTTTTTATGATGTTAGTCATATGTTAAAGACTTTTTGTTATGTTATTTAGGTTGATTAAATCAAATGTACACATAACACTTTTCTTTTTACTTGATTTATTTCTAAGTCTTTATGTTGTTTTTTATTACCTTGCACCTTATCCATATTTTTTCATCTTTTTTTTTCTATTTTTTCTTTATTCCTTACTTTTCTCATTTGTATTCATCTATGCTTGATTTTATCATGATAGTTTTCTTATTCTTTAATGCCTATATAACCATGATCCCATCCCTTGTAATACCTATATTCTACTTTGATTACTTGATGCTTATACTTATGACCTTCTACCATGTTTTGATCATATGTCCATGTCATATCATTGTATTCTATTTATGTGCCTTATCAACTTACCTCATTCCTAGATTACTCTTATGTGCTCATGCCTACTTTTATAACTTATGTAGCCATATTGTGTCTCTACTGCCATATCATCCTATTATTTTTTGAGGCATCATTCTTCCTCCATATTCACTCATATTATTCTATCACACTTCTAGAGACACCCTTTTAGATTGGGGTCATCTTATTTTATCCATCGTGTTGTCCTTTTCTTATAACACACTATCATATTACATTGAATGCAATTTGAATTTCTCCATATCATCTTATTCTTACATGCTTGATTATGTTACTAGAGCTACCTTTACCACATTGGATGCATCATACATTTCTTATCCTATCATATGTTATCACATGACAACCATGTTGTAAGAGCCACATTGGAGAAACCATGCCTCCCCATACCACTTATATTGCACCTCCAACGCCATTTTCACCTTACCATTAAATTTCATACTAGGGTTAATCTTATATGCCTAGATTTTTATCTATAGTCCATGTGTTGCAACACCTATCTTTATATATGTCTTATTGACTTGTTACATGATGTATCCATGATAGTGATTTACTTTACACGATCTATATGATTAGCATACATTTAAATTTTATGTGTTATTTTCCTCTATTCTTTAATTGCTTACATTCAACAAACGTGAACAATTTAAGGAGTTACATGTTATATTTAACTCTCTTTATCAAGCTTGAAATAGATATAGTTACAAAAATTCAAATATTCATTACTATCTCTAAATAGAGCTTTAAAACATGACATGAAAATACCTAATATGCTATATTTTGACTGCATAATGTAGTAGCACCCAATATGTCACACTACTCTTTATACAATATTTTCCTAACCTTATTCCTACTTTTTTTAATTTTCTAACACATTTAAGAAATTTTATGAACCTTGTATTCTACTTGTGAGAAATACACAACTCATTGCATATTTTTTCTTTCTTTTGTAGGATTCTAAGGAGCAAGCATGCCAAATATGAAGAGTTGGTCCAATTTATTTATATGGACCATACTATATTTTTTATGACTATGTACATTTGTAACTTAATGCATGTTTATGCATTCTCTTTAGATACACAATCAAGCATAGATGAATAAAAATTAGAAAAGTAAGAAATAAGGAAAAAGTAGAAAAAAATATGGCAAAGATGAAAAAAATATGGATAAGGTGTGTAAGGTAATAAAAAACAACACAAAGACTTAGAAAAAAATTTATGTAAAAGTAAAAGTGTTATGTGTACATTTGATTTAATCAACCTAAATAACATAACGAAAAGTCTTTATCATATGACTAACATCATGAAAGGTAAGTTTTTTTAAAACCAAATATTAGTTTCTTAAGAATATTAAAATAACTAATATATAAGAAGATAAAATATTCAAAATATAATGAATACAATTTGAAAAAAATGAATTATTTGTATGTGATGTTTTATATATAATATATTTAAAAGAATCATTTTAAAATATTGTGAATGTAAAAAATTAAATACATTCAATTGTTAAATATGAAATTGTCAAAAAAAATTAAATTAAATACATTCAATTGTTAAAATGTAAGTTTAATTTTTAGAAAATTTCATATTTAACAATTGAACGTATTTAATTGTTTACATTCAAATTTTTTAAAAATTTTTAAAATATTTTAAATGTATTCAATTATGTAAATGCAAAACTTTATAAAAAATAAATACATTCAATTTTTAAAATATGAAATTTAAAAAAAATCAAACTTACATTTTATTCAAAACAATTATATTCTTTTCTATTAATTTTCTTTAATTTAAAGGATTATATGAAATCTTATACATAAGATTTATAATTTTATTTTAAAAAATAAAAAATTATACATTTATCAATAATCAAATTATAAAATTATAAATAAAAAAATATTTTTATCAAAATTTAAAATATTAATTTATATTAGAAATTTTAAAATTTTAATATTTAAATTAATTTAATATAAAGAAAGTGTCAAAAAATATCAATATTTTTATATTAATTTTCTTTTTTACATTCAAATAAAATACTCCATTTTTATTAAATTCTAATAACATTCTAAATATTAAAAAAATTAAAATATAATATATATTTAATAAAATTAAAATATAATATATATTTAATAAAATAAAACAATAATATATATTTCAAAAGTTTTAGAAACTCTTCCCACATTCACATATTGCATAGTTTTTTGGTAGGGCAGTCAAATGCAGCGCCCACAAGAAGAAAATTAGCACAACCCACTCCCAAACTGTCGTACTCTGCTAAAATCTGCTGACAACGTCAGCATATTTAAATAACCGATAACTGCAAAATTTAAGAGGGAAAACATAACTCAACTGAGTAAAGGGTTGAGTTAAAGGAAACATCCACCTAAGTAGTCAGCGCTTAGTGTGTGATGTTTAAGCCCAACCGTGAATATTTTGCTTTCTGCTTCATTTTATAGAATATACATGTATCTATAAATAAGTCAAGTTTTATTGGTAGTATGTCCATGGATTTTTATGTGTGGCTTCCTATTTATTCTTATAGATTATAGGTTTTGTACTATTTTTATTGACCTCCTTTAATGATAAAATATGTGATGAAACACAAGGTATCTAATGTTGACCACAAAGGGAAAAAGACTCAAAGGTTCACACTTTCGTAAGGAAAAAGATGCTCGTGGGGATCCTGTACATTCATCCATTGTGAACATGTGGATGAAAGCCTTAAGACGGGCATAAAAAGTGTCATAGGCTAGGGATGGGTGCCTAGACTATCTAGCTATTTGTTTTATTCCCAAAAGTTTCAAGAATTGAACTTTGAAGATTCTCATAACTAAACCATCATTCGCTCAATAATTTTGTTCTCTAAGTACGAAGAAAATTGACTTTTAATTCCATAGTAAGGTTTTGAAATGTTTTACATGATTTTTATCACCAAAGGGTTAGAGTGGGCTCTGCTACACAAAATGATTCTACCAAGGGACTTAGCCATGATGAGCACAAACTTTTCTCTGGAGGCATTAAGCTTAATGAAGATGCAACATTTTGTGGACCAAATGAATTGTAACAGATTTAAGTGTAATAAAAATAAATGTTCATATAATTTATAAAATCTTTTAATTTAAGTATATAACTTTTAGTGGGCCATCTTTGATAATTCTATTATGATACAACACACAAATATAAATAAGAATTTAATGTAAGTCTAATTTGATGGCTATAGTGAAAAGTTACATCAAACAAAGAGATATTCCCATCTAGTTGAATTAAAGATCAAATCACTATAAATAATCACACAAATAATCCAAAAGACGTATATTAAGATTGCAATGAAAAACAAACCCAGACTAAAAGGACCTAATATATTTAAGAAAATGTATTATCAAGTTGATCCTAGAAAATAGTATAATAATGTTTCCTTAGATAGTATTGAATATCTTGACGCTTTCTCTATTAATTAGATAGAGAGAGAAAATATTGTGATGAATGACTTGTTTGTTAACATAGGAATCAAATCATATGACCTTACAATATTAATCATTTCAATGGTAGATATGTTGACAATGGCCTCAATAATAGATAATATTCAACATTAGTTGGTGTTCAAAGATGATGATGGTTTATTTAAAATCTAAACTTGCATTGATCAATATCATAATCTAATGTATGAGCTATTTAATTTAAAATAATTTGCTGCAAATAAAAATTAAAAAGCTCACAAATAATATGCATCCACACACAAAGAGAGAAAGAAACGCAATTTCAAGCTTGGTTGCACTGTACAACTGGCATTTTTTTGTATTATTAATTGGGAAAAATCAAGCTATTAAATCCACTTGCATGCTATGATATAATAGTGTTATTGAAACAAAAATAACTGAAAATACCACTCCTCCCAGCATACTGGGATCAATTAAATTATGTTGAAACAACTTGCATTCTATGTGTGTGAATATTGTTCTTTCTGCTTCATTTTATAGATAGTACGCCCATGGATTTTTATGTGTGGCTTCCTATTTAGTCTTATAGATTTTAGGTTTTGTACTATTTTTATTGACCTCCCTTAAGGATAAAATATCTGATGAAACACAAGGTATCTAATGCTAACCACGAAGGGAGAGAGACTCAAAGGTTCACACTTTCATAAGGAAAAAGAAGCTCGTGGGGATCCTGTACATTCATCCATTGTGAACATGTGGATGAAAGCCTTAAGAGGGGCAAAAAAAGTGGCATAGGCTGGGGATGGGTGCATGAACTGTCCAGGTATCAGTTTTATGCCAAAATTTTTATAGAATTGAACTTTGAAGATTCTCATAACTAGACAGTCATCAAACAACTCATACGGGACGAGGCAGATCCAATGGAGTATCATTTGGCAACTCAGCATGCTTGGTGTGTAACTAACCATCACTTTGCATGTAGGAAAATTGTCATTCGCTCGAGAATTTTGTTCTCCAAGTATGAGGAAAATTGACTTTTAATGCCATAGTAAGGTTTTGAAATGTTTTACACGATTTTTATCACCAAAGGGTTAGGGTGGGCTCTACTACACAAAATGATTCTACCAAGGGACTTAGCCACGGTGAGCACAAACCTTTTCCCTGGAGGCATTAATCTTAATGAACATGCAACATTTTGTGGACCAAATGAATTGTAACGGATTTAAGTGTAATAAAAATAAATGTTCATATAATTTATAGAATCTTTTAATTTAAGTATATAAGTTTTAGTCGGCCATTTTTTATAATTCTATTGTGATACAACACACAAATATAAATAAGAATTTAATGTAAATCTATCTTGATGGCTATAGTGAAAAGTTACATTAAACAAAGAGATATTTCCATCTAATTGAATTAAAGATCAAATCACTATAAATAATCACACGAAGAATCCAAAAGAGGTATATTAAGATTGCAACCAAAAACAAACCCAAACTAAAAGGACCTAATATATTCAAGAAAATGTATTATAAATTTGATAGTGGAAAATAGTATAATAAGGTTTCCTTAGATAGTATTGAATATCTTGACGCTTTCTCTATTAATTGGATAGAGAGAGAAAAGATTGTGATGACTGACTTGTTCGCTAACATAGGAATCAAATCATATGACCTTACAATAGTAGTCATTTCAATGGTAGATATGTTGACAATGGCCTCAATAATAGATAATATTCAACATTAGTTGGTGTTCAAAGATGATGATGATTTATTTAAAATCTAAACTTGCATTGATTAGTATCATAATCTACAATATGAGCTATTTAATTTAAAATATTTTTTTGCAAATAAAAATTAAAAAGCTCACAAATAATATGCATCCACACACAGAGAGAGAAAGAAACACAATTTCAATCCTAGATGCACTATGCAACTGGCAAATTTTTGTATTATTAATTGGGAAAAATCAAGCTATTACACTCCAATAAAAGGTGAAGGTTGTAACAAGCCATATAGAATCCCTAGAGAAACATTTACAATCTACTTTGCAACAAAAAATCAAAGCATGGATACAATCTCTTCTCCAACACCTATAGCCTTGAAACCTCTCTCACAATCAATGTCTTCAATCTGCACAACCTGTGTTGATTTTTCGTCTATCAACACTCTCAAAACCTGTCAATCCAACAATGGAATTACCATTTGAAGGTAAGCAACACCCTTCTTCTCTTCCTATGGTTTTCCTCTCTGAAAAACTATCTTCAAAATGTATGAAATTCAATTTTTATCTCTCCACGCTTTTTCTCAAATGTAATTTCAATGCAATTTAGTTATCATTTGGCTTTCATTCCAAGCACTTCAAGAAAATCAACACCCACCTCCAAGAAGGGTAAATATAATTTAATATTCAATCATCAATAAAATATATATTTTAATCCTCCAAACTTAGTCAAAATATAATATGAGCTTTAAAATGGCTTTAATGCTTTCTCAAATAAAGAAAAAAGCAGATTCCTCAACTTGGGCACCCACCTCCTGGGTTCCTAGTTTTTAGGAGGTGAGAAAATTCAAAATAGGAGTTACAAATTGCCTTAATAGGTCCCAAAAACCAATGCCTTTAATTGTTTTTTTTGCTTTTTTAGTTTTAAATACAGATTCTCCATGATTCCCTTTCACTAATTTGACTCAATTTGAAATAAAATAAAAACTCAAATTTCCCACATCACAAAATATTTAATTTCACACAAAAATATGAATTCCAATCATAAACATGAAATCCAACACACCAAAAATTGTAAAATTCAAAACTAACACCTGAAAGTTGACACATGATTGTACTAAGCCATGGATGCTCCTGCATTAGATGTCCATTGTAGAAGAAAAGTGATTCTATCACTTTCTAAAAGGACATCCAAGGTGAGTGATATCAGCCTCATATAACCATGAAGCATCCTCAATAGTCCTCCCATACCATTTCACCAAATACTCCATGTATTGCTTCCTCCTTGTACTTCTTTTCACCCTGTTGTCAAGAATTTCTGCAATCTTTTCATTTTGAACTATGTGTGAGCGCTAGTGGATGTTTAATTGTTGCAACTTCATCATTTTCACCTTCATGAAACATGGTAAAATCAGAAATATTAAAAATTGGAGAAAGATTAAGCTCATTGGGTAATTCTACCTCACATGCATTGTCAGAATTATGCCTTTTCACAATCTTGCATGGGAAAAACTTCTTCATCTTGAGCTTATTGTATGTACCCACTAGAAATATTTATTTTTTCAAACGAAAAATCACTACATCTCCAACCTAAAATTCATTATGTCTCCTCTTCGAATTAGCATTAGTTTTGTAAGAAAAATTCATTTTTTTGATATGTTTCTCACCTCATCATGAATTAAAAACTTGGATTTCCTACTCAAACCCTAAAAATACGCCACATGGGACTCATACGCCACTTGTGGAATATGGGTCCCACCTAGGGGAATTGACATGCCCAAGGTGGTGTATGAGTCCCACCCTAGTTTTTTGGGGAGGGCAAATGATGGGTTGTTAGAAAATTTAATGCTTTTAATTGAATTTGTGGGATTTTAGTTGAAATAAGCCTCAAGATCTTAAACAAAGGGTCTTAGGTGTCTATTAATGATGATTTAAAGGATCATGAATGCAAGGGTACCAAAAAAATGTCCAAATTAAGCAAAGGATTATACTATCTCCAAGAAGGGAGTACAATTTCTATTGCCACACACATATTTCAAGAAGATAAAGCTAGATTTTTTTCCTTTTCCAAAAAAAGAGTTATTTTTGAAATGGAGTTATGTACAAACCTACTTGAAACACAAATAATTCAAATGGAATTTCTGATTTGATACAACTTTTAGCTTTTAACACCTTGATTGATCAATCTGGTGTCTTATTCAAACACAACCTTCTTTTATTCCTTGTCCTTTCCCACCTCACTTTTGAAGAAGTTGTTGTTGCTCTTAGAATTGTATGAAATTTTTCAATAATCTTAACATGGTAATGGCTACAAGATTTTGAATTTTT
Source organism: Sequoiadendron giganteum (assembly GCA_007115665.2). Lineage (NCBI taxonomy): Eukaryota > Viridiplantae > Streptophyta > Pinopsida > Cupressales > Cupressaceae > Sequoiadendron > Sequoiadendron giganteum. The sequence goes on from CM021107.1 coordinate 134,472,303, forward strand.
GTGGTGTGCTTGAAAGAGATTGAGGGGTTGTATTTATAGGATACGTATGCTTGATCAATGAAAAATATTTGATAGTAATCAATGGACAAGATTGGAGGAGAGAATGGAAAGTTGTCAATTAACTCATGAATGGATAATAATGATTTTTTTAAAGTAAAAGGATGGAAAATGGTACACATGAGGGTATGTGTAGGATCATCATGGAAAAAATAGGCCCTTAAGTGGCAAAAAATTTAGAAAATTCAGAGTTAGGCAAATTGACATAAAAATTTGAATAAGTTATCTATATTATTTCAAAAATTTGTAAGAATAGAATTTGTAGAAAATTGAATGTAGTTTCTAAATTACTAGGTTTATTTACAAAAAAAAAAAATCTATCTGGTGAAAATTTGAAATTTCAATACATTAGTACTTAAATTTCAGGGAAAAAATAAGAAATAGGTGTCTATCTGACCACCCTAACCACATTAAAATGATAAAAAAAAATTATAATATTTTAGATATAAGTAGAGGACTCATGTTCTGATGTGATGCATATTTTTTTGTAATTGTTTTCCAAGTAAATAATTAATTATAATTTTTTTAATGACAACTTTTAAAAAATATAAAGACTCATATGTCTGACCACCTTAACTTGGTCAAAATTTCATGAAATTCTTTTTTTTTATTTTTTAATCTTATAGTATGCGAAGCATAGAATGTGACACATGTTTTGGATTCAAAAACTATGATACCGTTTGAAAGTTATAGATGTTTTTCAATCAGCCTAAAAATCAGTACTTTAGTCGTAATTCAATAGAAAATGAATAATAATTATTTATTAAATTCAAAGTAAAGCATAATTTATATTGGTGGAAAGCTAAGAATCTCCTTTAAAAATCCTTTTCGTTTCATCAATTTTGGATTAAAAAAAAGTCGTCAACCACATACCCATCATATTGCCACTTTTTGGCCCATCATGATCCTGCACATACCCATGATATTTTCCACTTTTTGATTAGTTAATTGATAAGGGAAGATTTAGATTCCAAATGAGAATGAGTTAACTGATAAGAGATGCAGTGTTGACAAGAAGATAAAATAGAAAGATGGAGTAGAAAAATATGGAAATTTTTAAATAAAAATAATAATAATTAAAATTTATTTATTTTCATTCTCTCATAATTTGAAAAGATGTATATATTCCCATATTAAATAAATTTTGCATCATAAATTTTATTTATTTATTTATCAAAATATCTATTTGATTTTCTTTATTGATTTTAATTATATTTTTCCTTCAGTTTTAACTCTATAAATTATCCTTAATAAAATAATTATTTCAAACTAACATAACTTACCCAACAAACTCAATTCAAATATCTGATAGAATATTTAAAATGTGATTTTGGGTTGTACTTTCTTGCAATTCTTGAGGTTGAATTGAATTAATTATATATCTATTTCAAAAAAAAATTGAAATGTGGTTGTCTATGAGCAGTACATTCATATAAATTATGAAGAAAAGAAGATTCATTATTTGTTTATCTAACATAATATTGAAAATGTGATTGTGAGTGTACCTGCATGTAATTCATTAAAAAATTAGAAGCAATTCATCCACATCATTGAGATAATCTACATTATAGTCATTTTAGAGCATTCTTACGATCAATTTCATCATTAAGCATCCATTCTTAGCAATCTTAGCATTCAATTTCCATAAATTGCATCCATCTTCAATCTTGTTTCAACCAAGGGATTGGGGAAGGGCTAACATTCCACATTAATTCAGCACCAATCCCCCAATGGGATGAGGTTTGATGTGTTAATTAGGTTTCCTTTAAGCACTTCTTTGATATTTAATTTTTAATTGCTTTTTAGATTTATGTTTTTAAGAATTTCATTGGGAGCATGAATTAATTAGTTAAATCTCAGTTTCATTGCTTAATTCAATCATGTTTAGCTTAGTTCATGATCATGTTCATAGTATTCAAATCAATTGAAGTCAAGAAATAATTTTTTCGTGAAGGTGATGAGTGTTACTTCAATCCATAAAAGAGATCAAATATGAGTGGTGAGTTGTAGTAAGTTGTCAATGCATTACTTGTTTATCACTATAATTTATCCAACCAAGGATAAGCTCTCTTTTATATCATCATTACCATTCTAGAGGTAGGAATACCAACATGGGGCTTGACTTAATAAACACTCTTATATCGAAAAAACCTTCCCCTCTTTTCATGTGTGTAGGTTACATATTTGAAGTGGGAGGGAGGAATATTGAAGGCTATTTTTCCATTCATGTATTCAAACCCTACAAGTTGTTAAGTCACGGAATCTACATTTTCTCATCAATAGACAAAGTTTTGATAGCAACTCTAGGACAAAAGAATCTACAGACTGGTCACCTCAGAACTATGAGATCAAATCTTAAAAGAAGGAGCTCAACCTAGGGTGCACCACGACCTTGACTTCCCTTTACTTTCACACCAAGTGGATCTATTTCTTACCTCTACGTTCTTGGATCTTATTTTTGTCTTGCTATATTTAGTTTATGAGAAATAATTATAGAATACTACATTTTAATAGATTACATTGTTAGCTCGTTACATCATTCAAAATTAATCAGTTAGAAATCATAAATCGACATATCACTATCACACACCACCTTGATACAGTACAACCTAGGGGTGATTCAAAGGTGTTAGTTCAAGAAGAGATGTAAAATACTAAGAATTCAATTTTTTTGATATTTTCTACAGTTTAGTAAATAATATTTTCAAAGGTCTTCAGAGAAAAATTTGGGTTTGAAACTTTCATCTATCTCTTAAGATGAATAGTGGTGAGTTTTTCTTTAGGGAATAAAATTAGATCTCTTTGATACCTTTCTAAAAGGGTAGAGAAGTCTAGATTTCTATCACTGAGCTAGGAGTTATGACCCCGCCAAGTTGGGGTGGAAAATAACACATGGTTTTTGAAAATTTAATGTTTTAATTGCTTTAGTTTTGTAATTTCAAATTTTAAATAGTGTGTTGACTGATGGAATTCCCCTTGCTATGTATATATTCCAGTTTTGAATGGAAATATTTCTATTTTTGAGTTGCATACAACTCTTTTCAAGTTTGTTGTTCTTTTGAAAACCCTCACAATATCGTAGGTTGTGTGCTAAGAATTGTCTTCAGATTTTTAATTTGGATCACACGTCCACAAGGATTAGAACCATGATCCACCATTCTAACTCTTCCTATTAGACTATTTTTATTCATGTGGATTTGAAATCATTTGTAACAGTTTAAACCTAATTGGGATAAGTGTTATTTAGAACCTAGATCCCTTTTCCCAATCAAAGACAATGGGGATCCTCATATCCTAAATGTAAATGGATTCCTAGGGAGGATCCAAGATAGATAATTTTTGGTGATCCAACCAAACTTAGTTGAGGAAGAATTCAACTACTTTATTAATCATGCTTTAATTTGTAAGCTTGTGGAGATCACTATTTCTCTTCCCTTTCTAGAATCTTTAACTTTATGGACATAGTACCTTGAGGGTGAGATGGAGATCATTATGTTAGCAACCAATAACAATTTTATGGTGGTATTCAATTTCTTGGCTGATCATAATAAGGCCATTGAGGGGGGATTATTTTTATAATCAAGTTGGCCTATTTTTAAAGCCTTGACATATTAGTTTTAACCTTGCAAAGGAGATTCAGACTTGTGTTCCAATTTGATTATGACTCCCTTTCTTCCCATTAAATTTTTTTAGGAATGATATTCTTCATATGATTGCATTATTTCTACGGAAGTCGGTGCGCCCATCACAACAAATGTTGGATAAAAAGGTAATTTCTTGTGCTTGCATCTACATTTAAATTGATTTAAATAATTCTTTACCAAATTATTTAGAAAGATGTCTTGGTTCCTCTCCATGGGTTCAACTTGTAATATTAAGGTTCTCTTTTCAATTCTAGATTTGTCATGTGTACGATCATTCACATAGGAGGTGTCCTAGGGTTAACTCTATAGAGGCCTCTATTAATGTGCCTCCTTGTCAAACTACTAAGATGGAAAAAGGAAAGGCTCCAATTTTTGGGGAGGAAGCAAATAAGGATGGTTTTATACTAGTAAAGTCTTGAAATAAGGGCAGAGGGATGAAAGGAACTCTTAAAGATATACAAAAGGAGGGATTTTTCAATCAATTTGATGTGTTGGATAACTTAAATCAACAAAAGATGAACTCATGTGGGCTGATTTTTTGAGAAAATAATTTGGAGGAGTACCAAGTGGTATCCAGAGGGGTTGATATCTAGGATATTCAAGAGTATAGACTACTAAATGCTAAAATGTACACTAATCTTCCCAAAATGAATTCAAATGTCTTGGGTAGTAATAACATAAACTATTGAGAGGACTGATGAATTGGACAAGGTTGGGTTATCTCCTCCTTTGGAGAAGACGAATTTGGATTCAAGGAAGTAGAGCCTCTCTTATATTAGTCCTTCAACAAAGGATTCTCAAGAAGGGAGCCCTAGAGAAACCTCTTAAGATGGTATGAAAGAAAGACCAAGATAAAACTAAAATAATGGGAAAGATGTTGGTGGAGTTAGAGTCAATTAAACCCATTGATTCCCACTTCTCCAACTCTCAAATATGATTGCTCTTTCTTGGAATATAAGGGGCTTGAAGAATGGCCTTGGACACAAAGTTGTTTGAGATTTGGTTACAACTCATTTGTTAGATATGTTATTTTTATAAGAGACTAAGGTATCAGTGGTGAGTATGAGAAACATGTTTTCCAAACTTTGGTGGTGAAGCCAATGTCAATGTATTAGTTCTTAGGGTAATGAAAGGCTAGCTTGTTTGTGGAGCCCAATGAAGATTACTCCTCTTTAGTTGGTATCAAGTAGATTTTCTATCTCTGTGGTTTTTTCTAGTTTGGAATCTAGAGAGATTGTTTTATTTTCCAATATCTATACCACAACCAATATTCCTTGAAAATATTGTCTTTGGTCTCATATCATTATATTGTTGGGATTTCACCCAACTCCCACGCTACTCCCCAATCTTCCTGTGCATCAAACTAGCCTCTACCACATGCCTGCATCATCAGACTTTCCTGCTCGTGGTACCGCAGTGTCCACTACAATACCGTGGCCCAACTTCATGCAGACTGCAGTCTCGCGGTTTCCTCACTTGGTTCTCCCTGTGTTACCATGACCTCACTACTTGTTGTCTACGGTTGAGTGGTTAACTGCCAGTTCATTGCTACCATTGTCCCACGGTCTTCAACTTAACCGCCCCTGGTGGCGCAGTACTCACCGCCATCCCGTGACCTACAATTTGTCTAACCGCATTAGTGCGGTTACCATGGTCCTGCGGTCTCCTTCACGCCTTCTCATGGTTGAGCGATAACCACCGCAATACCATCGCCCCTTTCTCTCTCATCTATGGCAGTGCGATTTTTGGCTTGATCAAAGACGGTGTTCATTCGGATGTGTGCTAGTAGTCAACTAGGATAAAAGGACGAATATTTAAATCCTAAGGACTATGTTTTATATGTTTGGGACATGTTTTTGATGGCTTATTTAATTTTCCTTTAATGTTGTATTAATTTTTGTGGTCGTAAACTTTGATATGTATTGGTATGTTTGTAAATTTAATGGGATAGAAGTTTATTATTAGCATTGCTTTGAAGAAGCAATTTTTTTGATGTTCCATGTTAATAATTTTATGAATATAATATAACAAATTTTCTGTGTATTATTTTATTCTCTGTCTCTTTCCCTTCATGTGGTATCAGAGCTTAACGTGATCAGTAGAGTGTTTTAGAGTGTCTGAAAGGAATGGATGCAAGCACAAGCTTGAGTAATCCCCAAATCCCTCAGTTGAATGGCAAGAATTATGATTATTGGTCAATCACCATGAGAGCCTTGTTCTGTTCACAAGACTTATGGGAGTTTGTAGAAAATGGGTTTCCAGAACCGGCAGATGCAACAACATACAATGCCTTCACACAAGCAAAGAAAGACTTACTGAAAGACAACAAGAAGAATGACTCAAAAACTTATTTTTTGATTCAACAAGGAGTACATGAGAGTACTTTTCCAAGAATTTTAGCTACAACCAGGTCCAAGCAAGCATGGGACATTTTGCAAATTGCCTACCAAGGAATGGAGAAAGTTAAAACTGTAAAGTTGCAAATACTAAGAAGAGAGTTTGAGACTCTGTTTATGAAGTATGATGAGTCTGTAGATTCATACTTCACCCAGATAATGGGACTGGTGAACCAAATAAGAACACATGGTGAGACACTAGAAGATGTCAAAGTGGTAGAGAAGATTTTGAGTTGCTTACCCACAAGATTTGAGTCAATTGCAGTAACTATAGAGGAGACAAAGGACCTCACCCAATATTCAGTTGATGAGATTTATGCTTCACTAATTTCTCATGAGCACAGGCTTAGCAAAACAACTAGTATGTCATTGGAGCATGCATTCAAGTCACAAGCTTCAATTAACCAAGGAAGAGGTAGAGGTAGAACGAATTTTAGAGCAAGAGGAAGAGGTTTCAATAGAGGTGGAAGAAACAACCCGTCAAGTTCAAGTGGAAAAGGCAACAACTAAAACCCATCTCAAAATTATCCTCAAGGTCAAAGGTATGAAAAAACTCAAGTCCAATGCCATTATTATAAAAAAAATGGACACTATATGAATGAGTGTAGGAAGAAATAGAATGATATGGGTAGACAAAATGCAAATTTTACTAAAGAGAGTCAAGAACAAAGACCAGATAAGAGCACAATGTTTCTGGCATGTAATGTTGAACAAGCTAGTGAAAAAGAAGTTTGGTTCTTAGAGGCTATAGTTGTAGACATGCAAAATCAACATTATTGATTAAACATTATAGTTGATCATTTTCTTCTCAATTAATTAATCAATCTCCTAAAATCTCTTGACTTTATTAAATGACTAATATTCATTTTCATCTCATTTGATTTAAAATTTTCATGAGCCAATCACATTGTGGCAAGTGGCTCTCTCCTATTTTTTGGGTTTTAGTCCCACATTTCTCAATCTTGGCCTCTCCTCTCTCAATCTCTCCTATAAATTCAATGCCTTTTCTCTCATTTTTCATCTACAATTTGGATCATTCTCACTATAGGAAACTTGAGTTCACTTTGCATCTCATTGTCTATCATCTCATTTGGCTTATCAAGGGTTGGGAAAAGGCTATCTTCTACACAAAGGATAGCACCAATCCACTATGGAATAGGTATATTTCATGTTTTATGTGCTTTGATCATTCTTGTCATTTGTTTTCATTTTGAATCATGCAATATTATTTCATAAGGTTGTTTATTTCTATCATGTTGGTTTTGTCATTTTACTAACATTTGCAGAATTTAAGCAACCACAAAATGGCGCTAGAAGGAGGGTTGTGATTTCCATTTTCAATTTTGATCTAAGTTTTAGATTTGAAGCTATAATAGTTATTTAAGATTTTAAGATTTAAGCTCCTAGGTTCTCAAAAGGAATTTCAGAGTCTTAGAGTCACAAGAACAATAACATAGTCAATAACCGAGAATCTGTTTTGAATTTTCATTTCATATTTTGATCTCAAGTCACTGTTTTGTTTTTTCTTCTTTTTGGAGGAATTTGATTGAAATCTTGGCTATTAAGAGTTGCTATTTTTTGGATTTCTTTATCACGCCTTTGGGTAAGGAAACTCTTTCTTAATCCATTAGATACGCCTACCAAATCTTTGTTTTTGTTACTTAAAGCTTTGCACGCCAGTAAAGAAGGATGTATACAATGTTAAATACCATGGAATTTAATAGAATGTTAGCATTGGGAATTTTCCTGAGTGTTAGAAGGATTCCCTAGCATTTTCACCCCATAGTTGTAGAGCTCCCAACCCTACAATAAACAATCTCAACAACCATATTCCATCCCTATTAAACATTGCACACTACCCATACCCACAGGCTGAGCAGTTAGCATTCCAATTAATCTTTCTCCTATGAAGAACACTTTCTGTAAAGTCAATCAAAGCCTATTTATCTCCAGACGGCTCTCCTGTTCATTGTCCCCATGACCTCAAACTTTTTGAATTCAAAAAGGGTTTATAGATACAGCTAAGTTGTTGCATCCAACCAAGTAGATTCACATGCATTGGCCACCCACATCGCCCATGTTTATCACTAATATCATTATCGTCACCATTCTCAGCAACATAAATCTACCTTGAACTGTTCGAGCATGTTGCCAGTGAGTCTATGGTAAAAGTACAAGAACATTCAATTGTCCACATTGATCTTCTATGCTTTCATTTCCCATCGAGTTGCCAGATTCTTGTGCTCTTCAATCTGCAAATTTCATAACTGTAAGTTTGAATTAGTTAATTTCAAAGCTCCAACCATTCCACATAGAGAAAAGTCTGGTAAAGTCATTAAAGGCCATGATAAAATATCAAAATGTGGATGAATTCAAACATACCAGTATGAAGTCAACATTATCTACACATATCAGATGACTTAGAACGTTGTGCTTTATTAAGTTTTTTTCAATTTAGCTTTCTGAATTCTTGGCTAAGATGTATTTATATTATATGGTAGCGTGATTACAAATTTTAGGATTTGTACTGAATGTTTCCCATTTGTCCATGTCAGCAGACCAGAAACAGTATTTGAATTACCCAGATCAAGTTTTAGTTGTTCGGCATTGACAATCATCATGTAGCTTAGCTTCTCATTTACTTTAGTCAAAATACATCCACCAATAGTTTCTAAAGCCTTTTTAACAAACTACATTTTGCGCATATCCTGCAACTACCACAAAAATTCGAAATCCATCTCCCCCATGCCTTGACAATTTTTATGATGTGTTTAAAAGCTTCCATTCATGGCATGGGCAACGAGGATGCAGGCAAAAGGCATCCTTTAAATAGCTCGCACATGCTTTCATTTTGGCACAAGTAGAGAAGTCACCAGTTGCATTAGCATTACAGGAGAGGATGTTGGTCAAATGTTGCAGAGTGTAGCTTTACACTGGCTAGTATCCTTTGCTTGGAGGTTGCTAAAATATTTTCAAACACATGCATTCCATGCATACCTTGCAATCATTGTGTTCTATGTGATCACATTGTGGAGAAACATACTGTCAAACAGTTGACGCACCATTTCTATACAATGCATTTGGCATACAATGCCATTGGATTCCACTTTCAATATATTCATTGACATTAGTTTGAAAGTTTATCATGCGTCTTTTAACAAATCTCTTTGTGCACGTTCTGCAGTCACAACATTCTCTTAGATCACATTTTTTCTGAGTCACTCGGTGGAACAATTCATGTGACTGGTCTATACTTCCACGCGTATTTAAATAGTTCATGTGCTTTGTCTATGGCCTATTTATGCTTTATGTGCCATGTGATTGAGAATGCTTAAAGCTATGGTCTTTGTTTTGTTTCACATACTAATGGCAGGATTCTTCAGAGCAATTCACACGCCTTCTCTATGCTTACACATTTTGTTTGAAAGTTCACACGCTGGCTTCTCTTGTAGCTACCGGCCATAATGAGAGGACCCTATTGATTTTCGGGCCAGTCAAACTCTATTTAATGCTAACGGAAGGGAGGCGTTGATCTGTGCTTATGTTGCCATTATTGTAGTTCACTAAACCAGTTCTTTTAAGGAAGTTTGTCTTCTTCATTACATTTAACTGCTAATGAGATCTTTTATGCAGATCCTATTGTCAGTAAAGTCTGACAAAGGCATATCTATCAAAGATAGGTCATATAGAGGAGCACGCAGGAGGGGGAAATGATCGGTCTCCAAACACAACATTTATTGCTATAAATATTTGCGGCACACTTGAATAATGATCATGCACCTAACCTTTGCTATAACATTCGTCCCTATCCAATCTTTATTGACTTTTGAAGCTATGCTATCGAATATTTATTCTTTTGCAGACCACGTCCACATCATCGAATAAATGCTAGCAAATGTAGGCATTTACATTGTTTGGAACCACTCAATAGTGTTGTTTTCTCATTGATGAGTGTCATTGTAATCCTCATCATTTAACTATAAATATCAATCCAAGGCGGTGTCCATGGCTATATGCAATAGGGAGAATAAATAATTTGTATGACATGTTTTTTTCTATAAACAAATTTGAAAAGAAATGCATGAAAGAAAATTGCTAAAATCAAATCTAATCTAAGAATTTGTAAATGGAATGCTTGAATCAAATCTATCCTAAGAAACTTGTAAAAGGGAATACTAAAAAGGTAAAGAGCTAGAAATGAAATGACTACTAGGAAATGAAACTACAAACAAAGAGATTGCTTGAATCAAATCTATCTTAAGAAACTTGTAAAAAGGAATACTGAAAATGTAAAGAGCTAGAAATGAAATGACTACTAAGAAATGAAACTACAAACAAAGAGATTGCTTCTAAAATACTGAACTATATTATTTTATGAACTCTTCCCCCCCCATTTGATTTCTTGATTACAATGAATTTATAGAATTCTTGTCTTCAACTGATCTGAAAGATAAACTTTATGATTGTTCAACCACTTGCTAGAAGATAGGAACATGTGTTAAGAGAAAAAGATAGATCTTTCTTCATCTTGTTGAGTCAATATTCTTTGGTCGTCCAAAACAAATATGCCTATTTTGTAGCCTTTAAACAAGCTCCAAAAAGACATTTGACTGTTGAAAAATTCATGCATTCCCATTGTGTATCATTAAAATTCATAAAACAACACCTAGATGCTTGTAAAATGGTTCAAACTACCCAAAATTGTCTCCTAGATATTCTTCACTTGTTTGCACAATCCAACAACTTGCCTTAACTCTTGGAACTGCCTCCTTGATGCTCTCAACTTTTGTCCAAGTCACCCCAATGTATTTTAATGTTCACAATTGCTGCTTTTACAAATTCTGGAAAGGTTCTGGAGCAACCCACAAATTCTAGAACAACTTCAAGTGTTGTTCCCCAAGTTCCAGACCACCTTTCCACAAATTATGGAGCAACATATTCTGGTGATTTTTTCTCTCAAACCACAAACTGGGTATTCATGAAATTTAATGGGTTTTGTCACTATATTTTTTTTGACATTCAAACCAAACATCTTCAGAACCCAGATCGTAATTTTCAAGATATGATAAAATCTTTAACTGCTACAACTAAAAATATCTTACTTTCATCATCATGCTCAGTCTTGATAACATCATAATTAGGCAGAATATACATTTTTACATGGCTAAAAGATGAGTCATTATTTTGTCTCATCACTCATCAATATCACTACTTCTATATTGTTGTTATTGTCTCATAAATATTGCTATTTTGGAATCAATTAATCTGTCAAACTTTATTGATGATATTTATAGGTGATTTCTCTAATAGTGAATTATGGAGACTTTTCTCACATAGCATAATTTGAGTGTGCGAAGATTTCAATGGTTGCCTCTTCGGTGGTGTAGTCTTGGTCTATCAAAAATCAATTTTCTTATGACATCGTGTACTCTTTTGGCCTTTGGCATTGAAAGTTAATTCAATATTTCTCTACTTCATTTTTTACTGGTGTCGGCCTTGAGAAACTTGATTGACTTGGTGAAGGGGAAGTAAATTACTTTCTTTTTCATTTATCTATAATTGATGTTCACTGTTGGTTACAATTTAAAATTTTTGATGCATTTATGATGTGTGACATGAAATTTATTAATATAGATTCACTTTATTAGCCTCAATATTGATATCTTTCAATCTCTTGTGTAGGAAATTATGTCAATAAAGGCTGAGGTAATTAATGTTTTGATCTTATTTTGAAAACTAAATGTGAAGTTTCAGAAGTGAAACATTAGATGGAAATGCATCGCTCACATCAAGAAGCAATGGTGATCTCTTTCATGCGAGAATCAACTAACTAATGGATTGAAGGTGGAAAATTTGAGCATTGAATTTGAACTTAACAAAAGCATTTTTTAATGCTTGTTGTAATAATCCAAAGTGTTCGTTTGCTGCTTTTTTTTTCTGTTTTAGACTTTTCTCACTTCTCTTTGGGTTTAAAATTAACCATTAACTTGATTTTTTTAAATTGTTTAAAATTTGAACCTTAGAAACACTTACTAGAGTTTCAATTTGGTCTAAAATTGAATAGGCAACTTCACACTTCATCTTGGTGCTTTAAAAAGAACTCAATTTTTGTCATTGGAAATTAAAACGAACATGTGCATTCAGTGTTTTATAATATTTTTCACAAAGTAATATCATCTAAAAGACGTATGCGCCTCACGGCGATATTGAGAATCAAAAGTCTTTTTGTGATATTAAGTTGTGAAAAAGATTGCCTTCACATTTTGATTTGGGATCTAAAATTGAACAAAACATCTCGCGAGTGTGAGTAGGCTTATTGCATGTATTCTCTCTTTGTTTCTAAGAAAATTTTGATCAAACTATGAATATGTTTACTTGCTTTTATTTATCTTAGTAGGCCTGCCTTATGGGAAAAAGTACTCACCCAAGGGAACGACCCAATCGGTAACACACTAAAGCCAAGTGTATTTCCAGACGGGATATAAAAGTGGGTACTGGAACAAAAGCCAGTATCACACGGTTGCCTCCGATGAGAAGGGCAACAATGGTCTCTCATTGCATGGGTCAGCCTCCACAAAAGAAAAGTTTGAATTAAAACCCTTGTTTAGAAGGCCAAATCCTTATCTATTTTGTTGGTGCAAAAGGTCATGTCCTTTGAAGCCACCCCACGTTATACATGCAGTTTTGTTGTAGAGATGAAAAGTATGCCATTGGAGATTCATGGGTATTGATGCTTAGCTGACCTGAGAAGTGTGTGTCGTGGAGGGGACCCAGTGTGGTCAAGCATCTAGTCAGCCACACAAAATATGCGCAGCTAGATTCGTCCAAGTGGGAACCCAACAAAATATTCTCTTCATCTTAGGGTTTTACATGTGCTTGGAAATGAAAAATACATTGCTTGGTCCTCAAAACAATTGAAAAAAAAACATTCACAAAGAGATCCAAATATTAAACCCCTTGGAGAAAACAAATATCCTTGACGAATTTAAGTACTCTTGCTTTCCCTAGGGATCATATCCTTAGAGGTTTCTGAGTGCTTGGATTTAATCATCATTTGTTTTCACCAAGTTTAAACCTAGGAAACTTTTGCCCTAATTTCCTTGATTTCCACATAATGGACCTTGTGGGATGAAAAGAAAGTGGGACATTAGACATGCAGTTTGAAAAATAATCAAGAAAGTGTTTTGTGGTAAAAGGAACCGAATCTAAGCAAGATAACAGACAATTGAACCACACATGTGCTTGCAAACTTTTGTCTTGTGCTTTTCCATGCAAACATTGCTATTTTGGTTTGAGTTACTCTTAGGGAAAATCATGTTCTTCAAAACCTTGGTCTTGTAAACAAGTCCTTCTTAGGTTCATCTAGGATCAAGCCAAAAACTTCATCCATCCCTCAACATCAATCAAACATCATCCCAATAACAAACTTTTGGAAACTTTGAAAACATCAGTTATGCTAAAATTTTAGGAAAAATCTACATCACCTTGGTTAACTTAACACACTTAGTCAAATTATCAACCCTCTTCAACAAATTTGCCTCTAGGATAACACAACTTCCTAAGGTCTACTAGTTAATGATCACTTTGATTGTCTCAACACACTTAGCCAATTCATTCTCTTATGCGAGTTTTCCCTAGGATAACACAACTTCCTAGGGTTTACAAGTTCACCATCATCTTGTTTGGCTTAACACACCTAGTCAAACTATCCTCATAATCAAATCAAATCAAGTCCTAAATTCTAGCATTGATCCAAATTTCCTAAAAGTTTAAACACCCATATCATTCACCCCTTTCATCCATCATCTCATCATTGGTCCTAAACCCCTCAAAGGTCAACAAGGTCAAAAAGCAAGAGGAACATGGAATATAAACTTGATTCCTACATCATGAGTAATCCAATTCAAGCAAACTATCCAAGCCTTACAATACCAATTGATTTTCAAAACTTGCATTTGTACAATCCATACATGGGATCATTATCTCCTCCAAATCTCAATGGTACAAATGTGAGCATACCCAATCTAAATTTTGGAACACCTTTCCCTTTGGTAGAATTAAATCAAAGTCAAAACTTACAAATCTATCAACCAAACAATCAAGGCATGAGCCTTCCCCCTTTACCAACCCTCAATTAATTGAATCCGAACAACACCCCCCTCATAAATCAAAGCATCATATCAAATCCTCCCATTTTTCCATCGATATCGCAACAACAAATGGCAACCATTCAAGCAACCCCAACAATCAACACCATTCCCAATCCACCACCACCACCACCAAAACACAACATGATAAATTCATTCTCCATCATGTTGCAAGTTGCTCGACAAGCCACTCATCAAAAGGTGCTCTGAAACCAACAAGTTGCACACGACGCACAAGCTACGCAAGAAACACAAGCAACCCAACAAGCACAAGCTCAAGCTCAAGCCCAACACGAAGCTCAGAAAATGCAAGCACAATTCTAGGCATTATTGCAAGCAATCCATCAACAAGTAGGTCAACAACAAGATCAACAACAAGCTTTTTTGGAACAACAACAAAAACATGACCAAAAACAAGCGTTGTTGGCTTAGTAGCAAATGCAGGCCTTACTCCCACAACAGAGCTTGCAACAGATTCCCATCACAATCATTGAAAATGATAATCAAGATCCCTCGACCAATGATCATGTTTAAAATATCTCTACATCACCTAATGAGTTAGAGGACATATCTCAAGAATTTACTCCAAAGCATGATCAACATCTTTCACCAAGGTCTAGCAATGGTCCTTCCCAAGACATACTATCCATCGACCTAATGATTATGGATAGTGAAGGAATCCTCAAAGATCAAAAGGATTTTGAGCCACTTCCCATTACTATTAACAATGTCCAAGAATCCCTTGTAGACAATCTATCCTTTGAAATTGACCCATGTAAAGAACTTGATCCAAAACATGTCGAAAGAAATTCTAGAGTTAGTCAAGATCAAGAATTTATATCCCCAAGATACTATAATGATCTAATGGACACTCTTCTATCTATACAAGATGTCACAAATGATGATCATATCCATATAGCACACACCCCTCCATCTACCCACGAGATGCTTTCTTTGGATGGAAACGTAGATGATCTTCATTCAAAACAAGAGTCTCATACTCTTGATATCATTACCAATCATGAGCCAATCACATTGTTACAAGTGGTTATCTCCTATTTGTTGGGTTTTAGTCCCACATTTCTCAATCTTCGCCTCTCCTCTCTCAATCTCTCCTATAAATTCAATGCTTTTTCTCTCATTTTCATCTACAATTTGGAGCATTCTCACTATAGGCAACTTGAGTTCACTTTGCATCTCTTTGTCTATCATCTCATTTGGCTTATCAAGGGTTGGGAAAGGGCTATCTTCTACACAAAGGATAGCACCAATCAACTATGGAATAGGTATATTTCATGTTTTATATGCTTTGATCATTATTGCCATTTGTTTTCATTTTCAATCATGGAATATTATTTCATAAGGTTGTTTGTTTCTGTCATGTTGGTTTTGTCATTTTACTAACATTTGCAGAATTTAGGCAACCACAATAGTAATCATATGACAGGAAATTTAGAGTTATTCACGAGTCTAGATGAGAATATTAAGTCTGATGTCACCCTGGGTAATGACAACAAAGTGTCATTCAAAGGAAAAATAAATGTTAATATTCTAACCAAGCAGGGGGAGCAAAAATATATCTCAGATGTGTATTTTATGCCAGGTCTGAAACACAATTTGATGAGTGTAAGAAAATTAGTTCAAAAGGGTTATAGAGTGACTTTAAAAAATGAACTATGCACAATTTTAGACAAATACCCAAGTAGTCAGTTAATTGCTAAGATCAATATGACAAACAATAGAGTGTTTCCTTTGAGAATTCAACCAGATTTGAGCAAAAAGTATGCACAAGCACAAGAGTTAACAACTGGTATTCAAACTGTCTTTCAAGCAGAAGTAAAAGATGAAAAACGGCTGTGGCATTTAAGATTTGGTCATTTGAATTTTGGTGGTCTGAATTTTCTTCAGAGGAAGAGTATCGTAAAGGGAATACCATTAATTTAAAAACCTGAGAGAGTTTGTGAAGGGTGCATACTAGGAAAGCAGCATAGAGAGTCTTTCTCAGTAGGGAAATCAAGAAGAGCTAAAGCCCCTTTAGAAATTGTTCATTCAGATCTTTATGGTCCAGTGTAGACACCTTCAATAAGTGGTAGTTTTTATTTTGTGACTTTCATAGATGATTATTTAAGAAAGACATGGGTTTATTTCTTAAAACACAAAAGTGAAGTTTTTGATTTCTTCCATCAGTTTAAATCTCTTATTGAAAAATAGAGTGGTTATTTTATTAAAGTGCTAAGAACAGATAGAGGAGGAGAATATGTCTCAAGACAGATTTTAAATTTATGCAAAGATCATGGTATACACAAGTAGTTCACAACTAGATACACACCTCAACAGAACGGGGTAGCAGAGAGGAAAAACATAATGACAATGGAGATGGCTAGGAGTATGTTGAAAGCCAAGCGTTTCACAAATGAATTTTGGGCCGAAGCTGTATCATTTGTAGTATACATAATGAACAGATTCCCAACAAAAAGTGTCATGAATATCATCCTTGAAGAATCATGGACTGGTAAAAAGAACAGTGTATCTCACATGAGAGTTTTTGGATGTGTTTCACATGCACATGTACCTGATGAGTTGAGAGGAAAACTTGATAATAAAGGAGAGAAATGTATATTTGTTGGTTATAGTGATGAATCCAAAGCGTATAAGCTTTTTAATCCAACAACTAAGAAGTTGATAA
Organism: Sequoiadendron giganteum; assembly: GCA_007115665.2. Classification (NCBI taxonomy): domain Eukaryota; kingdom Viridiplantae; phylum Streptophyta; class Pinopsida; order Cupressales; family Cupressaceae; genus Sequoiadendron; species Sequoiadendron giganteum. The sequence goes on from CM021107.1 coordinate 134,489,233, forward strand.
TCAGTAGATATGTTCAATTTGTTGAAGATGAAGCATGGGATGGAAGTAGAGACAACACAATTAATGTAACAGTCAATATCCCTCAAGAGGAAAATGAAATTTTAGTTCCAACAAATTTTCCAACTATTGTAGCAATTCAAGCTCAAGCAAGTGGTCAACAAGTGACACCATCAAGCAATGCAAGAGCAGCAACAAGAGGACTGCAAACACCATCTACAACAAGAACTTATGGCGTAGGACCTTCAAGTCCACATTCTATAGATTCAAGTGATCTTTCAAACCCAAATTTGGCAAGCATAAGGAGACAAAAAATCAGAAATATAAGTGACATTTACAATCAGAATGAAGGTGAGAATAATTCACAGTAGCTCACACTTTTGCGTTTTATTCTCAAGTTGAAGATCCAATCCATTATGAAGATGCAATTAAGGAAGACAAGTGGATAACAACAATAGATGAAGAGATTGATTCAATTGAAAATAATCAGACATGGGAGTTGTAGAGTCTTCCAAAAGACAAAGATGTAATTGGAGTCAAATGGATTTATAAAAAAAAATTGAATGCAAATGGAGAAGTGCAGAAGCACAAAGCAAGACTAGTTGTAAAAGATTATGCACAACAACCTAGAATTGATTATACATAAAACTTTGCACCTATAGCTCAACTTGATACAGTCTGAATGATACTGACCATGGTAGCACATAATAGTTGGTTAGCTCACCAAATGGATGTTAAATCAGCATTTCTCAATGGCTATCTTGAGGAGGAAGTGTATATTGAAAAACCACCTGGATATGAGATATTGGGACAAGAAGACAAATTTTACAAGTTGAAGAAGGAAATGTATGGTTTGAAACAAGCCCCAAGAGCTTGGTATAATAGAATAGATAGTTATTTCACACATAATGGATTCCTCAAATGCAACAGTGAACCAACACTGTATACTAAAATGAATAAATAAGGTAAAATTATGATCATATGCCTATATGTTGATGATTTAATCTTGACTAGAAATCTATCGGTTGATTTGTTTAAACGAGAAATGATGAAGGAGTTTGAAATGACATACTTTGGTCTGATGAAATATTATTTAGGCATTGAGGTAAATCAAGGTGAAAATGGAATTTTTATTTCCCAGGAAAAGTATGCTAAAGATGTTTTAAAAATATTTCATATGTTAAATTGTAAATCTGCTCCTACTTTAATGGTGACTGGTTTGAAGCTGAGCAAAGAAGATACAAGTTCAAACGTGAATTCAACTTTGTACAAACAACTTGGTGGAAGCCTGATGTATCAAACAACCACAAGGATAGGCATTATGTTTTCAATTAGTTTGATCTCCAGATTTATGGAAACACCAAAGGATTCACACTAGAAGGCTGAGAAATGAATCCTCGGATATATCAATGGAACAAAAAATTATGGCATACAATACTCTAGATCAGATGAATTCAAATGAATTGGTTTTACTGACAATGATTGTGTTGGAAGCATAGATGACAGGAAGAGCACATCTGGTTACATTTTTCATTTTGGCACAGGAGTCATTTCATGGGATTCAAAAAAGCAACCGATAGTTACTTTGTCATCAGCTGAAGCTAGATATGTAGCTGCAACAAGTGCGTCATGCCAGGTAGTATGGATGAGGAGAGTATTAAAAGAACTTCAAAATGAATAGCTAAAAGCAACAAGAATTTTCTGTGATAACAACTCTACAATAGCTCTTTCAAAAAATCTAGTATTTCACAAATGGAGCAAACATGTAGACACACGGTTTCACTTCATCAGGGAACTAATTAACAATGGAGAGATTACGCTGGAATATTGTAAGATAGAGGAATAGCAAGCAGACATTCTTACAAAGGTGCTAGGCAGAGATAATTTCATCCATCAGAGAAACTGATTGGGCGTCAAAGTCTGTAAAAGTTGTGTTCAAGGGGGAGTGTTGGGATTTCACCCAATTCCCGCGCTACTCCCCAATCTTCCCGCATGTCAAATTGGCCTCTATCACGTGCTCGCACCATAAGACTTTATTTCTCGTTGTACCGTGGTGTCCACCGCAATACCGTGACCCAACTTCATGCAGATTGTAGTCTCGCGGTTTCCTCACTTGGTTCTCCCCGCGTTACTGCGGCCTCACTGCTTGCTGTCTGCAGTTGAGCGGTTAACCACCAGTTCATTTCTATTGTTGTCATGCAGTCTTCAACTTAACTGCCTACAGTGGTGCAGTACTCACTGCCATCTCGCAACCTGCAATTTGTCTAACTGCATTAGTGTGATTCCCATGGTCCCATGGTCTCCTTTAGGCCTTCTCACGGTTGAGCGGTAACCACCACGATACCATCACCCCTTTCTCTCTCATCCGCAGTAGTGTGGTTTTTGGCTTGATTGACGGCGGTGTTCATTGGGATTTGTGCTAGTGGTCAGCTAGGATAAAAGGACGAATATTTAAATCCTAAGGACTATGTTTAATATGTTTGGGACATGTTTTTGATGGCTTTTTTAATTTTCCTTTAATGTTGTATTTTTTTTGTGGCCGTAAACTTTGATATATACTGGTATGTTTGTAAATTTAATGGGACATAAGTTTAATCTTAGCATTGCTCTAAAGAAGCAAATTTTTTGTTGTTCAGTGTTAAGAATTTTATGAATATAATATAACAATTTTTTTGTGTATTAGTTTAATTCTTTGTCTCTTTCCCTTCATATATTTGGTCTCTAGTTCCTTTTTGTCGTTGTATATTGGTGGGAGAATTTAATGCAATCATCAATCTAAAGGAAAAGAGGGGAGTAGTGGAATGGTTGGAGCTTCCTTATTATCTTCTCAAAGATAACATTTCCTTTTTAAATCTATTGGATATAAATCCCAATAATGATTTATATACCTAGAATAATAGGAGATATGAAAAAGATCCTATATCAAAGAGACTAAATATATTTTTGGTGTCATTATTTTGGATAAGTAGTAAATGGGCAACCAGATTTGAGATATTAAAGTTCATATATAATTAACTTGCAGCTTTTTAAAAAAAAATTTAACACATTTAAGAAATTTTATGAACCTTGTATTCTACTTGTGAGAAACACACAACTCATTACATATTTTTTCTTTCTTTTGTAGGATTCTAAGGAGCAAGCATGCCAAATATGAAGAGTTGGTCCAATTTCTTTATATGGACCATAGTATATTTTTTATGACTAAGTACATTTGTAACTTAATGCATGTTTATGCATTCTCTTTAGATACACAATCAAGCATAGATGAATAAAAATTAGAAAAGTAAGAAATAAGGAAAAAATAGAAAAAAATATGGCAAAGATGAAAAAAATATGGATAAGGTGTGTAAGATAATAAAAAACAATGCAAAGACTTAGAAAAAAAATTAAGTAAAAGTAAAAGTGTTGTGTACATTTGATATAATCAACCTAAATAACATAACGAAAAGTCTTTAGCATATGATAACATCATAAAAGGTAAGTTTTTATTAAAACCAAATATTAGTTTCTTAAGAATATTAAAATAACTAATATATAAGAAGAAAAAATATTCAAAATATAATGAATACAATTTGAAAAAAATGAATTATTTGTATGTGATTTTTTATATATAATATATTTAAAAGAATCATTTTAAAATATTGTGAATGTAAAAAATTAAATACATTCAATTGTTAAATATGAATTGTCAAAAAAAATAAAATTAAATACATTCAATTGTTAAAATGTAAGGTTAATTTTTAGAAAATTTCATATTTAACAATTCAATGCATTTAATTTTTTACATTTGATTTTTTTTTAAATATATAAAATATTTTGAATGTATTCAATTATAAAAATACAAACTTTATAAAAATTAAATACATTTAATTTTTAAAATATGAAATTTTGATAAAAACTAAAGTTACATTTTATTCAAAATAATCATAATCTTTTATATTAATTTCCTTTAATTTAAAGGATTATATGAAATCTTATACATAAGATTTAAAATTTTATTTTAAAAATTTAAAAATTATATGTTTATCAATAATCAAATTATAAAATTATAAATTATTTTTTAAATCAAAATTTAAAATATTAAAAAATATTTAAATTAATTTAATATAAAGAAAGTGTCAAAAAATATTAATATTTTTATATTAATTTTCTTTTTTTACTTTCAAATAAAATAATCCATTTTTATTAAATTCTAATAATATTCTAAATATTAAAAAAATTAAAAATAATATATTTAATAAAATAAAATAATAATATATATTTCAAAAGTTTTAGAAACTCTTCCCACATTCACATATTGCATAGTTTTTTAGTAGGGCGGTCAGTAAAAGCAGCGCCCACGAGATGAAAATTACCACAGGCCACTCCCAAACTGTTGTACTCTGCTAAAATCTGCTGACATCGTTAGCATATTTAAATAACCGGTAACTGAAAAATTTAAGAGGGAAAACATAACTCAACTAAGTAAAGGGTTGAGTTAAAGGAAACATCCACGTAAGCAGTTAGCGCTTAGTGTGTGATGTTTAAGCCCAACCATGAATATTCTACTTTCTACTTCATTTTATAGAATATACACGTATCTATAAATAAGTCAAGTTTTATTGGTAGTACGCCCATGGATTTTTATGTGTGGCTTCCTATTTAGTCTTATAGATTTTAGGTTTTGTACTATTTTTATTGACCTCCCTTAATGATAAAATATGTGATGAAACACAAGGTATCTAATGCTGACCACGAAGGGAGAGAGACTCAAAGGTTCACACTTTCATAAGGAAAAAGATGCTCATGGGGATCCTGTACATTCATCCATTGTGAACATGTGGATGAAAGCCTTAAGACGGGCATAAAAAGTGTCATAGGCTGGGGATGGGTGCATGGACTGTCTAGGTTATTTTTTTATGTCAAACAGTTTATAGAATTGAACTTTGAAGATTCTCATAACTAAACCATCATTCGCTTGATAATTTTGTTCTCTAAGTATGAAGAAAATTGACTTTTAATGCCATAGTAAGGTTTTGAAAAGGTTTACATGATTTTTATCACCAAAGGGTTAGAGTGGGCTCTGCTACACAAAATGATTCTACCAAGGGACTTAGCCAAGATGAGCACAAACCTTTTCCCTAGAGGCATTAAGCTTAATGAAGATGCAACATTTTATGGACCAAATGAATTGTAATGGATTTAAGTGTAATAAAAATAAATGTTCATATAATTTATAAAATCTTTTAATTTAAGTATATAAGTTTTAGTGGGCCATCTTTGATAATTCTATTGTGATACAACACACAAATATAAATAAGAATTTAATGTAAGTCTAATTTGATGGCTATAGTGAAAAGTTACATTAAACAAAGAGATATTCCCATCTAGTTGAATTAAAGATCAAATCACTATAAATAATCACACGAATAATCCAAAAGAGGTATATTAAGATTGCAACCAAAAACAAACCTAGACTAAAAGGACCTAATATATTCAAGAAAATGTATTATCAAGTTGATCCTAGAAAATAGTATAATAATGTTTCCTTAGATAGTATTGAATATCTTGACGCTTTCTCTATTAATTAGATAGAGAGAGAAAATATTGTGATGATTGACTTGTTCACTAACATAGGAATCAAATCATATGACCTTACAATATTAGTCATTTCAATGGTAGATATGTTGACAATGGCCTCAATAATAGATAATATTCAACATTAGTTGGTGTTGAGAGATGATGATGGTTTATTTAAAATCTAAACTTGCATTGATCAATATCATAATCTAATGTATGAGCTATTTAATTTAAAATAATTTTCTGCAAATAAAAATTAAAAAGCTCACAAATAATATTCATCCACACACACACAAAAGAAACACAATTTCAAGCCTGGTTGCACTGTACAACTGACAACTTTGATATATACTGGTATGTTTGTAAATTTAATGGGACAAAAGTTTAATATTAGCATTGCTCTAAAGAAGCAAATTTTCTATTGTTCTGTGTTAAGAATTTTATGAATATAGTATAACAATTTTTTTGTGTATTAGTTTAATTCTCTATCTCTTTCCCTTCATATATTTGGTCTTTAGTTCCTTTTTGCCATTGTATATTGGTGGGGGAATTTAATGCAATCATCAATCTAAAGGAAAAGAGGGGAGTAGTGGAATGGTTGGAGCTTCCTTATTATCTTCTCAAAGATAACATTTCCTTTTTAAATCTATTGGATATAAATCCCAATAACGATTTATATACCTAGAATAATAGGAGATATGAAAAAGATTCTATATCAAAGAGACTAAATAGATTTTTGGTGTCATTATTTTGGATAAGTAGTAAATGGGCAACCAGATTTGAGATATTAAAGCTCATATACAATTAACTTGCAACTTTTTTTTTTAATAAAAAATTATACAATTTTAAAAGCTTATTGAATATATAAATTATAAGTAGCAAATCATTATCTATGAATTAATATCCCTCATATACGAAATTGTTTAATAAGAAAAATATTGAAAGCATATAATTTGTGAGTAAAAACATATTATACGAATTAGTGTGCTATTTGAACTAATCCCCATCAAAACACTTTTTGACTGTCCATGACATTTAAGCTAGATGATCTTAAAGAGCTATAAATAGACAAGATGAGCAGTCTTAATAGTGGAAACTTACGGACTAAATGACTAATGTAACGCCCCACCACGTAACCCTAGAGGAAGTTGCATTTAACTACTTAAACGGAATAATTTTTTTAAAAAAAAAGGATAAATAATGAGTAAAATAATTAACTAATGCCAACAACCTCTAAGGTTACGAGACAGAGGTTATATAGAACCTCAACAAAACATGAATATAATCTATGACAATTATTTAATTAATAAATTAACACATACATTCCAAGTAAGATGAAATAACAACAAGCATAAGATAAGACTTTCGATTTCATTAATCCATTCAATAAACCATAAGGTTACAATCACTCATTCCCCGAATGAGGAAAGTCCAATAATATAGGGCTACAATACAAAATTCCACCTCGATAACACAGAGGGGTAATGACTACAAGAATAACTGAAATGGAAACAAGTAAGAATTGCAACAGAAACCACGAGCTCTCCAACTAGAAGTCTCGTTCACACGAATTGGAAGGAAGATCCCAACGGATTAAGGTGCATGCCACCCAACCAAGTGGAACCCAAAGGCCCACCCCCCATGCTAGGAGATAGTAACAAGAATTTCTATCCAAGGACGTCTACCTCTAGACATAGGCTAACATAACCATACTGAAATAAATACAGTGACATCAATGACACAAGGTTACAATGCTTCCAAAAAATTCATAATCAACTGCATCACTGATGCGAACATACTGTCAACCTAGGAGAAGTGTCATCACAATGTTACATGGGTTACCCTGGTGAGTCTTCCTAGGTCTCGGCCCCCATCTCGGGTTATCCTGGTAACGTCTAACAACTTCCAAACCCTCATGTAAACCAATGCGGAATCAGTTATCTTTCATAGAGACAAGATAGTGATCTTTCCATTCCAGGCCTTCCCGTCTCAACCCAAGTCTTTACAAGCCCTTGTGATCCTGAGTGAGGCATAATTATCTTATTAAGTGTTTGGTACTACGTGATACTCTAATAATTTAATTTAGTTATCACTGGATTAACTAACTTACAACGAGTTACCCTGGCACCACTTTGTGTGCCGACCCCCGTTACAAGCCACTCCTCTAAGACAACACATGGAACCACTCCACACCCCAAGGGTACACAAGTGCTACGCAAGGATATCACATCCCTAACCATGACATACAGTCAATACCCTCCCGTTCGTGATAATCGGGGAACAAACTGGTTACATGCTACCCAAGGCCATCTATGGTTGACTACACAATACGACAACCCACAGACTGAAAACCCAACTAGAAGACTTGTTAAATATGAAGACCCACACTTCCCAATGACATGCATGTAGATCAATGCAAAGACAAGAATCAAATTCTACTTTGGGTTCACTAAACCCATTTCCTTATTAACACTCAATAGTCTGACGCATTAATAAACTGAATTAAATCCATCTTTACGAACAGAGAGAAAATTAACACTGATTACCTAATTCCTTACTTGCATTTAATAAATGATAAATTAAGCAGATAATCATATAAAACAAAATTTAATGTTATAAAATAATCATTGCTTCCTTATTTCAATATAATCAATTAAAACACTCAATTTGCCTTGAAAACGTATTAATTAACAGTAATACTAAATCCTCTATAAAGACGTGTATTAAAATAAAACAACGACTTAAATAACATTATCACGTTTCACTTTCCCAATTTATCTTAAACTATATTTATTTAATTATGATAACCAATTATCTATATATTATTACAATATTAATCATTAATACATATTAAAGTATTAATATTAGTGTATAATAATAATAATATTATATGCCATGATATATATACAATATTAAAATAAATATCAATATATGTATATATTATAACATATAGAAATCATATTATATACTATATATTATAATATTAACATAATTATTAATATTTATAAAATATCAATATATATGAATTTTTTTCATTCTATATTTTATTTTATTTTATAAATAAAGGAAGAAACCCCTGGGCCACGTGCCCTTAGCGGCCGCAAGTTTAGGTTTTCCCGCCGACTATGTTTACACAGTCGGCACCACTGGTAAGGATGTCGGCGGAGGGTTGTGGCGGCCGCAGGAGGCGGCGCCACCAGGAAGCAGGAGCTGCAGGGAGCGGCGAATGCGGAAGGCGCAGGAGAGGGGATGGGGGAGGCCGCCGATGCTGGCACGGGCGGCAGTGCCGGCCACCACCCGTGGTGGCGCGGGCTGCGCAAAGCGCAGCCACCAGTGGTCGCATGCTATGCATCTACCCAGATAGCGGACAGGGAGGCTGCATAGGCACGTTTCCCCAGCGCCCCCCCTCATTTTGATTTCCTTTCTTTCTTTCTTTCTTTTTTTTCTCTCCCAACAAATGACTGTCATTTTTTTAATTTTAATTTTAATTTTTTTAAATTTGGAAAAAACCAGAACCTTGAAGGGCAAAACCAGGCTTAAGAACAAATAAAATTCTAGCAAAAATTTATTTTTTTATCAAATTTTTCCAGCATAACCTTGCCAAGAAAATTTATAAAAGGAAATAAAATCCAAGCTATTTTATTTATATATGAATATCTAAATAAATAGCCACTCATCCAAGCATAAAATTTGGTGACATGAAGAATAGATTGAAAACAAAATAGATTGAATTTCTACTTGCAACCAAGAATATTCATTTTCAATATTGAACAATATCACTCAAATCATGCATACAAGAATCTCAACAAGTTTTACCCTCCATACAACAGCCATTGAATTCAAAATAAATTCAATTAAAAACAAGATGAAACCCGATTCTTTTGGAGTATGTTGATGGACCTATCGATGCCTTGAAACCCTCTTGAGCACTTCAGATTCCACAAGTTTTTCTTTCAAACCCACAAAATCAAGCAATCTTCCTCTTCTGTTTTCCAATTTTCTCAAAAAAACTCCATATTTAAAATTTGTGAAGAATTTCAAGATAATGCAAAATTTTCTCCAAAATCCCACAATAACCCCCATAAATTTTTGAAAACAGAATAGCAAAAGTATTTCTTTTGAATTTTTGAATTTTTGAATTTCAAATTTGGCTTTTAATTTATTTTTCTAATTTTTCAATTCCAATTCAAATTTGCATGCATTTTCAAAATGAATAATTTAAATCATTTCAACATGAATAACTTAATCAATCAATAATTAAATCTACCATAAGATTAAATATCAAATTAATTAACTTAAATTATTCGATAATTAAATCACAATTCCTACATTACTCTAACTCCCCAAATTAGACCGAAACCAGTCAAACTGAACAAAATAGAACAACAGGGTTACACAAGACTGACAACACACTAAACTAGGATGACGACTCGGCGCGGAAATCCTAGCTAGTATCTCCCAATCGATTGTCGTTGGGAAATGGACATGCTCAAACCTGTGAAACCAGGTGGAGTCGATGTCCTATACCTGTCAACCTACAAACATAGAATTTATCCATATGCACTAATATGTCATAAATAAGGCACACCGTGAAGAGGAAGTCACGAGATCGCAGGGCACTCGCAAGCGAGTGATGCGATACTGTCCTCTTCACCAATACAATAGTTCTAACTGACGCATCTAACATAACAACATAATCGAAAGCATAAAACATCATAAATTAAATATACACATATGTTAATTCCAAACATGTCATAATAATCACATCAAAATACATCATGATAAAATAGTAATCCACTGAAATCAAGTACATAGTCCAAGTACAAAGCAAAACTAAAGCATAGAGAGGAACAACATAGTTCGCACAATAGATCAAAATAGAGGGGTATTACATCCTCCCCCCTAGGGTCAAGCTTACTCCTGGAAGCCTGCAAATAGATAGGGATATAACTCCCTCAAACAAACTACATACTACTCAAAACCTCGACCCCCGAGGTCGAGCATCTTGCACTAGATGACCAACACTAAAAGTCTCAACATAAGATCAATGAGATCTACCAACATCTCCAACTGTCGGCTCTGAAACTGCGGGGCCCTAAACAAATCCAGAAGTATTCTGATGCGAACATTTCCTAGCAATGTGGCCCTGTTGGCCACAAGAGTAACACCCTGTGTCACGACCAACTCCTCTACCACCTAAAGGTGCAGTAGACTACTGCACACTACCCCAACTAGTCACAGACTGTGAACTTTGAGCTGGCTGCTCCTGCCGATTGCGCCTATTGCGCCACCAATTCCGGCCCTTCCTAGGTGAATAACCTCCATCATCCTGACATGGTTGAGAGTCCTTACGCTTCCCAAGCGCACTCTCCTGTTGCTGCTGCTGACCACCCTAAGATGGTCCCTACTGAGACCTAGAAGGTACACCTCCCTGAGATTGCCCTCCTCTAACACTAGATCCTGCAACTGCACTACTGCCAATTGGAACACTCATGTGTCCCCCAAGTGCCATATTCAGGTTCTCCTCAATAAGGCGTGCTTTCTCTACAGCCACATCCATGGTCTTAGGTTCAAAAACCCTCACGCCACCGCTGAGATGGGCATTTAAGCCCCTGACAAAATGATGAACTAACATGCTTTCGTCATCACTAATCCCAAAATACTGTTTGAGCTCATAAAAATGACGCTCATACTTCTCAACAGATAATGCTAACTGACGCAAGGCATGGAACTCGTCCCCTCGACACTGACACCAATGCTCAAATAAGAATCGAGCCCTAAACCTCTCTAAGAATATCTCCCATGATGCAGTGTGAATATCAATATGGAGCTTTTGCTCCTCTAGTCTCCACCAAGTGGATGCAGATCCCCTCAAGTGCATAATGGCATATCGAACTCTAGTGTTGCTACCATACGGATGCATGGAGAAACACCTATCCAAGTCTATCAGCTAGGTCTCGGCCTCTAAGCCCGTACCTGATCCATCGTATAAAGGAGGATGCCTCCTGAGCAAGTCCCTCATATGAGACTCAGACTGGGATCGAGCTTCCCTCACCACTGGATTCACCTGAATCTCTACCTGCCTAGGTCCAAGGAGTGCCAAAGCCTCCTCTAGCGCTCTACGCATTGCCTCAATCCCTGCTGGATCCTGTTGCTGATTACCAACTCCAAGAGCATTCTGAGATGCCTGTTGTTCCTCCTAATTAGGAACAACTGAAACATGAGGAGGAGAGTCATGTTGACTCCCACCACGACCGCCTAGACGGCCAATAACACGCCCCCTACCTCTTCCGCGTCTGGGTGGCATAATCCTGCACAGACACGTCAAGGTATTAGGCACGATAAACAACTAAAGCTTAATGGTCCCAACATAATCCCAAAGTACCCAATGTTTAAACTTGGCTCTAATACCATGTGTAACGCCCTCCCAAGCAACCCTAGAGGAAGTTGCATTTAACTACTTAAACGGAATAACTTTTTTTTTAAAAAAGGATAAATAATGAGTAAGTTAATTAACTAATGCCAACAACCTCTAAGGTTATGAGAAAGAGGTTATATAAAACCTCAACAAAACATGAATATAAACTATGACAATTATTTAATTAATAAATTAACACATACATTCCAAGTAAGATGAAATAACAACAAGCATAAGATAAGACTTTTGATTTCATTAATCCATTCAATAAACCATAAGGTTACAATCACTCATTCCCCGAATGAGGCAAGTCCAATAATATAGGGTTACAATACAAAATTCCACCTCGATAACACAGAGGGGTAATGACTACAAGAATAACTGAAATGGAAACAAGTAAGAACTGCAACAAAAACCACAAGCTCTCCAACTAGAAGTCTCATTCACACGAACCGGAAGGAAGATCCCAATGGATTAAGGTGCACACCACCCAACCAAGTGGAACCCAAAGGCCCACCCCCCATGCTAGGAGATAGTAACAAGAATTTCTATCCAAGGATGTCTACCTCTAGACATAGGCTAACATAACCATACTGAAATAAATATAGTCACATCACTGACACAAGGTTATAATTCTTCCAAAAAATTCATAATCAACTGCATCACTGATGCGAACATACTGTCGACCTAGGAGAAGTGTCATCACAATGTTACATGGGTTAACCTGGTGAGTCTTCCTAGGTCCTGGCCCCCATCTCAGGTTATCCTGGTAACCTCTAACAACTTCCAGCCCCTCATGTAAACCAATGCGGAATCAGTTATCTTTCATAGAGACAAGATAACGAACTTGCCATTCCAGGCATTCCCGTCTCAACCCAAGTCTTTACAAGCCCTTGTGATCCTGAGCAAGGCATAATTATCTTATTAAGTGTTTGGTACTACGTGATACTCTAATAATTTAATTTAGTTATCACTAGATTAACTAACTTACAACGAGTTACCCTGGCACCACTTCGTGTGTCAGCCCCCGTTACAAGCCACTCCTCTAAGACGACGCGTGGAACCACTCCACACCCCAAGGGTACACAAGTGCTACGCAACGATATCACATCCCTAACCATGACATACAGTCAATACCCTCCCGTTCGTGATAATCGAGGAACAAACTGGTTACGCACTACCCAAGGCCATCTATGGTTGACTACACAATATGACAACCCACAGACTGAAAACCCAACTAGAAGACTTGTTAAATATGAAGACCCACACTTCCCAATGATATGCACGTAGATCAATGCAAAGACAAGAATCAAATTCTACTTTGGGTTCACTAAACCCATTTCCTTATTAACACTCAATAGTCTGATGCATTAATAAACTAAATTAAATCCATCTTTATGAACAGAGAGAAAATTAACACTGATTACCTAATTCCTTACTTGCATTTAATAAATGATAAATTAAGCAGATAATCATATAAAACAAAATTTAATGTAATAAAATAATCATTGCTTCCTTATTTCAATATAATCAATTAAAACACTTAATTTGCCTTGAAAACGTATTAATTAACAGTAATACTAAATCCTCTATAAAGACGTGTATCAAAATAAAACAACGACTTAAATAACATTATCACATTTCACTTTCGAGAGTTATCTTAAACTATATTTATTTAATTATGATAACCAATTATCTATATGTTATTACAATATTAATCATTAATACATATTAAAGTATTAATAGTAGTGTATAATAATAATAATATTATATGCCATGATATATATACAATATTAAAATAAATATCAATATATGTATATATTATAACATATAGAAATCATATTATATACTATAAATTATAATATTAACATAATTATTAATATTTATAAAATATAAATATATATGAATTTTTTTTATTCTATATTTTATTTTATTTTATAAATAAAGGAAGAAACCCTTGGGCCGTGTGCCCTTAGCGGCCGCGAGTTTAGGTTTTCCTGCCGACTATGTTTACACAGTTGGCGCCACTGGTAAGGACGTTGGCGGAGGGTTGTGGCGGCCGCAGGAGGCAGCGCCACTAGGAAGCGAGAGCCGCAGGGAGTAGTGAATGCGGAAGGTGCGGGAGAGGGGATGGGGGAGGCCGTCGGTGCTGGTGCGAGCGGCAGTGTCAGCCACCACCCGCGGTGGCGCGGGTTGTGCAGAGCACAGCCAGCCACCACTGGTGGTGGTCGCGCGCTGTGCATTTGCCTAGACCACGGATGGGGAGGCCACACTGGGCTCGTTTCCCTAGGGCCCCCCTCATTTTGATTTCCTTTCTTTCTTTTTTTCTCTCCCAACAAATGACTGTCGTTTTTTTAATTTTAGTTTTTTTTTAAAAAAATTTGGAAACCAAAACCTTGAAGGGCAAAACCAGGCTTAAGAACAAATAAAATTCTAGCAAAAAATTTTTTTTTTATTAGATTTTGCCAACATAACCTTGCCAAGAAAATTTATAAAAAGAAATAAAATCCAAGCTTATTTATTTATATATGAATATCTAAATAAATAGCCACTCATCCAAGCATAAAATTTGGTGACATGAAGAATAGATTGAAAACAAAATAGATTGAATTTCTACTTGCAACCAAGAATATTCATTTTCAATATTGAACAATATCACTCACATCATGCATACAAGAATCTCAACAAGTTTTACCCTCCATACAACAGCCATTGAATTCAAAATAAATTCAATTAAAAACAAGATGAAACCCGATTCTTTTGGAGTATGTTGAAGGACCTGTCGATGCCTTGAAACCCTCTTGAGAACTTCAAATTCCACAAGTTTTTCTTTCAAACCCACAAAATCAAGCAATCTTCCTCTTCTCTTTTCCAATTTTCTCAGAAAAACTCCATATTTAAAATTTGTGAAGAATTTCAAGATAATGCAAAATTTTCTCCAAAATCCCAAAACAACCCCCATAAATTTTTGAAAACAGAATAGCAAAAGTATTTCTTTTGATTTTTTGAATTTTTGAATTTCAAATTTGGCTTTTAATTTATTTTTCTAATTTTTCAATTCCAATTCAAATTTGCATGCATTTTCAAAATGAATAATTTAAATCATTTCAACATGAATAACTTAATCAATCAATAATTAAATCTACCATAAGATTAAATATCAAATTAATTAACTTAAATTATTCGATAATTAAATCACAATTCCTACATTACTCTAACTCCCCAAATTAGACCGAAACCAGTCAAATTGAACAAAATAGAACAACAGTGTTACACAAGACTGACAACACACTACAACTAGGGTGACGACTCAGCGCGGAAATCCTAGCTACTATCTCCTAATCAATTACCATTGGGCAATGGACATGCTTGAACCTGTGAAACCAAGTGGAGTCGATGTCCTGTACTTGTCAACCTACAAACACAGAATGTATCCATATGCAATAATATGTCATAAATAAGGCACACCGTGAAGAGGAAGTCACGAGATCGCAGGGCACTCACAAGCGAGTGATGCGATACCGTCGTCTTCACCAATAAAATAGTTCTAACTGACGCATCTAACATAACAGCATAATCGAAAGCATGAAACATCATAAATTAAATATCCACATATGTTAATTCCAAACATGTCATAATAATCACATCAAAATACATCACGATAAAACAGTGATCCACTGAAATCAAGTACATAGTCCAAGTACAAAGCAAAACTAAAGCATAGAGAGGAACAACATAGTTCGCACAATAGATCAAAACGGAGGGGTATTAGAACTAGCGGGAGTTGTGCAGAAAACATCTTTGGACTGTTAAACCGTTTGCTAATTAATAACATTTAGACTGAATGATAATAATTATCCCAACATTAGAGCAATCACGCATCGCCACAATGTAATAATAATCTGTCCATATTCTGTGATTGCTCTTTAAAAGACATCACAATAATGAGCGAAAAAATAGGCAAAATGGAGGCAATGTACTCACCCAAAAAACCTAGTTCAAATATCTGATAAAGTATTGAAATGTGATTTTGGGTTGTACTTTCTTGCAATACTCAAGGATGAAATAAATTATATATTTGAAATGTGGTTGTCTATGAGTAGTAGGTACATTCATATAAATTATGAAGAAAAAATAGATTCATTATATGTTTATCTAACAGAATATTGAAAATGTGATTGTTAGTGTACCTTCATGCAATTCATAAAAAATAGAAGCAACTTACATACAAAAACAAATGCAGTGCAACTTACATATTGAATATTTGAAATGTGATTTTAGACTGTACATTCCTTTAATTCACCCCAACAAAATGGATATATTAGATAGTACATTCCTTTAGTTCAACCCAACAAAATAGATTAAAAATATATCCATCTGACAAAATATTTCAAATTTGATTTTGAATAGTAATTTGATATAAATCATTAATACAAAATAGATTCATTACATGTCTATCTGACAGAATATTGAAACTATGATTTGGAGTGGTACCTTCATCCAATTCATGAAAAATTGGAAGCAACTTATATATACCAACAAGCAGAGTACAATTTACATATAGAATATTTCAAATGTGAATTAGACAATACTTTCCTTTAATTGACCAGAACAAAATAGATTAATAATATACTTATCTGACAAAATATTTCAAATTTGATTTTAAATAATATTTGGAGGTAAATCACCAATACAAAATAGATCCATTTTATATCTATCTACTAGAATATTTGAAATATAATGTTAAATGATGTGATAGAACATAAATAGATTAATTAAGTAAAAAACAATATTTGAAATTTGATTTTGGACTCATATATCTGTAATAATAGGAGCCAGTACAACTGTGGTGATGATGTGTACACAACGAAAACAAAGTGTGCCATTCCATTGTTCAGATAAATCTTAGTAATCATGACCATCCCTACATACTATTCCTTGCCCGTATTGTAGACTCTCATATACTATTTTGTGGGGTCTAATTACAAACAACAATAACTGCTATCAAGAAGTGTGATATGCATGACGACAATTTTAGCAGTTTAGTTGGTATTATCTTCCTCACGAGTTTGTTGTGTCCTTCGCTTTGCCCAACAAAACACCGTACAGTCCTATTACTATCGCCACTTCTTCCAGAACGTTGTAATGCTATGATATAATAGTTTTATTGAAACAAAAATAACTGAAAATACCTTTCCTCCCAACACACTGCGATAAATTAAATTACGTTGAAACAACTTGCATTTTGTGTGTGTGAATATTGGATAGGCTTAAACATCACACACTAAGCGCTGATTTCTTAGGTGGATGTCTTGTTTAACTCAACCTTTATCCTCAGTTGAGTTATGTTTTCGGCTATTAAAGTTTTCAGTTATATTGTTGGTTGTTTAAATGTTCTGACATAGCAGATTTAAGCTATTGTACAATGGTTTGGGAGAGTGGAATGTCAGTAGATTTTAGCCACTATATGCCAGTTTGGGAGAGTGGACTAGGTCGATTTTTATTTCGTGGGCATTGCATTTACTGAGTTTTGTCCCAAAAACTGCAATATGGGAATGTGGGAAGAGTACTTTTAAAACTTTTAAAATATATATTATTATTTTATTTTATTTAATATATATTATTTTTAAATATTTTAATATTTAGAATATTATTAGAATTTTAAAAAAATTAAGTATTTTATTTCAATGTAAAAAAAATTAATATAAAAATATTGATATTTTGTTTATATTAAATTAATTTAAATATTAAAATTTTAATATTTCTAATATAAATTAATATTTTAAATTTTGATAAAAATATTTTTTTATTTATAATTTTATAATTTGATTATTGATAAATATATAATTTTTTAATTTTTTAAAATAAAATTATAAATCTTATGTATAAGATTTCATATAATCCCTTAAATTAAAGAAAATTAATAGAAAAGAATATAATTGTTTTGAATAAAATGTAAGTTTGATTTTTTTAAAATTTCATATTTTAAAAATTGAATGTATTTATTTTTTATAAAGTTTTGTATTTACATAATTGAATACATTTAAAATATTTTATATATTTTTAAAAAAATTGAATGTAAAAAATTAAATACATTCAATTGTTAAGTATAAAGTTTTCTGAAAATTAAACTTACATTTTAACAATTGAATGTATTTAAGTTTTTTTTTGACAATTGAATGTATTTAATATTTTACATTCAAAATATTTTAAAATGATTCTTTTAAATATATTATATCTAAAAAATCACATAACAAATAATTCATTTTTTTCAAATTGTATTCATTATATTTTGAATATTTTTTCTTTTTAATATATTAATTATTTTAATATTCTTAAGAAACTGATATTTGATTTTAATAAAAACATACTTTTTATGATGTTAGTCATATGTTAAAGACTTTTTGTTATGTTATTTAGGTTGATTAAATCAAATGTACACATAACATTTTTCTTTTTACTTGATTTATTTCTAAGTCTTTATGTTGTTTTTTATTACCTTGCACCTTATCCATATTTTTTCATCTTTTTTTTTCTATTTTTTCCTTATTCCTTACTTTTCTCATTTTTATTCATCTATGCTTGATTTTATCATGATAGTTTTCTTATTCTTTAATGCCTATATAACCATGATCCCATCCCTTGTAATACCTATATTCTACTTTGATTACTTGATGCTTATACTTATGACCTTCTACCATGCTTTGATCATATGTCCATCTCATATCATTCTATCCTATTTATGTGCCTTATCAACTTACCTCATTCCTAGATTACTCTTCTCTGCTCATGCCTACTTTTATAACTTATGTAGTCATATTGTGTCTCTACTGCCATATCATCCTATTATTTTTTGAGGCATCATTCTTCCTCCATATTCACTCATATTATTCTATCACGTTTCTAGAGACACCCTTTTAGATTGGGGTCATCTTATTTTATCCATCGTGTTCTCCTTTTCTTATAACACACTATCATATTACATTGAATGCAATTTGAATTTCTCCATATCATCTTATTCTTACATGCTTGATTATGTTACTAGAGCTACCTTTACCACATTGGATGCATCATACATTTCTTATCCTATCATATGTTATCACATGACTACCATGTTGTAAGAGCCACATTGGAGAAACCATGCCTCCCCATACCACTTATATTGCACCTCCAAGGCCATTTTCACCTTACCATTAAATTTCATACTAGGGTTAATCTTATATGCCTAGATTTTCATCTATAGTCCATGTGTTGCAACACCTATCTTTATATATGTCTTATTGACTTGTTACATGATGTATCCATGATAGTGCTTTACTTTACATGCTCTATATGATTAGCATACATTTAAATTTTATGTGTTATTTTCCTCTATTCTTTAATTCCTTGCATTCAACAAACATGAACAATTTAAGGAGGTACATGTTATCTTTAACTCTCTTTATCAAGCTTGAAATAGATGTAGTTACAAAAATTCAAATATTCATTACTATCTCTAAATAGAGCTTTAGAACATGACATGAAAATACCTAATATACTATATTTTGACTGCATAATGTAGTAGCACCCAATATGTCACACTACTCTTTATACAATATTTTCCTAACCTTATTCCTACTTTTTTTAATTTTCTAACACATTTAAGAAATTTTATGAACCTTGTATTCTACTTGTGAGAAACACACAACTCATTGCATATTTTTTCTTTCTTTTGTAGGATTCTAAGGAGCAAGCATGCCAAATATGAAGAGTTGGTCCAATTTATTTATATGGACCATAGTATATTTTTTATGACTAAGTACATTTGTAACTTAATGCATGTTTATGCATTCTCTTTAGATACACAATCAAGCATAGATGAATAAAAATTAGAAAAGTAAGAAATAAGGAAAAAATAGAAAAAAATATGGCAAAGATGAAAAAAATATGGATAAGGTGTGTAAGGTAATAAAAAACAACACAAAGACTTAGAAAAAAAATTATGTAAAAGTAAAAGTGTTATGTGTACATTTGATTTAATCAACCTAAATAACATAACGAAAAGTCTTTAGCATATGACTAACATCATAAAAGGTAAGTTTTTATTAAAACCAAATATTAGTTTCTTAAGAATATTAAAATAATTGATATATAAGAAGATAAAATATTCAAAATATAATGAATACAATTTGAAAAAATTGAATTATTTGTATGTGATTTTTTATATATAATATATTTAAAAGAATCATTTTAAAATATTGTGAATGTAAAAAATTAAATACATTCAATAGTTAAATATGAAATTGTCAAAAAAAAAAAATTAAATACATTCAATTGTTAAAATGTAAGTTTAATTTTTAGAAAATTTCATATTTAACAATTGAATGCATTTAATTTTTTACATTCAATTTTTTTTAAATATATAAAATATTTTGAATGAATTCAATTATAAAAATACGAACTTTATAAAAATTAAATACATTCAATTTTTAAAATATGAAATTTTGATAAAAACTATACTTATAATTTATTCAAAATAATTATATTCTTTTATATTAATTTATTTTAATTTAAAGGATTATATGAAATCTTATACATAGGATTTAAAATTTTATTTTAAAAATTTAAAAATTATATGTTTATCAATAATCAAATTATAAAATTATAAATTATTTTTTTAATCAAAATTTAAAATATTAAAAATATTTAAATTAATTTAATATAAAGAAAGTGTCAAAAAATATTAATATTTTTATATTAATTTTCTTTTTTTACATTCAAATAAAATACTCCATTTTTATTAAATTCTAATAATATTCTAAATATTAAAAATATTAAAAAATAATATATTTAATAAAATAAAATAATAATATATATTTCAAAAGTTTTAGAAACTCTTCCCACATTCACATATTGCATAGTTTTTTGGTAGGGCAGACAGTAAAAGTAGCACCCACAAGATGAAAATCAGCATATCGCACTCCCAAACTGTCGTACTCTGCTAAAATTTGCTGACATTGTCAGCATATTTAAACAACCAGTAACTGAAAAATTTAAGAGGGAAAACATAACTCAACTGAGTAAAGGGTTGAGTTAAAGGAAACATCCACCTAAGCAGTCATCGCTTAGTGTGTGATGTTTAAGCCCAACCATGAATATTCTGCTTTCTGCTTCATTTTATAGAATATACACGTATCTATAAATAAGTCAAGTTTTATTGGTAGTACGCCCATGGATTTTTATGTGTGGCTTCCTATTTAATCTTATAGATTTAGGTTTTGTACTATTTTTATTGACCTCCCTTAATGATAAAATATGTGATGAAACACAAGGTATCTAATGCTGACCACGAAGGGAGAGAGACTCAAAGGTTCACACTTTCATAAGGAAAAAGATGCTTGTGGGGATCCTGTACATTCATCCATTGTGAACATGTGGATGAAAGCCTTAAGACGGGCATAAAAAGTGTCATAGGATGGGGATGGGTGCATGGACTGTCTAGGTATTTTTTTTATGCCCAAAAGTTTCTAGAATTGAACTTTGAAGATTCTCATAACTAAACCGTCATTCGCTCGATAATTTTGTTCTCTAAGTATGAAGAAAACTGACTTTTAATGCCATAGTAAGGTTTTGAAATGTTTTACACAATTTTTATCACCAAAGGGTTAGAGTGGGCTCTGCTACACAAAATGATTCTACCAAGGGACTTAGCCAAGATGAGCACAAACCTTTTCCCTGGAGGCATTAAGCTTAACGAATATGCAACATTTTGTGGACCAAATGAATTGTAATGGATTTAAGTGTAATAAAAATAAATGTTCATATAATTTATAAAATCTTTTAATTTAAGTATATAAGTTTTAGTGGGCCATCTTTGATAATTCTATTGTGATACAACACACAAATATAAATAAGAATTTAATGTAAGTCTAATTTGATGGCTATAGTGAAAAGTTACATTAAACAAAGAGATATTCCCATCTAGTTGAATTAAAGATCAAATCACTATAAATAATCACACGAATAATCTAAAAGAGGTATATTAAGATTACAACGAAAAACAAACCCAGACTAAAAGGACCTAATATATTCAAGAAAATGTATTATCAAGTTAATCCTAGAAAATAGTATAATAATGTTTCCTTAGATAGTATTGCATATCTTGACGCTTTCTCTATTAATTAGATAGAGAGAGAAAATATTGTGATGACTGGCTTGTTCGCTAACATAGGAATCAAATCATATGACCTTACAATATTAATCATTTCAATGGTAGATATGTTGACAATGGCCTCAATAATAGATAATATTCAACATTAGTTGGTGTTCAAAGATGATGATGGTTTATTTAAAATCTAAACTTGCATTGATCAATATCATAATCTAATGTATGAGCTATTTAATTTAAAATAATTTGCTGCAAATAAAAATTAAAAAGCTCACAAATAATATTCATCCTCACACACACAGAAAGAAACACAATTTCAAGCCTGGTTGCACTGTACAACTGGAATTTTTTTATATTATTAATTAGGAAAAATCAAGCTACTAAATCCACTTGCATCCTATGATATAATAGTTTTATTGAAACAAAAATAACTAAAAATACCACTCCTCCCAGCATATTGGGATCAATTAAATTACGTTGAAACAACTTGCATTCTGTGTGTGTGAATATTGTTCTTTCTACTTCATTTTATAGATAGTACGCCCATGGATTTTTATGTGTGGATTCCTATTTAGTCTTATAGATTTTAGGTTTTGTACTATTTTTATTGACCTCCCTTAAGGATAAAATATGTGATGAAACACAAGGTATCTAATGCTAACCACGAAGGGAGAGAGACTCAAAGGTTCACACTTTCGTAAAGCAAAAGAAGCTCGTGGGGATCCTGTACATTCATCCATTGTGAACATGTGGATGAAAGCCTTAAGACAACCGGAAAAAGTGTCATAGGTTGGGGATGGGTGCATGGACTGTCCAGGTATCAGTTTTATGCCGAAAATTTTATAGAATTGAACTTTGAAGATTCCATTAACTAGGCAGTCATCAAACAACTCATACGGGACGAGGCAGATCCAATGGACTAATGTTTGGTAACTCAGCATGCTTGGTGTGTAACTAACCATCACTTTGCATGTAGGAAAACTGTCATTCTCTCAATAATTTTATTCTCCAAGTATGAGGAAAATTGACTTTTAATGCCATAGTAAGGTTTTGAAATGTTTTACACGATTTTTATCACCAAAGGGTTAGGGTGGGCTCTGCTACACAAAATGATTCTACCAAGGGACTTAGCCACGATGAGCACAAACCTTTTCCCTGGAGGCATTAATCTTAATGAAGATGCAACATTTTGTGGACCAAATGAATTGTAACAGATTTAAGTGTAATAAAAATAAATGTTCATATAATTTATAGAATCTTTTCATTTAAGTATATAAGTTTTAGTGGGCCATTTTTCATAATTCTATTGTGATACAACACACAAATATAAATAAGAATTTAATGTAAGTCTAACTTGATGGCTATAGTGAAAAGTTACATTAAACAAAGAGCTATTTCCATCTAATTGAATTAAAGATCAAATCACTATAAATAATCACACGAAGAATCCAAAAGAGGTATATTAAGATTGCAACCAAAAACAAATCCAAACTAAAAGGACTTGATATATTCAAGAAAATGTATTATCAATTTGATCTTGGAAAATAGTATAATAAGGTTTCCTTAGATAGTATTGAATATCTTGATGCTTTCTCTATTAATTGGATAGAGAGAGAAAAGATTGTGATGATTGACTTGTTCGCTAACATAGGAATCAAATCATATGACCTTACAATATTAGTCATTTCAATGGTAGATATGTTGACAATGGCCTCAATAATAGATAATATTCAACATTAGTTGGTGTTCAAAGCTGATGATGATTTATTTAAAATCTAAACTTGCATTGATCAATATCATAATCTACAATATGAGCTATTTAATTTAAAATATTTTTTTGCAAATAAAAATTAAAAAGCTCAAAAATAATATTCATCCACACAGAGAGAGAGAAAGAAACACAATTTCAATCCTAGTTGCAATATGCAACTGGAAATTTTTTGTATTATTAATTGGGAAAAATCAAGCTATTACACTCCAATAAAAGGTGAAGGTTGTAACAAGCCATATAAAACCCCTAAAGCAACATTTACAATCTACTTTGCAACAAAAAATCAAAGCCTAGATACAATCTCTTCTCCAACACCTGTAGCCTTGAAACCTCTCTCACAATCAATGTCTTCAATCTACACAACCTGTGTTGATTTTTCGTCTATCAACACTCTCAACACCTGTCAATCCAGCAATGGAATGACCATCTAAAGGTAAGCAACACCCTTATTCTCTTCCTATGGTTTTCCTCTCTAAAAAAATATCTTCAAAATGAATGAAATTCAATTTTTATCTCTCCATGCTTTTCTCGAATGTAATTTCAATGCAATTTAGTTATCATTTGGCTTTCATTCCAAGCACTTCAAGAAAATCAACACCCACCTCCAAGAAGGGTAAATATAATTTAATATTCAATCGTCAATAAAATATATATTTTAATCCTCCAAACTTAGTAAAAATATAATATGGGCTTTAAAGTGGCTTTAATGCTTTCTCAAATAAAGAAAAAAGCAGATTCCTCAACCTGGGCACCCACCTCCTGGGTTCCTAGTTTTTAGGAGGTGATAAAATTCAAAATAGGAGTTTCAAATTGTCTTAATAGGTCCCAAAAACCAATGCCTTTAATTGTTTCTTCTACTTTTTTAGTTTTAAATACAGATTCTCCATGATTCCCTTTCACTAATTTAACTCAATTTGAAATAAAATAAAAACTCAAATTTTCCACATCACAAAATATTTAATTTCACACAAAAATATGAATTCCAATCATAAACATGAAATCCAACACACCAAAAATTTTAAAATTCAAAACTAACACCTGAAAGTTGACACATGATTGTACTAAGCCATGGATGCTCCTGCATCAAATGTCCATTGTAGAAGAAAAGTGATTCTATCACTTTCTAAAAGGACATCCAAGGTGAGTGATATCAGCTTGAGATAACCATGAAGCATCCTCAATAGTCCTCCCATACCATTTCACCAAATACTCCATGTATTGCTTCCTCCTTGTACTTCTTTTCACCCTATTGTCAAGAATTTCTGCAATCTTTTCATGTTTTGAACTATGTGTGAGTGCTAGTGGATGTTTAATTGTTGCAACTTCATCATTTTCACAAATCAGAAATATTAAAAATTAGAGAAAGATTAAGCTCATTGGGTAATTCTACCTCACATGCATTGTCGGAATCATGCCTTTTCACAATCTTGCATGGGAAAAACTTCTTCATCTTGAGCTTATTGTATGTACCCACTAGAAATATTTATTTTCTCAAACACAAAATCAGTGCATCTCCAACCTAAAATTAATTATGTCTCCTCTTCAAATTAGCATTAGTTTTGTAAGAAAAATTCATTTTTTTGATATGTTTCTCACCTCATCATGAATTAAAAACTTGGATTTCCTGCTCAAACCCTAAAAATAGGCCACATGGGACTCATACGCCACTTGTGGAATATGGGTCCCACCTAGGGGAATTGACACGCCCAAGGTGGTGTATGTGTCCCACCCTAGTTTTTTGGGGAGGGCAAATGATGGGTTGTTAGAAAATTAATGCTTTTAATTGATTTTGTGGGATTTTAGTTGAAATAAGCCTCAAGATCTTAAACAAAGGGTCTTAGGTGTCTATTAATGATGATTTAAAGGATCGTGAATGCAAGGGTACCAAAATAGGTCCAAATCAAGCAAAGGATTATACTATCTCCAAGAAGGGAGTACAATTTCTATTGCCACACACATATTTCAAGAAGATAAAGCTAGATTTTTTCCTTTTCCAAAAAAAGAGTTATTTTTGAAATGGAGTTATGAAGAACCTACTTGAAACACAAATAATTCAAATGGAATTTCTGATTTGATACAACTTTTAGCTTTTGACACCTTGATTGATCAATCTGGTATCTTATTCAAACACAACCTTCTTTTATTCCTTGTCCTTTCCCACCTCACTTTTGAAGAAGTTGTTGTTGCTCTTAGAATTGTATGAAAATTTTCAATAATATTAACATGGTAATGGCTACAAGATTTTGAATTTTTGTGGTGTGCTTGAAAGAGATTGAGGGGTTGTATTTATAGGATACGTATGCTTGATCAACGAAAAATATCTGATAGTAATCAATGGACAAGATTGGAGGAGAGAATAGAAAGTTGTCAATTAACTCATGAATGGATAATAATGATTTTTTAAAGTAAAAGGATGGATAATGGTACACATGAGGGTATGTGCAGGATCATCATGGAAAAAATAGGCCCTTAAGTGGCAAAAAAATTATAAAATTCAGAGTTACGCAACTTGACATAAAAATTTGAATAAGTTATCTATATTATTTTAAAATTTTGTAAAAATAGAATTTGTAGAAAATTGAATGTGGTTTCTAAATTACTAGGTTTATTTACAAAAAAATAAAATCTATTTGGTGAAAATTTGAAATTTCAATACACTAGTACTTAAATTTCAGGGAAAAAATAAGAAATAGGTGTCTGTCTGACCACCCTAACCACATTAAAATGATAATATTTTTTTATAATATTTTAGATATAAGTAGAGGACTCATGTTCTGATGTGATGCATATTTTTTTGTAATTGTTTTCCATGTAAATAATTAATTATAATTTTTTTACGACAACTTTTAAAAATATAAAGACTCGTATGTCTGATCACCTTAACTTGGTCAAAATTTCATGAAATTCATTTTTTTTTTTTTAATCTTATAGTATGCGAAGCATAGAATGTGACACATGTTTTGGATTCAAAAAATATGATACCGTTTGAAAGTTATAGATGTTTTTCAATTAGCCTAAAAATCAGTACTTTAGTCGTAATTCAATAGAAAATGAATAATAATTATTTATTAAATTCAAATTAAAGCATAATTTATATTGGTGGAAAGCTGAGAATCTCCTTTAAAAATCCTTTTCGTTTCATCAATTTTGGGTAACTGATTTAGATATTTTCCACTTTTTGATTAGTTAACTGATAAGGGAAGATTAGATTCCAAATTAGAATGAGTTAACTGATAAGATATGCAGTGTTGACAAGAAGATACAATAGAAAGATGGAGTAGAAAAATATGGAAATTTTTAAATAAAAATAATAATAATAAAAATTTATTTATTTTCATTCTCTCATAATTTGAAAAGATGTATATATTCCCATATTAAATAAATTTTGCATCATAAATTTTATTTATTTATTTATCAAAATATCTATTTGATTTTCTTTATTGATTTTAATTATATTTTTCCTTCAGTTTTAACTCTATAAATTATCCTTAATAAAATAATTATTTCAAACTAACATAACTTACCCAACAAACTCAATTCAAATATCTGATAGAATATTTGAAATGTGATTTTGGGTTGTACTTTCCTGCAATTCTTGAGGTTGAATTAAATTAATTATATATCTATTTCAAAAAAAAATTGAAATGTGGTTGTCTATGAGCAGTACATTCATATAAATTATGAAGAAAAAGAAGATTCATTATTTGTTTATCTAACATAATATTGAAAATGTGATTGTGAGTGTACCTTCATGCAATTCATAAAAAAATTAGAAGCAATTCATCCACATCATTGAGAGAATCTACATTATAGTCATTTTAGAGAATTCTTATGATCAATTTCATCATTAAGCATCCATTCGTAGCAATCTTAGCATTCAATTTCCATAAATTGCATCCATCTTCAAGCTTGTTTCAACCAAGGGATTGGGGAAGGGCTAACATTCCACATTAATTCAGCACCAATCCCCCAATGGGATGAGGTTTGATATGTTAATTAGGTTTCCTTTAAGCACTTCTTTGATATTTAATTTTTAATTGCTTTTTAGATTAATGTTTTTAAGAATTTCATTGGGAGCATGAATTAATTAGTTAAATCTCAATTTCATTGCTTAATTCAATCATGTTTAGCTTAGTTCATGATCATGTTCATAGTATTCAAATCAATTGAAGTCAAGAAATAATTTTTTCGTGAAGGTGATGAGTGTTACTTCAATCCATAAAAGAGATCAAATATGAGTGGTGAGTTGTAGTAAGTTGTCAATGCATTACTTGTTTATCACTATAATTTATCCAACCAAGGATAAGCTCTCTTTTATATAATCATTACCATTCTAGAGGTAGGAATACCAACATGGGGCTTGACTTAATAAACGCTCTTATATCAAAAAAACCTTCCCCTCTTTTCATGTGTGTAGGTTACATATTTGAAGTGGGATGGAGGAAGATTGAAGGCTATTGTTCCATTCATGTATTCAAACCCTACAAGTTGTTAAGTCATGGAATCTACATTTTCTCATCAATAGACAAAGTTTTGATAGCAACTCTAGGACAAAAGAATCTACACACTAGTCACCTCAGAACTATGAGATCAAATCTTAAAAGAAGGAGCTCAACCTAGGGTGCACCACGACCTTGACTTCCCTTTACTTTCACACCAAGTGGATCTATTTCTTACCTCTACATTCTTGGATCTTATTTTTGTCTTGCTATATTTAGTTTATGAGAAATAATTATAGACTACTACATTTTAATAGATTACATTGTTAGCTCGTTACATCATTCAAAATTAATCAGTTAGAAATCATAAATCGACATATCACTATCACACACCACCTTGATACAGAACAACCTAGGGGTGATTCAAAGGTGTTAGTTCAAGAAGAGATGTAAAACAGTAAGAATTCAATTTTTTTGATATTTTCTACAGTTTAGTAAATAATATTTTCAAAGGTCTTCAGAGAAAAATTTGGGTTTGAAACTTTCATCTATCTCTTAAGATGAATAGTGGTGAGTTTTTCTTTAGAGAATAAATTAGATCTCTTTGATACCTTTCTAAAAAGGTAGAGAAGTCTAGATTTCGACCACTAAGCTAGGAGTTATGACCCCGCCAAGTTGGGGTAGAAAATAATACATTGTTTTTGAAAATTTAATGTTCTAATTGCTTTAGTTTTGTAATTTCAAATTTTAAACGGTGTGCTGACTGATGGAATTCCTCTTGCTATGTATGTATTCCAGTTTTGAATGGAAATATTTATATTTTTGAGTTGCATACAACTCTTTTCAAGTTTGTTGTTCTTTTGAAAACCCTCACAATATCATAGGTTGTGTGCTAAGAATTATTTTCAGATTTTTAATTTGGATCACACCTCCACAAGGATTAGAACCGTGATCCACCATTCTAACTCTTCCTATTAGACTATTTTTATTCATGTGGATTTGAAATCATTTGTAACAGTTTAAACCTAATTGGGATAAGTGTTATTTAGAACCTAGATCCCTTTTCCCAATCAAAGATGATGGGGATCCTCATATCCTAAATATAAATGGATTCCTAGGGAGGAGCCAAGATAGATAAGTTTTGGTGATCCAACCAAACTTACTTGAGGAAGAATTCAACTACTTTATTAATCATGCTTTAATTTGTAAGCTTGTGGAGATCACTATTTCTCTTCCCTTTCTAGAATCTCTGACTTTATGGATATAGTACCTTGAGGGTGAGATGGAGATCTTTATGTTAGCAACCAATAACAATTTTATGGTGGTATTCAATTTCTTGGTTGATCATAATAAGGCCATTGAGGGGGGATTATTTTTATAATCAAGTTGGCCTATTTTTAAAGCCTTGACATATTAGTTTTAACCTTGCAAAGGAGATTCAGACTTGTGTTCCAATTTGAGTATGACTCTCTTTGTTCCCATTAAATTTTTTTAGGAATGATATTCTTCATATGATTGCATTATTTCTAGGGAAGTCGGTGCACCCATCACAACAAATGTTGGATAAAAAGGTAATTTCTTGTGCTTGCATCTACATTTAAATTGATTTAAATAAGTCTTTACCAGATTATTTAGAAATATGTCCTGGTTCCTCTCCATGGTTTCAACTTGGATTATTAAGGTTCTCTTTTCAATTCTAGATTTGTCATGTGTACGATCATTCACAAAGGAGGTGTCCTAGGGTTAACTCTATAGAGGCCTCTATTAATGTGCCTCCTTGTCAAACTACTAAGATGGACAAAGGAAAGGCTCCAATTTTTGGGGAGGAAGCAAATAAGGATGGTTTTATACTAGTAAAGTCTTGAAATAAGGGTAGAGGGATGAAAGGAACTCTTAAAGATATACAAAAGGAGGGATTTTTCAATCAATTTGATGTGTTGGATAACTTAAATCAACAAAAGATGAACTCATGTGGGCTGATTTTTTGAGAAAATAATTTGGAGGAGTATCAAGTGGTATCCAGAGGGGTTGATATCTAGGATATTCAAGAGGATAGACTACTAAATGCTCAAATGTACTGTGAGGCCCAACCCCGTCTACAAATTATGTGACATCTTGACAAGTTCAATTATGCTAGTTTGGTGAATAAATAGATGATTTAACCCAATTCCATGTTTAATATTTTGATTTTCTTAAGAACTAGTTTAAGTGATTATTGTGATAAATTCTCTTTAGTAAATGAAAATGGGAAAACTGTTAAGAACGAATGTGTGCAGATAATATTTAGATTCTTGAACAACTATCATATGAAGAATACACTTAGATCAATACGAGCTAAATAATTTTGTGCACCTAACATTGTTTTGAATCTCACTAATAAGTTTCATGTTACTTGGAAAATGATAATAGTTAGGAACAAAGCGAGACTTTGGAAAGATCAAGAAGAAGTTCTAGAATGATCACTAGCTAAGAACCGTCAAGGTAAATTTAAAGGACGACTCTAATCAATGAGGGGTATACCAAAGGTAAGATAATTTGAAGAAAAATTATATACATTAGATTACAAGTTGCATGATGAATTTTATTAGAGGAAGGAGTGTCCAAGAGAAAATTTAGTAGTGTAAATAAATTATTTAGCTAAGGTTAGGTTTTCATTATTATTTCATGCATGCTCAAAGTTTTCGTATTTTCATAGGGAAAGAAAATGAATATCTGTGTATTATGATTTACTAACTATTGAATTTGATCTTATTGATATTTTGAACAGGTATTTATTATATTTCTAACCTAACATGTATTTGGAACAATACATGTGAGAGTAATGTCAAAGGTAAAATAAAAAAGAGAAATATCTAGACCCAGGTTATATATTTATCTTGTAAAGTTTTAAATTTTGACCTTATGACCTAGGAGGTAGTTAGGGTTCTGTGTAATATTTAATTGTGTTAGGGGTTTTAATGATTAATAATTTAGGTTATATATTTATCTTGTAAAGTTTTAAATTTTGACCTTATGACCTAGGAGGTAGTTAGGGTTCTATGTAATATTTAATTGTGTTAGGGGTTTTAATGATTAATAATTTACTGTAAACATGTTTCGTGGATTTGTTGGATTAAATCAGGTGATTAAAGGTGTAACTATAATTAGGATTTTGAAATCCCTAGTGAAGTGACTTGTCACTCTCCCACTACACTCCCCAAAGTTCATTCCCCAAAGTTCATTAATGAGCTTGGGAAGAGAATCAAAGCTTTCACATGTGTGAAGCCACCTTGTAAGAGATTTTGGATAGAGTGTCATTGTACATTCCCCATCTCCCCAAAAGTCTCACACATGTGTGAGAACTTGTGGGGATATGTGTTGAAAGATCGAATGAGAGAGTGGCAAGTGTCTCTCTCTCATTCAAGTGAATTCAAATTGATTTCCTATATACTTGGATGGAAAATGGGAAATAGACGTTACCCACTTCTCCTCTTGGAGAATTCTGGTTTTTGAGAATTTAAAGTTGGAAGAAGAAAGGAAGGGAGAGGGGAAGGAAAGCAAGGAGCTCTCACATGCAAAGGAGAGGATCAAGGAACAAATTTTGTGGAGATAAGTTATCCTTCTCATTGTTATCAATTTTTTTTCAATTAGGAAAAATTATTGTTGTGTTATTTTGGTTAAAGTTGTCAAAAACAAGTTAGGGGAGAACCAAATCTTTATGTATGGGAATCTAGAGTGGTTTGGTGAATGGGTAGTCAATAAAATCATTAATAAACTATTCTTGTTAGTCTCCCTACCAAGATCATTGGTAGCCATTTAATTCTTGCTCGGGGGTATGGCTAGAGCCCATGGGGCTTCATGATGCCATTAAGGTAGGGTGGTGAGCAAGCATCGTTCTTTTGTGTTTTATTCATTATAATATTATATATTGTTGTAATATTGAAGACAAGTGTCTTATTGTAAGATTGAAGATTACAAAGACAAAAGTATACTTTATTTTTCTTATTAATTTTTGTTTTCGAAATATTATTTGTAATAAAAGCAAGTCTTATTCTTGGGCATGTATGGTAATTGTGTCCTCAAATGTTATTTGTGTCATTTTGTGTACAAGTTGCAACATGGCAAGTTTATGTAAAGAGTTTTGATCTTATTGTGCCATGGAGAAGAAAATATTTTGTAAACATGTATAAAATAAGTGTATGAGGATGAGGAGTGGTTTTCTTTTAACATTCGAAAGATATAATATGTAGACTTATTATAGTTCTTTTGTAAATGGATGAGTAACCTAAGTTCTCTTGACAAAAATTTAAGTGGATGTCATTTAAATGTTGGTGTAGGTTGAGTAAACAAATAAAAATATAAGTGAAGGTTTAGTTTTGTAGGTCATTGAATATAAATAAAAACAATAATAATAATATTTGTAACATGTTCAATAATTTGTAATCAAATTCTTTTTTGAGAATTATAGTAAAATATTTGATACAAGTTAATACATACATAACATATATTTATTTATTTTTGAGTTATAGTTGATGAATAAAATATTGTTTTAAAATAGAACTATTTTCAAGTTCTTGCTTTTTAGACAACTAATATATTGGTGTAACATGTTTATTCTAGATAAATAAAATAAACAATTATTGAAGATTTTAAAATATTTACTTTCTAAAGTTGTAAAATGATACTTTCTAAATTTTAAACAACTCTATATCTTTGAAAATATATATATATATATATATATTTATTTCTAAATATATATTAACCAATTAATAATCTTGATAAGGAAAAGTTAAAAAAAAAGAGGCAACTCATATTACATAATCATGAATAAGTATTTAAAAGCATTCCTAAAATATTACTTAAATCTAATAGTCAGATTTGAGAAAGAGATTATTAAACAAATCATTTTAAATGAAAACTAAATCAATAATGGAGATTGTTAGTAGTAAGTAAAATATAAATGAAATAAATGAATAAAACAGAATGTATATATACATTATTCTGTATAATACTGTGCCCTGCTAAATCCTTATGTTGAGAGTATATAAAAATAAAAGAAACTGCTCCTACACAAAACAATTGCTGTAAAGAATTAAATAAACGCACACATTATTAACCTGTGTCATCTGCATTAACAAAGGAAAGACAAAGATTACACCATAGTAAAGGAAAACGTTATAGATCTATAACATTGGTATGCATGTGATTATACATTTATTTTTAAAACCCAATACAGAGGTTGCCTCAACTTTATTACAGACTTCTAAAATAATGAAAAGAAATATATATAAGTGCGTTAAAATTTCAGGCATTAATCCTGCACAAAAAGTAAGCAAAATACTAATATATAAATAAATGCAGAGTTTCACAATGAGAATACTCAAAGGGGGTTGTGTTTTCTGCATAACACTAGAGATTCAGGGAATTTCACAGCCGTATATCTTAGGATAAAGTTTATTAAAACAAATGAAAGGGGATGAGATCCGAGTTTATATAAAAGAAAACACATTCCTCCCCAAAATAACTGAATACAAAACAGCCATTCCTTTATCCATATGCACGGCTGTGCAGCAAGAAAATCTGTGATTTTCGCAGGAAAAGCTGGAGGTTAGAAGAGGAGATTAAAAGAAAAATTAGTGACAGCTTGCAGGCTTGATAGATCTGCAAGAAATAGCAAAACAAAATGGAGTAAATACATATGGATAAATAAAAATTAAAAATAATAAAAAGGAAATAACATAGTTCAGATACGAAAGGAAAGAGCAATGGTTTCTAAACTGATGAAGGATCTTCCATCCCCTCCCTCTTTCAACCTGCACATGGAAATGGAGAACAAATAAAATGAGTTTATAAGATCATTCATATGAGTTAGAGTTTGATTTAGCTACCTTAACATCTAATGGTCGAGATTGAATCTCACTCAATGATTGAGATTGAGTGCACATTCAATTAACTGTAATTACTGATTATTTTAACTAATCTTATTTAATCTTGAGATGGAACCATGTTTGGGGCCTTGTGTAATTAGATTTCCTTATACAAGTTGTGACTTAAATTTCTATTTTTGACATATTTATAAAAGTAGTTCAAAATTTAAGCTAGTTAAGTGAATAAATCAATTCCTTTAAATTTGGATGAATAAGATTGAGTATTAGACCTTTACCAAAATTTAGATATTTATTTAAATGAAAAATAAACAGTTGTTCCATGATGGGATGTAATATAAGTTGACAATGTATAAACAAAAGTATTATTTCCACCATTAAAAATTGAGTAAGGATTAATGCCTAATATCACTATACTTGAAATTATGGGATGATTTATTAATGGTAATATTATTAAGAATTAATTAATAAGTAAATATATGAAGATACTTTCTTATGTTAATGTTGGTGTCATCAGATAAATGATAAATTTACTACTATTAGTTTACCGGTCAAGTAATGAAATTATTGTCTGTGTAAGCATCAAACCAATAAAAACGACATTATTGAAATCTAGGGATTATATTATTCTATAACACTATTATCATTAAGAAATATTTTTTTTGTATGTGGTCAAAATGATTTGGGTGTGAAGGGAAATAAATGCTCCCTTGCACAACTAGGTTTCAATATTATAGTCATCCTACTCCTATGAGATAAGGTTTAATCTTTTGGGTAGGTACAAATTAGTAAGGGATATAGTTAGGTATCCCTTGTAATGCCCTAAACTTAACACTCAAAATACAGTTAAGGACAAAACACAAATTCTAAATTTCATTCCCCTGCGCTTGCAAAACTTTCAAAGTTTGCTACCAAAGGATGTAATACATGAAAGCATACAACTTTTGACCAATTAAAAACTATTATTTTAGTTAGATAAATAAGTTGCTTAATCTGTCAAGGGTGGGGTTCAAAGGGGGACATGGTATCCACATCACCAAGGTATACTTATATAGATTAGCTAACACCAGAATAATCACAAACATAATACTAGGCACATGACAACCAAAAAAAAATATATCAAACATAATCTCAAATATATTAATAAAAGAACAAATCCTAGGGGCCAGACCTAGTCCTCGGGGGCTCGTCTCAGACGGCCTTGCCTACGTATATAATTCGCAGAGGCATCGCAGTTCGACTTGAACTTTACCAATACAAGATTTGTCAATATGAAGGTACACCCTCAAGGTTCAATTCACATTTGGTTTGACTACTCCTGACAAAGACAAATAATGGGCCATAAAAGTTAAATATGACGATTCATTTCACTATATGATAAAATTACTAATAGATATAATAAGAAGTATATAAACCCTCACCCATTCTTATAACTAACCCACACTTGATTGCAAAATGGATCCACATGGTATGCCCACGAATTCCAAGGGCATAATTTATTGTAAAAACACAATTTTTCCTTTTTCTCTTTTTTTTTTTTAACAAATTCTACTAGACCTTGCTACCTAATGATCAAAGATCCACGAAATGTTACACGCAACTAAACCTTAACACATCCTAAATACTCACTATTTAAATTAGCTCTAACTATGAGTCATGGTTATCTCAAGCACAATTTTTTTTTAGTAATAGATTTCCACGAGAATGTAACAACCTTACTTCTCTTCCCAAGTTTACCATTTTTCAAGGCTATCTATAACAATAATAATAATTGAACTTATTACTCATCCCAAAAGAAAGTAATGATCAATGGTTCTAAGCATATTCCAAGTATAGTAAATGTCATTGTTATTTTGTTATTATTATTATTATTATTTTTTACGGTACCTACTATAACATTAAACCAATATAATATAATATTAGAAATTGTGTGATCATAAATAATAACATGCTAATCTTTCAAGCAATATAACATCCAATTTAAAAAAAAAATTAAAAATTATTTGATTAGTGTGATCCTAATAAAATGTTGCTTCCTAAATGTGAGATGTTAAATAAAACTAATAGTGCAATAAAGAGAAACAACAAGATAATAGGGCACCTCAATGATTAGCCTAAAAAAATGAACAATATGAAAACAAGATAAACAAATAAATTGCTGTTATACCTTCCTGTTGTTGCTTCCTTGGTTGGCTCTTGATGTTTAAGTCTTGTGTGCTCCTTGGATGGCAATGAAATGAAGTGGATGCAAGATGAATTGATGCAATATGGGTGCTAAAATGGATGAGAGCTTGAATGACAATTTTGCAAGAGTTTATTTGCAAAAGACTTGATTCCCTACAATGAAGGAATTGAAGGGGTATTTATAGGCCAAATTGAATTGAATTCTCTAGAGAATTCAACGGTTGAGATTGATCCAACAAAGATCAAGATGAAGGGCTATGGTGAGTTGAGGACTTACAAGCCCTCACATCTTGACATGTGGAGGGTGAGATGTCCTAAGGTGGAATGATGTGGAAATGAGGTGGAAGAGAAGGACAAAAGGTGGAAGGGAAGTACATGAGGTGGATGAAGGACAAGTACCTTTGAGGTACCTTGGGGAATGAGAAGATTTCCTCAAAAAGGAACTTCTTGTCTCCAAGTGAGGATGAAAGAGACTTTTGAGGAATTTTAGAATTTCTCAAAAATCTCCATAGGAAAAGGGGAAATGTGTGGGAAGAATAAATGTAAATTAAATGGAAGATTTATTGGATAAAAGGAAGTCTCAAAAAACTAGAGATTTGTCACATG
This sequence comes from Sequoiadendron giganteum, assembly GCA_007115665.2. Lineage (NCBI taxonomy): Eukaryota > Viridiplantae > Streptophyta > Pinopsida > Cupressales > Cupressaceae > Sequoiadendron > Sequoiadendron giganteum. The sequence goes on from CM021107.1 coordinate 134,526,218, forward strand.
TGGGAGATGTGACAAGTCCAAGGATCTAGAAACCCTTGAAATATGTGAAGTGACAAGGCAAGGCTTCTAGAATCTTGCATGGGGATGGGAAAAACTTTGGAAAGATAAAAGTGAATTAAAAATTCACATGGGAAAGAGAGGAACCTTGGTTGAATAAATGTGAATTAAAAATTCACATGGAGAAAAGAGTTCAGACTAAAAATGGTAAGTGAGAAGGTTGACCAGAAAAAGTAAGCCAAATGTGGCTAATGATTCTGATTAAGGTAACTAATGAAATATTAGAGGCAAGTGGGAGGTTATGGAGGATGTGACACTTAATCAAGATTAAGTGGTGCACATCCTAATCACAAATTAATTAATTTAATCCGGATTAGAAAAGAGTTATGGAGAATGTGACAAAGAGAGAGAAAAAAGGAATTAAAAATTGATTTTAATCCAAATGGGTTAAATGACTAAATTAAATAATCTGTTATATTTATTTAATTTAGAAAAGAAAATGAGGTAAGGTAAAATATTTAATTTATTTAATTAGATACTTTAAAAACCTTAGGTAGAAAATGAAATAATGATTAAATAAATTATTTAATCACTGTTAATGGAATAGATGACTAAAGTAGACGATTTTGATCATACGGAAGTGATCAAATTTGGATGTCTACAATTAATATTAAACTAATGATCATATAATTGCAATTTATATAACACTAATGACAATAATTAAAATACTCCTCAAAAGATAAATCATATAAATTATTAAGAACAATAAATTTAAAATAAATTTAAAATATACATTAGTTTAAATAAATAATTAAATGAAGAATTATTTATATTTAAATGACTAGAATGAGTTTAAAGTAGAAAATGGTTTATATTTAATTCTAAAAGAAAGCCACGTATAAATCAAAAAAGAACTCTATTACATGCCTTTAAAGGAATATGTCTCTAAAAGAATATTTACTTTTAAGAACTCTCCTTTTTATGAGATAGTGATTTTAGTTATAAAGTGTTTATTAAATAAGTGAAGATTCAAATTAAATATGCTTCTTAAAACTCTAATTTAGTATCACCCAAAATGCAGCCCTCAAATCATTGACCACCTCATTTGTTTTGATATATTTTGTCTCTAAGACTGCTGGAGGAAAGAAGCATACCTAAATAATAAAAGTAATAATAAATTAGGAAGCCTAATTTTATGGCAGTTAAAAAAAAAACTTAGAGAGGACATGCCTTGTCCAAGCGCTTTCTCAGCTTATTTTAGTTTATTTGTTTATTTTTAATTGTCTGCACAAGGATATGGAAGCACAAGTTTCTTACCATAGTTTTTTCTGTTGTCTTTTTTTTTTTTTTTTTTAAATTAATTTATTCTTTTTTTTTTAGACAAAAATTATACTGTGCAACTATCAAGTCCTTTCCTTACTTTCACATGCTCTAGAATATCCTGTCCATTTTTATCTGCACGGTTGTTTTAGTAATATCAACTTCTACAGACATACTACACAAATCACACATTAATTTCTTTATTTAAAATTACTAAGAGTTTACAGATAAATTGACTTAAATTTGTAGCTGCCTGACTTCTTGATCACCAATTAATTTCTCATCACAGAGAGTACTGAGTGTAGATTTGTTTTAGTGCAGATTTGATATGGGAAAACAATATAGTACATTATAAGTACGTTAACAAAGTTGGAAATTCCATTATGGTAGCAATGTGTAACCATTTTTAAGCTAACCGTTTGAGAAAACAGAGGTTGAATATAAATGCAATGGAGATTGCTGCAATAAAATTTATACTGCTCTTAAAGTAGCTGTAATGCCCTAATCTGAAGATTTAACTACAACTCTAGAATAATAATGAGTAATTGCAGTGCGCTACAATAAGGAAAACTAAACCATGGAACGTGTTGACTGAGGATCGGTATTTGAAAATCTCAGACACCATCTGACGTTACTTATATTTATAAATTTCACCTTGGAGTATTTTTAAGTATGCCAAAAGTCTCTCTATGAAATATGAAAAACAACCACAGATATAAAAACAGAACCAATGCCTTCTTTTAATGGATAACAACAAAATTGTTTAATAATGAAATCAAACACAGCCAAAGCATCTAGCTGCCTACGCATTCTAATAACTCACCTCAAGATTCTCCACCAATTGTGTAGTGTTTTTCCCAGCATACACTTTGCCTGCGCCAGAATGGGAACTTTGGGATAGAGTATGGACATCTAAGGAATGGAAGTTTACTTCTCAGATGCTGCAGTCGCAACTGCCTTGATAGACATGTTCGTAAAGTGTGGACGTGTAGACAAGGCATGTGAACTGTTTGACAAAATCCCTCAAAGAAAAGTCATCTCATGGAATGTTGTAACTACAGGATATGCACTGAATAAAATTTGTGGAAAAATCTTTAGAAACCATCAAGAAAATGCAATTGGCAGGTGTAAAACCCGACTCCACAACCTTTGCCAGCATTCTTCCCACCTGTGCAAAAATGAGAACTTTGGAATAGGGTATGGACCTCCAGCAAAACATAATGGTAGGAGGGAAGTTGTTGTCAATATTATAGCTGGGAAATGTATGTAAAATGTGTAGTCATAGACAAGGCTTGAGAACTTTTTTTGACAGAATGTCTGAAAGAGCTATCATCTAATGGACTGCAATGGTTGCAGGGTACGCACAAAATGGATTTGTCGAAAAGGCTTTAGAAACCTTCAAGCAAATGCACCCGTCCAGTGTGATGCCAAATATTTGCAAACTTTATCCACACCTTTTCATAATTTGTGATGCACTCTCCTCCATGAAGAGACGAATGAGAAGAATAAAAAAACGTGGTCGAAATAAGTGAAACATCCCCCAAATCCCCATGTTTTGACTCCCAAAAAAAATAATAACAATTGGTGTCCAAATTCATTCCCTGCCCCACAAACATGTCTGTCAAGACTCTTAGATCGCCCATCCACCCATCACCTTAATGCTCTATCTACCCATCTCTAACTCACACCACTGCTTCATTAATGCCTCCCTCTTTAAAGACGCCTAAGCTACTCGATGATGAAGGGTTCCACTGTTGAGTTAAATGTTGGCTATTATTTTTGCCAAGGGCCAAGTACGACATCACAGGTGCCCCTTCAACCCCATCCTCAAAAATGGTGCAGGTTCAATGAACTGCAAACAGGCATCAAGGGGAGATAGGAATTAATTCTGCAGCCACCCACTTACCATAATGAATAGACCTCCCATTGCGTATTAAGCGTTTTAATGGGATAGCTTAAGGAGCTAAATGGGATAGCTTAAGGAGCTTGGATATGTGTGATTTACAAGCAGCATATAGGTGTGGGCTACGAGAATTAAAAACACCCATGTTGACAAGTAATTTTGCCCAGGAATTTATTCTTTAATCTTAGATATGAACGCATACTGAATTATGTATTATGAGAAGCTCCCATTCAATTTCCTAAATTTTGAATAATTAAAAATTTGGTAAATAATGACTGAATTTAATTCCAAGTATTTAACTCATATCCCAACCATGAGTCCACATGGAAGATGAAGGATGATGATAAATAAATGTTCATCTTAGTCCCTAACATATATTTTGATCAGTTGACCACATAATTTCATGCACACTAATGTTTCACAATGATTTGTTAAGGGTGAAGATAGCCATAAGTTTCTTTATAGTCCTAATATAGTGATATAATTCACCATTAAATATATAATTATCTATACACGGATCTAACGATAATAAAGCCAATTTCAAGGTATTATCATTTATCAACTTGCTAGTTTATCCAGCAATAGCACTTTTATAATAGTAATTTTGAACTCAGATCCAAATTATACTAACCATATAGTATAATCTTGTCTCAATTTCTATCATGCTTTCATAGTGTAATGACAATCATCTTCACCTTATTGTATTTTACTAATTTCTTAAATCACCTTATATGATGGTCCCACACATCACTACTATATAAAATAAAATTAGCAACAATACAAAATATCTCACAGATTAGTTCAAACTACAACAAACTTATAAATAACATTATAATAATATAAATCACAATTAGTTCACATACCTAAGTGACATAGCCCAAGCAACACGAACTTATACCCTAAAACTCACAAAACAACTAAATCACCTTAACCAAAATTTCATCTAGGGTACATTGTCACTAGCTACTAAAAGATCCTTAGTTTGCACCATAAACAATTGATTGAGTGGCTAAATTATTGGGTGGTCTTACATCTCCCCTAAGGTGTGCATCCCATAGCTAGTGTAGTGTTACGCTCTAACTCTTAGAGAGATTCATTAGCTTAATGCTTGTTAAAAAACAAAATGTTGGGTTTTCATGTTGCAAATTTATGGGCATGACACTTGGTATCAGAGCCCTAGGTTGCAACTCTAGGGAACTCTGGGAATAATTTGGGCATCAAGAGTTGTGTGTGTGTAGATAAATGTGCAAAACTCCTTGTGTTAGCTAGAATAAAATATTGTAATGAAAATCCTAGATAACTTACCTTGTATAGAAAGAGAGAATATAGAAGTTAATATCCAGCCTAGTTAGAGATGTGATGTACCAAATGGTCAAAGATTGAACGAAATCCATGGTTCAACTAAATGTTTAATTGAAAGCATTTGATCTTTTAAAAAAAAAAAAAAACAGACAAAATAGGTTCCCTTGATTTAAGTAAAGGAGGTGGAGGACTTAGTCGAACCAACAAGGGTTATGACATTAATCTAGTCTTTTGGCATCAAACTCTCTTAAACCTTAAAAAGGTATAATTGATTTTTGAAACATAGTCTTTTTATAAAGTGCATAAATAGTGTTATAAGACATCATGATGTATATTATTAAAGAAACATTATTTTGTTGGCTTCCTAAGACAATAATTATAAAATAAAATAGTAATGCTACTTCTTGAAGTTATGGTTATTTTGGGAGCAACATATTTTCTTATAAGAACCTTAGTACAAATAATGGAAGTTATACTTGTGAAGATTTATCACTAGGAACTATATGAACCTCTAAAGGGGATTAATGTGACTAAAGGTTGTGGTTGAATAAGGTTAGATCTCTAAACCCTTAAATTTATTAAATCAATTTGACAACAAGAATGGAATAATAGAAGACCCTTGAACTGTGTATTATGAGGAAATTGAACAACCATATAGTTAGATTTAAACTCTTAACAAAGATTAAAACTAAACCTTTAGGGTGTAGGTTGTTTAACAAAATAAAATTAAGGACTTGGTTACAAGTCATTGGTATTAATACACGCATGAACTAAGAATCTTGTACACCTTGACCATGGAATTTCTAGGCCCTATTCTATTACCCAAAGATCTTGATTTACATATAAGTGTATAAGGGTTAATCTCGTGAAGCAGCAAACAATTCACTTTATGGTTGGTAAGAAAAATTTCATGTATGATGGCATGAACTAAGGATAAAAGCCTTGCAATGCATAGTAAATCCATTTTTTTTTAAAAGTGATCAAAACCATATTTTAGCTTGAATTAAATGGTTAAACTTTAAGTTATCCTAACACTTTTGCAAGTAAACAAAGACCTAGTGAATTTAATAGAAATACAACAACTAATAAATCTTGGAGTTATTTTTACCAATAGACTAAACTAGCAAATGATAGAACATGATTCATGCCATAGGCGAGAATGTGTAGAAAGACAAAACTAAGTTAAGATTGGTGAAAATTGAATTAGATATTTAATTGTAAAAAAAAACTAGAATGTGTAGAAAGACAAAACTAAGTTAAGATTGGTGAAAATTGAATTAGATATTGAATAATAATAAAAAACCTACTTCTAGAAATTAAACATAAAACTTTTGTGATGAGGCCAATCAAAATGTGAACTTGATGTTAAGACTTTACCTAGAACACATGCTATTACTACTTTCCTTATAAATGAGCTAATAACTAAAGAATTGTTGATGCCAAAATAAATAAAAAATGATGCATGTCTAATAGGAAGTAATAACATATTCAATTAGGTGTTGATCTTTAAGGTTGGTATCAAGTAGATTTTCTATCTCTGTAGTTTTTTCTAGTTTGGAATCTAGAGAGATTGTTTTATTTTCCAATATCTATACCACAACCAATATTCCTCAAAAATATCGTCTCTGGTCTCATATCATTATATTGTTGGGATTTCACCCAACTCCCGCGCTACTCCGCAATCTTCCCGTGCATCAAACTGGCCTCTACTGCATGCCTGCACCATCAGACTTTCCTGCTCATGGTACCGCAGTGTCCACCGCAATACCGTGACCCAACTTCATGCAGACTACGGTCTCGCAGTTTCCTCACTTGGTTCTCCCCGCATTACCGCGACCTCACTGCTTGTTGCTTGCGGTTGAGTGGTTAACCGCCAGTTCATTGCTACCATTCTTCCATGGTCTTCAACTTCACCGCCCCCGGTGGCGCGGTACTCACCGCAATCCCATGACCTATAGTTTGTCTAACTGCATTAGTGCGGTTACCGTGGTCCTTTATTTTGATTTATTAAAACCCCTATTTTTCCTCGCAAGGCATATTCCCAAGGAATATGCCCTCATTAACTCCCCTTGTTTGACTTTTTTGGCCAAGAAAAATTCCCCCCAAATCCCTCAACCATATTCATTTATTTCCATTTTCAAATTTGAAATGGGCACATTGGCCAAAACTTGCACAATCATGAGCCAATCACCTTGTGACAAGTGGCTCTCTCCTATTTGTTGGGTTTTAGTCCCACATTTCTCAATCATGGCCTCTCCTCTCTCAATCTCTCCTATAAATTCAATGCCTTTTCTCTCATTTTTCATCTACAATTTGGAGCATTCTCACTATAGGAAACTTGAGTTCACTTTGCATCTCATTGTCTATCATCTTATTTGGCTTATCAAGGGTTGGGAAAAGGCTATCTTCTACACAAAGGATAGCACCAATCCACTATGGAATAGGTATATTTCATGTTTTATGTGCTTTGATCATTCTTGTCATTTGTTTGCATTTTGAATCATGCAATATTATGTCATAAGGTTGTTTGTTTCTGTCATGTTGGTTTTGTCATTTTACTAACATTTGCAGAATTTAAGCAACCACAAAATGGCGCTAGAAGGAGGGCTATGATTTCCATTTTCAATTTTGATCTAAGTTTTAGATTTGAAGCTATAATAGTTATTTTAGATTTTAAGATTTAAGCTCCTAGGTTCTCAAAAGGAATTTCAGAGTCTTAGAGTCACAAGAACAATAGCATAGTCAATAACCGAGAATATGTTTTGAATTTTCGATTTCATATTTTGATTTGAAGTCACTGTTTTGTATTTTCTTCTTTTTGGAGGCATTTGATTGAAATCTTGGCTATTAAGATAGGAAGATTTAGATTTCTATGTGGAAAGAGTTCCTATTTTTTGGATTTCATTATCACGACTTTGTGTAAGGAAACTCTTTCTTAATCCATTAGATACGCTTGCCAAATCTTTGTTTTTGTTACTTAAATCTTTGCGCGCTAGTAAAGAAGGATGTATGCAATGTTAAATACCATGGAATTTAATAGGATGTTAGCATTGGGCATTTTCTTGAGTGTTAGAAGGATTCCCTAGCATTTTCAGCCCGTAGTTGTAGAGCTCCCAGCCCTATAGTAGACAGTCTTAGCAACCATATTCCATCCCTGTTAAACATTGCACACTACCCATACCCACAGGCCGAGAAGTTAGCATTCCAATTAATCTTTCTCCCGTGAAGAACACTGTCTGTAAAGTCAATCAGAGCCTATTTATCTCCAGACAACTCTCCTGTTCATTGTCCCCATGACCTCCAAATTTTTGAATTCAAAAAGGGTTTATAGATACAGCTGATTTGTTGCATCCAACCAGGTAGATTCACATGCATTGGCCACCCACATCGCGCATGTTTATCACTGATATCATTACCGTCACCATTCTCATCAACATAAATCTACCTTGAACTATTCGAGCATGTTGCCAACGAGTTTATGGTAAAAGTACAAGAACATTCAGTTGTCCACATTGATCTTCTGCACATTCATTTCCCATCGAGTTGCCAGATTCCTGTGCACTTCAGTATGCAAATTTCATAATTGTAAGTTTGAATTAGTTAATTTCAAAGCTTCAACCATTCCATAGAGCAGAGTCTGGTAAAGTCATTAAAGGCCATGATAAAATGTCAAAATGTGGATGAATTCAAACATACCAGTATGAAGTCAACATAATCTACACATATCAGATGACTTAGAATGTCGCACCTTATTAAGTCTTTTCCAGTTTAGCTTTCTCAGTTCTTGGCTGAGATGTATTTGTATCATATGGCAGCTTGATTACAAATTTTGGGCTTTATACTGAATGTTTCCCATTTGTCCACGTCAGTAGACCAAAAACAATATTTGAATTACCTGGATCAAGTTTTAGTTGTTCGGCGCTGACAATCACCGTGTAGCTTAGCTTCTCGTTTGCTTTAGTCAAAATACATTCGCCAATAGTTTCTAAAGCCTTTTTAACAAACTACATTTTGCGCATATCCTCCAACTACCACAAAAATTCAAAATCCATCTCCCCCATGCCTTGACAATGTTTATGATGTGTTTAAAAGCTTCCATTCATGGTGCGAGCAATGAGGATGCAGGCAAAAGGCATCCTTTAAACAGTTCGCACATGCTTCCATTTTGGCACAGGCAGAAAAGTCACCAGTTGTATTAGCATTACAGGAGAGGATGTTGGTCAAATGTTGCAGAGTGCAACTTGACACTGGCTAATATCCTTTGCTTGGAGGCTGCTAAAATATTTTCAAACACATACATTCCGCGCATACCTTGCAATCATTGCATTCTATGTGATCATATTGCAGAGAAACATAATGTCAAACAGTTGACGCACCATTTCTATACAGTGCATTTGGCATACAATGCCATTGGATTCCACTTTCAATATATTCATTGAACTTAGTTTGAAAGTTTATCACGCGTCTTTTAACAAATCTCTTTGTGCACGTTCTGCAATCACAACATTCCCTTAGATCACATTTTTTCTGAGTCACTTGCTAGAACAATTGATGTGACTGGTCTATACATCCACGCATATTTAAATAGTTCATGTGCTTTGTCTATGGCCTATCTATGGTTTATGCGCCATGTGATTGAGAATGCTTAAAGCTATGGTCTTTGTTTTTTTTCACATACTAATGGCAAGATTCTTCAGAACAATTCACATGCCTTCTCTATGCTTACACATTTTTTCTAAAAGTTCAAACGCTGGCTTCTCTTGTAGCTACTGGCCATAATGAGAGGACCCCATTGATTTTCAAGCCAATCAAACTCTATTTAATGCTGACAGAAGGGAGACGCTGATATGTGCTTATGCTGCCATTATTGCAGTTCACTGAACCACTTCTTTTAAGGCAGTTTGTCTTCTTCATTACATTTGAATGCTAATGATATCTTTTACGTAGATCCTATTGTCAGTACAGTCTGACAATTGAACCACACATGTGCTTGCAAACTTTTATCTTGTGGTTTTCCATGCAAACATTGCTATTTTGGTTTGAGTTACTCTTAGGGAAAAGCATGTTCTTCAAAATCTTGGTCTTGTAAACAAGTCCTTCGTAGGTTCATCTAGGATCAAGTCAAAAACTCCATCCATCCCTCAACATCAATCAAACATCACCTCATTAACAAACTTTTGGAAACTTTGAAAACATCACTTATGCTAGACTTTTAGGAAAAATCTACATCACCTTATTTGACTTAACACACTTAGTCAAATTATCAACCCTCTTGAACAAATTTGCCTCTAGGATAACACAACTTCCTGAGGTCTACTAGTTAATGATCACTTTGATTGGCTCAACACACTTAGCCAATTCATTCTCTTATGCGAGTTTTTCCTAGGATAACACAACTTCCTAGGGTTTACAAGTTCACCATCATCTTGTTTGGCTTAACACACCTAGCCAAACTATCCTCATAATCAAATCAAATCAACTCCTAAAGTCTAGAACTGATCCAAAGTTCCTAAAAGTTTAAACACCCATATCATTCACCCCTTTCATCCGTCATCTCATCATTGGTCCTAAACCCCTCAAGGGTCAACAAGGTCAAAACACAAGAGGAACATGGAATATAAACTTGATTCCTACATCATGAGGAATCCAATTCAAGCAAACTATCCAAGCCTTACAATACCAATTGATTTTCAAAACTTGCATTTGTACAATCCATACATGGGATCATTATCTCGTCCAAATCTCAATGGTACAAATGTGAGCATACCCAATCTAAATTTTGGAACACCTTTCCCTTTGGTAGATTTAAATCAAAGTCAAAACTTACATATCTATCAACCAAACAATCAAGGCATGAGCCTTCCCCCTTTACCAACCCTCAATTAATTGAATCCGAACAACACCCCCCTCATAAATCAAAGCATCATATCAAATCCTCCCATTTTGCCATCGATATCGCAACAACAGATGGCAACCATTTAAGCAACCCCAACAATCAACACCATTCCCAATCCACTGCCACCACCACCAAAACACAACATGATAAATTCATTCTCCATCATGTTGCAAGTCGCTCGACAAGCCACTCATCAAAAGGTGCTCTGAAACCAACAAGTTGCACAAGCCACACAAGCTACGCAAGAAACACAAACAACCCAACAAGCACAAGCTCAAGCTCAAGCCCAACACGAAGCTCAGAAAATGCAAGCACAATTCTGGGCATTATTGCAAGCAATCCATCAACAAGTAGGTCAACAACAAGACCAACAACAAGCTTTTTTGGAACAACAACAACATGACCAAAAACAAGCATTGTTGGCTTAGTAGTAAACATAGGCCTTACTCCCACAACAGAGCTTGCAATAGATTCCCATCACAATCATTGAAAATGATGATCAAGATCTCTCGACCAATGATCATGTTTAAAATATCTCTACATCACCTAATGAGTTAGAGGACATATCTCAAGAATTTACTCCAAAGCATTATCAACATCTTTCACCAAGGTCTAGCAATGGTCCTTCCCAAGACATACTATCCATCGACCTGATGATTATGAATAGTGAAGGAATCCTCAAAGATCAAAAGGATATTGAGCCACTTCCCATTACTAATAACAATGTCCAAGAATCCCTTGTAGACAATCCATCGTTTGAAATTGATCCATGTAAAGAACTTGATCCAAAACATGTCGAAATAAATTCCAGAGTTAGTCAAGATCAAGAATTTGTATCCTCAAGATACTATAATGATCTAATGGACACTCTTTTATCTATACAAGATGTCGCAAATGATGATCATATCCATATAGCACACACCCCTCCATCTACCCACGAGATGCTTTCTTTGGATGGAAACATAGATGATCTTCATTCAAAACAAGAGTCTCATACTCTTGATATCATTACCAAGGAAGAAGAATCTCCTACTCTTAACATTTGTACACATGACCAAAATATGGAAAATTCTGGAGACATAGCAGAAACAAATCATGAAGAAGGCTTCTATAGAAGTTGTGAATCAGAAACATCCTATGGACACCTATTAGAAAAAGAACATGAAGAAAGCTTCTACAAATGTTGTGAATCAAAAACATCATATGAAAGCATATCAAGAATGAATCATGAGGAAGAATTTTACAGTGAATCTTTACCATCGCTTGAAGAAGCATTAAAATCTGATATCTCATAAGATCAAGCTAAAGATATCAATCAGGAATTCATTCCGCATATGGAGGATCCTATCACGTATAAACTTGGATCACTTACCTTTCTTAGAGCAAGCTATCTCATCAATAAAGAAGTTGTCATGTTTAAAGATCCACTATAGAGCAGAGAAGGATTATCACCTTGTTTCCAAGGTAAATCATATCCTATTGCAAATAAAAAATTTGAGCACATGAATTATCAAGGCAGAGGATTAGGCCCACATGAACAGGGTATCCTGGAACCAGTACAAATTGTTGGCAATCCTAAGCATTAAAGCCTTGGTTACTCAACAATCAAGGGATATAAACATATTAGGGATACCTCTATAAAACTGGGGGCAACTTCGTCTCAAGCAAATGTCAACATAGGGAGCACGAAGAATCTTAATGGTGAAATCAATGTCAATACTACAACCCGCCATGTCATGAATCTTCATCCACCCATCACCCCATCCACAAATTAGGACCAACATCAAAAGAAAAAGTTGAATCAAAGCACAAAGAATGCTATCAAAGAAAAAAAAGCAGTAAAGCACGAAGGAAAAATCAAATACGCGTGGATACCAAAGATTACAAAGAAAGACTATCCCTATCAAACTTCATTAGTCTAAGAAACTATGGGGAAAAATTAAAAAGGGAAAATTATCCAAGGGAAAAGCAGGCTTCTCAAGTGATGTACAAAGTATATCAAGCAGTTGGTCCTAATTCCACACATACTTCCGTACCCACCCATTATTGCTCATCTTCCCAAGTTTGGAGAGTCAAAGGTTCCAAACTGTCGACTAATCCATTTTATTCCTAAACACACTCCATCCACGCCTCCACGCATGATATCCAATTCTCACATTGACCATGTGTTGGCAATGACCCTTTATCATAAGGATTCAGAAGGCACTCTATTGCGATGTGCACACAAAGACAAAGTTAACTCTGGTATCAGGAAAGCAGATCAAGAATCTCAAAAGTTGCATTCAAGTGCATGTATCCTGGCAAAGTAGCTTCTTCAAGCAGGATATTAGTGGCACATTATGATAGAAGCATCAATATTAGCAGTACTAGTTGATTCAACATCAGCTTAAAATCTCTCAGAAAATACAAAAAAATAAAAAAATGTTAAAATCCAAAAAAATTAGAAAAAGGATTGAAAACAATAAAGAAAAAAATCGTCCTTTAGTGAAAACCACTACAGTGGTGCTTTGGGCAGGTACGATGATGAAAACTTGGAAGAAAGGCATCATGAGTAGAATCGAGCATCTACGTGTGCCAGTTCAAGAGAAATCATCTTATCACATTCATAATAAAACCATCAATTGAGCCATATTATTCGTTCATCCAGGAACCATTTATCCAATCCATTTTCATCCATCTACATCCATACTCCAAGGTATCTTAATCTTGATGAAAACTTGGTGCACACTTTATACTTTCTTATGGTAAACATCTTGACATGGGTCATCTTCATTGATCCTATCCTATCCAAATGTTATTTTCATCTTGAAGCATTATCCAAATGAGCATCCTCTATTTGAACACCCTTATCTTATCACAAGATAAATCATATCCATTCGTCCAAGAATCTACCCATGGCCATTCAAACATTGCTAGAGACTGGGGGTAGATATTTACATCTTGCTTCGGGAATAAATCTTGATCTATATCTTCACACTTATCTAGTAATCCGAACGTTGGCAAACATGAAATCAAATTGGTCAAGAATTTGTGAACCAAAAAATCCAAATCACTAGTCCATGGCATATTTTGACGAGAAGATGATGTTCTTTATCAAGCTTTATCTTTCAGCGAACATCAATCCAACAATTCATATTAGTCGCATCTAACTTGCACATCAGCGTCACATTAAATCATCAAAACAACTTTGTTCCAAACCAAGCTTCATCAATCTTGATCAATTGAATCCAATCAATTATCACCTTGTTTGACTTAACACACTTAGTCAAACCACCCTCTTGTGTACGAGTTTACTCTAGGATAACACGACTTCCTAGAGTTTACAAGTGCATTATCATCTTATTTGACTTAACAAACTTAGTCAAATTATCCAACCCATCATCAACCTGTTTGACTTAACACACTTAGTCAAACTACCCCCTCGTGTACAAGTTTACTCTAGGATAACACAACTTCCTCAAATTTACAAGTGTGTTATCACTTTTGTTTGACTTAACACACTTAGTCAAACTATCAATCCATCAATCTAATCGATCAACATTAAGCTTGGTTTTCAACAAAATCCCAAAACAGAGCACTGATATCATCGCATATCCATATCAAAATCATCAAAATCATGCGAAAATTCAAAAACATTCAAAAAATAAAAAATCCAAAAACATCCAAATCGTTCGAAATCCAAAACATGTCAAAATCCAAAAAATCCAAAAATAGAGTCGTCAACCGAACTACGTCGTCTCTAAGCTTGAACGTAGGCAAGGTTGATCTTTGATCATCCCCCAAGACATTTTAGGTCAGTCCTTTAAGAATTCATCATAATGGCAATCCGTTTGCCCATTTATTTCACATTTTAGGTCAGTCCTTTAGGCATTCGTCGCAATGGCAATCCGTTTTCCCATCTATTTCACATTTTAGGCATTCGTCGAAATGGCAATCTGTTTTCCCATCTATCTCATTAGCAGTCAAATCAATTTTTCGTTTGAACTACATCGTCTCTGAGCGTAAACATAGGCAAGGCCATCCTTGTAATACCCCTCCGTTTTTCCTTCTGGTTGGACAGTGTGTCATTGTGTGGGTATGTTGCTTTGATGTGTTTTTGGTTATTTAGATGTTATCTTTATTCCATGCTTTGGATTAGCATAGTGTTTATTTGAATTAAAAATGTTGTATGCTTTGGATTATAATAGTATGTTAGATTTGTCAGTTATTTGTAGTGTATTGGTGAAGGGGACGGTATCGTATCACTCGCTTGTGAGTGTCCTGCGATCCTGTGATTTCCTCTTCACGGTGTGTATTTTATGCTATTCATATTATATGTTGTTGTTTACTTGAATTATAGGTTGACAGGTACAAGACATCGACTCCACCTAGTTTCACAGGTTGGAGTGTGTTCAATACCCAACAATATTCGATTGGGAGATAGTAGCTAGGTTTTCGTGCCAAGTCGTCACCCTAGTCCTTGTATGTCATCGGTTGATTGTCGGGTTGTGTTGTTTTGATTATCGTTCCCTTTCTTCATCATTTAATTGCAAGTTAGAAAATGGGTAATTAAATAGCTTAAGGTATTTAAGTTGTTGAGTAATGCAATCTGGTATTATGTTGAGATATAATTTATTTTAAAATTAATTTAATTTAATTAATAAATAATTTAATCGTTGATTAAATCTATTTATTAATTAATTAAATTTATGTTGTTGAAAGAATTTAATTTATTTATGTTGAAGTTACTGGATATTTGTTGAATTTGAAAATAAAGAAAATGCATAAAAGTCAATTTGTGAAATTTGGAATTGAAAAATTGAAAATGATTTTTAAAGTCAAATTTGAGAGTTTGAATTCAAAATTGAGGAAATTGACATATTTTCTAATTTTCTATTTTGAAGAATTTATGAAGGTTGTTGTAGGATTTTTAGGGTTTGATTCTTATGTTTGAATTTCTCTTCACAAATTTGGAGCTTGGAGTTTTGAGAAAAAGTTTGAATTAGAGAGAGGAAGAATGTTTCAATTTTGTGGGTTTTTGGATTTGAGTTGTGAAAACTTGTGGAACTGGATTTGGAAGCAAGGTTGGAAGCTGGGCAACATTTGGATCTTCTCAGAAATTAGATTACCAGGTTCATGTCATTTGAATTTTTTATTTAAATTGAAAAGGTTAATGCTTTTGGAATTGTTGCTTGCAAAATCATTGTTTGGGAATCTTTAGAACTTAGGTTTGGTTTGCAAATAAAATCCATGTGGAATCTTGTTTTTTTTTAAATTTGAAGGAAAAACCTTTGGCTGAAAAAGAAATCTTTTCAAAATATTGTTGTTCTTGGTTGAAAATAATTATTTCTTGATTAAGTTTCCCATTTTGTTAAAAAAAAATCTTCTTGTGAGGTTATACTTACTATATATTTATATACAAAAAATATATACATATATATTTTGCATATGGATTATTGGAGCTCTATCAATTTATTTTGAAAATTTTTAACCCTGGTTTTATAATTTAGATATAAAAAAAATAAAAATTTGCAGGTTCCTTTTTTTTAATAATAAAATTTTTTATTAAACAAAATTGTTTGTTGGAGGGCTTTGGGGAAGCCGTCGGGGGCTCACCCCACTGCACCCCCCATGGGATGCATGTGGGGGAGCTGCACACGGTGCGACCCTCGCAACCCTGCCCCCGCGGCCAACTGTGTTACACAGCCGTTGCCGCTAGTAATGGCGGCTGACTGTGTTCGATAGCACCGCCGCCGCCTCCTCCTCCGCCTGGTGACTTTCGTTCCCCCTATGAACTGCCACTGCTCGCCGCTCATCACCGCCACTGCCTCTCCATTCTGCTGCCCTCTGCAATCC
Organism: Sequoiadendron giganteum; assembly: GCA_007115665.2. Lineage (NCBI taxonomy): Eukaryota > Viridiplantae > Streptophyta > Pinopsida > Cupressales > Cupressaceae > Sequoiadendron > Sequoiadendron giganteum. The sequence goes on from CM021107.1 coordinate 134,542,471, forward strand.
GTGCGACCTTGGTAAGGAAGTCCGCGGTTGCCCTGCATGCGACCTGAGGAGGGAAATGCATCCCAAAAAAAATGAAAGAAGTTAAAAAAATTCTTGTTGACCTTTTATTATTATTTTTAATAAAAGATAAAATATATATTTTTAATATTTTGAATATTATATTCTTTTTATAATATTAAGTATTAATATATATTTAAAAGGATAAAATATATATTAATATTTAATATTTCATTAGATAATATTAAAATATTAATATATATATATCGAAATTAAAAGATTAAATATGTATATTGTAATTTATATATATATATATATACATATTGTAAATTATTGATTAAATCGATGATTATGTTTTAAATGTACATGTGAGAATTAATTTATGAGGTTTTAGTCGAGATAGCAATTGATATTTTAAAGGCATAATTGTAAAGTCAAACATAGAAATTAAATGAACTGTGTTTAGTATCGTAGTTATTTGATGTTTTATTTTATAATAAATCTTTTGCAAATTTCTAAACGTTATATTTTGAAACGTAGAAAGGTACATGATTGCTTGTTACCATTGAAACAATTAGTGAAATTAAACATTTGATTTGAATTCCATCCTTCGATTGGAAGAGTCGTTATTTAATTTTGTGTTCTTAAGGCTATTAAATACTGAATGCAAATGAAAAACATGGATTTAGGAAATCCGAAGTAAAGTTAATTCTGATTAAACTGCTTGTCTCTTATGATTATCGTTTGGGGAAAGGGGTTGAGTGTATTTAACTCATAAGTCTTCCAGATTGGTTTTTTAGTTCTATGGGTTGTCGTTTTGTGTTTGTCAACCTTTTGAGAGTTCCTTGAGTAGTGCTTGGTCGAATCAGTGTTTAACCCGGTTTCCACGAACGGGGATGTTTGTACCTCCTTGGTTTAGGAGTGGATTATGTGATCCGTGTCTCCTCGTATGGAGTGACCTTCTTATGTGGTTTGTTGCCTCTAGTGTTCGAGTGTGTTTCAATTTGTGTCGCCTCCGGAGAAAAAAGAGGTCGTGATGTCTTGTTTGTTGCACCTTGGTACCATTGATGTTTGGTTGGTGTGTGTGTGTTGTCAAGTAGAAGAGTGGCTTCCGTATGGGCTAGAGCCTGGAAGAGGTATCCAGGATAACCTTTGGAAGTGGTTTAATCAAGTGATAACTAAAACAATACTTAGAAGATTAGGACTAACTTCTCACTAATCAAGATAATTTTACCTCACTCATAGACACAAGTGCTCGTTTAGACTTGGGATGAGTGGGAAGGCTTGGAATGGCAAGGTCATCTATCTTGTCTGTACGAAAGGTATTTGGCTCCACATGAGTGAGTATGGGGGCCGGGATTCGGTAAAGGTCACCAGGATAACCTTTTCTTGTGGGGGTCAGAGCCTAGAAAGAATCCCAGAGGATAACCCATGACGAGTTGTGTGATGACACTCTATCTAGGACAATAGTCAGTTTTGTGTTATGGGTATGGTTTCCTTAACATACCTGATGTGACCATAGTTGGTTTATGATTGTTATGTGTATGGTTCTCTTAACATACCTGTTCTGCTTTATATCTGGAAGCAATGTGACCATGTAGAATTGTACTTATGTTGTACTTGTGTGGTACATGTGTTTGATTGAGTCAGTTGGTTTTGTCATGTTTTAGTCTGTGTTTAGAGTTGTTGGTCTTGGCTAGGATTCCTTGTTACTATCTCCTAGCACGGGGGGTGGGCCTTTGAGTTCCACTTGGTTGGGTGGCGTGCACCTAAGTCCGTTGGGTTCTTTCTTCATGTTCTTAAGGACGTGACTTCCAGTTGGAGAGCTCGTTGGATTCTATATCAGTTCATGCCTTATTTCATTTCATTTGTTCTTATTATTTTACCCCTCAGTTGTTATCGAGGTGGAAGTTGTAATTATAATTATGTTTATTTGACTTGCCTCATTCAAGGAATGAGTCTTGTAACCTTATTGTAATGAATGGATTAATGCAATGGAAAGTTATCTTTATGCTTGATGTAGATTATCTTATTTGGAATGTATGTGTTTAAATTATTAAGTAATTGAATGACATGGTTTAAATCATGTTTTTTTTTTGAGGTTCTATATAACCTATGTCTCGTAACCTTAGAGGATGCTGGCATTAGTTAGTGAACTTGCTTATTAATTATACTTTTAATAAAAAAATTAGCCTGTTTAAGTAGTTGTTTGCAACTTCCTCTAGGGTTGCGTGGCAGGGCGTTACACATGGAATCAGAGCCTAGATTTCAACACCGGGTACTCTAGGATTATGATGGAGCCATTAAGCTTTGTTGTGTGGGTTTTGCATTGGGTGTAATGCCCCGCCAAGTAACCCTAAAGGAAGTTGTAATTAACGACTTAAGTGAGCCAATTTTATTTTTTTTATAAAGTGTAATTAACATACACATTCACTTACTAATTATCAACAACCTCTAAGACTACAAGGTTGGGATTACTTAAACCCACACAAACATCTACATATAACCATAGCAATAAATTACTTAAGCAATAAGTATTAAATCAACACAAAAGTATAACATAACATAAAGAGATAACCATCCAAGATATAATTTTCGTAATCATTTACTTAATCCAAAAGTTACATCACTCATTCCCAGAATGAGGCAATAATACAAATGAGTTACAATTACAGAATTCCACCTCATAAACAAAGAGGGGTTAATAACTTATACAAACTGAAATATTACCAAGCCTGAATTAAACCCAAGAACTGCGAGCTGTCCATCTGGATGTCTTGCCACCAAGTACTGAAGATAAATGGGAACCCAACGGTGTATGGTGCATGTTCCACCCAACCAAGTGGTACCCGAAGGCCCACCCCCCATGTTAGGAGATAGTAACCACAAAACATGGACAAGATCTACAACCTCTAACCATAGGCAGACTCATACTGACAAATGAACCAAACAAGTACAACTCAACATCACTGAAATAGGTCACATTGCTTCCAGACATAAAATAGATCAAGTATGTTTAGAGAACCATACACATAACAAACATACTAACAATTGTCTAGACAGAGTGTCATCGCACAACTCATAATAAGTTACCTTCAGCAGATCTTCATAGGCTCTGGTGATCTTGGTGGCCTCTACCGACCTTCGGCCCTCATACATGCTAATGTGGAATCAAATACCTCTCGTACAGACAAGATAGATGACTATGCCATTTCAGGACTTCCCACTCATTCCAAGCCTTAACTAGCACTTGGCTATGAGTGAAGCTAGAACTTATCTTTTTAGTGTGTAGTACTCCCCAAGTTTATAATTTTAGTTATCACTTGATTAACCTACTTCCATAGGTTACCTAAATCTTACCTCTTCCGGGCTCTGGCCCCTAATGGAAGCCACTCTTCTATTCGACAACACACAAACAAACTAATCACCAAGGGAATCACAAGTGCATACTACCTAGGTATCAAAACCACTCCATCTCTAGGAGGACAAATAATAGAATTCACTACAAAAATCTTGGAGGCAACAAAACACATAGTCCACTCCTTTCACAGGAGGTACAAAACATCCCTGTTCGTGGAAACTGGGTGAATACTGAAAAGACACCATGCACTACTAAAGGGAAAAACAATTGGTTGACATAAATAAATCGACAACCCTCATCCTCTAAGATCTTCTGGAAGACTTACAAATTTGGACTAACACTTAATCCCATATCCCATAATGCAACTTGATGACATTGTTACCAAAAAGCTTCAATTCATAATTCAAATATAATATTTGGATTTCCTGAATCCATACTCATTCAATAGGAAACAATGACAAAGTCAAAACACGATAATAGGTCAACTCAATTAAACATATAACCCTATTTCCTCTTTCATTATAGGAACGTCGAAAACAACTAAACTCACTTCCCTTCACAAAATACGAGGAAAATAAATCTAAAAGGCAATCATGAGGATATCACTATTTTTGGATATACTAAATCCATATCCCTTACATACTCCATTTACAATAAAATAATTGCCCTAATAAAATAAATTAATTAAAATAACTAATTGCCTCTTCAATATAATCAATTCCTAAATTTACTTTTAAAAACAACATAACTCCATGCAAGTGAATCCTTTCCATTTTCTAACCAAACCCTATATCTCTTCAACTATCCATTTAAAACATGTAATTTATAAAAATATCTTTTCCTTTATCTATTTGACCATGCAATCAAATCTTATCTTTTAAAATCTTCATGCAAAACTCAATTACATGCAATTTAAAAAAAATTAAATTAAATAAATATTTCATTCCCGTAAACAAATATGTTCAATTCTTCAATCGAATATTCCTTCTTATATCTTTCATTGCACGCAAATAATTATCTAATAAAATACATGAAATATACAACTTTATCTATATGTTTAATTGTTCAAGTAATCCATAACAACATTAATTAAACATTTATATAATCTATTTTACCAAATTAGTCATATTGAAATAATATGCAATAACAATATACAACATATATACAATATATATAAAAATTATGTTTATACCTATATATTATATATATTATACTCAAATCAGATTAACATCCGGATTTCAAAATATAATAAAATTTCCATTATAATCAAAATCAAATTCGAATACAAGAGAGGTGAGCGAATTTACAAGCATCATTGTTTTGTTTGATTGGAGATGAGTTAAATTAACCCCAAATGTATTTACATTGGGGAGGGGTGGACGAAATGAATCAAAATCACAAAACATAGTATATGATTTGGAGGAAAGGGCAGACGAACTGTCGATGATTCGTATCCACACCCCACACAATCCAACCAGGCCGCACCTTAATGGTGTATGGGGAGAGGGCTGCGGAGGTCTCCCTCCACAGTCGTCCCCTCATGAGGGCGGTTGTGGAGGCAACGCTTCCCATGCCTCCCCAAACACACAAACTTAACTCCGAATTTTTTTAAAACATTTCAAATTTCTGTTTTTCCATGGAGGAAGAAAAACAAGGAAAGCACATCGAAAACAAATTTCGCTTCACACAGTACGCCGTATGGACAATCACAATGAATTTAAATCAAAATTTTATTAAAATTGAAACTGTTTATATATATATATATATATATATATATAATTTCATATATATATATATAAAACGGATTTAACCTAATAAACAAATTGGGGAAAATTTGTGAAAATACTCACCTACAGGTGAATTTGTAAAACTTTTTCAGAAAATCCAAATTTCACAAAGGCTTTTAAAAATTAATTCTTTTAAACCCTTTTTCTCGAATTCATGAACAATAAAATTAAATGGATCTAAATTAAAACTAGAAGTTTTTCAAAACAAATTTGTTTCCTACAGAGATTTAAATATTTTGTTTAACCTCTAGGTTCGATTTAAATAACAAAACAATCCATTTCCTCAAATAAATTAAATTCTACAGAGGTTTCAATAGCAGAAGCTTTAAATTTATTTATTTATTTTCTTTCTTCTAATCACAAATTTCTTTTCTAAATCAGATTTAACAAACAAATCTTTATCTCTACACTTTTAAAAGTAATTAAAGATCAATCAAATAACCACAGAAGAAAACCTGATTTAAGAAGCTACAGGTAATGTAAAATTTGTTGTAGAGCCTCCTCCAAAGATCTCCTGAATTTTCTTCAACCGTGCAATGAATCCAATCCCAAAACTCAACCAATGCAAACAAACTTTCCTCAAATCAAATCTACAATCAAAATTTTCTTCAAACCCTTCTCTATGCAATTTTTCTCAAAAATTCTTCTCTGCTTTCAAGAAACTTTTTCTCTTTTCAAAATCCTCTTCTTGAATGAATGAATCCATTTTCAATTAATTCTTCTTCTTAATTAAACATGCACTTCAGTCCTCAATCAAAAATATCTAAAAACAACCAAATCTAATTTGCATGCAATTTATTAATTTCCAAAATTGAAACTAATTCCCATTTAATTTCCCAATATAATTTAGTAACTTCTAATTCAAATTTAATTTCCCACAAATTGAAATTAAATTCCAAAAATTAATTTTAATTCTTTTCTTTCATTTAATTTTCTAACATCACATTTAATTAATTAATTAAATTATTTAATAACTAAATTTATTCTCATGGATTAAATTTAATTAATTAAATAAATTAAATTTAATCAATTAATTTAAATATAAACTTATATCCACATTGCATAATTTAAATTAAATAACCATCAACATGATTTAATGCAATTATTCTAAGTATCTATTTCCAAATCAAGAATCCTTTCAAAATTAATAAGATAAAAGCATGGCAATCAACGAATCGAATCACACGACTGATGACACACTAAGGCTAGGGTGTAGACTTGACACATGTTACCTAGCTACTATCTCCCTTTCAACTTAATTGTTGGATCGACATGCTCAGACCTGTGAAACCAAGTGGAGTCAGTGTCATGTACCTGCAAACCTGAAAACATAATAACCAACATCATATAATATAACAGCATATAATACACACCATGAAGAGGAAATCACAGAATCACAGGGCACGCACAAGCGAGTGATGCGAACCCGTCCCCTTCACCAATACACTCATCCAGACTGACACTTCCATCATAATCCAATAATCTCATAAGCAATTACATGTTATATCCATTGACATCATTACACCAATTAAAGCATGTAAAATAAATCATCAAATAAACCACATCACACAATGATAGTTCATCGCTCTATAAATAGCGATCAAATACACACACAAAATATAGTATCTGAATATCCAGAAATATCAATCAAAGCAAAACAAGGACACATTGTCCAGTCCAGAAAGAAAAATGGAGGGGTGTTACATTCTCCCCCCCAAGGGTTAGGCTTACTCCTGGAAGCCTGCACACACGTAGGGATATAACACCCTCAAACAAACTGCATATAAATCTTAACCTTGACCCCTGAGGATGAGTATCCTGCACTGCTCGACCAACTCCAGAAGTCTCAACTACAACACCCTGATAATCAGGCTGATGGTTATCAACTGCAGCATATGCATGATGAGACCTGCTTGCATCCCCTACTATCGGCTCTGAAACTATTGGTCCCTGACCAACTCTAGAAGTGGTCCGATGCGGACAATTCCTAGCAAGGTGGCCCTGTTGACCACAAGAGTAACATCTAATGTGACCAAACCCACTGCCTCCTATCGGTGCAGTAGACTGCTCCATACTACCCCAATCAATTGTAGACTGTGAACTCTGAGCTAGATATACCTGTTGATTGCGCTTATTGCACCACCGGTTTCGGTTCCTTCTAGGCGAAGAACCTCCATCATCTTGATACGACTGTGTATCCTTATGCTTCCCAAGCACACTATGCTACTACCCATTCTGAGTAGGCTCCTGTCGAGTCGTCGGTGATCCAACTCCTTGAGTTTGACCTCGTCGTGCACTAGACCTAGCTACAAAACCACGACCAATCTGCACACCTGAAAGACCTCCTAGTCCCATATTCAAGTTCTCCTCAACAAGCTATGCCTTCTTCACAGCTGTCTCCATAGATCTGGGCTCAAAGACCCACACACCACCACTAATACGAGCATTCAAACCCCTGATGAAATGTTGCAAAAGAATCCCCTCATCATCTCCTATTCCTGCGAACTGTTTAAGTTCGTAGAAAAGTCTCTCGTACTGATCTACGGTCATGGCTAACTGTCGAAGGGCATGAAACTCATCACCCATATGCTGACACCAATGCTCAAAAAGAAAGCGGGCTTTGAACCGCTCAAGGAAAATCTCCCAGGACACAAAACTCATGTCAATGTGAAGCTTCTGCTCCTCAAGTCTCCACCAAGTGGCCGCAAAACCCTGCAGGTGCATAACAGCGCACCATGATTTAGTATTACTATCAAAAGGATGCATAGCAAAACATCGGTCAAGACCTATCAACCAAGTCTTGGCCTCTAAAGCGGTGCCAACTCCATCAAACCTAGGTGGTTGTGACCAAATCAAATCTCTCATATAAGCAGAAGCTAACATCTCTAACTATGATGTAACTGTCCTCACAATAGGGTTAACCTCTGGTATTGCCGGTCTCAAACCTAAACGTGCCAAAGCCTCCTCAAGAGTTCTACATGCAACTTCGATCCCTTGAGGATCCAACTGTCTACCACCGCCCCCTGGGACATTCTGTGAGGCCCGATGTTCCTCCTACTCAGGTATAAGTGTAGCATGAGGTGGTGAGTCATACTAACTCCCCTCGCGACCACCTATCTGGCCACGTCCTCGTCCTCGACCTCATCCACGTCTAGGAGGCATACTCCTACACAGACACAAAAATGGATTAGACAAGGTAAACTTGGAAACCTACGCAACTAAGCTTAATGGGTACATCATAATCCTAGAGCACCCAGTGTTTGAACCTAGGCTCTGATACCATGTGTAATGCCCCACCAAGTAACCCTAAAGGAAGTTGTAATTAATGACTTAAGTGAGCCAAATTTTATTTTATTTATAAAGTGTAATTAACATACACATTCACTTATTAATTATCAACAACCTCTAAGACTACAAGGTTGGGATTACTTAAACCCACACAAACATCTACATATAACCATAGCAATAAATTACTTAAGCAATAAGTATTAAATCAACACAAAAGTATAACATAACATAAAGAGATAACCATCCAAGATATAATTTTCGTAATCATTTACTTAATCCAAAAGTTACATCACTCATTCCCAGAATGAGGCAATAATACAAATGAGTTACAATTATAGAATTCCACCTCATAAACAAAGAGGGGTAAATAACTTATACAAACTAAAATATTACTAAGCTTGAATTAAACCCAAGAACCACGAGCTTTCCATCTGGATGTCTCACCACCAAGTACTGAAGATAAATGGGGACCCAATGGTGTATGGTGGATGTTCCACCCAATCAAGTGGTACCCAAAGGCCCACCCCCCATACTAGGAGATAGTAGCCACATAACATGGACAAGATCTACAACCTCTAACCATAGGCAGACTCATACTGACTCATACTAACAAATGAACTAAATAGGTACAACTCAAGTACAACTCAACATCACTGACATAGGTCACATTACTTCTAGACATAAAATAGATCAAGTATGTTCAAAGAACCATACACATAAAAAAAATACTAACAGTTGTCCTAGACAAAGTGTCATCGCACAACTCATAATAAGTTACCCTCAGCGGATCTTCATAGGATCTGGTGATCCTGGTGGCCTCTACCGACCCTCGGCCCTCATACTTGCTAATTCGGAATCAAATACCTCTCGTACAGACAAGATAGATGACTATGCCATTTCAGGCCTTCCCATTCATTCCAAGCCTTAACTAGCACTTGGCTATGAGTGAAGCTAGAACTTATCTTTTTAGTGTGTAGTACTCCCCAAGTTTATAATTTTAGTTATCACTTGATTAACCTACTTCCATAGGTTACCCAAATCTTACCTCTTTCGGGCTCTGGCCCCTAATGGAAGCCACTCTTCTATTCAGAAACACACAAACAAACTAATCACCAAGGGAATAACAAGTGCATACTACCTAGGTATCAAAGCCACTCCATCTCTAGGAGGACAAATAATAGAATTCACTCCAAACATCTTGGAGGCAACAAAACACATAGTCCATTCCTTTCACAGGAGGTACAAAACATCCCCGTTCGTGGAAACTGGGTGAGTACTGAAAAGACACCATGCACTACTCAAGGGAAAAATAATTGGTTGACATAAATAAATCGACAACCCTCATCCTCTAAGATCTTCTGGAAGACTTACAAATTTGGACTAACACTTAATATCATATCCCACAATGCAACTTGACGACATAGTTACCAAAAAGCTTTAAGTCATAATTCAAATCTAATAATTGGATTTCCTGAATCCATACTCATTCAATAGGAAACAATGACAAAGTTAAAGCACGATAATAGGTCAACTCAATTAAACATATAACCCTATTTCCTCTTTCATTATAGGAACATCTAAAACAACCAAACTCACTTCCCTTCGTGAAATACGGGGAAAATAAATCTAAAAGGCAATCAAAAGGATATCACTATTTTTGGATATACTAAATCCATATCCCTTACATACTCCATTTACAATAAAATAATTGCCCTAATAAAATAAATTAATTAAAATAACTAATCGCCTCTTTAATATAATCAATTCCTAAATTTACTTTTAAAAACAACATAACTCTATGCAAGTGAATCCTTTCCATTTTCTAACCAAACCCTATATCTCTTCAACTATCCATTTAAAACATGTAATTTATAAAAATATCTTTTCCTTTATCTATTTGACCATGCAATCAAATCTTATCTTTTAAAATCTTCATGCAAAACTCAATTACATGCAATTTAAAAAAAATTAAATTAAATAAATATTTCATTCCCGTAAACAAATATGTTCAATTCTTCAATCGAATATTCCTTCTTATATCTTTCATTGCACGCAAATAATTATCTAATAAAATACATGAAATATACAACTTTATCTATATGTTTAATTGTTCAAGTAATCCATAACAACATTAATTAAACATTTATATAATCTATTTTACCAAATTAGTCATATTGAAATAATATGCAATAACAATATACAACATATATACAATATATATAAAAATTATGTTTATACCTATATATTATATATATTATACTCAAATCAGATTAACATCCGGATTTCAAAATATAATAAAATTTCCATTATAATCAAAATCAAATTCGAATACAAGAGAGGTGAGCGAATTTACAAGCATCATTGTTTTGTTTGATTGGAGATGAGTTAAATTAACCCCAAATGTATTTACATTGGGGAGGGGTGGACGAAATGAATCAAAATCACAAAACATAGTATATGATTTGGAGGAAAGGGCAGACGAACTGTCGATGATTCGTATCCACACCCCACACAATCCAACCAGGCCGCACCTTAATGGTGTATGGGGAGAGGGCTGCGGAGGTCTCCCTCCACAGTCATCCCCTCATGGGGGCAGTTGTGGAGGCAACACCTCCCATGCCTCCCCCAACACACAAAATTAACTCCAAAATTTTTTAAAACATTTCAAATTTTCGTTTTTCCACGAAGGAAGAAAAATAAGGAAAGCACAGTGAAAACAAATTTTGCTTCACACAGTATGCCGTACGGATGACAACAATGAATTTAAATCAAAATTTTATTAAAATCGAAACTATATATATATTATATATATATATATAATTTCATATATATATATTATATATATAATTTCATATATATATATAATAGATTTAACCTAATAAACAAATTGGGGAAAATTTATGAAAATACTCACCTATAGGTGAAATTGTAAAACTTTTTCAAAAAATCCAAATTTCACAAAGGCTTTTAAAAATTAATTCTTTTAAACCCTTTTTCTCAAATTCATTAACAATAAAATTAAATGGATCTAACTTAAAACCAGAAGTTTTTCAAATCCCTTAAATTTCACCCCCGAAAATTTTACAGAAGTTTTTCAAAACAAATTTGTTTTCTACAGAGATTTAAATATTTTGTTTAACCTCTAGGTTCGATTTAAATAACAAAACAATCCATTTTCTCAAATAAATTAAATTCTATAGAGGTTTCAACAACAAAAGCTTTAAATTTATTTATTTATTTTCTTTCTTCTAATCACAAATTTCTTTTCTAAATCAAATTTAACAAACAAATCTTTATCTCTACACTTTTAAATGTAATTAAAGATCAATCAAATAACCACAGAAGAAAATCTAACTTAAGAAGCTACAGGTAATGTAGAATTTGTTGTAGAGCCTCCTCCAAAGATCTCCTGAATTTTCTTCAACCGTGCAATGAATCCAATCCCAAAACTCAACCAATGCAAACAAACTTTCCTCAAATCAAATCTACAATCAAAATTTTCTTCAAACCCTTCTCTATGCAATTTTTCTCAAAAATTCTTCTCTGCTTTCAAGAAACTTTTTCTCTTTTCAAAATCCTCTTCTTGAATGAATGAATCCATTTTCAATTAATTCTTCTTCTTAATTAAACATGCACTTCAGTCCTCAATCAAAAATATCTAAAAACAACCAAATCTAATTTGCATGCAATTTATTAATTTCCAAAATTGAAACTAATTCCCATTTAATTTCCCAATATAATTTAGTAACTTCTAATTCAAATTTAATTTCCCACAAATTGAAATTAAATTCCAAAAATTAATTTTAATTCTTTTCTTTCATTTAATTTTCTAACATCACATTTAATTAATTAATTTAATTATTTAATAACTAAATTTATCCTCATGGATTAAATTTAATTAATTAAATAAATTAAATTTAATCAATTAATTTAAATATAAACTTCTATCCACATTGCATAATTTAAATTAAATAACCATCAACATGATTTAATGCAATTATTCTAAGTATCTATTTCCAAATCAAGAATCCTTTCAAAATTAATAAGATAAAAGCATGGCAATCAACGACTCGACACACACGACTGACGACACACTAAGGCTAGGGTGTAGAATTGACACATGTTACCTAGCTACTATCTCCCTTTCAACTTAATTGTTGGATCGACATGCTCAGACTTGTGAAACCAGGTGGAGTCGGTGTCATGTACCTGCAAACCTAAAAACATAATAACCAACATCATATAATATAACAACATATAATACACACCGTGAAGAGGAAATCACAGAATTGTAGGGCACTCGCAAGCGAGTGATGCGAACCCGTCCCCTTCACCAATACACTCATCTAGACTGACACTTCCATCATAATCCAATAATCTCATAAGCAATTACATGTTATATCCACTGACATCATTACACCAATTAAAGCATGTAAAATAAATCATCAAATAAACCACACCACACAATGATAGTTCGTCACTTTATAAATAGCGATCAAATACACACACAAAATATAGTATTTGAACATCCAGAAACATCAATCAAAGCAAAACAAGGACACACTGTCCAGTCCATACAACAAAATGGAGGGGTGTTACATTGTGTACCTCACTTATTACCTTGGTGTGTAGATGAGGTTTTGATTTGGTGCATTATGTGTGTGGGAGTTATATCCCTACGTGTTTGTAGGCTTCTAGGAGTTAGCCTAACCCTAGGGGGAGAGGATGTAATACCCCTTTGTTTTGCCTTCTGCTTTGATGTGTTTCTGGTTATTCAAATGTTATCTTTATTCCATGTTTTGGATTAGCATAGTGGTTATTTGAATTAAAAATGTTGTATGCTTTGGATTATAATATTATGTTAGATTTGTCAGTTATTTGTAGTGTATTGGTGAAGGGGATGGTATCGTATCACTCGCTTGCTAGTGCCCTGCGATCCCGTGATTTCCTTTTCACAGTGTGTATTTTATGTTGTTCATATTATATGTTGTTGTTTACTTGAATTACAGGTTGACAAGTACAGGAAATTGACTCCACCTAGTTTCATAGGTTGGAGCATGTTCAATACCCAACGGTATTCGATTGGGAGATAGTAGCTAGGTTTTTGTGCCAAGTCGTCACCCTAGTCCTTGTATGTCGTCAGTTGTTTGTCGAGTTGTGTTGTTTTGATTATTGTTCCCTTTCTTCGTCATTTAATTGTAAGTTAGAAAAGGGGTAATTAAATGGCTTAAGGTATTTAATTTGTTGAGTAATGCAATCTGGTATTATGTTGAGATATAATTTATTTTATTATAAATTTAATTTAATTAATAACTATTTATTAATTAATTAAATTTATGTTGTTGAAAGAATTTAATTTATTTATGTTGAAGTTACTGGATATTTGTTGAATTTGAAAATAAAGAAAATGCATAAAAGTCAATTTGTGAAATTTGGAATTGAAAAATTGACAAATGATTTTTAAAGTCAAATTTGAAAGTTTTAATTCAAAAGTGAGGAAATTGACATATTTTCTAATTTTTTGTTTTGAAGAATTTATGAAGGTGGTTGTAGGATTTTTAGGGTTTGATCCTTATGTTTGAATTTCTCTTCACAAATTTGGAGATTGGAGTTTTGAGAAAAAGTTTGAATTAGAGAGAGGAAGAATGTTTCAATTTTGTGGGTTTTTGGATTTGAGTTGTGAAAACTTGTGGAACTAGATTTGGAAGCAAGGTTGGAAGTTGGGCAACGTTTGGATCTTCTCAGAAATCAGATTACCAGGTTCATGTCATTTGAATTTTTTATTTAAATTGAAAAGGTTAATGCTTTTGGAATTGTTGCTTGCAAAATCATTGTTTGGGAATCTTCAAAACTTAGGTTTGGTTTGCAAATAAAACCCATGTGGAATCTTGTTTTTTTTTAAATTTGAAGGAAAAACCTTTGGCTGAAAAAGAAATCTTTTCAAAATATTGTTGTTCTTGGTTGAAAATAATTATTTCTTGATTAAGCTTCCCATTTTGTTCAAAAAAAAATCTTCTTGTGAGGTTATACTTACTATATATTTATATACAATATATATATATATACATATATATTTTGCATATGGATTATTGGAGCTCTATCAATTTATTTTGAAAATTTTTAACCCTGGTTTTAAAATTCGGATATAAAAAAAATAAAAATTCGCAGGTTCCTTTTTTTTAATAATAAAATTTTTTATTAAAAAAATTGTTTGTTGGAGGGCTTTGGGGAAGCCGCCGGGGGCTCACCCCACCGCGCCCCCAATGGGAGGCATGTGGGGGAGCCACGCCCGGCGCGGCCCTCGTAACCCTGCCCCCACGACCGACTGTGTTACACAGTCGTCGCTGCCAGTAATGGCGGCTGACTATGTTCCATAGCACCGTCGCCGCCTCCTCCTCCACCCGATGCCTTTCAGCCGCCCTGTGAACTTCCGCCGCTCGCCGCTCATCACCGCCACCACCTCTCCATTTTACCGCCCTCTGCAATCCATGTAGCCCTGGTAAGGAAATTTGTGGTTGCCCTATCCCTTGTATGGCGTGTGGCCCGAGGACGAAAAATGCATCCCAAAAAAAATAAAAGAAGTTAAAAAAATTCTTGTTGACCTTTTATTATTATTTTTAATAAAAGATAAAATATATATTTTTAATATTTTGAATATTATATTCTTTTTATAATATTAAGTATTAATATATATATATTTAAAAGGATAAAATATATATTAATATTTAATATTTCATTAGATAATATTAAAATATTAATATATATATATATCAAAATTAAAAGATTAAATATGTATATTGTAATTTATATATATATACATATTGTAAATTATTGATTTAAATTGATGATTATGTTTTAAATGTACATGTGAAAATTAATTTATGAGGTTTTAGTTGAGATACGAGTTGATATTTTAAAGGCATAATTGTAAAGTCAAACATAGAAATTAAATGAATTGTGTTTAGTATCGTAATTATTTGATGTTTTATTTTACAATAAATCTTTTGCAAATTTCTAAACATTATATTTTGAAACGTAGAAAGGTACATGCTTACCTATTACCATTGAAACAATTAGTGAAATTAAACATTTGATTTGAATTCCATCCTTTGATTGGAAGAGTCGTTATTTAATTTTGTGTTCTTAAGGCTATTAAATACTTAATGCAAATGAAAGACGTGGATTTAGAAAATCTGAAGTAGAGTTAATTCTGATTAAACTGCTTGTCTCTTATGATTATCGTTCGGGGAAAGGGGTTGAGTGTATTTAACTCATAAGTCTTCCATATTGGTTTTTCAGTTCTATGGGTTGTCGATTTGTGTTTGTCAACCTTTTGAGAGTTCCTTGAGTAGTGCTTGGTCGAATCAGTGTTTAACCCAGTTTCCACGAACAAGGATGTTTGTACCTCCTTGGTTTAGGAGTGGATTATGGGATCCATGTCTCCTCGTATGGAGTGACCTTCTTATGTGGTTTGTTGCCTCCAGTGTTGGAGTGTGTTTCAATTTGTGTCACCTCCTGAGAAAGGAGAGGTCGTGATGTCTTGTTTGTTGCACCTTAGTACCATTGATGTTTGGTTGGTGTGTGTGTGTTGTCAAGTAGAAGAGTGGCTTCCGTAGGGGCTAGAGCCTAGAAGAGGTATCCATGATAACCTTCAGAAGTGGTTTAATCAAGTGATAACTAAAACAATACTTAGAAGATTAGGACTAACTTCTCACTAATCAAGATAATTTTACCTCACTCATAGACACAAGTGGTCATTTAGACTTGGGATGAGTGGGAAGGCTTGGAATGGCAAGGTCATCTATCTTGTTTGTACGAAAGGTATTTGGCTCCACATGAGTGAGTATGGGGGCTGAGATTCGGTAAAGGTCACCAAGATAACCTTTTCTTGTGGGGGCCAGAGCTTGGGAAGAATCCCATAGGATAACCCATGACGAGCTATGTGATGACACTCTATCTAGGACAACAATCGGTTTTGTGTTATGGGTATGGTTTCCTTAACATACCTGATGTGACCATAGTTGGTTTATGATTGTTATGTGTATGGTTCTCTTAACATACCTGTTCTGCTTTATATCTGGAAGCAATGTGACCATGTAGAGTTGTACTTATGTTGTACTTGTGTGGTACATATGTTTGATTGAGTCAGTTGGTTCTGTCATGTTTTAGTTTGTGTCTATAGGTGTTGGTCTTGGCTAGGATTCCTTGTTACTATCTCCTAGCATGGGGGGTGGGCCTTTGGGTTCCACTTGGTTGGGTGGCATGCACCTAAGTCCGTTGGGTTCTTTCTTCATGTTCTTGTGGACGAGACTTCCAGTTGGAGAGCTCATTGGATTCTGTATCAGTTCATGTCTTATTTCATTTCAGTTGTTCTTATTATTTTACCCCTCAGTTGTTATCGAGGTGGAAGTTGTAATTGTAATTATGTTTATTGGACTTGCCTCATTCAGGGAATGAGTGTTGTAACCTTATTGTAATGAATGGATTAATGTAATGGAAAATTATCTTTATGCTTGATGTAGATTATCTTATTTAGAATGTATGTGTTTAAAATATTAAGTAATTGAATGACATGGTTTAAATCATGTTTTTTATTGAGGTTCTATATAACCTATGTCCCGTAACCTTAGAGGATGTTGGCATTAGTTAGTGAACTTGCTTATTAATTATACTATTAAAAAAAAAATTAGCTTTTTTAAGTAGTTGTTTGCAACTTCCTCTAGGGTTGCGTGGCGGGGCATTACAATCCTTGATTGGCCCCCAAGACACAAAATCCAAAAACATTCAAAAATCTCGAAAATACCAAAAACATTTGTAAAAATCTCAAAAAGCCAAAAATAAGCTCAAAACATTTAAAATAAACCAAAATGGTGCACCTGTCTCATCTCGATTTCACTCGCAATAATCATCGTTCATAATAAATCAATCTCCACCTTCATCCTTTGGTGAGTCAATCAAAAGCAAGTCTAGCAAGTTCCAAAGTGAACCCTCAATTGTCAAGGTCTCAAGTCTAGATCATTGATTCAACAAGTTTGTCAACTCGGAGTATCAATAGCTTATCATCCAATCAATTTCATCAAAACCCTAATCACAACATGTCCTATGAATGTGACCTTCCTACGATGGACATCAGCATCAGGTAATGTCGTAGTTTAGCCTTGGCTAGCGGTACGAAGAACATTAGCTTGTTTGCTTACTTTATCTGGTCTTTTTTACTTATCTTATATTGCGCTCATTCCAAGGACCTCTCAATGATGCCTAAAAAAAATAGGTTTAGAGAGAAAAGAATGGGGCAATGATTATTATCTTTTTATCTGCTATGCTTGTTGGATATCCTTGTAAAATAACTTCATCATGCATGCTTTGTTTTATGTGTAGGGAGAACGTTGTAGATGTCTTGTTGACCACATAAGAAGGCTTGCCTTCTTATGTTTTTTCCCGAGATGTTTACAATATCGGAACTACATTCTAAATAAGGTTATGCTTGCCAAGTGTGAACAAGAGTACTCCTATCTGTTTGAAGAGTCAAAATCCATCACACTAGGCGCAATGCCATCTTGGTTCTTAATACCTTGATACATCGCACCTATGTGTGTTAT
The DNA here is from genome assembly GCA_007115665.2 of Sequoiadendron giganteum. Lineage (NCBI taxonomy): Eukaryota > Viridiplantae > Streptophyta > Pinopsida > Cupressales > Cupressaceae > Sequoiadendron > Sequoiadendron giganteum. The sequence goes on from CM021107.1 coordinate 134,560,503, forward strand.
CAAACATAAAGAAGGGTATGCTCTTTATCTCTCCCATACTTGGGTAGGCAATACATCATCATCATTCATTATCATATCCAATAAAGTCTTGACAACTAGTGGACTTGCTGGACTTCTGCATCTTCTTGGATTTAAGGGTTGATACCTCTCATTCTTCCATCTTCTTTCACGCTAACAATGCATCCATCCTACATCCTCACTTTCATCTTGCATAATCACGTCATATCATCATAGGACAACACCATCCATCTCATTTATCTTACATGCATTACATAATCATTTAAGTTGTTTAGGATAATATAAATTTGTTATTCTAAGCATCTTCCAAACATCTCATTTACATCATCATTATCATATAGATCATATAGTCTAACCATCCATACATCCATTTTGAACCTCTTTATCGTGAGATCGCCCTCAAATCAAATCTTTTCGCTTGATCTCTCGAGGGGGAAATGTACTAACGTACTTCTTTTCGTTGGGCATCCTAAAAAATCAGAATTTTTTTAATTTTGGTGTCAGCGACATCATTCTTTGAACTAATGCAATGAGTACATTTCTTCAAAGAGGGGCAAAATGTAGACATGCAAAATCAACATTATTGATTAAACATCATAGTTGATCATTTTCTTCTTAATTAATTAAATCAAATTAGTTAATCAATCTCCTAAAGTCTCCTGATTTAATTAAATCATTTGTATTTAATTAAATGACTAATATTCATTTTCATCTCATTTGATTTAAAATTTAAAACAAAAATGCAAATCAAATGTCACACCACCTAATCACTAGCTAAATTATTCAAATCCCTGATTAATGCTAAGCCTAACCCATGTAGCTCGACTTGATATAGTCAAACTGATACTAACCATGGCAGCATAGAACAGTTGGTTAGCTCACCAAATGGATGTTAAATCAGCATTTTTCAATGGCTATCTTGAGGAGGAAGTGTATATTGAACAACCACCTAGATATGAGATATTGGCACAAGAAGACAAAGTTTACAAGCTAAAGATGGCACTGTATGGTTTGAAACAAGCCCCAAGAGCTTGATATAGCAGAATAGATAGTTATTTCACACATAATGGATTCCTCAGATGCAACAGTGAACCAACATTGTATACTAAAATGAATAAAGAAGGTAAAATTATGATCATATGCCTATATCTTGATGATTTATTCTTGACTAGAAATCTATCAGTTGAATTTTTAAAGGAGAAATGATGAAGGAGTTTGAAATGACAGACTTGGGTCTGATGAAATATTTTTTAGGCATTGAGGTAAATCAAGATGAAAATGGAATTTTTATTTCCTAGGCAAAGTATGCTAAAGATGTTTTAAAAAGATTTCATATGTTAAATTGTAAATCTGCTCCTACTTTAATGGTGACTGGTTTGAACTTGAGCAAAGAAGATACAGGTTCAAACGTGAATTCAACTTTGTACAAACAACTTGTTGGAAGCCTGATTTATCTAACAACCACAAGGCCAGACATTATGTTTTCAGTTAGTTTGATCTCTAGATTTATGGAAACACCAAAGGAGTCACACTGGAAGGCTGAGAAATGAATCCTCAGATATATCAATGGAACAAAAAATTATGGCATACAATACTCCAGATCAGATGAATTCAAATTAATTGGTTTTACTGACAATGATTGTGTTGGAAGCATAGATGACAGGAAGAGCACATCTAGTTACATTTTTCATTTTGGCACAGGAGTCGTTTCATGGGCATCAAAAAAGCAACCGACAGTTACTTTGTCATTAGCTGAAGCTAAATATTTAGCTACAACAAGTGCATCATGTCAGGCAGTATGGATGAGGAGAGTATTAAAAGAACTTCAAAATGAATAGCTGAAAGCAACACAAATTTTATGTGATAACAACTCTGCAATAGCTCTTTCAAAAAATCCATTATTTCACAAATGGAGCAAACACATAGACACACGGTTTCACTTCATCAGGGAGCTAATTAACAATGGAGAGATTACGTTGGAATATTGTAAGGCAGAGGAATAGCAGGTGAACATTCTTACAAAGGCGCTAGGCAGAGATAATTCCATCCATTAGAGAAACCGACTGGGCGTCAAAGTCTACAAAAGTTGTGTTCAAGGGGGAGTGTTGGGATTTCACCCAAATCCCGCGCTACTCCCCAATCTTCCCACATGTCAAATTGGCCTCTATCATGCGCTCGCACCATCAGAATTTCCTGCTCGCAGTACCACTGTGTTCACCACAATATCGTGATCCAACTTCATGCAAACTGCAATCTCGCGGTTTCCTCACTTGGTTCTCCGCGCGTTACCATGGCCTCACTGCTTACTGTCTATGGTTGAGCAGTTAATCGCCAGTTCATTTCTACCGATGTCTCGCGGTCTTCAACTTAACCGCCTACAGTGGCATGGTACTCACTACCATCCCCCGACCTGTAGTTTGTCTAACCACGTTAGTGCAGTTATTGTGGTCCCGCAGTCTCCTTCAACCCGTCTCATGGTTGAGCTGTAACCACCACGATATCGTCACCCCTTGCTCTCTCATTTGTGGTAGTGTAGTTTTTGGCTTGATTGACGGCGGTGCTCATTGGGATTTGTGCTGGTGGTCAGCTAGGATAAAAGGATGAATATTTAAATCCTAAGGACTATGTTTAATATGTTTGGGACATGTTTTTGACGGCTTATTTAATTTGCCTTTAATGTTGTATTATTTTTTGTGGCCGTAAACTTTGATATATACTGGTATGTTTGTACATTTAATGGGATAGAAGTTTAATATTAGCATTGCTCTAAAAAAACAAATTTTATGTTGTTCTATGTTAAGAATTTTATGAATATAATATAACAATTTTTTTGTGTATTAGTTTAATTCTCTATCTCTTTCCCTTCATATATTTGGTCTCTAGTTCCTTTTTTCCATTGTATATTGGTGGGGGACTTTAATGCAATCATCAATCTAAAGGAAAAGAGGGGAGTAGTGGAATGGTTGGAGCTTCCTTATTATCTTCTCAAAGATAACATTTCCTTTTTAAATCTATTGGATATAAATCCCAATAACGATTTATATACCTAGAATAATAGGAGATATGAAAAAGATTCTATATCAAAGAGACTAAATATATTTTTGGTGTCATTATTTGGAATAAGTAGTAAATGGGCAACCAGATTTGAGATATTAAAGTTCATATATAATTAACTTGCAGCTTTTTTTTTAATAAAAAATTATACAATTTTAAGAGCTTATTGAATATATAGATTATAAGTAGCAAATCATTATCTATGAATTAATATCCCTCATATACAAAATTGTTTAATAAGAAAAATATTGAAAGCATATAATTTGTGAGTAAAAACATATTATACGAATTAGTGTGCTATTTGAACTAATCCCCATCAAAGCACTTTTTGACTGTCCATGACATTTAAGATGGATGATCTCAAAGAGCTATAAATAGATGAGATGAGTGGCCTTAATAGTGGAAACTTACAGACTAAATGACTAGCGAGAGTTGCTAATTAATAACATTTAGACTGAATGATAATAATTATCCCAACATTAGAGCAATCACGCATCACCACAATGTAATAAGTATCCATCCATATTCTATGATTTCTCTTTAACAAACATCACAATAATGAGCGGAAAAATAGGCAAAATGGAGGCAATGTACTCACCCAACAAACCCAGTTCAAATATCTGATAGAGTATTTGAAATGTGATTTTGGGTTGTACTTTCTTGCAATACTTGAGGACAAAATAAATTATCTATTTGAAATGTGGTTGTCTATAAGTGGTAGGTACATTCATATAAATTATGAAGAAAAAACAAATTCATTGTATGTTTATCTGACAGAATATTGAAAATGTGATTGTTAGTGTACCTTCATGTAATTCATAAAAAATAGAAGCAACTTACATACAAAAACAAATGCAGTGCAACTTACATATTGAATATTTGAAATGTGATTTTAGACTGTACATTCCTTTAATTCACCCTAACAAAATGGATATATTAGATAGTACATTCCTTTAGTTCAACCCAACAAAATAGATTAAAAATATATCCATCTGACAAAATATTTCAAATTTGATTTTGAATAGTAATTTGATATAAATCATTAATACAAAATAGATTCATTACATGTCTATCTGACAGAATATTGAAAATATGATTTTGAGTGGTACCTTCATCCAATTCATGAAAAATTGGAAGCAACTTATATATAACAACAAGCCGAGTACAATTTACATATAGAATATTTCAAATGTGAATTAGACAATACTTTCGTTTAATTGACTAGAACAAAATAGATTAATAATATACTTATCTGACGAAATATTTCAAATTTGATTTTAAATAATATTTGGAGGTAAATCACCAATACAAAATAGATTCATTTTATATCTATCTGAAAAAATATTTGAAATATAATGTTAAATGATGTAATAGAACATAAATAGATTAATTAAATAAAAACAATATTTGAAATCTGATTTTGGACTCATATATCTGTAATAATAGGAGCAAGGACAATTGTGGTGACCATGTGTACACAATGAAAACAAAGTGTGTCATTCCATTGTTCAGAGAAATCTTAGTAATCATGACCATCCCTGCATACTATTCCCTGTCCGTATTGCAGACTCTCATATACTATTTTGTGGGGTCTGATTACAAACAACAATAACTACTATAAAGAAGTGTGATATGCATGACGACAATTTTAGCAGTTTAGTTGGTATTATCTTCCTCACGAGTTTGTTGCGTCCTTCCCTTTTCCCAACAAAACACCGTACAGTCTTATTACTATCGCCACTTCTTCCAGAATGTTGTAATGCTATGATATAATAGTTTTATTGAAACAAAAATAACTAAAAATACCTTTCCTCCCAGCACACTAGGATAAATTAAATTACGTTCAAACAACTTGCATTCTATGTGTGTGAATATTGGCTAGGCTTAAACATCACACACTAACTGTTGACTGCTTAGGTGGATGTCTCATTTAACTCAACCTTTATCCTCAGTTGAGTTATGTTTTTGGCTGTTAAAGTTTTCAATTATATTGTTGGTTGTTTAAATGTTCTGACATAGCAGATTTAAGCCATTGTACGACAGTTTGGGAGAGTGGAATGTTAGTAGATTTTAGCCACTATATGCCAGTTTGGGAGAGTGGACTAGGTTGATTTTTATTTCGTGGGTGTCACATTTACTGAGTTTTGTTCCAAAAACTGCAATATGGGAATGTAGGAAGAGTACTTTTAAAACTTTTAAAATATACATTATTATTTTATTTTATTTAATATATATTATTTTTAAATTTTTTAATATTTAGAATATTATTAGAATTTAATAAAAATAAAGTATTTTATTTCAATGTAAAAAAAAATTAATATAAAAATATTGATATTTTGTTTATATTATATTAATTTAAATATTAAAATTTTAATATTTCTAATATAAATTAATATTTTAAATTTTGATAAAAATAATTTTTTATTTATAATTTTATAATTTGATTATTGATAAATTTTATAAAGTTTTGTATATACATAATTGAATACATTTAAAATATTTTATATATTTTTAAAAAAATTGAATGTAAAAAATTAAATACATTCAATTGTTAAATATGAAATTTTCTAAAAGTTAAACTTACATTTTAACAATTGAATGTATTTAAGTTTTTTTTTGACAATTTCATATTTAACAATTGAATGTATTTAATCTTTTACATTCAAAATATTTTAAAATGATTCTTTTAAATATATTATATCTAAAAAATCACATAACAAATAATTCATTTTTTTCAAATTGTATTCATTATATTTTGAATATTTTTTCTTTTTAATATATTAGTTATTTTAATATTCTTAAGAAACTGATATTTGATTTTAATAAAACCTTACCTTTTATGATGTTAGTCATATGTTAAAGACTTTTTGTTATGTTATTTAGGTTGATTAAATCAAATGTACACATAACACTTTTCTTTTTACTTGATTTATTTCTAAGTCTTTATGTTGTTTTTTATTACCTTGCACCTTATCCATATTTTTTTGTCTTTTTTTTTTCTATTTTTTTCTTATTCCTTACTTTTCTAATTTTTATTCATCTATGCTTGATTTTATCATGATAGTTTTCTTATTCTTTAATGCCTATATAACCATGATCCCATCCCTTGTAATACCTATATTCTACTTTGATTACTTGATGCTTATACTTATGACCTTCTACCATGCTTTGATCATATGTCCATGTCATATCATTGTATTCTATTTATGTGCCTTATCAACTTACCTCATTCCTAGATTACTCTTATGTGCTCATGCCTACTTTTATAACTTATGTAGCCATATTGTGTCTCTACTGCCATATCATCCTATTATTTTTTGAGGCATCATTCTTTCTCCATACTCAATCATATTATTCTATCACGCTTCTAGAGACACCCTTTTAGATTGGGGTCATCTTATTTTATCCATCATATTGTCCTTTTCTTATAACACACTATCATATTACATTGAATGCAATTTGAATTTCTCCATATCATCTTATGCTTACATGCTTGATTATGTTACTAGAGCTACCTTTACCATATTGGATGCATCATACATTTCTTATCCTATCATATGTTATCACATGACTACCATGTTGTAAGAGCCACATTGGGGAAACTATGCCTCCTCATACCATTTATATTGCACCTCCAATGCCATTGTCACCTTACCATTAAATTTCATACTAGGGTTAATCTTATATGCCTAGATTTTTATCTATAGTCCATGTGTTGCAACACATATCTTTATATATGTCTTATTGACTTGTTACATGATGTATCCATGATAGTGATTTACTTTACACGCTCTATATGATTAGCATACATTTAAATTTTATGTTTTATTTTCCTCTATTCTTTAATTCCTTGCATTCAACAAACGTGAACAATTTAATATGCTATATTTTGACTGCATAATGTAGTAGCACTCAATATGTCACACTACTCTTTATACAATATTTTCCTAACCTTATTCCTAATTTTTTTAATTTTATAGCACATTTAAGAAATTTTATGAACCTTGTATTCTACTTGTGAGAAACACACAACTCATTGCATATTTTTTCTTTCTTTTGTAGGATTCTAAGGAGCAAGCATGCCAAATATGAACAGTTGGTCCAATTTCTTTATATGGACCATAGTATATTTTTTATGACTAAGTACATTTGTAACTTAATGCATGTTTATGCATTCTCTTTAGATACACAATCAAGCATAGATGAATAAAAATTAGAAAAGTAAGAAATAAGGAAAAAATAGAAAAAAATATGGCAAAGATGAAAAAAATATGGATAAGGTGTGTAAGGTAATAAAAAACAACACAAAGAGTTAGAAAAAAAATCAAGTAAAAGTAAAAGTGTTATGTGTACATTTGATTTAATCAACTTAAATAACATAACGAAAAGTCTTTAGCATATGACTAACATCATAAAAGGTAACTTTTTATTAAAACCAAATATTAGTTTTTTTTTTTTTTTTTGATCAGTAATGGATATTAATTTATTCATATAAAAATGAAATTGCATATTAACAAGCCAACCGAAGCTAGCTAACTGGCTGAAAACACCACGCCAGTGCAAAACCCAACCACCCATGCCAAGAAACGACCCAAAAATCCCCACATAAGGGTTCAAACAGGACATACAGTCCACCCCACCATTTCGACTACACAGGATACAACATATCCAAAAACCACTGTCACACAACTAGTGCATAGAAATCGAACAGAAAGAAGGAGGCCGAAAACGATAGAGACCAGCAACAACCACAAGAATCCAGCTCGCCGCTCCAACCAGTCAAAAAAAGCTCCATGTCAAAATAGCCACTACATCGCCACCACCAAAAAGTGTGTACATCGCCACCCAACTCAAGGAACCACACGGCCAGACACCACCCAACAGATGCCACACCTGCGTACCGAGCGCACCTTCCTTGGCACCGCCAATGGAACCCCGACCTCCTTCTGGTCCAAATCAAACTCATGCCTCCTCAGGACAAATTTCAGGTTCTCCCAGGCGAAGAGCATCTCCATTCGGTATGCATCCTTATCTAGCCTCCGACGCCACCGCACAAAAGGGACCACTCCAAGCTCCTCAACATCCTCCATGTCTTCAAAGCCTTCCGATATGTCATACCCCACCCTCGGTACCTCCCATTACAGAAAGGAATCCATGCCCAACATCAGTTCTCTATCAAAGAGCGCCATCATCACCCACCGAATTACATTAACTTCTTCATTTAATTCTAGTCCCCACGAAAAAATATTAAAGAAGAAAAAATATTCCAAATATAATGAATACAATTTGAAAAAAATGAATTATTTGTATGTGATTTTTTATATATAATATATTTAAACGAATCATTTTAAAATATTTTGAATGTAAAAATTAAATACATTCAATTGTTAAATATGAAATTGTCAAAAAAAATAAAATTAAATACATTCAATTGTTAAAATGTAAGTTTAATTTTTAGAAAATTTCATATTTAACAATTGAATGCATTTAATTTTTTACATTCAATTTTTTTTTAAATATATAAAATATTTTGAATGTATTCAATTATAAAAATACAAACTTTATAAAAATTAAATACATTCAATTTTTAAAATATGAAATTTTGATAAAAACTAAACTTACATTTTATTCAAAATAATTATATTCTTTTCTATTAATTTCTTTAAATTTAAAGGATTATATTAAATCTTATACATAAGATTTAAAATTTTATTTTAAAAATTTAAAAATTATATGTTTATCAATAATCAAATTAAAAAATTATAAATAATTTTTTTAATCAAAATTTAAATTTTTAAAAATTTAAAAATTATATGTTTATCAATAATCAAATTATAAAATTATAAATAATTTTTTTAATCAAATTTTAAAATATTTAAATTAATTTAATATAAAGAAAGTGTAAAAAAATATCAATATTTTTATATTAATTTTCTTTTTTTATGTTCAAATAATATATATATTTAATAAAATAAAATAATAATATATATTTCAAAATTTTTAGAAACTCTTCCCACATTCACATATTGCATAGTTTTTTGGTAGGGCAGTCAAATGCAGCGCCCACAAGAAGAAAATTAGCACAACCCACTCCCAAACTGTCGTACTCTGCTAAAATCTGCTGACAACGTCAGCATATTTAAATAACCGATAACTGCAAAATTTAAGAGGGAAAACATAACTCAACTGAGTAAAGGGTTGAGTTAAAGGAAACATCCACCTAAGTAGTCAGCGCTTAGTGTGTGATGTTTAAGCCCAACCGTGAATATTTTGCTTTCTGCTTCATTTTATAGAATATACATGTATCTATAAATAAGTCAAGTTTTATTGGTAGTATGTCCATGGATTTTTATGTGTGGCTTCCTATTTATTCTTATAGATTATAGGTTTTGTACTATTTTTATTGACCTCCTTTAATGATAAAATATGTGATGAAACACAAGGTATCTAATGTTGACCACAAAGGGAAAAAGACTCAAAGGTTCACACTTTCGTAAGGAAAAAGATGCTCGTGGGGATCCTGTACATTCATCCATTGTGAACATGTGGATGAAAGCCTTAAGACGGGCATAAAAAGTGTCATAGGCTAGGGATGGGTGCCTGGACTATCTAGCTATTTGTTTTATGCCCAAAAGTTTCAAGAATTGAACTTTGAAGATTCTCATAACTAAACCGTCATTCGCTCAATAATTTTGTTCTCTAAGTATGAAGAAAATTGACTTTTAATGCCATAGTAAGATTTTGAAATATTTTACATGATTTTTATCACTAAAGGGTTAGAGTGGGCTCTGCTACACAAAATGATTCTACCAAGGGACTTAGCCACGATGAGCACAAACCTTTTCCCTAGAGGAATTAAGCTTAATGAAGATGCAACATTTTGTGGACCAAATGAATTGTAATGGATTTAAGTGTAATAAAAATAAATGTTCATATAATTTATAAAATCTTTTAATTTAAGTATATAAGTTTTAGTGGGCCATCTTTGATAATTCTATTGTGATACAACACACAAATATAAATAAGAATTTAATGTAAGTCTAATTTGATGGCTATAGTGAAAAGTTACATTAAACAAAGATATATTCCCATCTAGTTGAATTAAAGATCAAATCACTATAAATAATCACACGAATAATCCAAAAGAGGTATATTAAGATTGCAACAAAAAACAAACCTAGACTAAAACGACCTAATACATTCAAGAAAATATATTATCAAGTTGATCCTAGAAAATAGTATAATAATGTTTCCTTAGATAGTATTGAATATCTTGATGCTTTCTCTATTAATTAGATAGAGAGAGAAAATATTGTGATGACTGACTTGTTCGTTAACATAGGAATCAAATCATATGACCTTACAATATTAGTCATTTCAATGGTAGATATGTTGACAATGGCCTCAATAATAGATAATATTCAGCATTAGTTGGTGTTCAAAGATGATGATGGTTTATTTAAAATCTAAACTTGCATTGATCAATATCATAATCTAATGTATGAGCTATTTAATTTAAAATAATTTGCTGCAAATAAAAATTAAAAAGCTCACAAATAATATTCATCCACACACACACAGAAAGAAACACAATTTCAAGCATGGTTGCACTGTACAACTAGCAATTTTTTGTATTATTAATTGGAAAAAATCAAGCTATTAAATCCACTTGCATGCTATGATATAATAGTTTTATTGAAACAAAAATAACTGAAAATACCACTCCTCCCAGCATACTGGGATCAATTAAATTACGTTGAAACAACTTGCATTTTGTGTGTGTGAATATTCTTCTTTCTGCTTCATTTTATAGATAGTACTTCCATGGATTTTTATGTGTGGCTTCCTATTTAGTCTTATAGATTTTAGGTTTTTTACTATTTTTATTGACCTCCCTTAAGGATAAAATATGTGATGAAACACAAGGTATCTAATGTTGACCACGAAGGGAGAGAGACTCAAAGGTTCACACTTTCATAAGGAAAAAATAAGCTCATGGGGATCCTGTACATTCATCCATTGTGAACATGTGGATGAAAGCCTTAAGACGGGTAGAAAAAGTGTCATAGGCTGGGGATGGGTGCATGAACTATCCAGGTATTAGTTTTATGTCGAAAAGTTAGTAGAATTGAACTTTGAAGATTCTCATAACTAGACAGTCATCAAACAACTCATACGGGTTGAGGAAGATCCAATGGAGTAACGTTTGGCAACTCAACATGCTTGGTGTGTAACTAACCATCACTTTGCATGTAGGAAAACCGTCATTCGCTCAATAATTTTGTTCTCCAAGTATGAGGAAAATTGACTTTTAATGCCATAGTAAGGTTTTGAAATGTTTTACATGATTTTTATCACCAAAGGGTTAGGGTGGGCTCTGCTACACATAATGATTCTACCAAGTGACTTAGCCACGATGAGCACAAACCTTTTCCCTGGAGCCATTAAGCTTAATGAAGATGCAACATTTTGTGGACCAAATGAATTGTAACAGATTTAAGTGTAATAAAAATAAATGTTCATATAATTTATAGAATCTTTTAATTTAAGTATATAAGTTTTAGTGGGCCATTTTTGATAGTTCTATTGTGATACAACACACAAATATAAATAAGAATTTAATGTAAGTCTAACTTGATGGCTATAGTGAAAAGTTACATTAAACAAAGAGCTATTTCCATCTAATTGAATTAAAGATCAAATCACTATAAATAATCGCACAAATAATGCAAAAGAGGTATATTAAGATTGCAACGAAAAACAAACCCAGACTAAAACGACCTAATACATTCAAGAAAATGTATTATCAAGTTGATCCTAGAAAATAGTATAATAATGTTTCCTTAGATAGTATTGAATATCTTGACGCTTTCTCTATTAATTAGATAGAGAGAGAAAATATTGTGATGACTGACTTGTTCGTTAACATAGGTATCAAATCATATGACCTTACAATATTAGTCATTTCAATGGTAGATATGTTGACAATGGCCTCAATAATAGATAATATTCAACATTAGTTGGTGTTCAAAGATGATGATGGTTTATTTAAAATCTAAACTTGCATTGATCAATATCATAATCTAATGTATGAGCTATTTAATTTAAAATAATTTGCTGCAAATAAAAATTAAAAAGCTCACAAATAATATTCATCCACACACACACAGAAAGAAACACAATTTCAAGCATGGTTGCACTGTACAACTAGCAATTTTTTGTATTATTAATTGGAAAAAATCAAGCTGTTAAATCCACTTGCATGCTATGATATAATAGTTTTATTGAAACAAAAATAACTGAAAATACCACTCCTCCCAGCATATTGGGATCAATTAAATTATGTTGAAACAACTTGCATTTTGTGTGTGTGAATATTGTTCTTTCTACTTCATTTTATAGATAGTACTTCCATGGATTTTTATGTGTGGCTTCCTATTTAGTCTTATAGATTTTAGGATTTTTACTATTTTTATTGACCTCCCTTAAGGATCAAATATGTGATGAAACACAAGGTATCTAATGTTGACCACGAAGGGAGAGAGACTCAAAGGTTCACACTTTCATAAGGAAAAATAAGCTCATGGGGATCCTGTACATTCATCCATTGTGAACATGTGGATGAAAGCCTTAAGACGGGCAAAAAAAGTGTCATAGGCTGGGGATGGGTGCATGGACTATCTAGGTATTAGTTTTATGTCAAAAAGTTAGTAGAATTGAACTTTGAAGATTCTCATAACTAGACAGTCATCAAACAACTCATACGGGTTGAGGAAGATCCAATGGAGTAACGTTTGGCAACTCAACATGCTTGGTGTGTAACTAACCATCACTTTGCATGTAGGAAAACCGTCATTCACTCGATAATTTTGTTCTCCAAGTATGAGGAAAATTGACTTTTAATGCCATAGTAAGGTTTTGAAATGTTTTACACGATTTTTATCACCAAAGGGTTAAGGTGGGCTCTGCTACACAAAATGATTCTACCAAGTGACTTAGCCACGATGAGCACAAACCTTTTCCCTGGAGGCATTAAGCTTAATGAAGATGCAACATTTTGTGGACCAAATGAATTGTAACAGATTTAAGTGTAATAAAAATAAATGTTCATATAATTTATAGAATCTTTTAATTTAAGTATATAAGTTTTAGTGGGCCATTTTTGATAGTTCTATTTTGATACAACACACAAATATAAATAAGAATTTAATGTAAGTCTAACTTGATGGCTATAGTGAAAAGTTACATTAAACAAAGAGCTATTTCCATCTAATTGAATTAAAGATCAAATCACTATAAATAATCACACAAATAATCCAAAAGAGGTATATTAAGATTGCAACAAAAAACAATCCCAGACTAAAACGACCTAATACATTCAAGAAAATGTATTATCAAGTTGATCCTAGAAAATAGTATAATAATGTTTCCTTAGATAGTATTGAATATCTTGACGCTTTCTCTATTAATTGGATAGAGAGAGAAAAGATTATGACGACCGACTTGTTCGCTAACATAGGAATCAAATCATATGACCTTACAATATTAATCATTTCAATGGTAGATATGTTGACAATGGCCTCAATAATAGATAATATTCAACATTAGTTGGTGTTCAAAGATGATGATGATTTATTTAAAATCTAAACTTGCATTGATCAATATCATAATCTACAATATGAGCTATTTAATTTAAAATATTTTTTTGCAAATAAAAATTAAAAAGCTCACAAATAATATTCATCCACGCACAAAGAGAGAAAGAAACACAATTTCAAGCTTGGTTGCACTAAGCAGCTAGAAAATTTTATATTATTAATTGGAAAAAATCAAGCTATTACACTCCAATAAAAGGTGAAGGTTGTAACAAGCCATATAAAACCCCTAAATCAACATTTACAATCTACTTTGCAAAAAAAATCAAAGACTAGATACAATCTCTTCTCCAACACCTATAGCCTTGAAACCTCTCTCACAATCAATGTCTTCAATCTGCACAACCTGTGTTGACTTTTTGTCTATCAACACTCTCAAAACCTGTCAATCCAAAAATGGAATGACCATCTGAAGGTAAGAAACAACCTTCTTCTCTTCCTAAGGTTTTCCTCTCTGAAAAACTATCTTCAAAATGAATGAAATTTAATTTTTATCTCTCCACGCTTTTCTCGAATGTAATTTCAATGCAGTTTAGTTATCATTTGTCTTTCATTCCAAGAACTTCAAGAAAATCAACACACACCTCCAAGAAGGGTAAATATAATTTAATATTCAATCCTCAATAAAATATATGTTTTAATCCTCCAAACTTAGTCAAAATATAATGTGGGCTTTAAAATGGCTTTAATGCTTTCTCAAATAAAGCAAAAAGAAGATTCCTCAACCTAGGCACCCACCTCCTGGGTTCCTAGTTTTTAGGAGGTGAGAGATTCAAAATAGGAGTTACAAATTTCCTTAATAGGTCCCAAAAACCAATGCCTTTAATTGTTTTTTCTGCTTTTTTAGTTTTAAATACAGATTCTCCATGATTCCCTTTCACTAATTTGACTCAATTTGAAATAAAATAAAAACTCAAATTTCCCACATCACAAAATATTTAATTTCACACAAAAATATGAATTCCAATCATAAACATGAAATCCAACACACCAAAAATTGTAAAATTCAAAACTAACACCTGAAAGTTGACACATGATTGTACTAAGCCATGGATGCTCCTGCATCAGATGTCCATTGTAGAAGAAAAGTGATTCTATCACTTTCTAAAAGGACATCCAAGGTGAGTGATATCAGCCTTAGATAACCATGAAGCATCCTCAATAGTCCTCCCATACCATTTCACCAAATACTCCATGTATTACTTCCTCCTTGTACTTCTTTTCACCCTATTGTCAAGAATTTCTGCAATCTTTTCATTTTTTGAACTATGTGTGAGCGCTAGTGGATGTTTAATTGTTGCAAATTCATCATTTTCACCTTCATGAAACATGATCAAATCAAAAATATTAAAAATTAGAGAAAGATTAAGCTCATTGGGTAATTCTACCTCACATGCATTGTCGGAATCATGCCTTTTCAGAATCTTGCATGGGAAAAACTTCTTCATCTTTAGCTTATTGTATGTACCTACTAGAAATATTTATTTTCTCAAACGCAAAATCACTACATCTCCAACCTAAAATTCATTATGTCTCCTCTTCAAATTAGCATTAGTTTTGTTAGAAAAATTCATTTTGTTGATATGTTTCTCACCAAATCATGAAGACCTTTCATATTCTCTACAAAATCTTCAGCAACTACACTCTTTTTCACTTATTTATTAATCTTATTCAAGTATAAAACAAATCCTACTGACATAAACAATCTAAAATGGTGACATACATGTTATTTTGTTAACTAAGTTGCTGTAGGAAAACTCATCTTATGGTAAGACTAAATCCCATTCTTTTGGTTTGTCTCCAACCACGCTTCTCACAAATTTCCCAAGCTTCTATTCACCAGATCCATTTGACCATCTATTTGAGGATGGTATGCTAAGAAAAGATTTAATTAATTGTTGAGATTCTTCCACAAGGTCCTCCTAAAGTAGCCAACAAACTTGGTGTCCCCATCTGAACAATGCTCTTTATAATTCCATGAAGCCTCACAACTTCCTTGAAAAACAAATCTAGAACATTCGTTGCATCATTAGTCTTATGAAAAGGTATAAAATGTGTCATTTTACAGAACCTATCTACCAAAAAAAATATAGAATCATGTCCTCTTTGTGTCTTTGGCAAGCCAAGAATAAGATCCATAGTTATGTCCTCCCATGGTTTCTCTGGTATTGGTAGTGGTTGATACAAAACAGTGCTTTGACTCACTCCTTTTGCCACTTGACACACTCTACAACCTTGCACATACTTCCTTACATCTTGCTGCAATTGAGGCTAATAATAATTCTCTCCAACCAATGCAATATTCTTATCAAAACCAAAATGACCTGCAAGACCACCATGCTATGTTTCTCCTTAATTAGATTCAATCTCATTGAACTTCTTGGAATGCATAATTGGTTACCTTTGAACAACATTTTATCTTGGATTAAATAATCCAACCATTTGGTTCTAATTGTTTCAATAGGCTCCTTGCAAGCCTTCCATGTCTCTCCAAAATCCAAGTCTCCTTCGTACATATTCTTGAGTTCATCAAAACCCACAACTTCAACTTGCATTTCAATCAACAAACCTTGTCTTCTACACAAAGCATCAACAACTTTGTTAGAATTCCCACTCCTATGTTTCAAAACAAATGTGTAAGTTTGTAAGAACTCAACCCACTTCATGTGTCTTTGAATCAAATTCCCTTGACTACTCAAGTGTTGGAGTGCTTGATGATCGGTATACAAAACAAATTCTTTTGGCATAAGATAATGTCTCTATTTATTAAGTTCTTGAATGATTGCATAAAAATATTGATCATAAATTGCATAATTTTTCTTAGCATCATTGAGCTTCTCACTAAAATATGCAATAGGATTACCTTCTTGGCTTAAAACAACCCCAATAGAATTCCCACTTGCATCACAATCCACATGGAACACCTTACTAAAATCTGGAAGTGCTAAAACAGGTTGCATTGTCACTTTACTCTTCAACAAATAAAAGGTCTTTGCTACCCCTATAGTCCACTTAAATTCCTTCTTATCACCCCCCATGGTTTCAGTTAGTGGTTCAAATATGCTACTAAAACAGTTGATGAAATTTCTAGAAAAACTTGCTAACCCATGAAATGATCTCACCTCTATTACACTCCTTAGTGTTGGCTATTCTAGAATAGCTCTTACCTTTTTTGGGTCCATCTTGATGCCTTCCCCTGAAATAATAAAGCCTAAATGCATCAATTCCCTTTTCAAAAAGTTGAACCTTTTTGAGGTTAATCAACAACTTTTCATCTCTAATCTTTTCAAAAACAAGTCTAATATGAATCAAATTATCCTCAAGAGTCTTGCTAAAAATGAAAATGTCATCTAAATACACAATCAAAAATCTTCCCAAGAAATCTTTCAACACTTAATTCATTAACCTCATAAATGTACTAGGTGCATTGGTTGGCCCAAATGGCATGAATAACCACTCATACAAACCTTCCTTTTTCTTGAATGTTTTCTTCCATTCATCTCCTTCACGTATCCTTGCCTAGTGATACCCACTCTTCAAATCAATCTTGTTGGAATATGTGGCTCCACTCAAGCAGTCCATGATATCATTCATGATAGTACTGACATAGATGTGCAACATTAATAGGTTATTTAATAGGTGGACCATCCATTTTTGTTAACGTGTATGCTCCAAACCCATAACTTTCATCAATTTTGTAAGGTCCTAGTGAATTAGGGCTGATCTTTCCTTTTCCAGTTGGGGCGTCATTGACATTACATTCATTCTTGAACATAACACCAAATAACCTTTATTGAATAACCAAGGAAAAACATTATCATTGTAACTACGACGCTTTCTTCTAAAGTAAGCTTGAAGATGCTCAAAATCGTTAATACATTGTTCATCAAGCATTTCAAACTGATGTAATCATTGTTCCTTATAGGTATTATCATCAATAAGTCCTTGAAGAGTGATTCTTAATGTAGGAATCTCTAACTCCAAGGGAATCATTGCCTCAATTCCATAGACAAGGTTATAAGGGGTATTCCCAATAGATAATCTAACATTCATATGATAGGCCCATAATGCATATGTTAGCTATGTGTGCCAATCCTTATTATGTTTGTTTATCATTTTCTTTAAAATTTTCTTAAGGGTTTTATTAGTTGATTCAGCTTGACCATTAGATTGCAGGTAGTAGGGTGTTGAAAAATGATGTTGGATGTTAAATGTCTCTAAGAAATTTTTCACGTCATTATTCTTTAATGGTGTCCCATTATCTGAAACTAACATGGAAGGAAGTCCAAAGCAAACAATAATGTGTTCCAATATGAAACGACATATTACATTGATAGTTGCTGAACAGGGGGGAATATATTCTACCCATTTTGTGCAGTAATCTGTTGCAGTGATTATCAATATATGTCTGGTGGAGGAAGGGGGTGAGATTTTTTCAATAAGACCAAACCCGATATTGCAAATGGCCAAATGGGAACTTGAGCACGAAGTTCAGAGGTAGGAGCATGAGTTAGATTGCTATGTTCTTGAGATTTGTGACATTTTTCAACGTATGCAAAGAAATCTTGTTCCATATGTCACCAATAGTATCATATGCGGACTAGTTTTTGAATTAATGATCTTCCTCCAAAATGAACTCCACAAGCACCTACATGAGCCTGTTCAAGTGCAATGGGGATTTTATATTTTTTAAGACACCTAAGTAAGAGACCATCAAATGACCTTTGATACAACATGCCAGTGAGGATTACATATTTAGACGCATGCTTCTAAAGGCGAGCTCAAGTGTTCTTAGTTTTCAGCTTAGGAAAGGTACCATCTTTTAAATAATTAAATATTGGTATGTACCATTCACTAGAGCTTTCCATGGTGGCTGATAATAATTCTTCCATCTTATCTTCTATCGATTGTTTCATAAATGTATGCACAATAAATTTGAAATATTTTGAAGGATCTTGAAGTGATATAAGGGAAGTCGCACTCGCCATCGTATACACATGTCAATTATCTTTTCCTAGGATGTTTTCAATGGTGTATGAATTGAAATTTTCTAACAAAGTCATTATGAGATCCTTGTATTTTGATAATTTTTCATGTTTCACTTGATATGTTTTATTTATTTATTTAATAACAAATTATGATTCATTGAATATCTTAATGTCTCAAGCTCCCATAATTAAAGCAACACATAGCCCAACAAGTAATGCTTCATACTTTGTGGTGTTTTTTGTGCATAGGAAGTTTAAGCCATAAGACAAGGGAATAGGCTCTCTCACGAGAAGGGTTATTATAACCCCTGCACCTCAACTAGTTCTACACTTAGATCGGTCAAAATATAACTCCCATGTATTAGTTTCAATCATCAACATGTTATTGTCAAGGAATGAATCATTATTCAGTAACGCTAAAGGATAAGGAGCATCAACTAATTGGTTGGTCAAGGCTTGTCCTTTAATTGATTTTTGTGAAACAAACTTAAGGTCAAACTCAGTTAACAACATAACCCACTTAGCTAAGCATCCTCATAAATCTGTTTAGTGAAAATATGTTTTAAAGGATCAAATTTCGTCATCACATGTATTTTAGCATTTAATAGGTAATGTCTCAATTTACTAGTAGCAAATACAAGAGAAAAACATTGTTTCTCTATCATTGTATATCGTTTCTCATAATCAATCAAAATTTGGCTAATGTAATAAATAGGATGTTATTTACTACTTTCATCTTGTTGATCCAACAATGCTGCGAGAGCATCAGTTTATGCTTCTATATAAAGGATAAATAGTTTGTTCTACGTAGCGGGTTGTAAAATAGGTGGAGTGGCAAGATAATATTTCAAACTCTCAAAAGCCTATTTACAATCCTCATTCCAATTAAACTGAACCTCTTTCCTAAGCAGATGTGTAAATGGTAATGCTTGATCTGCTAGGGATGCTATGAAATGACAGATAGACTAGATTCTTCCTTGTAAAGTGGTACATTTGCATGATCATCATGGAAAAAATAGGCCCTTAAGTGGCGATGAAAATTCAAAAAATCAGAGTTAGGAAACTTGAGGTAAAAATTTGAATAAGTTATCTATATTATTTCAAAAATATGTAAGAATAGAATCTATAGAAAATTGAATTTAGTTTCTAAACTACTAGGTTTATTTTTAAAAACAAATCTATTTGGTGAAAATTTGAAATTTCAATGCAGTAGTACTTAAATTTCAAGGAAAAAATAAGTAAGTGTTTTTCTGACCACTCTAGCCACAATAAAATGATAATATTTTGTACAAAATTTTAGATATAATTAGAGGACTCATGTCCCGATGTGATGCATATTTTTTTGTACTTTTTTTCCAAGTAAATAATTAATTATGAATTTTTTATTACAACTTTTAAAAAATATAAAAACTTGTATTTATGACCACCTTAACTTGGTCAAAACTTCATGAAATTTTTTTTTTTTTTTTTTTATAGTATATGAAGCATAGAAGACACATGTTTTGGATTCAAAAAATGTGATACCATTTGAAAGCTATAGATTTTTTTAGTCAGCCTATCAATTGGGACTTTAGTTGTAATTCAAATAGAAAATGAATAATAATAATTTATTAAATTAAAAGAAAAGCATAATTTATATTGGTGGAAAGTTGAGAATCTCCTTTAAAACCCCTTTTCATTTCATCAATTTTCAGTAAAAAAAAAGTCGTTAGCCACATGGGCCATCATATCACTTACATATCGACACTTTTTGGTCCATCATAATCCTGCACATACCCAAGTACGTAATTGGGAAATATTTTTAGGAGGTGGCATGTTAACTATTGCATCAATTTTCTTCATGTCCACCTCAATTCCTTTTTGAGATACAATGAAACCTAAATATTTTCCACTATCTACACAAAAGAAACACTTTTTCGGATTCAATCTCACATTGTATTTTTTTATTCACTCAAAGATCTTTCAAAGAATATTCACATTGTCTTGTTCGGTTAAAGATTTAGATAGATATCATCAACATAATCTTCCAAAATATTATGTATGAAATCGTGAAATATCAATGGCATAGGGTGAACCCACAAAAGTGGTTTACAATTTGAGTGAGGAAGGAAAACTTCCAAAAAACTCACCCATGCAAAAAAAATTGTTTTGAGGGGTTCGAGTGAACTTAAGGTTCGAACAAACCCCAAACGGGTTCGAGCGAACTTAAGGTTCGAATGAACCTCAAAGGGGTTCGCTCGAACTAGGGTTTGAGCAAACCCCTTTGCACGTGGGAACCTGTATTTCCCATTGTGGAAAGGGGGTTTGCTCGAACCCTAGTTTGAGTGAACCCTTGGGGTTCGAGTGAACCCCTTAGGTTCGCTTGAACCCCCCTTTTCCTACCTTCCCACCCTCCAACACAAAAAGACTCCATATTTTTTTCCCTTAGAACCTTAGGTTGAGGATGAAAATGGAGGAGACTTCATAAACCCAACTGGAAGATGGTAGTCCTCGGAATGAGCTATCCAACAAATATAATTTTAATATGTTTTGGTTTTATTATGTATGTGTTTTTTTAGTTTTATTAAACATAGGTTTATCATCGAAAATCAAATTCTTTGTTCTACACATGTGGAAAAATAGAATATTATCAAAATAAAATTTTGAAAAATATGTTCGGGCTAGGTATTGATGCCCTTGATCCATTAAAAAAAAATTGAATTTTGATATATACTTAAAAATTTATGCTTTATACGGTCTGCCTATCTCTGAATTGTACTTGGTTTGACTTTGATACTTGATTAAGGAAAAAATATTCAATAAAACACTATAAAACCAAATGAAAGTGCTAGATATCATAGTTACAAATCTAAATTCAAAAAAAATAGAATTTTATCCTTCATACAAAAAAAGTTATGTTGTATATGGGTTGTGTCACTCCTTAAATTTTTTTTTTTTCTTAAAACTAGTTTTCGAAGGAGATGAAAAAATAAGTGCAATCTGATTCCAAAAAAATTGGAAAAAAAAAATTAAATACTATAGACAAAATTCCAAAAATCACTAGTTTTCACCCTCTTCAAATTCCTCATGGTTTTACCGCTATAGGAGCCCGAAAGTGAAGATTTAGTTAAAAAAAAAATAGTTTGGTGTCTAGTTTGCCCAAAAATTGTAAACTAGTATTGTGGGATCACCCCTGTAGCTCATTGATATGTTGCACCCACATTCTTTAATCCAAAGGGAACCATTACCCAACAAAGTGTTCCCCAAGCCGTTGTAAATTCTTTTTTGTATTTATCTTAACGATTGATAAAGATTTGATTATATCTAGAGAATCCATCCATGAATGACAACAAACCATGTCCCATAGTCGAGTCCACTATTATGTCAAGATTAGGAAGGGGTAAATCATCTTTTAAAGATGCTTTATTCAAATCATTAAATTTCATACACATCCTAATACGATTATCAGGATCCGCAACTACAACAATGTTCAAGATCCAAGGAGAGTAATCAATAGGTCAAATGAACCCAATGTCAAGGAATTTTTCAATCTCGACCTTAACTAGTAAGGCTATCTTAGGATTCATTTTTCGTATCATTTGTATAACTTATTTAGCATTTTCAACAAGGATATTGTTGTGTGTTAATATCTTAACATCAATTCCCAGCATATCTGAATAGGTCCAAGAAAAAAGTTCAGGAAAGTCATGAAGTAAAGTTGTCTAGTCTTCTTTTTCATCTTCATCAAGGAACTTTCAATAACATAGTAAAAACATCTATTAGGTTTCTGTTAATTTATATTCCTTAATAGGCACCTTGTTTGATCCATAGTTCATGTGGACATTCCACTACATAATTCATCAACACGAATCCTTTTCAAAATGTTAATTGATTAGAGAAGTTGTTGTTCTATGAGTGGAATTATAGAAAAAATATCCCTGTGATAAGTGATAACAATCTAGTAATGTAAGTTTGTTTAGTAATGTTAGGAAGCATTAATAAGAAGTAATTGATAGAAATAAGGGGGAACAACAATATGACTTGGAGAAATCCAGTGTGGGTGAAAGCTACATAAGAGCGAGTGTAAACTCCTCAGGCCAGTATCTCAAGAGCTATTACAAATGGTTTACTGCCTTCTCAATGTGTTCATAGACCCTCTTTCCCAAGAACAACAAACTGCAAACAATATACATCTCAACAATTTGCTCTCACACTCCCCAATCACACTATCAATTCACTAAGATTCATAGGCAAAAGCAATAATAGCTTAAGTCAACTAATTTTGCAAGAAACTAAGGAAAACTACCTTAATTGTTACAAAATGACCTCTCTTGGAGGCATATAAAGAAAAGAGAAGAAAGAGGACATTTAAAACAAGCACAAAGGATGATTTTAACTGAAATCAAGGTATCTGGAATCTTTCAGCTTTCTCAAAATGCCAGACTCGATTTTTTTGTCTTGTTTGGGATGAGTTCGATTGGAGTTGAACTCATCTCTATTGAATGCCTTTGCAAATGACAAGTTTGACTATGGCCAAACCTGTTACCCCTGCTCTATTCTTGTTTGACTTCAATACTAAGTACATATTTCTGCAACTTTGTTTTAGTTTCTTACTTTAATGAGTCACCTTAAGTGTGAGAAGCACAAGGATGAGTTTTGAGAGCATCATATGATTGAGCTAGTGATTACATTAACTTGATCCATTTTTGAATCACTATTGTAATGATATAAATGCATTTCATATGGTACTACTGGTGGACTGTTAAATAAATAGGATTAGTAAGCTATTCAACTATCAACAACACTTTTGATAGTACAACTCTAGTTTTCCCAAGGTTTTACAATTGTATCCTATACATATGACAACAAAATTCTAGTTGCATAAAACATGGATATGTTTGCTATCTCAAAGCATGATAAATAAGGCTCCAAGATAACGTTGATACCTATGATAAAAGTGTTTGTCATAGTAGAAATGTGCTTGAAAAAACACATGGTAATGATAAAAATAATAGAAAAATTTAAACTCAAAAATCCCACAATTTTGTACTAGTCAATGTGGGAGGCTGAACTTAAATAAAAGGCCAAAGGGAAGGAGGGTTTAGATACACTACAAAATTATTTGACTAAGAGAAATTTGATACAACTAGGGAAGGTTGTTTGCCATACTTGCATAATTTTTGTCATTTGCATGCTCATACCTCAATCCTAAATTGCTCTAACTTCCAAATTCTGCATTCAAGAATTAGTTCAGCATGGACAAGCATACTGCAAGGTCTAAAAGAGCATGCAAAAGAATTATAGAATTTGGAAAACAAAATTTTCATTTTGGCATAATTCTAGGGCATCACATATTTTGGATATAGTCAAGCACGTTAACATAGTCACAAAAATATGGATTTATTCACAAGAGGAAATACCTGTACAAACCAAAAAATGTCAATGGAATTTCAACTATCATTGGAGAGAATGGACACTATTGTGTATCAGTTTATAGAACTGAACTTAAGTAGCAACATCTTTTTGTTGTACTCTTAATAGGACACCAATGCTTATTATTTCTTATATCTATGTATTATGTGGGAAATGTTAAGATTGTCAATCCAGTAGTCTTCTTTGTTATTTGAGAAGTATCTTTTTTTGAGTTGAAGGGAAAAACATCCACATAGCTACATTTAACTGAGAACTAATGCAGTGATTTTTAATCAATAAGGTGGTTTCAATTGACTTTATCAATGGTGGAGAGGTACATGGAGCCATTCCAACTACAGTAAAACTTGGAGGTGCTCTTAGAAGCTTTACAACAAAAGGACTCATTAATCTTAAGGAAAGAATTCAGGAGGCTAGTTTCTATTCCTGTGCTCATCATATTTGAAGTGAACAATAGGCATTCATCTTGTTTTAATATTTAGTTCATACATTTATCTCATTTGATACATGAGATGGCAATTCATTCAAAAAAATAAAATACCTTGGTGTGGTTTAATTCCAGGTAATTGAAAATCAAGCGGTTGTACACAGATGCAAGGCTTCTGTAGAGTTTTTAGAAGACCAACCAATGTGCCCTGCTGTTGAGAATGATGAAAGTTTGCACGATCATGTAACAAAGGTTGGACTAACCTTTCTTGGTTCAAATAATGTGAAACCTGCACATCCAGTAATGGCAGGTGAAGATTTTTCATTCTATCAACAAAGAATACCAGGTGTTTTTTAATTATTGGCATTCAAAATGAAAAAATTGGGTCAATCCATTCTCCATACTCCCCATTTTTCTTTGTGGATGAAGATGTACTTCCTATAGGAGCAGCCCTACATACTGCAATTGTGTAAATGTATTTTGACAAGAATAAGAATAAGGGAAATGGATCCCCTCTTGAAACAACACACAGAATTATAAGTACTTTTTGTCTAAAGGACTTTTTTTCCATTACAACTAAGTTGAAATGTTAATGCTTATAAAAGCGATGTGTAATATCTGAATTTACAATCAATTTAGATTGAATGATGAGCTTACAATGACTTCATCAAAAATTGTAATATTCGTTGTTTGAACTCTTTTAGCTGGATCGGTTTATGAACATTTAAGTTATATAATTGTTCATTATGCATTTTGTGTTTGTTGCTAATTGTGAAAATTCAAAGAGACAAGCTGGCCGTAGTTCTAAGCAAAAACAAAATCAAAGAACATTTGTCTTCATATGTGACCTGATCTTGAGTTTCACTCTACTGACGTCTATAGATTTCTCTTACAGTTTTACAATTGTTTTTCCAGAGTTTTTAAACTCTTGCGGTTATGTCAAATGGCAGAAATTGGATGTTTCTGTACAATTTTAAAAATGCATTACAGAGGATTAATTATAATATCTGACATATCTCAACAAATTTTTGCATTACATTAGATATAAGCAAAGTAATATTTGACATTCTGCAACCATTACAAAACCAATACCAACCAGTCTTAAAAAGAAAGACCAAGGGACTTCAAAGAAAACCATTAAATAAAACAAACCGACACTGTACTCTTCTTACTTATGATAACTCCCAAAATTCCACAATATCCCAAATATTATAATGTTTGTAAATGGGTTGGAGTATACAATAATTGGTTATTATGTTGGTAGAACTTGAATTCGTTTAGAATATGACCAAAAGTTTTATGTTCCATGCTTTGGGCATTGATGGCATTTATGGTAGTTTTTTAAGAGCTCTCTTTGGTAGTTTTTTAAGGCTCTTGGTATCTGATAAAGTCAAAAATCCTATTTGGATTGAATTTTTCATCTTTCCTCTTTTTCTTAGATTTTTTATTGACCATCTCATTTAACCTGTAGAGCATTTTAATTGATTTGGACAGGATAAGTTTTATTTCTCCCCTATTAAAAAAAGAGGGTTCAAGTTCAATGTTTGTAAGGATCTTAAAGAGGATTGATATTTAGATGAAGATAAACTTCACACTATATTTTGTGTGTCAATTTGCCAATGCCTGTTTTAATTGTCAATAATTAACTAACTAAAAATAAAGTTTCTATGTAAATAGTTTTACTTTTAATTACCAAAAAGTTTATTCATTTAATAATCTGCTGTAAAACATTAAATAAAACATTAAAAACATATATCAGACTTATTTCAAATAAGTAAATAAAGAGTCAAGGTTGTATTTTTTCATTTTAAGCTTAAAATGGAAATGAGAGGACATGTTTGATTCAAAGGTTGCCAAAGTTGCAAATGGTTGAGAAGACAATGAGAATTTTTTGATGTCATTGCATTTTGATTATGGAACTTTGTTTCTACAATTGAATGTATTGAGATATGAGCACACAATGTTTAGATGCACTAGCATCCTTTGCACTCTAGAGTCCTTTGTTGTGCTTTGGTGTATTATGCATGCTATAGTGTATGCTTGCAACTTTTGGAATTGAATCTTGACTAGTAACTAAAGGTAAAGGTAGTCCTTGAGGATTGATTTTGGGAATTGCCACAATTAGATTTCAAACTAATTTAATGTAATATCTCGAAATTGGAATTCTTGTAATTTTTGTAATAATAGCATAAAATATAGAAATTCTCACTTTTTGATCACCTAGATCCCAATGTGAGCAAGGTGAGAGCATACAATGATCAGAGTACTAGTTAGGCAATTCTACCATGTATACAATGTGTAAGATTTAAATAATTAACTACATCATGGTGGCATTCCCATTCTTACTTTCAATTATCAAGCTATATGGTGGAGAACCACACTTTTGATTACAATTTGATCAATTAAAAAAATAATTACTCATCTAATTCAATACCACGAATTTTGTCAAACAATTGACCTACAATTTGAAAATAATAATTCTATCAAACAATTGATGTGCAAATTGAAAACACAAAATAATTAATTGAAATATGTAGTCAAGCCAAAAGATGTCATAAATGGTGTTCAAATCAATTTTGATCACAGTGATCCATAAATTGTTGCAACAATTGTCCCCTTGAGAATTTGTGGCCTAGAAAAAAATGGCAACCAATCGTTCATTGAAGTCTTACAATACAATAAACTCTATATTTTTTAGCAACCTTTATACAAATGTCAACTATGATATTATATAAATATGAAAATCAAACAAGTGACCGAATGTTCTCCTAGGAGAAGCACAACTACCATACATAGATGTACGGACGTAATATTCAATTCAAATTATCACAAGAATACTATGATGAAAATTCAAAATTACATAATGAAATATAGGCACAATAAAATATGAGCTCATAATGTCATCTCAATATCTTAGATAAGATAATTACATTGAAATACATTAAATTTGGGAAACCTTCAATTGAATATATTCTGTAATTCAAAAATAACTGAAACTAGTAAACAATTGAAACAGTGATTTTACTATTCAATGCAACTCTAAAAATATTTTGTATGTTCTTGAAACAATCTTTTCACATAGATGCAATTCTTAGATGGTATCACCTCTTGTTGGGTAAGATTTTTTTCATCCTTTGACAAAAAGATGAACATAGATACTTAATCTTTAGGAAAGAGGTTTTGCATCAGATAACGGATACCTTTCTTCAAGTCCAACTTCTTTTATAATATTTTGTTTTGTTATTTTTAGCCTTTTTTAGAAGTCCCTTGAAATTCCTTTTCCCCTTGTAATAATTTATTTGCCTCCTTGTATTAGCAATGATTAATAAAATAACTTAATATGTCTTTTAAAATCACTTTATAATATTACTTTGAGGAGCTTTTTAATTTAGTAATAAAATATAAAATTCCTTTTTAAAATATTGAAGTTATTTTTGGGACAATTAAAATTGAATTATTAAATTATTTCTGGAGTCTTGAAAAGGGGACATGACATCCAACAATTTATAGTTGAAGTTTCGTTTATGTGAATCTAGGCACTTGCAAGAAGAGAGGTCTATAACGATAAAGGCATCACATGGAGCTCTATGAAGGTCTTAATGGTCTTTAATTCTCTTGGATTTAGTCAATGTGTGTACCTGGCTAAGCTAACTTACCTAATGACTTCTAGATGTTCATTTCCCTTAAAATAAATCTTCTTATATAAACATTCTAGCCATTTTTAACCATTGGAAGTGAGTTATGGTTACCTAGGGCTGTGTGAAAGTGGAAGCATTAGGTAGGAAAATATAATTTGAATATGTAGGAGATAGGGTGGATCATTAGAGCCATGCAAGACAAATATTTTAAGAAAATTTTAATAAGGCATCATGTTTCGTTGGATGCCCATATCCTCGAAAATCATGAAAGACGCTCAACTCCATTATTTCCTTACTTCTCATGTTATTTTTTGACATTGTGGGTACCTTTGTGGTCAAAATATATCGGAGAACCTAGAAAGCCATCAAATTGTGGCTATAATGTGATGGGGAATTTTTTGTATTGGCTTGCTTGTGTTTGACCAACCTCTTTAGTTGTCATCAATTTTAAACCAACATGGAATGCCTACAACAAAAGTTCCTAGGGTTAAATCTTTAAGAGTATCTTTGTGGTTAAAATTATTTGGCAAGCTTGGAAAGTTACCTAATAATGGCTCTAGGTGATGGTGATTTTTTTTGTATTGGTTTGCCTTTGTTTGACCAACTTCTTTAGCAATTACAAAATTTAAAGCAACATAGAATCCCTCTAGAAGAGTTTCCTTAGATTAAATCCCTATGTTGCTTCAAGAATGATATCTACATTGTTAAAGATTTGTGTACCCCTACTATTGATTCTTGGATCCTTGGGTATAAATTGAAGAGTATTTTAAATCACATTGGAGTAGATTTTGGAACATTTATTAAAATTGATTTGAATACCATTTATGGATCATTATGATCAAAATTGATTTGAATACCATTTATTACATCTTCTTTTGGCTTGTCTACATGTTTCAAGTAATTATTTTGTGTTTTCAATTCGCACATCAATTGTTCGATAGAATTATTATTTTCAAATTATAGGTCAATTGTTTGACAAAATTCATGGTATTAAAATAGATGAGTAATTCTTTGTTTAACTGATCAAATTGTAATCAAATGTTTGGTTCTCCACCATATAGCTTGATAATTGAAAGTAAGAATGGGAATGCCACCATGACATAGTTAATTGTTTAAATTTTTCACCTTACTAATGAGGGAGAGGTTATGTTTGACATGATTAGGCATTAATTTTTAGATACAAGGTCAACGAGGTTGTTCTTGGTTCTTACCCAAAGCATTTTTGTATTAAAATATAATGACCACCCCAAAATTGAAACCAATTTTTTCCCAAAACCAATACTTTTTTTTTGTATTAATAATAGTTAACAAATAGGTCATAGTGAACCCACTATACATAAGTGCAATTTTCTGTTGCATATTTTTCCTCAAAAAGGAGTGATTTCTGCTATGACTATTAACCCACACATGGCTTCTAGTTGAAAATTTTGTAATAAAAAAAAATATATATTTCAACATTTACATGATCTAACTGCTCCTACTGCATACATCTTTATATATACATGTGTGATTAATTGTTAGTCCCTTTTTTCCTTCCCTGTTGCCTTTGTTTGAGTTTTGCTAGAGTTAATTGTGTTTCCCATGGGATTCTTCAGTTCTAGATTGCTAATTCCTTTCAAGTATATCCATTGGTTTGCATATGACACATCCTCCTTCGTTATTTCTACTTTGCTATTTTCCATGAGCATATATAAATAGTGAGTCTTCTTGATAGACTTAGTAAGACCCCTCCTATTGCCTTGGTACTTTTCATTATTCCTAGCCTTCCATAAAAGCCATCAAAATTCAGTAGAAAAGATTAATTGGTAGAGATTATTTGTTTTCTTTAACCCATCTATTTTACCTTTTAGAATATCTAGTTTTCTTTTTCATTTTTTCATTTAAAAAAAAAAAGATTTCAAACAAATTTAATGTAATATCTCGAAATTGGAATTCTTGTAATTTTTGTAATAATAACATAAAATGTAGAAATTCTCACTTTTTGATCACCCAGATCCCAATGTGAGCAAGGTGAGAGTATACAATGATCAGAGTACTAATTGGTAGCAAGTCATACAATTCTACAATGTATACAATGTGAAAAATTTAAACAATTAACTATATCATGGTGGCATTCTCATTCTCACTTGCAATTATCAAGCTATATGGTGGAGAACCACACATTTTATTACAATTTGATCAATTAAACAAATAATTACTCATCTAACTCAATACCATGAATTTTGTCAAACAATTGACCTACAATTTAAAAACAATAATTCTATCAAACAATGATGTGCAAATTGAAAACACAAAATAATTACTTGTAATATGTAGACAAGCCAAAAGAAGATGTAATAAATGGTATTCAAATCAATTTTGATCACAATGATCCATAAATTGTTGCATTAATTTTGATCACAAGACAAAAGAAGATGTAATAAATGGTATTCAAATCAATTTTGATCTAATAATTTAATAATTTAATAATTCCATTCTAATATCTAAATCATTTAATAATTATTAATAATTAAGCATTTTATATTAAAGTGTTTGTTGGGTGGGCCCCTATTATTTTGAAGGACCTACTATTCTAAAGACGTTGGGTGGGGGAGTCAAAAAGATCGATCCAACTCTACTATCTATAGATAGTTTGGATAAGGGCCCTTATTATGGATAGGTAGATATAATGAGCCCCCCAACAATAAAATTTAACTTTCTCTTTAAAAAAAAAAAATATTTTTTTTTATATTTTAATCTTTCAAATTCATAAAGTGTCTTCTAAACATTTCAATATTTAAACCAAATCACCTTGTGTAGCTAAAAATATTCTCTTAGTCAAAAGAGAACATTTTACATTCATAATGCACATTAAGTTTTCACAGCCATAAAAATGTTAGTAAGAGCTTCTATAAATTGTCTAATCTTTGAATAAATATCAACATCCACACTTCACATCCTTAGGAAACTGAACAAAATGTAAGTTATGAGCTCACTCTCACTTTCGTCGTTGCCAAAGCTCCACGACAACCACACCAAACTGCCAGTCTGCTTTTTCTTTCTGTTACAAATTGAAATATGAAAACAATCTTCAATTTATCAGCAATTCAAAAAGAAAAATGCCCATTGAAAAAATCAAAGAAGATAAACTCTCCAACCATTTAAAAATAAGCCAAATTGAGAATGCCTTTGATATTTTTTTACAAGTAATTTCAAAAAGCTCAAGCATGGAAAGAAGCAATTGATAAGTTGTTCGCAGACACACAAGAATTAAGGCAATTTAACATAAAGAAATGAAACCACTTGTCTGTTATTATTTGCCAAGTGGGTTGAGATATAATGGTAGTTTTCATTGATTTGTAGTATGACATCTTATCAAGTTTCAACAAATGGAAGATGGCAAGCTGTGTGTTAGATTATTTCTTTGTTCTCGACATTTACTTGTGTCAGAAAATCAGGTTCTTATCACTTACCCTTGTATTGTTGTTTAATCCTGTTTTTGTTTTGTCTCGCAACTATTTACAAACCACAAACACCTGGAGATGTGAGGTTTTGATAGAGGGAGGCCATTTTGAAATATAGTATGGGAGTAAATGAATAATGGTATAGCTGTATTACATTTAAATATAGGCACGAGGAGATCAAGGCAGCAATGACACACATGCATACCATTACATAATTGTAATTGTTATTGTCTCGCTTTACTTTGTCTTTCGTGTATCAGGAGTTATAGTAATATTAGCTTCTTTGTGGCAGAGGTTGAAGGTGATTATGAATTGTACAAGGATGAGGCAGATAAGTTTTCGCTGCTTGTTCCCATGGTGAGTGGCTTCTTCCTGCTACATTTCTCTAGTCTCCCTATTGCTTTTAAGATTCTAATTATGAAAATCAAAGAATGCACACACATCCCCAGGAGGAAATTTTATATAAGCTTCATCTACAGTATGGAAGATACTTAATAACCAGACCCTAATTATCACCAAGTAATATCTGCTAATGTGATTTCGCTATGAAATTTCTGCTTGTAAGTGATAGGTTATGCATTCTGCTGCCAACATGGATTTACATATGTCAGTTAAATTCTAGAAGTTGTACGTTGCCTGTTAGGAGAATCATTCTTTGGTATGATATAGACCAGATATATTAATTAAGGGCAAGCCTATACTAAATCAACATTCATAATTTTCAACAAATCTTATAAAACCTTGCAAATAAGCAGGCAAATCATATCTTAAAATATCTGTCAATGAAGTGGCCTATTATAGGTGCGCTTTTTCTTTGTGGAAGCTAACTACATTACAAAGTACTATGGGAATCAAGGAACTATGGGTTTTATAAACTTTCTTTCTAGGACAAACAAATGGTTTGTAAATGAAATGACTATCCTTGTATACAAGGTCCACAACTGTAGAATAGTTGGTTACCGTGGGTTTTGGTTGAATGTTGGCCATTGATCAAATGGATGCTTTTGTTTCTTGTTTGATATTTCAAATGAAGGACATTTGGGTGTGGACTATGATGCATACCAAAATAAGATGGAGAGACTTAATTTCAAACTGAAAATGAGTATCTGTATGTTAGGCTGTATAAATGAATTGATGGAAATCCTCAAGCTGGGTGACTAGAAGAAGTATCAATCATGTAACCTTGATCACTGATCCCATTCAGAAATATGTCAACAATTCCCCTTGCATTTATAAGCACATGAATTCTCAGAAGATGTACCGCCTCGCCATGCAACCCTAGAGGATGATGCAAACAACTACTTAAACAAGCTAATTTTTTTTTGTTTAAGTACAACTAATATACAAGTTCACTTCCAAATGCAAACATCCCTTAAGGTTATGAGACTGAGATTACTTAATAACCCACAACAACAACATGAATATAAACCATGTCATTTATTTAGACAATAATTAAACACATACATTCCAATTAAGATTGTTTACAACAAGCATAAAATAAATGTACAATCCATTTATCCATAATTAAATATTACGATTACAACTCTCATTCCCTGAATGAGGCAAGTCCTATAAATAAGGTTACAGTTACAACTTCCACCTTGATAACAAATGAGGGGTAAAATAATACAAGATCAACTGAAATGAAATAAAGCAAGATCTGAAATTGAATTCCACGAGCTCTCCAACTGGAAGTCTCATCCACATGAACATGAAGAAAGCCCAACGGATTTAGGTGCACGCCACCCAACCAAGTGGAACCCAAAGGCCCACTCCCCGTGCTAGGAGATAGTAACCAGGAATCCTAGTCAAGACAATCTACCTCTAGACACAGGCTAAAACATAACTGAACTCAACTGAACACAACCAATCTCAAGTACAACACAAGCACAACTCTACAAGGTCACATTGTTTCCAGAAATAAAGCAAGACAAGTATGTTAAGATAAACATACACATAATAATCGAATACCAACTATGGTCACATCAGGTATGTTAAGGAAACCATACCTACCAGAAACAAGAACCAACTGTTGTCCTAGACAGAGTGTCATCACACAATTCGTCATGGGTTATCCTCTGGGATTCTTCCTAGGCTCCGGCCCCAACAAGAAAATGTTATCCTAGTGACCTTTATTGAATCTCAGCCCCTATACTCACTCATGTGGAACCAAATACCTTTTGTATAGAAAAGATAGATGACCTTGCCATTCCAAGCCTTCCCACCCATCCCAAGCCTAACCGAGCACTTGGGTCCATAAGTAAGGCATTAATATCTTGATTAGTGAGAAGTTAGTCCTAATCTTCTAAGTATTGTTTTAGTTATCACTTGATTAAATCACTTTCGAAGGTTATCCTGAATACCTCTTTGGGCTTTGGCCCCTACGGAAGACACTCTTCTACTTGACAACACACACACACCAACCAAACATCAAGGATACAAAGGTGCAATAAACAAGATACCACAACGTCTCCTTTCTCAGGAGGCGACACAAACTGAAACGCACTCCAACACTAGAGGCAACAAACCACATAACAAGGTCACTCCATACAAGGAGACACGGATCCCATAATCCGCTCCTAAACCAAGGAGGTGCAAACCTTCCCATTCGTGGAAACCGGGTACTACATAGACACAATCCTCATGCACTATCCAAGAGAATTCACAATAGGTTGACAACACAAAACGACAACCCAGAACTGAAAATCCCATCTGGAAGACTTACGAACAAAACACACCTTTAACCCATTTCCAAAACAAGCACACGAAGGGAATATTTAGTGAAGGCATATGAAATAAACTACCTTTGGATATTCTAAATCCATTCCTCATTGACATTCAGTAATTCATCGCATTAAAGAAACTGAATTTAAACACGTC
This sequence comes from Sequoiadendron giganteum, assembly GCA_007115665.2. NCBI lineage: Eukaryota > Viridiplantae > Streptophyta > Pinopsida > Cupressales > Cupressaceae > Sequoiadendron > Sequoiadendron giganteum. The sequence continues at coordinate 134,595,015 of CM021107.1, forward strand.
TTTCAAATCAGGGAGAAATTAATACAAAATACTTAATTTCCCTACTTACATTTAAATAATAATAAAATAACCAATTGATTCCACTAATCAAAATCCAATGATATAAAATAATTATCGTTTCCTTATTTCAATATAACCATATAAAAATAGTTAATTTGCCTTATAAGAAAAAAAAAAAAACATATTATTTAGAATCAAATCTATCTCTCTTCCAAATATAATATTTTAAAATTAACCAACATTACTTATACTTCATTTCTTCAATTAAATTTAATTCATGCAATTAGAAAAACAATAATTTCCCTTGCATAATTAATTTAAATCACCACTCTAAAAAAACAAATCTTATTTAATTTTAGTATAAATATAAATAATATTTTAATATTATCAATTATAATATAAAATATTATTAAATAATATTTTAATATTATTAAATAATATTTTAATATTATAAAAATAATATATAAAATATATATATATATTTTATAAACCAACCCCTAGCGCCTCAGACCGCGCGCCATACAAAGTCATGGGGTGGCCGCACGAATCTCGAGGCAGCCGGATTAGGGTTAAGGCCGCATGTTTTCCTGACAAACATACTATTATAATCCAAAGCATAAACATCTTTAAATTCAAATATCCACTATGTTAATCCAAAGCATGGAATAAAGATAACATCTGAATAACCAACAACTCACCAAAGCAACATACCCACACAAAGACACACTGTCCAACCAGAAGGCAAAACGGAGGGGTGTTACATCCTCCCCCCCTAGGGTTAGGCTTACTCCTGGAAGCCTACAAACACGTAGGGATATAACTCCCTCACACATAATGCAGCAAATCAAAACCTCATCTACACACCAAGGTATTAAGTGAGGTACACAACTTAAAAGCCTACACAACCGAAAGCTTAATGGCTCCATCATAATCCCAGAGTACCCAGTGTTTAAAAACCTAGGCTTTGATACCATGTGTACTGCCTCGCCACGCAACCCTAGAGGATGATGCAAACAACTACTTAAATAGGCTAATTTGTTTTGTTTAAGTACAATTAATATACAAGTTCGCTTCTCAATGCAAACATCCCTTAAGGTTACAAGACTGAGATTACTTAATAACCCACAACAACAGCATGAATATAAACCATGTCATTTATTTAGACAATAATTAAACACATACATTCCAATTAAGATAGTTTACAACAAGCATAAGATAACTGTCCAATCCATTTATCCATAATTAAATATTACAATTACAACTCTCATTCCCCGAATGAGGCAAGTCCCATAAATAAGGTTACAGTTACAACTTCCAACTCGATAACAAATGAGGGGTAAAATAATACAAGATCAACTGAAATGAAATAAAGCAAGATCTGAAACTGAATTCCACGAGCTCTCCAACTGGAAGTCTCATCCACATGAACATGAAGAAAGCCCAGTGGATTTAGGTGCACTCCACCCAACCAAGTGGAACCCAAAGGCCCACCCCCTGTTCTAGGATATAGTAACCAGGAATCCTAGTCAAGACAATCTTCCTCTAGACACAGGCTAAAACATAATTGAACCCAACTAAACACAACCAATCTCAAGTACAACACAAGCACAACTCTACAAGGTCACATTGCTTCCAGAAATAAAGCAGGACAAGTATGTTAAGATAACCATACACATAATAATTGAATACCAACTATGGTCACATTAGGTATGTTAAGGAAACCATACCTACCAGAAACAAGAACCAACTGTTGTCCTAGACAAAGTGTCATCACACAGTTCGTCATGGGTTATCCTTTGGGATTCTTCCTGGGCTCCGACCCCCACAAGAAAAGGTTATCCTAGTGACCTTTACTGAATCTTGGCCCCCATACTCACTCATGCGGAGCCAAATACCTTTCGTACAGACAAGATACATGACCTTTCCATTCCAAGCCTTCCTGCCCATCCCAAGCCTAACCGAGCACTTGGGTCCATGAGTGAGGCATTAATATCTTGATTAGTGAGAAGTTAGTCCTAATCTTCTAAGTATTGTTTTAGTTATCACTTGATTAAATCACTTTTGAAGGTTATCCTAGATACCTCTTTGGGCTCTAGCCCCTACGGAAGACACTCTTCTACTTGACAACACACACACACACCAACCAAACATCAAGGATACAAAGGTGCAATAAACAAGATACCATGACCTCTCCTTTCTCAGGAGGCGACACAAACTAAAACACACTCCAACACTAGAGGCAACAAACCACATAACAAGGTCACTCCATACAAGGAGATACAGATCCCATAATCCGCTCCTAAACCAAGGAGGTGCAAACCTTCCCGTTTGTGGAAACCGGGTACTACATAGACACAATCCTCATGCACTATCCAAGAGAATTCACAATAGGTTGACAACACAAAACGACAACCCAAAACTGAAAATCCCATCTGGAAGACTTACGAACAAAACACACCTTTAACCCGTTTCCAAAACAAGCACACGAAGGGAATATTCAGTGAAAGCATATGAAATAAACTACCTTTGGATATTCTAAATCAATTCCTCATTGACGTTTAGTAATTCATCGCATTAAAGAAACTGAATTTAAACACGTCTTTCAAATCAGGGAGAAATTAATACAAAATACTTAATTTCCCTACTTACATTTAAATAATAATAAAATAACCAATTGATTCCACTAATCAAAATCCAATGATATAAAATAATTATCGTTTCCTTATTTCAATATAACCATATAAAAATAGTTAATTTGCCTTATAAGAAAAAAAAACATATTTAGAATCAAATCTATCTCTCTTCCAAATATAATATTTTAAAATTAACCAACATTACTTATACTTCATTTCTTCAATTAAATTTAATTCATGCCATTAGAAAAACAATAATTTCCCTTGCATAATTAATTTAAATCACCACTCTAAAAAACCAAATCTTATTTAATTATAGTATAAATATAAATAATATTTTAATATTATCAATTATAATATAAAATATTATTAAATAATATTTTCATATTACAAAAACAATATATAAAATATATATATATATTTTTTATTATTATTTTTATAAACCAACCCCTGGCGCCTCAGACCGTGCGCCATACAAAGTCATGGGGCGGCAACACGAATCTCGAGGCAATCGGATTAGGGTTAAGGCCGCATGTTTTATCGGCCGCGGTTTTCTTTTGGTGGCCACGAAGTTTGGCAGTGGCCGGCGGATTTGTTAACAGAGGCGGCGACGGCGTTTTTAGCTGGGCGGTGGCCTAACCAGGCGGCACTTACGCACAGGGTGCGGCGGTGAATGGGCGTCAGTAGCAGGGTGACCCGCGATTGTGTGAAGAGTCGCCCCCACTATTGGTGGCGGCTGTGTGAACAACGCCGCCAACAGTGCGGTGGTTGTTCCCACAGCACCGCGGGCGGAGGGGAGAGGGAAGCGGCAGGAGAGGAGATGACAGGGTGTGGGGAGTGCTGTGGACAGGAGGAGATGGGGGTCGCGTTGGGCACGACTCCCTCAACCTGCCTCCCTTGGGGGGGTGCTGTGGGGGTGAGCCCCCAGCCCCTCCAACAAAAAAACTTTATTTAAAAAAAATATATATTTTTCCCCTGCGGATTTCTCGAATTCTACGCCCTTCATGGGCATTTTCTAAAAATAAAACCCACATCAAATCTCCCTCCAAGGACAAAATTTCAAACAATTACACATTTATATATATATATATATATATATATATATATATATCAATACATATATATATATATATATATATATATATATATATATATATATATATATATTTATTTATATATATTAGGATTCAAACATCCTCATGGAAGAAATAAATTGAGGAAAATAAACTGAAATATTTATTTACAGCCAAGAACATTTTTATTTTCTTGAATCTTCCAACATGATAATCAACAACAAAACATATACAATTTTAAAAATCTCAAAACAACCAATTACTAAAACATGAACCTGATTCCCTAAGTTTGTGAGGAGATCCAGGCGGTGCTCAGCTTCCTACTTCAGCTCCACCGAACTTCACAACTCCAAGCCAAAACCCACAAAATGAAAACCATTCTTCCTCTCCTCCATTTCCAATTTTTCAAAAACTTCATAATCCAAAATTGAGAAACAAAATTCAACCATAAGGATAAAACCTTAACATTTCAACAACCACCCTCATAATTTTTTCAAAACAGAAAATTAGAAAATATCTCAATTTCCCCAATTTTTGAATTCAAACTTTCAAATTGACTTTTAAATCATTTTTCAATTTTTTCAATTTCAACAAAAAAAATTCATAATTTCAACAAAATCAATTTAATTAATTAATAAATAAATCTAATCCATGATTAAATTATTTATTAATTAAATTAAATTAATTAATAAAATAAATTACATTATTAACATAATACCAGTACAATTTCAATTTCACAAATTAAATGCATACAACCATTCACTTACCCAATTTAACTTGCAATTAAATAATGGAGAGAGGGATCGATAATCAAAACAACACAACCTGACAAACAACTGATGACATACAAGGACTAGGGTGACGACTTGGCACAAAAAACTAGCTACTATCTCCCAATCGAATACCGTTGGGTATTGAACATGCTCCAACCTGTGGAACCAGGTGGAGTCGATGTCTTGTACCTGTCAACCTGAAAGTCAAGTAAACAACATGTAATATGAATAGAATAAAATACACACCATGAAGAGGAAATCACGAGATCATAGGGCACTCGCAAGTGAGTGATGTGATATCTTCCCCCTCACCAATACACTGCAAATAACTGACAAATCTAACATACTATTATAATCCAAAGCATAAACATCTTTAAATTCGAATATCCACTATGTTAATCCAAAGCATGGAATAAAGATAACATCTGAATAACCAGCAACCCACCAAAGCAACATACCCGCACAAAGACACACTGTCCAACTAGAAGGAAAAACGGAGGGGTGTTATAGAAGAGGTGGCTATTGCCAATTATCACAACTCATAACAGTGAAAAAAACTATTTGAAACCCTGCTATTGCAATGCAAAATAACCACACAACAACCTTTACTAATTTTGAATTTCAATAATGTTGGTTTGCTTTGCACCTTATTTCTAGTTTCAGACACTTATTAGATACAATTGGTATGATGATTTAAAGAAGGAGGAACAAATATCAACAACTACTATGCAAAATTCTAACCAGAAAACATGAGGTTTGAATTAAACTTCCATTAATGACTTCTTAGGACTTTCATTTATCAAGTAATACTTGGTTAATGTCAGTTTTATGTGAAGGGTGTGGCTGATCAGTCATTACTATATTGTCTTTGTCTCTATTTGCTTCATTGTGGTTGAAGGTTGGAAAACTACAGCTTTAATCCTGATGATTATGTATTGCTCACAGAGAAACAGTGAGCTATGATTTAAACTTTATGTTTCTCCTCCCCCCTGAAAATGCGTATGAGTATGAAAATGTGTATTGGCAGCTGAAAAATAGCACTCAGACCTTCAAATACCATTTCAAAGAGAATTTCCCTGCATCTACCTTGCTGCTCCGAGGTAGGAAGGCCAGCTCAAATTTCAATGAGACACCTAGAATACTTTCTATATAACTCATGGTATTAAAGGTACTCTTACTGTCTCCTAGACACATTTCTTTTTATCATTGTATCATCTACTCTTTAGTGCTCACAAGTCTTTTAATCTGTCTTTTTTCTGTAGCATTTTATAAACATTTCCTTTCTCTGCTTGCTTTCTGTAATTTGTTTTCTTTTTTCACAATGGTTTTAGTAATTTCTTATTCAGTTCTCACAATGGCATATATGCATTTTGTAAATTAAGTATTGTGTAAATGCACATTTAGGTTGCAGTCCAGGGAAAACTCTTCAAAACCAAAACATAGAAAGGCCGAATGATAAGGGAGTTAAAATTGTTCTTTGTCATCTTCCACAAGTTGGTGGAGAGAAGTAAAACCTGAGTTAGGTTCAATATTTTTGTTGTATTTTTGTAAGTTACTAAAATTTGGATCCAAAATGACGTTGGCCAACCAATCTACAACTTTGTTACCATTTAGTCTGACATGTAGGAAACAAACATCTTCAATTTTCTTAATTAGAGAGGTGACCTCCAACCTTAGTCTCTCCAACTTCCAATTGGAAAACTTTCTAGATTTCATACTTCATATCACAATTATGAATCACCGTCTATCACAAGATGTTGAATATAGTTTGCACACTCCAACTCAGCAGACCAAAACTTTTTGACTTGGCAAAAACTTAGCTAACTTTAATTTCTTAAAAGGACTAATCAAAATACAGATAAAATGTATCAAATGAGTCTGTAAAATGTTGGAGAAGTGCTTTCTATTAGATTTGAATACAGATAGAGTACAAAATTGCATCGTCCAATGAATATAGCAACTAATTGATAACTATTAGGAATTTATGATAATTGTCTTTGAAAGTCATCATCATAAATCACATATCCATGCAAGTTACAAATTGCGATCATTTGCAATTTCCTCTTTCTTGTTCAAGTGAAAAATTGGGGAGAGGATGAGGATCTACTCTTTGCACTTGTCTGTGGCTCCTCGCTTAGCCTAGAAGGTTGTGGCTTCACTTTACTAGTTGATGGCATTAATGACTCCTTTGCCTCATGTTGTACATCATTTTTCATGATTTCATTCAATCCAAACTCTCCTCTCCAATCTCTCTTGATTCTAGAAGCCTCACACTAGCATAACAAAGAAATGAGAGTATGACATATCTGCAATAACAACTTTATGGTGGGGGATAACTATAGGGGAGATGTTTGGATGTTAACCTGACTTCACTTGCGCTCAGGCAGATTGTTTGTTTAAAAGAGAGTGAATTCTTATCATTAACAGAGGCAAATTTACATTTATTCCAACGAGACTACAAAGAGATGTGAGGAAAAGATGGGAAGGAGCAAGATAAGCAAGTATGTGGTGGAGTAGCTATAGGAGAAGAGGTTAAAAGGGGTGACAAAGGGAAGATTGAAATAGAAGTGAAGGCTATGGCCAACAACACACAATCAGCCATAAAGGTGTTATGGAAGATTGTTGAAGATATGGTCATAAGAACTGTCGGGCATTATGCAAGCTGCCAAAAAGACTATTATGGGGACTGAACATCATGAGTTGTATAGGCTTTAGCTCTGTATATGTGAATGAACAGTTATAATATTATGTTATATACAGTCCTATCCTGTATTGTTTGAAACACATTAATTTTGCTTGGTGCTTGCTACTTGTGAAATTATATTATTACTAGCATTGAATGTCTAAAGATATTCAAAGTTACTCATTGGTCTAGGCGCCTTTAAGTATCTATTGTATGATGATGTGATACCAGATCATGGATTCATAAAATTTCTTGTGTCTTTATTGATAGAGACACTTTGAGGAGATAAAAATTTAACCTATGCAATCAAACTGACTCAGGAGAGTGGCTACTATTTTCACTTGTTTCTTACATTTGTTTGTTTTTATGGATTTGATTGTGCCATCTGCACTAATTTATATAACTTATTGAAATTAAGTGATAGTGTGAGTAGTTATTATGTCATTTTGAAAGTTGCTTTCTCTGTTAGTTCCAGGCTTTTAGTATGCCTGAGTACTTAGTTATCATACTCCTTTGGGACTTTCAGACTAGAGGGCTTCAAATATTGAAGTTACAATTCAATATTGTAAGAGAGGGCAATGGCCAAAAAACTTTATTAATATAGAATAGAATAGATATCCAGAATTTCCACAACCTATTCTGAGTAGATTATCAAATTCCTAGAATCCTTGTGTATGAATTGAAACTTCTATTTAATTTGTATTCATTTTGTAAGTTGTTTTCTACCCATTTACTCATTTTGTTATCTGTAAATGTCTGTGCTATTTTCATATTGCACTCCATCTTGTCTAAAATAAAAACAGGTTCACAAAGGTCTATGGTTTAGGAAGTCTTCAATTTCCTGGTCATGATGTATATGAGCATCCATTGTAGTAATATCCTAAATTGTATAACTAATGAGCTATATATAGTGCGGCCAATAAAATAAAATCTTTACTTGTTCACAAGATTTATGAACAAAAAAAGGAACTTGTACCATATAAACGTAGACACAAAAGCTCTGAATATAGGATAGATACAGCTGTGGGCCATAAAAAGCTACCATTATCTCAAGTACATGTTAGTTCATAACCCCTGTCCATAGTGTGTATATCTTTTCTTTCCCTTCAACACAACATTGAGCAACTGTACAAGAGTGTTGTGTTGATTTTTTTTAGATTGCTCACTTCATTATATGATGAACTTTCATCCTATCTAGAATTGATTGCTAACTTTTTAATTTCCAGTGTTATTCCATCTAAGGTTTTTTCCCTGCAATAGTGGAAGAGATCATATACAATTATTCTTTTTTCCTAAGAAAAATGAAAGATATTCCTTCATTAAGCTTCAAAAAAATCCCAAGTGACACAGCTGCCCATGTTTTAATTTTGGTCCAACTCAGGAATAAGAGACATTTCTATACCTTCTGAAAAGTTGCAAACTCTCACCCATTTGAACATGCCTAAAATTAAATACAAGGGCTAATTTTAGTTCAACAAATTAGGTATAATAATGTCTAAAATCTAGTAGCATACCTAATTAGCATGCTCAACATTAATACCTTCTTATTTAAGGGAAGGGGCTTCTAGACTTAGATTTTAAAAGTGTAAAACCAAGGGCTTAAAAAAAAACCATTATTCTAGGAACATTAACCATTCTTCTATGAACAATAGCCCCAGTCCTATCAACGGTAAAAACCTAATGCTTCACCCTGTATACCTGACAAACTCCCCTACCAACATAGGCTTCTAGAAAGCTGGAAAATTCATACTGATTTACACAGCTAAAGCTACACTAAAAAATTGCACAATTTTAGATGATGGAAAGTGTGCAGGTTGGTGAGCGTAATGGTTTTACAAATCATACCACTAGGGGGCCAAACTTTAGAGAAAATAATCCTTTTGGCTTAGAAACTTGAAAATTATATCCAGGCTTGTCCATTTTCTTTACATCTCAATTTGGTGAGGCAAATCTAGGGGAAGCTAAATGAGAAGTTTGTGCAATTCAAAATTGGAATACAACCCACTTGACAAAACAACATTTATTTAGATAACTTTGGAAATAATATCAAGAAAAAATATTTATGCCATGTGAACTCTATAGTTCTATTCATCTCAAAGGAACCCATAAAACAATTATAGCATAACAAGAAGAGCATGGCACCTGGTAGACTAACCCAAAGCCACCCTCTCCTGGCTTGCTTGGATTACAGAAGTTCCCCGTGGCTCGTTTAAGAATACCTCTTGTTTAAGAATTTCATGACTATGGTCTTCATGATGATCTGCATTTGATTTATTACTTCAAGAACACAGTCTCTATCAAATTAGTGTAAACCACAAAAATAAGAACCCGTGTAATCTAAACAGATATTTTTACCATTCAAAATGATCAACAAACTGTCACATTGTTGGATGATTAACACTTAATCAGTGACATGGCTTTACTAGTAATTATTATTACTATATATATTAGTATATTTTTTCCATTAGCATCCAAGTTTCTTTCTTGGCTCAACAAGCTTTCACATCGAGATTGTGAGTTTTCCTCAAAATGAGAAATATCCTTAATAAGATAAAGCTAGACATCACAAGCTTGTGATAGGGCAATAAATTATTAATAGCAACGTAATAGACATTAATGACATCATGAGCTGACATTTATTCGGTGGTACATTAGTTGCACTGTAACTCTCCCCCTCACACCAACACCAATAATTCCATGTCATGGTCCATGCGTATAGTACTACCTATTTATGAGTTATCCTAAATACCTATATTTTTAATCTTCAAGTAACTTCCACAACCTCTATTTTCTATGGTTTACTATTTCACAAAAGGAAATAGTAGAGCCTTGTAATATATAAGCTTCCAATCAGCTGATGTTAGTTAATAAAATAAACCAAATGTATGTAAATTAAACAAGTGCTACGTAGTGGCTAGTACTTCATGCTCTTGGGGTAGAAAATGGAAAAAATCAATGCAAATTAGGTGACACTTTTGATCTGTGGCACTACAAACAAAGGCATTTTTGGAGGTTCCAAATGAACAATGTTATGTTGACTAGCATATAGATGTGCAAAATAAAGCAACAAAACCAACTAGGATATGGAGATATAGAAACAAAACACCTTATATTAATTTGTAGAAGAACAAAATACAAAGATGGGCCACTCAAAATTTGGGAACCTATCAATCTTAGCTACCCAATCCAATGAGAAACACCCAACTGAAGCAGTGATTCTCTGCATTACAATCTACCCAAATTCCTCAACTTATATGCCCTATTTGGTTCTTTAGTAGAAACCTTCTCTATTCTACAACTCCAAATCCAAAACTAGAACCTATTCTTCTTAAAAGTGCATGCTTAAATAATAGATCACGTGTTACACTTGGCCTTTGTCAGTGAGCTGGACAATTAGAATGATTATTTTAAGTGTTGTTGATCTGTTGTAACTTTCACTTTTCTAAAAGATAGTGCAATTGACACTCAAAGGCATGAGTGTAACTGACACTCAAAGACAGGGCTTTTCTATTATGTTTGTACAATGTTCTTAAGATTTCTAAACTTGCATGCACTCACACTTGTTGTACAATACAACAAAAATAACTCCATTTCTATGGTCGTGACTTCTCACAAGACTAGATTTAAAGTAATTGGAAAAGCCTTCAAGGTTTGGCTTGCATTAACAATGTGGTCATTGTGAGACTCTGTTATGGACTCAATGAATATTATTTCTCAGAGCTAGGGTGTTGGTTATGTTGATGTTGTACAATGAAATTTCTCCCTAGAAGTCTGTATCTTAGCTTAAAAAAATTATGTGTGGGGTCATAAGTTGCTTCACACATAGTATGGGATAAGTATGTACAATTTTTATAGGATTTCTAAATTTGGATAACTCCTCCATGCACCCTATAATTGTTGTACATCGATTACCCTATTGTTATTGAGCCCTGATACTTCTCAACAGACTCTAGCAGTATATTTAGTTGCAGATATCTCAGAAGTTCACAAATTGACTTAATGTTTATTTCTCTATGCTATCAGAAGGATCTTCATTTTGATTGATTAATTTGTTTTAATTTTTTCTTTCCAAATTATTCCAAAGAAGCAGAAGGATGATATTGTTTACTATGCGCCAATAGGGGATGAGATCAAGTCTCAAGCACAGTTGGAGCGCTAGCTTCTGTTGGTTGGAAGATTGTTTAAATCGCTATTTTTAGAGCTTTCAAGGTGGTTAGAGAATTTGAGAAGCAAAACAGTCTTTGGTGGGGACACTTTCTAGGACATGGTTGCCTTATCCTTTCTCATAGGCCATGGCAATCAAATCTTTTCTCTTTGTACTAAAAATGGCCATCTTGCTCATGTTCTTTGGGAAAAAATTGTTATTATTTTATTTTTTTGCTTGGTGCTTGGGATTTTTAGTCCTTCCCAATTCATTTGAGGCCACAGGAAAGACCTGGTTCCTAGCATCAACACAATTGGTCCAAACCTGAACTTTGAGTATTTATATAAAAAGAGAGTTACCTATATATGTCCTAAAGTTTCTCTACTGAAATATCCATCTTTTCTGAAAGAGGATCTTCATTGTTCACCATTGTTCAAATCCATCTTTTGTAGCATAAGTTACAATAGTATTTAATCACTCATTTATATTTTAGGGCTTTGATATTATATTCTTGTTGAACAGATTATTTGTGCATTAACAGTTTCTTAATATCAAACCTTGAAAATCTTGAAGACTCTCATGGACCATAAAACTTTCTCCTCAACCTCCCCAGTCGACTAAGATGTCATATTTTGGCAATAGGTGTCATATTTTATAATTTTCTTTGATTTGTTTATTAGGGCTTGGAAATTCTATTTCCTATTGTGAAAATATTCAAATGTACATGGTTGTTTAAGTTGTGAAAAAATTGGTGAATTAAGGAGGGTTTATCTTCTAGAATTGATAATATTATGACGAATTAAAAGCATAAAGTTTCCATAGTCCATGATAATTCTCCTTCCTCCTTTCAAAGTTTCTTTTTACTTTAGTTTTTTGTCTTTTAAGTTTTCTTTTGTTCTTTTTTAGTTCTATTTAGTTTTTATTTTGCCCTCTTTTGGTTTTAGAGATTTATTATATGTTTCTTCATTATAGTTTTTAGTTATACCTTTATGTATTTTTACTATTTATATTTTTTGTTAATTTACTTTTTGTTATTATTTCTTTCTTGGTATCCTTAATCTTTAATGTGGTCCTTTCTCATTTTTTTGTATTTATGTATCTTCTATTTACATTTGTAATATTTTCATAAATAATAATATTTGCATACATATTTATTATATACTTCTTTATTTATTATATACCTTTTCCTTGATGGAAGAAGTATCTTCTATTTTCTTTTGTAATTTTTTCTTAAATAATAATATTTTCATACTTATTTATTATATTCTTCTTTATTGAATCAATTTATATAATATGTTTGTTAATGGCATACATATCTTTAATCTTTAATCTAAGGAATATATATATATATATATATTAGTTTTTCATTTGATTCTTTGTTTATTTGTTTGGCCTCTTTTATTTTCTTTTATAGTTTTTTGTAGTTGTTTTTCTTTAATTTAATTTATATCATCATAAGGTTTAAAATTTCATTCTATTTTTGGTTTGATTTTTGGAAATTGTTTGTTGTTTTTGTTGTAATATTTGACTTTTCAACTTTTTATTTTTTGCCTTATTGGTCTATTGACTTCTTGCTCTCCCTAGCTCCTCACCTATTCAAACATCCATGTCTGATACCTTATTTTGTCACTCTCTCTCTTGTGCTTGGTTTATCATCCCGATGATGGATCATGGAGTATGATTCAAAATGTTGATATAAAAAATTGACACAGTTTTAATCCAGAAATTGCTCACTTGAATATTACAAGGAAACAATCATATCCTAAAATTGGGCATATGAAAGATTCCAATAAGTGTGGGGGAGCGATAGCCCATTTGTAGAATAAAGAAAATAATGCAAATGTTCAACTATGTTGGTGAACTAACCATTTGGTTCATCTGTATGAATGAGCATTTCTTATGTATCAAGTCCAATAAATTCACCAATCTCACAAAATCTTAAAAATCCTTTTACGCCTAGGAGGTGTGTTAAAATACTCCCTATTTCTACCCCAAAGAAAGAATCATGCTAAAATCATCCCCACAATAACCAATTTATAAGGGGAAGCTAGAATAATGAACATGATTTCATTTCAAAGCTTAAGTTTATCCCCTAAAATTGCGGGGTTGTAAACATTAATCAACAAGAGAGATAGCCTAGACAAATTATTTATACTTCTAACTGTATCCAATTTAGGGTGGAGTGAGAACCTCCACAAAAATCTGAACAGGGTGCTAAAGGACACCCAATTTATTGGCTTGACTAATTGCATCCACCCTAGTACCCATATGACCTGAGCAATAAGGAACAACTCAATTTCCTATAACTTTAGTTTTGTTCCTAAAGTATAATTATACCAGTCAACATGTGATCAATTTGGCACTTGGCCATGAATGCCACTTTCCTGGTGTAGATCTTCATTGCTCCATAAAAGAATGGACTTCCATAAAATAATTTATTTTCTTCAATCTCCAACCTTTCAATCAAATCTTGACGTAGACGAACATTTACACTCTCTTCTTCAACATACAAAAATCAAAATAACTTTGAACAAGACATAGGTAGTGTTTCTCCAATTTAAAACTTACAACTTATTACACATTTGATTTGCAATTAAAATGATTGTTGTCAATTTCATTTTTCAATAGAAACAATTTAAAAGCAAATAATAAAGATGTAAAGAAACTCAATTTATTTAAATCAAATACAATTATTTGCAATTTCATTTGATTTCATTGGTCTCTATTGTTTATACATTCCAACTCCACACTTATACCTTTCTATATTGTTCCTTATTACATACCCTACATAGCATTTGGCTCTTTGCATCTGCACTTTATTTCATTGAAAATTACCACTTTTCTACCCCCAAACCACAATAATTATCTTTCTTACTCATACTGGATGTCATGTTTCCTCTATGTTGCTTCTTTTCAAATTCTATCTTCTTTAATTTCTGTGCAGTTTTGTTTATTCAAACTCTCTTTGAATAGCAATTCTTGCACTGTTCAAGAGGTGTAGCCTCTTTTACTCCTCTTCCACTAGCCTTCTTCACACTTCTCAATCTATCCTACATAGTCCCAATCACCCTTGCGTATACCTTTTTTCATCTCCCTCCATTTACCAGGTTGCTCCCTACCTTCTATTTCTTGTTGCAAATTAAATTGCCAATCAAATGGGCACAACCTCTACTTACATCCATTAAGTCTTATTTTCATTTGCAATTTAAATTTTTAAATTCTCTCAGCATAGGCACAACCCCTCTTGCTGATTTTTCCCAAGAGAATCCTCTTCTTCTTTCTCATGCCTCACTTCCCTGACAATTTTTCAATTTGAAATTTTTTATTGTCTTCCTGCTACCCCTTCATTCTCAACGCCTCTTCATATTCCTTACCCTTAACATTTTAATTTCTCTCATATACATTCATTTTCAATTTTAAATTCTAAAATGCCAACTTATAATAGCATGACCCTATGCATCCTCAAATATGCATTTCACAATTTTTATTTTTAAATGTCTCTTTCTTTCCATCATACACCCCCAATCTGCAATTTATTTTAAATTTATTGTTTCTATTGTTGTTCATTCTTCTTCCAATGCTGACTCTCATTTAAAGTCTCCTCTTCGATAGGCATTTCAATTCTCTTAAATTTTATTTTTCAGAGGTAGTGATTGTTTATTTTCCCCAACACATCCATTGGGTGCTAGAATAAATAATATATATATGAAGCCACAATCACCAATTGAATATTCAAACAACGAAGTTGCTGGTGAACTCAGGAAAATTGAAGATGCAACAATTTTGTTGATGCAGATTGTTCATTCCTCGGATGCTCTTGCATCAAATCCCTAGTTGATATGGAAATGGTGATTTGGTTTAGGATTTTGTGGATAAAAGCCACCTTTATGAAAAAATATATGTGAGAATTCTTGTTGATTAGGTCCTAGTTGATGGAATAGATTGTTCCTACACAAGCACCATTCTTCAATAAATAATTGTTGATCTAGTACTCCTCTACAATATTGTAAGGTTGTATTCCACATGGAGCATAATTAGGGGAGAATTAGAGAGGATTGATGTTTGGAATCCATTCTTGAATGTGAAGGGTGGAATCACCCACTTTCTATGGTGTGTTCTTTAGAAGAAAATCCTTATGAGCACTCTTCCAAAATTCACCAAAAAAAACCCTTTAGTAAGAATTTCATTGCACCTCAGGTAATGATTGAATCCTCAATTTGGTTTCGTGTTCCTTTCCCACTTATCCCTCTTCCAATTAGTGCATATTCTAGTAATTTTCCATAGACATGTCATCTGAGTGGACAATCACTCTTTTTTCGTTCGTGCTAGAATTTTTATATTGCCAATTTTGGTACCAAACATTTTTTTATAATTAAATCAAAAGAAATAGATTATATTGCATTAATAGATTAAAATTATATGACATATAATGGGGTTCTTTGAGGAAGCAACCTTGTTTGATCACTCTCAATATAATGAAGTTCTTTAGAATTGTAATTCTTGTATAATGAAGGTAAGGTGGGTTGGGTTGCAGGGATACCCCTCTTCTTTTGTGTGTGTCTCTCTATTACCTTGCCCATGCACCTCTCGCTTTATTTCTTACTATTTTTATTTACGTTTTCTTTCAATCTATATTTACATACATCCTCAAGGGACTAGTCTCACCCCAATGTGACACCCCTTCCTAACACCAACTTGGTAAAATGTAAGACCAATGTAAGGTGGGTGGGGCATTGGGCTGGGTTGTGGAGATACCCAAGTCAACAAAAAGAAAGAAAAAAATTCTATAATTTTTTTATCGTCAGAATGTAATACCTTTTATAGACTATTACATATATTCCTAGAGGACTAGCCTTGCCCCAACGTGACGCCACATCCCAACCCCAACTTGGAAAAATGTAAGACCAAGGTAAGGCGGGTTGGGTGTTGGGTTGGGTTGCAAGGATACCTCTCTTCTTTTTTGTGTGTCTCTCTCTTACCTACCCATGGACCTCTCATTTTATTTCTTATTACTTTTATTTATGTTTTCTTTCAATCTAAATATACATACATCATTAGGGAGCTAGTCTCGCCCCAACGCGACACCCCTTCCTGACCCCAACTTGGCAGAATGTAAGACCAAGGTAAGGTGGGTTGGGCATTGGGTTGGTTTGTGGGGATACCCCTAAGTCAAAGAAAAGAAGAAAAAGAAGTCCATACCTTTTTATTGTCAAAATATAAAACTCTTTACAGACTATTTCATATATCCCCAAGGGACTAGTCTCGCCCTAGCATGACACCACTTCTCGACCACAACTTGACAAAAATTAAGACCAAGATAAGGCATGTTGGGTGTTGGGTTGGGTTGCGGGGATACCCCTCTTCTTTTGTGTCTCTCTTACCCTATCCATGCACCTCTCATTTTATTTCTTATTACTTTTATTTATTCTTTCTTTCAATCTATATTTACATACATCCTTAGTGGACTAGTCTTGCCCCAACGTGACACCCTTTGCTGACCCCAACTTGGTAGAATGTAAGATCAAGGTAAGGTGGGTTAGGCATTGGGATAGGTTGTGGGGATACCCTTGAGTCAGAAAAAATAAAAAGAAGTCCATACCTTTTTATTGTTAGAATGTAAGATCTTTTACAGACTATTGCATATATCCTCAAGGGACTAGCTTCACCCTTGCATGACACCCCTCCTGACCCCAACTTGGAAAAATGCAAGACCAAGGTAAGATGGGTTGGGTGTTGGGTTGGGTTGTGGGGGTACCCCTCTTCTTTTGTGTGTTTCTTTTTCTTACCCTGCCCATGCACCACTTGCTTTATTTCTTATTACTTTTATTTATGTTTTCTTTCAATCTATATTTACATACATCCTTAGGGGACTAGTCTCACCCTAGCATGACACCCCTTTCTGACCCACACTTTGTAGAATGTAAGACCAAAGTAAGGTGGGTTGGTCATTGGTCTGGGTTGCGGCCAATACCCCTGAGTCAAAAAAAGAAGAAAAAAAGGTCCATACCATTTTATCGTCAGAATGTAAGACCCTTTATAAACTATTGCATAAATTGTTAGAGGACTAGCCTCGCCCCAGCGTGACACCCTTTCTAACCCCAACTTCGCAATATGTAAGACCAAGGTAAGGAAGATTGGGTGTTGGGTTTGGTTGCGGGGATACCCCTCTTTTTTTGTGTGTGTCTCTTTTCTTACCATGCCTATGCACTTCTTGCTTTATTTTTTATTACTTTTATTTATGTTTTTCTTTCAATCTATATTTACACACATCTTTAGGGGACTAGTCTCACCCCAACATGACACTCCTTCCTGACTCCAACATGACACTCCTTCTTGATCCCAACTTGGAAGAATGTAAGACCAAGGTAAGGTGGGTTGGGCATTAGGCTAGGTTGTGGGGATACCCCTGAGTCAAAAAAAGAAGAAAAAAAAGTCCATACCTTTTTATCGTCAAAATGTAAGACCTTTTATAGATTATTGTATATATCTTTAGGCAAATAGTGTCACCCCAACATGACACCCCTTCTCGACCCCAACTTGGAAAAATGTAAGACTAAGGTAAGGCGGGTCGGGTGTTGGGTTGGGTTGTGGGGATACCACTAAGTCAAAAAAATAAAAATAAATACCCTTTTTATCGTTAGAATGTGAGACCCTTTTCAGAATATTGCATATATCCCCAAAGGACTAGCCTCGCCCCAACGTGGCACCCATTCCTAACCCCAACTTGGAAAAATGTAATACCAAGGTAAGGCGGGTTAGGTGTTGCGTTGGATTGCGGGGATACCCCTCTTCTTTTGTGTGTCTCTCTCTAAAATGCCCATGCACCTCTCACTTTATTTCTTATTACTTTTACTTAAGTTTTCTTTCAATCTATATTTACATACATCATTAGTGGATTAGTCTCGCCCTAGCATGACACCCCTTCCTAAATCCATCTTGGCAGAATGTAAGACCAAGGTAAGGTGGGTTGGGCATTGGAATAGATTGTGGGGATACCCCTAAGTTAAAGAAAGGAAGAAAAATAAGTCCATACCTTTTTATTGTCAAAATATAAGACCCTTTACAAACTATTGCATATATCCCCAAGGGACTAGTCTTTCCCCAACATGACACCCTTTCTCGACTCTAACTTGGAAAAATGTAAGACCAAGGTAAGGTGGGTTGGGTGTTGAGTTGGGTTGTGGGGATACCCCATTTCTTTTGTGTGTGTCTCTCTCTTACCTTGTCTATGTACCTCTCACTTTATTTCTTATTAATTTTATTTATGTTTTTCTTTCAATCTATATTTACATAAATCATTAGGAGACTAATCTCGCCCTAGCGTGACACCCCTCCCTAACCCCAACTTGGTAGAATGTAAGATCAAAGTATGGTGGGTTGGATGTTGGGCTAGGTTGTGGGGATACCCCTGAGTCAAAAAAAGAAAGAGAAGTCCACATCTTTTTATTGTTAGAATGTAAGACCCTTTATAGAATATTGCATATATCCTGAGGGGACTAGCCTCACCCTAGCGTGACACCCCTTCCCAACCCCAACTTGGAAAAATATAAAACCAAGGTAAGACGGGTTGGGTGTTGGGTTGTGTTGCGGGTATACCCCTATTCTTTTGTGTGTGTCTCTCTCTTACCCTGCCCATGCACCCTTTGCTTTATTTCTTATTACTTTTATTTATGTTTTCTTTCAATCTATATTTACATACATCCTTAGAGGGCTAGCCTTGCCCCAACGTGACACCCCTTCTCGACTCTAACTTGAAAAAATGTTAGACCAAGGTAAGGCGGGTTGGGTGTTGGATTGGGTTTCAGGGATACCCCTCTTCTTTTCTATGTCTCTCTCTCTTACCCTGCCCATGCACCTCTCGCTTTATTTCTTAGTACTTTTATTTACGTTTTCTTTCAATCTATATATTTTTTGATTTATTTTTAGTTTTGTCTCTCTTTCTTTCTTTTTAAAATTGTCTTTCTTTTTACCACCTTTTTATTTCTCTTCAATTTTTTTTTTTAATTACCTTCACCATGTAATTTTTCGTCTTTACATGGTTCTCTCTCTTTCTTATTTGACATTCTATATTATTAAGTTATGGGTATGCTCCCTATGGTCTTGGGTTTGACTTCAAGGTTTGAGTTTATTCGATGCATATGGCTTGTGGGTTGTTGCATACATCATAGGGGATTAGTTTCACCCCAACGTGACACCCTTTCCCAACCCCAACTTGGAAAAATGTAAGACCAAGGTAGGGCAGGTTGGACATTATGCTGGGTTGTGAGGATACCTTGAATCAACAAAAAAAAAGAGAAGTCCATACCTTTTGATTGCTATAATGTAAGACCCCTTGCAGGCTATTGCATACATCTTTAGAGGACTAGGTTATTTACTTTTTATTTTTCGTGTCTTCTCTATTATTCTTTAAGTGTATTTATTTTCAATCCCTTGCCATGGCTATATTTTTTTTCTATATAAGTTTGTATTTATCATTTTTTATTCCTTTCTTATTGGACTATGGACCACAGACACTAGACTTTGGATTTTAGAGTTTGTATCCTTGATCTTTGACATTTGATACAAGATCCCTAGAAACATCAATTGTGAGAATAGATATTAGTCTATAGAATTTAGACAATAAAATGTAGAACATGCATGCTACATCATAAATCCTAGAACTTGGACCTTATGCTTTGAGAACACAAACCTAGAACCTTAACCCTCAAGATCTTAGAACTTAGATCCTAGGCCCAAAAACATAAACTTTGGACCGATAGCCATTGAAATGGTGGGCTATTGACCCTAACCAAGAAAAATTTATCTCGAAACACTCGGTTGCACTAGAAACAATTCATTCCAATTTCATTCGTTATTGCTTTTCATAAAGCAGACGAAGGACAAACTTTGCTTTTCTTTCACCCAACATTAGAATTTGGAGTTTTCTCTTGTATGTTTTTTCCTCGTATCTCTCTTCCTCTTAGTTTCATTATTTTTATTTTTCATTCTATCACCCTCTTTCTCATTTTTCTACCATCTTGTTTTATTCTATTTTTATTTTCTTCTCTCTATTATTATTTGAGAATGCTTCATTTCAATCACTCTTGATTTCTATCTATAGTTCTCTTATATTCTCCCTTGATTTTATTTTTCTTTCTTTCTTTTCTTTCTCCTTTTGGACAATAGATCATGGTCCATAGACTATCAGTGTTAGGTCTTGGATCCTTTATCCTTGATACTAGACCCATAAACTTGTTGACATTAGACACTACGTGTTGGGTCCTAGAATTTAGATTATAACATGTAAAACTTGTATGTTAATCTTTTTGCACATGACTTCAAAACTTGGAGACCAAAAATATCACAATTTAGATCTTATAGTTTAAAACCTAAGCTTTACACACATAGACCTTAGGTTTGTTGATGATTGACCTTGATCAAGAAATGTTTACCCTTTACCCCCAACTCTTAGATTGATAACCCTAGAGTTTTGGAATATGAATAGTAGACCAAGAAATATTTACCCTATATTATGAACCCTTGAACCCATGCCTTGGGATGTATGCTTCTATATTGTGGAACCTACACCCTAAACTTGTGGATTGTGGATGTGAGACAAAAAATGACACTATAACATCAATCCTAGACCCTATACCTTGAATATTTCACCATTGACACTAGAGTATGTATATTAGATCATTGGGACCTAGTCATCAAATCGTAGACCCCAAACTTTGTATCCTCAACCCTTGATCCTTAAATTTGGACCCCAACATCTCTAAATCAATTGAATTTTTTCAGTGGATCTCAAGCCTTGAAATTTAGACTCTAGAATGTAGAAAAAGGACCTAGATTTTACTTGGAACCAAACCTTAGGCTCTAATCATGTGATATTAAAATTTGGAGCCTATAGTTAGGAACTTGGATCCTAGATCTTTAGACATTAACTTTGGACCTTTTGATGGTGTCATGGCCACTCATGGCCAGTATGATTAGGTATCACAAATAGAACCCTCAATTAAATCTTCCATACAAAGAATAATAGTTTATTCTTTGCCTTCCAAACATTTGCAATCCCCCTCACAAGAGTAGGTATGTACTTTAAAAATATTTAAAAGAACATATATCCATCAAATTAATCATTAGTTTTCTTGGTCTTCAATTTATTATCACATGATCACTTGCACGTCACCATCCAAGACCTAATTGATTCCTAGAGTTCCTAGTGTTGGAAAATCTAAGCTCTGATACCAGATGTTATGCCCATCATGAACACACCACATTTTTTTTAAGAATTAACTAAGTCCATTGATGTTAAGCCTCACATTACAACAATGTGAGTAGACATTAGCAAACTAATAATTATTTTAAATTTGTTTTTTCTATGGTGGGTTCATGATGGTGTGACAAATGGACTTTGGAATCATGGACCATGGACCCTAAACCAAAATATCATATACCATAAACCCTTGGATCCTAAACCCTCCATCTTGGACTCATGTACAATAGACTCTAGAGTAAGAATTTTTTCATGTAGCTTGGACCTTGAACATTGAAGCATTTTCCTTGAATCTTTGACACATTAGAACACTCTCTGAATTTGGACCTCAAACCTTGGAACCTATTATCTCTCTCTTTGTCTCTCTCTCTCTCCCTCTCTCTCTCTCTCTCTCTCTCTCTCTCTCTCTCTCCATATATCTCATTTGATGGCCAACTGCAACAATGTCTATTGTGAAAATTCAAAGACAATCCAACCCTATCGGCTTCTAGTAGAAAAAGGTAACAATAAGTCCATATTACACCTGATGAACACACAAACTCCAACACCAACCACTATTGATAATAAGCTAAAACAATGAATCAACAAGGAGGTTCGACCAGGTTGGTCACACCATACAAAGAGAAAGATACCGTCCAACCATATTACCCATGCTAGCATTCAAAAATAGATATTGAAGCTATAAAATATGCTTCCTTCATTCATTCCAAATAGAAACAATGCTTTATATTGCAATGTGATAAAGGAAAACAATAATTGCACATCAGTATACTACTCCATACATCTACTACAAACAAAGGAATTCAATCATAGCAACATAGAACTACATTTTATTTATGCCAGGAATAACAAGCAATGAATACAAAGCAATCAGTTTAACAAGGGATCGGTTCCCCATCCTCCACCATAAAAACATCAACTTAACTTCCAACTGCCTCAACAACACACTCACACTTGATTATTTTGAAATGCCAATACAAGTTTGCCTTGTTCATGGTCTTTTGTCACTGCTTCATTTTATTTTCCAAGGAAAAACACAATGACATATTCCCTCACTCCAAAATCGGCTTATTTTTGCATTCTCAAATAGTTTATTCCTCTAGTAGCAATTACTCCAAAATAGGTGATAAATCCTTTCTCTTTTTCTCTTGATCGATGTAACTGCCACACATATCTCCACCACCAATGAAGTCTTGATATGTACCAAAACAAAACAACAGTTCACTCCCATATAAGAAGTTCCACATCACAAGAAATTTAAGTAGACAAAATAAAAAATAAAAACCAAAACTTGAATAATGCAATGATGCCCTTGCATTAGGCTCCTCGGGGGAGTTGTTTGTGAGCATAACTCACAAAGGGGGTTTGGTAGTAGGACTACCCTTCCAAGTTCTCAACACTTGCAACATACCCCTTATGTTGAGAAATGACCACTCGTGACCAGTATTTATTTCTTGTCTTCCAACATTTGGCTGGACCTCCATACATCGAACCCCTTAATATGGTGTTCATGTTCTTCCCACTGGCTAACTTGCTTACTTATAATAACTCCCAAAATTCCACAATCACCCAAATTTTATAATGTTTGTAAATGGGTTGGAGTATACACTAGTTTCTTATTATGTTGGTAGAACTCTATAGCTAAGTTCAAACACTTGGTAGTATAAAGTTATAAAGCTTTAATTCATTTAGAATATGACCAAAAGTTTTATGTTCCATGCTTTGGACATCGATGGCATTTATGGTGGTCTTTTAAGAGCTCTCTTTGGTAATTATCCATGGAATAAGGCTCTTGGTATCTGATACAGTCAAGACTCCTCTTTGGATTGAGTTTTTCATCCTTCTTTCTCTTAGCTCTTTTATTGACCATCTCATTTAACCTGTACAATATTTTAATTGATTTGGACAAGATAAGTTTTATTTCTCTTAACTTAAAGAAAAAGGGTTCAAATTGAAATCAATGTTTGTAAGGATCTCAGAGAGGATTGATATTTAGATGAAGATAAACTTCACACTATATTTTGTGTTAATTTTCCCAATGCTTGTTTTAGTTGTCAATAATTAACTAACTAAAAATAAAGTTTCTATGTAAATAATTTTACTTTTAATTACCAAAAATGTTCATTCATTTAATAATCTATTGTAAAACATTAAATAAAGCATTAAAAAAAAATTATCAGATTTATTTCAAATAAATAAATAAAGAGTTAAGGTTGTATTTGTTAAATTTAAGCTTAAGACATAAATGAGAGAAGATATGTTTGATTCAAAGGTTGCCAAAGTTGCAAATGGTTTAGAAGATGATGATGAATTTTTAATGTCGTTGCACTTTGATTATGGAACTTTGTTTCTAAAATTGTATGTGTTGAGATATGAGCACACAATGTCATGTTTGTCTAGATGCACTAGTGTCCTTTACACTCTAGAGTCCTTTGTTGTGCTTTGGTGTATTATGCACATTGTGGTGTATGCTTGCAACTTTTGGAATTGAATCTTGACTAGTAACTAAAGGTAAAGGTAGTCCTTGAAGATTGATTTTGGGAATGACCATGATTAGATTTCAAACTAATTTAATATAATATCTTGAAATTGGAATTCTCGTCATTTTTGCAATAATAGTATAAAATGTAGAAATTCTCACTTTTTGATTACCCACGTCCCAATGTTGGCAAGGTAAGAGAGCATACAATGATCAAAGTATTAATTGGAAGCAAGCCACAAAATTCTTCAATGTATACAATGTGAAAAATTTAACCAATTAACCATGTCATGGCAACATTCCCATCTTACTTTCAATTATCAAGCTATATGGTGGAGAATCACACATTTTATTACAATTTGATCAATTAAACAAAGAATTATTCATCTAATTCGATATTGTGAGTTTTGTTAAACAATTGACCTACAATTTGAAATAGTAATTCTATCAAACAATTTATGTGCAAATTGAAAACACAAAATAATTACTTGAAATATGTAGTCAAGCCAAAAGAAGATGTAATAACTATTATTCAAATCAATTTTGATCACAGTGATCCATAAATTGTTGAAACAATAGTCTCCTCATAAAATCCATGACCTAGACAAAAATGACAACCAACTATTCACTTAAGTTTTGGAATACAACAAACTCAATAATTTTTAGCAACCTTTATGCAAATATTTGTCAATTATGATAATATATAAATATGAAAATCAAACAAGTGACCGAATGGTCTCCTAGGAGAAGCACAACTATCATATGCAAATGTTTGAAATTAATATTCAATTCAAATTATCACAAGAATATTGCGATGAAAATTCAAAATTACATAATAAAATACAGGCATAATAAAATATGAGCTCATAATGCCATCTCAATATCTCAGATAATATAAGTATGTTAAAATACATTAAATTTGGGAAACCTTCAACTAAATATATTTTATAATTCAAAAACAACTGAAACTAGTAACCAATTGAAACTTGGTGATTTTACTATTCACTACAACTCTAGAAATCTTTTGCATGTTCTTGAAACAATTTTTTCACATAGATGCAATCCTTGGATGGTATCACCTCTTGTTGGATAAGAGGTTTTTCATCCATTGGCGAAAAGATGAACATAGATACTTAATCTTTAAGAAAGGGGTTTTGCGTCAAACGATGGATACCTTTCCTTAAGTCCAACTTCTCCTTTTATAATGTTTTGTTTGCTATTTTTAGCCTTTTTTAGAAGTCCCTTGAAATTCCTTTTCTTTTTTCCTTTTAATATTTCATTTGCCCCCTTGTCTTAGCAACACTTAATAAAACAACTTAAGTTGTCTTATAAAATTACTTTATAATATTACTTTGAGGAGATTTTTAATTTAGCAATAAAATATAAGTCGCCTTTTTAAAATATTGAAGTTACTTTTTGGACAATTAAAATTGAATATTAAATTATTTTCGGAGTTTTGTAAAGGGGACATGACATCCAACAATTTGTATTTGATGTTTCGATTATGTGAATCTAGGTACTCGTGAGAAGAGAGGTCTATAACAATAAAAGGCATTACATGGAGCTCTATGGAGGTCTTAATGGTCTTTAATTCTCTTGGATTTAGTTGATGTGTGTACTTGGCTAAGCTAACTTCACTAATGACTTCTAGATGTTCATTTGCCTTAAAAAAATCTTCTTATATAAACATTCTATCCATTTTAACCATTGGAAGTGAGTTAGGGTTAGGGTTGTGTGAAAGTGGAAGCATTAGGTAGGAAAACATAATTTGAATGAGTGAAACATCAATGCATTTTACTATATATAGGAGATGGGAGTGGATCATTAGAGCCATGCGAGACAAGGATGTTAAGAAATTTTTAACAAGGCATAATGTTTCTTTTCGATGCCCATATCCTAGAAAATCATGAAAGACACTCAACTTCATTATTTCCTTGTTGCTTATGTTATCTATTGACATTGTGGGCACCTTTGTGGTCAAAAGATATTGGAGAATCTAGAAAGCTATCAAATTATGTCTATAATGTGATGGTGAAGTTTTTGTATTGGCTTGCTTGTGTTTGATCAATCTTTTTAGTTGTCATCAATTTTAAACCAGCATGTTATGCCTACAACAAAAGTTCCTTGGGTTAAATCATTAGAGTACCTTTGTGGTTAAAATCATTTGACAAGCTTGGAAAGTTATCTAATAATGACTCTAGGTGATAGTGATTTTTTTTGTATTGGATTGCCTATGTTTGACCAACCTCTTTAGCAATCGCAAAAGTTAAAGCATGGAATCCCTCTAGAATAGTTTCCTTGGATTAAATCCCTACATTGCTTCAAGAACGATCTCTACATTGTCAAATATTTTTTTACCACTGCCATTGATACTTGGATCCTTAGGTATAAATTGAAGAGTATTTTAAATCACATTGGAGTTGATTTTTGGAGCATACATTGAAATTATTATGACAATTCAAGATTCACATTAACATAAGTATTGGACTTAAATCACCTTCCTAATGGGGGAAAGATTGGGGTTTACATGAATAGGAATTTTTTTTAGATAGAAGCCTCAACGAGGTTGTTCTTGGTTCTTACCCAAAGCAATTTTGTATTAAAAACTCAAATCAAATGTAATCTTATCCAATGAATTTAGTTTGGAATTGGATTAAATATTGTTTGGAAATTCATTGTAGAGGCAAGAAAGCTCATTTTCCTTATTTGAACAAGCTCTACTTAGGAAAAAAATTGAACATGAGGTCCTTCTAAACCTTGCATGTTGTGTGTAACCACAAGTAAATCAAGCGTCTATTTTGATTTTGTCTAGAACTAAAGAAGCTTGGTATTTGATAGATTATTTATGTCGATGTTTTGTTTATAAGATGAATACACTTTAGATTTAAGTTGTTCCTCTTTCACCTAAATTCAACTCCATTTTCATGCAAACAAAATATAATTATAATTAATTTCAATGTTTATTAGAATTGATTTTTCTTTGATGAATAGGCAACTATCTATATTAAAATTAAGATAAAGTTACATATTCATAAAAAAAGAGGAGGTTGAGAGTGGGGACGCATAGAAATACTCCACTATCGGCCCCAAGAAGGTGACCAACCACGGGAAGAGGTGGACGAAGCAGGAACCCAAGCAACAATACATGGGGCATTGCCCCAGTGATCCAACATAACTTGTAGGTGAGAAAATTCAAGTGCAACTTTGTTAGCTTCCAACTGAATTTGTAAGAGCACATTAGAACAAATAATAGCTTTAGAATATAAAGAAACATTAATATCCATTTGAGAATGAGTAAATATACAAGCATTTCTATCTTTCTAGAGATTGAAGAGGATTTCCATCCTGAAAGTGTGCCAAAGCTGGGTAAATTTTGCAAGAATTTTGGGTGAATCTTCTAGCAGAACCATATGCTAGGAGAAAGGCTCCAGCCTAAAGGGCCTAAAGAAGTCATGAATCCAAGTCCAAATTTGTTGAGCTCTGGGACAAAACCAAAAAAGATGCTCAAAAGTCTTAGCTTTCCCACAAAAAGGGGAGTGAGGGTCTTGGACCCCCAAGTGAACAAGCTGAGAGCCCACAGCCAAGCCTTGGAAAAGAATACACCAAGCAAAGTGGGTAAGTTTTGGACTAAAACTTGCAAACTAAGTGGCAACAAATATTTTACACCAGACATGAGTGGAGGATTGAAGAAGCCACATCTGGTTCAAACTTTGGATCATAGGAAAGTGTGGTGAAATCCACCTATAACCAAGATGATGTTTGTAGTTTCTAAAAGGGGTGTATGGATACCACTTCCAGTCTTTCCACCAGGGTTTGGTCCTACGAATTCCAGCCTTATGAAGCATCTCTACAAGAATAGCATTCACTAGACCATCATAAGTAGCACGGTCCTAGTTTTGAAGCCTGTACAAGGCACAAAAAATTTCCCACTATATGATATGCATCGTGGGTCTATGAAATAACTGTTACAGGGTCTGGATACCCTTCTTGTGGAATCTAAGTGCTTTAAGCCAAGGCGACTTAGCTAGTGGCTAACCATTACAAGAAAAAAGAGGCGACCACCAAATATTCTGCTAGTTGAGTGAAAGCCCATCATGAAACCCATAGCCAACCCAACAGAGCTAGGGATTGGCAACCTCCCAGGCTTGCCAAATACTTTTGGCCACAAAATTCCCAAGAATTTGGACTAGTTCCTTCATGATCAGAAGGGTTTGAAAGTCAATCCCCTTCTAAGCGGGTCTATGAACAGGAAAGCCAGACTAAATACAATGCTTGAGAAAAAAATTCTAGGCCTCGTCCCCAATAAGGGAACAAATAATCCAGTTAACACATAAAAAAGTTCCTTGTCGTTGAGTGGAGAGAAACCCAAGTCCTCCAGAATCTCTAGGAAGCAAACATAATTCCCAAGAAACATAGTGAAACCCTATGTGGGATTCAGAAGAGGCCCAAAGAAAATCTCAAAGCAATTTTTCAAGCTTGCCATATGCAACTTTGGAAGGGGCCTAATAGGAGGAGTAGTCAACATGGGTAGCTACCAAAACTTTAGAGCACACCTGGAATTTCCCTACCAAGGAAAGAGGCTTGGTAATCCAATAAGAAAGCTTATGCTTGACTCTAGAAAGCACAACTTTCCATAGCTCAGCCAAGGATGCCTGGAAAGCAAAGGAAATGCCCAAGAACCAAAAAATTTCTCCCAGGCCAATCCACTTCCAATTATACTATTGAAACCAAGGAGGAGTGGGAAAAATAGGTTGTCTATAGCACAAATTTTTGTGCCACTGAATGACAGAGCCAAAAGCAAGACAAAAAGTATTAATGCAATCCAGGGCCACTTTAATAATCTCTTCTTCCTCCAGAAGAGTGAGGAAAGAGTCATCCACAAAATAGCCATTAACTAGCTGAGATTGAGAGTTGGGTAGCGAAATACCCTTGACACACTATTGGGAAACTGCGTTGGCCAAGAGGTAGCCAAATCCTTCAGCCACAAGCACATAAAAAAAGGGGGCAAGCGGGCACCCTTGCCAAATGGAATGAAAAAGCCCAAAGGTAGAAGATTGGTAGCCATTGATGGTGATACAAGCAAAGGCATCCGCAAAAAGAATACAAACAACCTGAATGAAATTAGGCCCAAAACCAAAATCTTGCAACATAGCAAGAATAAAAGGCCATTCAATGAGGTCATAGGCTTTGGAAAAGTCAATTTTAACAAAAATGGCTTTCTAGTTTGAAATTTGGGCCCATTCCATGCCTTCCCAAACAACAATAATATTATCTAGAATAAACCTGGATTTGATGAACCTTGTTTTCTCTGAGCACACAATCTGAGGCAAGAGATGGTGGATCATCAGAGCCAAAGCCTTGACAATAATTTTGTAGGAGACGTTGAGAAGCTTAATAGGCCTCTAGCTAAAAATGTCCTCTAGATCCCCAAATTTAGGTATGAATTTTATATTTCCTTTGTTTATTAAGTTACCTAGAGAATTAGAATTAAAAACCTCTAAGTAAATATGATGCAAATCTTTCCCAACACAGTGCCAAAGGGCCTTGTAAAATTCACAAGGGAAGCCATCGACCCCCGGGGCTTTGTTGAATCATCCATGGAATGAACAAATTCCTTGAGATTCACAAAAATTTCTCTGAATTGGGGAAAGCCTATTTGGCACAACAGTAAGTCAATCTTGAAGGGCTTGCTATCACATAGGTGTGGGCTCCTGTGCAATGAAAACCTGCTCATAATGACACACAAAGGCCTGGAGAATGTCAGGGAGCTCAAAGAGCACCTAAATGCCATCTTTGATTTTTTTAATGCCTAGGGATGAGTGCCTAGCACACAACGCCAAAAATAACTCTTTGGAGGCACGATTACCAATTTTTAGCCAATGTAGCTAAGCTTTAATCTGCACACCTTTGGTAGCATAATTGTCAACAACTTTTTTTTTGTGCCTTAAATTCGCCACCCTAACTTGCAATGATGGGGAAAAGGGGCTAGCTACCAAAGCTTCAGTAGATGAGTGCAGGTCGGCAGTGGTAGCCTCATAAGACCACCAGTGAAAGATAGCCAACTGGTATCCATAAATACACAGAAATCTATCTATGTGTGTGATAGCATCGTTCTACTAGGTAATCTAGCCTTTATGATGAGCCGGTCTGCACTCCAAATTCCACACTCTAGAAATGTGGGCCAGGGTAGGCTTGCGACAGAGCAAAGATATATTAAAAAAGAATTGATTTTTACACATGCAAGGTTGACGTGTCTCCCATTCAATGCGAAAAGAAATTGGGAAGTGATCAGATAGATTCACATCCACTAACGGCTTAATCGACATAGAAGAGCTGTCAAAAGAGAAAAAATATTGATCCGAGATCATGGAACGATCAAGGCATTTAAATATTATGTCATAATCGACCCTGAAATTACACCAAGTGTGCCAGAGAGAATGAGAATGGTGGTGACCAATATTGGGATCAAAAAGTCTCAATTTATTGTGCATGTAAAACCATGCCTCTCGTTTGCCAGTTGCCCATTTGAATGGCAGGGTGTCATCCTTGTCATACGCCATCTCAACCATATTGAAATCCCCACATGATAACCAGGTAGTAACTGATAATGAATTAGCAATCCAACGCCAAAGCAAAGATTGCTCCATAACATCATTAGAAGCATAGACATTAATAATCCCAAAGGAATGATTATCAATGTTAAGAAGAATCCAAATGAGTTGACCAGAAGGATCAGACCCGTGGTCAACCAAACAAGCATGCCATCATAGGGAAAAAAGGGTGACAACTCCGCCATGCCTAGCCTCGTGCATAGTGCAAAACATTTTATTGACCAACCAAATAGAACGACAAGCCGAAGCAAGCAAAAATCTAGAAATTTTAAACTCTTGGAGACAAAGCATTTCAATACCAAAATATTTTGCAAAGTATCCCTAACAAAATACTTTCTAGAGAGGTCTATCAGACCTCGAACATTCCATGAGAGGAAATTCATGAGTGAAACTCCTCCATATTTTCGGAGTCTAGTTCCTCTTCATTCAAGGAAGAGAAATGATTCTGAAAAAATCTTACAGAACTGACCCAATCTGAATAGATGAAGAGGAAAATCTATGCTTTTCTTGCACATATTCACCCTCTTCATGCAGTGGAGATGGACTATGAGACCGCCTTTGAGCTCCCAACATGGGAGGAGAAACGCTCAGTTGAAAAAACATAACGACAGTAGGCTGAGGCGTTGCCTTTGTCCTGGGCTGCATTGAAGCATTAACAATTCCAATAGGAGTGTCTGTCCCCTTCTCTGAAGGGTTTGAAACAAAATTTGATGGTTCAGAGGCCGACCCAAAACCAGTTGACTTATTTTTTTGATTTGTAACCATGGTCCATTTTTTGTCAACTTTAGCAGAAGGTTCCGCCTAACGAGGCCTTTCAGTATCTTGTGGTGGAGAAGGTGTACGGGGCACTACCAAAGGGCAGTTCTTAATCTTTGTGGTCTGTTATGCCAAAGAGCTCCAATTTAAATATCAATGGATTCTTTCAAATCCTTGGAGAGGTCTATTTCCACATAGACCCGTTTCTGGAGCTGGGCTTGGAAAAACCTATCTGGCTCAACGCAAATGACCTTCCCCAGTGAGGATGCAATATGGTTCAAAAAAGGCACACAAGGAAAAGGCAAACAAGGGAATTCAATCCAGACTAGGACCCGAAACTTAGTGTCATCTGAGACAGAGAAATCTCTAGTCCATGCCTAGAAAACAAGCAAGGATGACTTGACATACCAGGGACCATGGGCTAAGATAGCCTAGACATGATTGACTTCCGCAAAACAGAATAGAAAAAAACCTTGGTTAAATTTTGGACCATATCAAGGCAGACCCCATGAGGGACCCAGGCCTTGCTGACCCATTCTTTAAGCACACTTTCATGGGGAGTCCTTCCAAAAAAATAACCCACAAGGGTGTGCAGCTCAAGCCATTGACAAGCAGAATTAAAATTTGGTAAAGGAAAAATCACATCAGTTGAGGAGTCAAAATTCTTACCTTGTGAAAGAATTTCAAAAATAAAATTCGGGGATGTTTGTTCGGAGGAGGAGCCATTGAATAGCATCGTCAAACTACTAACACCAACATGAATTGTTGGGTTAGAGATGGTTGAAGGCATATTAAAACACAAAAACTGCAATAAATACGGTCGTACACACAAGAAAAGAGGGGTTTCCTGTGCAGAATGTGCAGTATGACATAAGAGGGGCCAAGGGTGACCGCAAAAACCATAAAACCCTAGTAGAGCTCATACAACTTCATACCCGACTATCCTATTAGAATTAATTTTAGTTATCATTAGTCATATTTTTGCATGTTGGCGGTGATCCTATAAAAAATAGCCTACACAGTTGCTCCAATGTTGTTTCTTCCTTTCATTCACAATCGCTTTTTTCAAAGTTCAATCTTCGTGCCATTTTCCACTATGCTCAGTATCCCTTGTTTCAACTGATTAATTTTTTTTTAAAGCCTAATAATTTTTTTAAAAAATTTTATTAGTAATTTTGTTAGTCTGTTAAATCTATAGAAGTGCGGAAGCATTTGTGAATAAGTTTGGCCTCGATAAATCTAAAAAGTGTGATTTTGAAAGAACTTGATCT
Source organism: Sequoiadendron giganteum (assembly GCA_007115665.2). NCBI lineage: Eukaryota > Viridiplantae > Streptophyta > Pinopsida > Cupressales > Cupressaceae > Sequoiadendron > Sequoiadendron giganteum. The sequence goes on from CM021107.1 coordinate 134,627,696, forward strand.
AAAAAATGTAACCAATGCATATTAGATTTCACCATTTCTAAGCCTTATGTAGTGAAATTTTTTGTTTTGATTAGATAAATATGGGAAAAGGGTCTGTACCTAATACAAGAAGTGAAATGTTTTGTTGGAAAATGATTTTTCTTGATATTTTTTCTTGTATAATTTTTAAATTGTTGTTTTCTTTCATCTTTGAAAAAATAGAAATGTAATTGTTTCGAATGAAACTATTATGGAATTCAGATTTGAGATAATTTATTTATTTTATATGATTTATAATATACTATGATGTATTTGTAAGTGCAATTTTTGAAGGTAGCTCTTGAGGTGGAACATCTGAAGATTTCTATTAATCATTAGAATAATGGTCTACATGCACTCACATATTCCTGTAACAACTTCCCCTCGGTTGCTACTATTTTTTTTTTCATCATGGTGGCATTGACTTGACTTCACCACTTATATGGTTACACATAGGAGTGGTGAGCTCCCAAGGTTAAGGTCATTCCTACACATATACCTAAGCCTCGAGGGTTCATGATGACCTTGCCTATGTATCCATTGTAAGAAATTAGAGGCTTTGTAGTTCGCCCGCCAATGTTAGAAGGAGTTCATCCTCTCCTCTTGTATGAGATATCTAATCTCTCTTTAAACCATGACTATTTATAAAACTTAGTCCAATCATAATATGACAATAACAACTCACCATCAAGAGTTGATTTAATATCCAACATTACCAATCAATAGTGTGCAAACATACACAAATACAGAAGGCTCATATCATTCCCTAATCCCCCAATTCCCATAGGGAGTGACTCAAGAATACATCACATATACTCAAGGTAACTAGCTCATATACATCACATATACATAGTGACTAGCTACAACATACATCACATATACACAACGACTAGCTCCAATATAGGTCACATATATTCAATGACTAGCTCCAATGCATGCCACATTTACATAGTGACTAGCTCTAATATATATCACATATACATAGTGACTTGCTCCAACATATGTCACATATACACATTGAATAGCTCTAACATACACCACATATAAACAATGATAGCTCTAGCATAGGTCACATATACACAGTGACTAGCTCCAATGTATGTCACATTTACATAGTGACTAGCTCCAATATACGTCATATACACAGTGACTAGCTCCAACATATGTCACATATACATAGTGATTAGCTACAACATACATCACAAATAAGCAATGAATAATTCATATGCACATCACAAGTACAATAGTGATTGGCTCATACAGATATCACAAATACAATGGTGACTAGATCATGTGTACATCACAAGTGCATCCATGACTAGCTCAAGAATACATCACCTATATCCAATGTTACAATCCACCCAATAAATCACATGTTCACATAGAGAACTAAACTGGTAAAGTGAAATTGGATGCAACCTATTGCATGCATCAACCCACTATTGGATTTACCATCACATAAGCCTGCTATTATAACAATCAAGCATCCCATATTACTTGATGTCATCACTAGCAAGGGCACCAATATATTAATATACACAACCCTAGGCTAGTCACACAAGTACTTAGGGATACATTAGTGCATAAACACACTTAATTACACATAATAATCTAAGATACCATTTTCCACATCTAGATAGACTAGAACTATAATATGAGATTGGTCCAATAGTTACCTACCTATTGTTCATGAGAAAATATATTCCTTGCAATCCATCAAATGACTAAGAAACCAAGGATTACTATCACTAGAATAGTATTCTCCTTGACCGTTGTCAATATTGAGCATCATACTACTACTCCTTGACTACTGTCAATATCGAGCATCATGGTACTTCTCCTTGACTATTGTCAATCTCAAGCATCATAGTACTACTCCTTGACTACTATCAATCTTGAGCATAATAGTACTGCTCCTTGACACTTGTCAATCTTGAGCATAATAGTATTTCTCCTTGACTACTATCAATCTCAAGCATAATAATACTACTCCTTGACACCTATCAATCTTGAACATAATGGCACTGCTCTTTGACTACTGCCAATCTTGAGCATAATAGTACCGCTCCTTGACTATTGTCAATCTCGAGCATAATAGTACTTCTCCTTAACGCTTTCCAATCTTGAGCATAATAGTACTACTCCTTGAAACCTGTAAATCTTAGAGCATAATAGTAGTACTTTTTGATAAGTCTGTAAATCTTGAGCATAATAGTACTACTCCTTGACTTATGCTTAGAACTATAATTGGAAGATAGGTTCTTAACATAGAATAAGTAGGTCACAATCGACTGAATAAAAGCCTATACATAGTCAATAAGTCTAAGGTTAATTTTCACCACATAAAATAAATCACCTAGAACCAACACAAGATGAGACCAACTCAACATGTAACCACTACCAAGTAGTCCAATCCATTTTCTTCATTTGACTTACTATCCAAAAACACATTATGTATTAAATACAAGTTACCAGATTTTCTCAACTCTTTCATAACCATCTAATACCCATTTTGGCCTCATTTGAAGCCTACTGAAGAGAGAAGGTCAAATCAATTAGGAACAACCCCAACATATGGGATTTATTGCCCCCCCTTGACCCTGCCCTATGAACTTGAGGTCACAGAGGCATCCTTCACCCAAGGACCACCTACGTACCCGTTTCCAATTAAATCAAAGTCACATGTAGTTCTCCTACATGGTTTCTCAAAGGACCTACACTCAAGTTCCCATAACCAAGGTTTTTCTTATCAACATAGGGCTAAACTTATTACTCAACATGAATTTACTTTGGTTTACACAACATAGGAAACCACTTCCATTGGAATTTCACATAATACATTCAATATAGAGGGTGTTATATTTAAGGGGTCAATTCATATTTAGAATTCATTGAAAGCCTTTTCCCCAATACCCAAATACCATTCTAGAATCATATAGCATGTCTTATTATTCCATTAATCAAGGAGGATAAAATCAAATTATAGGAATTTATTATGCATATTGCCTCTACAATAGAAGTTCTCAAATGATCACATAATTACATACATGATACATTCTCAATATCTACAAGTATCTAGAACCTCATAGGTATTGAATTTTAAGTCACATTGATACCAAGCATAGGGAAGGTGAATAGAGTTATTGGGACATTAATTATTTCTGGAATAATGGCATTAGAACTCCTAAATAACATTTCCCTACTAGGAACTCTTCACAACAACTCTTCATAACTCATAATAAATCCACCCTTTTTGGTTTGAAACCTACTAGGATAATCAATGCAACATAATATTAATATCATAATTTAAACTTCAAAAGTCATTCTTACATAGGATATGGTCATTTGTAATACCTCTGAGTAGCAAGCTAGTTCTACCAATTCCCATAGCCATGTGTGTTCCCATATTGGTGATAGGGTAACAAGCTATATGTATTTAATAGCGCCTTGATACTAAGTGTAACTTGTATCATGAAGATTCAATTTGTAATGTGTCATACATAAATAACACTAAAAATAAAATATGACATTATGAATAATAAATTAAAGACAGTCAATTAGCTATTTTCCATCATAGCACCATATGTCAAAACAAGAATTTATATTCATTTCCAAATTTTAAATTTACAAGTTACATAGCTTGACTTAGGCCAACATTACCTCTTAGTCAACTCAAGTTACATGATGTAATATAAATAACAATAATCAAAATGGAATTCCATGTGATTCCTTTTCAATGCTCATCACATCTGGTGGACGAGAACATGGTTTAGCCGCTTTTTCACCCAACAACAAAGCTACACTTCCCCATGATTCTTCCTAACTTGAAGAATACCCAAGCTTGCATGGAATAATTAGCAAGAGATATAGTTGTAAGAGATTTTGTCGAGGAAAGAGTGACTGCTATTGCTTCTACCTCGTCCTTGTGACTACACCCATACCAAGATTGAAAATGTACCTAAAATTGGACTTCCTATCATCAACTGAACCTGCCTTATCTGAATCTATAAAACCAACCAGCCTAGGATCTTTACATCTTCTATACAAAATTCCAAAGTCATGTGTCCCTTTGACATATCTCAACACTCGCTTCAATGCAACCCAGTGCTCTATCATGTGTCCCTTTCACGTCCATCTTGTGGACCTTCCAACCAAACTGTGTTGCCATGGCTAGGACAAGTCGAATGGTGCTCATCTTTGTTTTAGGAGAAAAGTTTTCCTTATAGTCAATACCTTCTCTATGTGAGAACCCCTTAGCCACCAATTGAGCTTTGTATTTATCCTATGTTCTACCAACCTTGTATTTTACCTTGTATACCCATTTACAACCAATGGGTTTCTTCCCTAGTGGAAGACCTGACAGAACCCACATGTTGTTCTTCAAAAGAATATGATGCTTAGAATCCATAGCCTTTCCCATTCAGGTTTATCCTTGGCCTCTAAATACTATCGGGGCTCATAAACACCCTAAATGTTGGCCATAAGAGAAAATTTTACTATGTTCTTTTTTCTCTTGCCTCTAGACGATCTTACCTTAACAAGGTCATCATCATGAACATCACCAATGAGCTTCACCCACCACTTAGAGTGAGGAGGAGATGCATCTTCTTCCAAATTATGATGAACATCATTATGACTTGGGTTGCCTGGAATAATACCATTTGGATGTTGATCCAGGTTATCCTGAGAAAAATCTATTGGCACAAAATCTTGCCTCTAAGGAGATTCCATGCTATCAAAATCATTAGAGTTCCTCCCTGTTGGTAGAGGATCTTGCCCAGGAGATTCCTCAATTTTAGAATCATCAAAATCCCTCCCTAGAGGTGGATCTATTGAAAGATTAGCTCCCAAATCCTTGGTCTTCAAAGGTTGATTGTCAAGACTCTTAATGGGAGAAGAGAGCAAAAAGGGCCCACCTTCCTCATTAAACACAACATTCCTACTGAATTTCAAATGATTAGTGGCCACATCAATTAGCTGATAGGCCTTATGATTACCATTGTATCTTGTTAGCATCAACTTCTGGCTCTTGGATTCTAGCTTGGTTCTCTTTGCATCTAGAATCCAAACATACGTAGTCGAACCAAACACTCTAAGATGAGTGATTCTTGGTTTCCTCCCACACCATGATTCCTCTGGGGTCATCTTCTTGGTGGCCTATGTGAGAGACCAATTAAGAAGGTATACTACAATATACATTGCCTCAACCCAAAAATTCTTGGGAACATTCATGTTCTCCAACCTACAATGAGCCATTTATGCAATGATACAATTTCTCTTCTCGACAACACCATTCTACTGAGGGGTATAAGGTGTGGTAAGCCAACTCTTAATACCATGTTTAGCACATAAGTCAATGAACTGGTTAGAACATAACTCACCCCCATTATCTGACCTAAGAGTTATGATTTGACATCCAGACTCTTTTTCAACTAATGCCTTAAACTTCTAAAATTCATTAAACACTTGTGACTTTGCCTTGAGAAAATAAACCCACATTTTCCTACTAAAATCATCAACAAACAAGAGGAAATACTTGGCACCAATAACTAATGTAGTATTCATTGGTCCAAAAACATCTGCATGAACTAGCTATAGAACCTTAGATGCTCTCCAAGACTTTCCATTTGAAAATGGAGTACGATGTTGCTTTCCTACTTGGAAAGCTTTGCAAACACCATGTGTTTGCTTCTAAATCTTAAGTAAGCCTTCTACCAAATTGTCTCAAGCCAACTGAGAAAGGTAGGCAGTGTTGAGATTCCCATACTATTTATGCCAAAGAGTGTTGATAGATGAACTCCTCACAACCAACACATGCTCTAGAGGATCACAAGTATCAAGTAGCTGATACAAACCATGATCCTCGAGCCCAACTGCCATGGTTTTCTTGGAATCCTTATCAATAATTTGAAACTTGTGTGAACTGAAAATGATGTCCAACTTCGGATTGTGTCGGATAATCTGACTCACCGAGAGAAAATTAAGCTCCATGCTTGGTACATCGTATACATTGAGAAATATTGAATTTCTCCCACCAAATGTGATTTGGATGTTGCCCTTGCTGACAAATGTATACTCTTTGCCACCACCAAAGATGACGTAATCAAAGCAACCTTTATACTCTATGAACCAATCTCTCTTTTTTGTAAAATGTCGAGAGGCTCTAAAATTGATGTACCATGTAGATGATTTGACACGATCTACTAGTCATTTGGCCATCAATGCATTAGAGGTAGACGTTGGATTCGATTGCATAGATGCCATCCCTCCTATTTTTCAAAAGCACAAAAAACACGGTAAAGTCTGTGATCAACTAAAACTAAACCTTGGACAATCAGTTGGCACAACTCCCACAATTTAAAAAAAAACATCTAACATGAGGCTAAAAAATGAAAATCCTTCAAAAAATTCTTAAAAAGCAATATTTTTCAGAAAAAATCTTCGAAAACTCTGAAAAAACAAGATTTTTTCAAAAAATCTTTAAAAAAACAAAAAATTTTAGAAAAATCTTCAAAAAACTCGAAGAAAAATCTTCAAAAACTTTTGAAAATAATGATTTTTTAGAAAAATATTTAATTTTTTTTGAAAAAAAAAGATATTTTCATAAAAAAACCTTAAAAAAACTCTTGAAAAAGTAAGATTTTTTCAAAAAATATCTTCAAGATTACCTAGATCAGAAAATAACAAAGCTCAACAACTGAAACTACCACCACTACCAGAACTAGAAACCTTGCCCTAAATTGCTACCAAGACCAACTACCAAAAATAACACTTACTAAAAATAGCAAACTGCTAAAAATAACTTAAGTGTTTTCAAATGCCAAATTAGCCCAAATTGAGATGCAACTGAACTTACTAAAAATAGCAATACTACCCACCAAGGGTCTCAGAAAACCTAGAAAAAACTCTGGCAACCCTCTACAAAACACCTTGAAAGTTTTGGCAAGAATCCTCTAAGAGATCTTGGAATCCCTTGAAACGCCTCCAAATAGCCTATGGGACTCCAGAAATAGGCTAACAGTCACTAAAAATATTAGGATTGAGAAGGGGAAATTATAATAGATCATACTCAACATCAAAATAAATTCCATCATTATATAAACCATGCAAAGAATATTCAAAATGAATGCCTAAACATTCACTTTCAAAAACATCAACACTAACTTGCAATGGGAGATCTACAACATTCTCATTAATATCACTAGGGGAAATGTGCCAATTGTCTCCCTTGATCCAATTGTTGTTTACTCCTTGCTTACCTGACCCCCCCAATAACCGTTTATATTTTAGTCATTACATTATTTTAATTATGCCAATAAAAATTTACAAACTACACCAATATATGTTCACTACTAAATGTTTAGCTAACCGAAAAAAAACAAATATACACATCTATTGGTAGATATATGTTTTGAACACAAGACAAGTTGCACAAAATAAAGTCATTTTTTCATTAATTAAAGTACATTTATGTTTATAATTACCACTATATGCAAGTGGCTCAAAGATTCAACTACATTGTATTTACATGTATATATGAATAGTTAATGGTGCACAATGTCACATAATATAAACCATTATGAACAATTAATGGGGCACATTGTGACATAATATCAAACATTGATCAGCTTTATGAGCTATCAATTGCACATTCACCCACACATCCTATCACATCTTCATGCATTAACTCCATCAACTTTTGGTACTTGCACACACAGTTAATGGTGTAAGGATCCCTAATAAACCAAAAACATATTACAATTCATATAAATCACTGAATTTACGCAAGCCACCTATTTTGTCAATTAAACCAAATATAAAATTGATTTCCTAAAAGCCATGACAAAACTTGGGCATAAATGGCCACTGCAAAATGAAATGACAAATTGTTTCCCACAAAAAAATAAATTTGAAATTCAGCCACCACAATTCAATGCATTCAATTTACACATTTGAATGATTTTATAAGAGGGAATTTCCAGGGTCATTTTCATTACGGATTCTCCTCTGCTTTCACTGAATATCCTCTACAAAATTCAGAGCTTACTAAGGAAATTTTTGCACATTCCTCTTAAAAGGAAGCTTATTCAGGTTGGTACACCCAGGATAACTAAACTCATGTTTTTATTTATTAGTACACTGTTTTAAATTTATGTTCTTGATTTCATTATTCAATATACTATTTTATATTTATGTACTCAGTGTTTACATTCTTTTGAGGCATATTGTTTTACATTTATGTTGTTTGTTTCATTATTCAATATACTGTTTTATTTTTATGTACATAGTGTTTACATTAGAGATGTAAATTATTGTGACATTTTTTATCCATCTTAAAATGATTATAGAAGGTTTTTAATTTTTATTCTTCTAGATAGAATAACGACACTTATATATTAGGTTGAAAGGTCTTTTGTAATAGTCTAAGTGATGCTAAAAAAATAAACCCTAATTATGTGTGTGGGATCTCCAAGCGAGAATGGTGACGGCGCTGCCCTGAGAAATGTGTCAGGGGCTAGAGGCCAAGCCACATGTGTGACTACAAATGGCAAAGCTTGACGACCTCCTGGCTCGAAACGGGGTGGTCGTTTCGCTGCTCCTGGAGAAGTCAGGAAACAGTATGACCTTTGCTCGGGGGCATCAATGGAGCCTCCAACTCTTGCTTCTCCCTCACAGATCCTGGATTCCTTGGCTGCGAAATCTGGAGGGGCTTCTACTCATGTAGCTTCTTCCATTCTGGTTGTTGGCTGCAAAAATAAATCAAATCCCTTTCATGAGTGTATGGATTTTTTTCGCATGCATTCTCTGACTACTAACCCTAGCTCACCCTGACCCACGACTCCTCCTGTCTCGGCCCCTCTGTCAAATCAAGACAATGACTCTTAGCTTGGAAGCCCTCATTTTCCTTTTGGAGACTCTGAGGTGGTCTTCTCTGCCGAGCCTATGGATTTCTGCTTAACTGATAACCATATCGATGATGTGGCAGGGGATTTCAGTATTCATTCTGTGGTGGTGTGGTGCATGCACAAGCATCTGTCGGTTGCTTCCATCCTTGAATGGATTTATAGTGCATGGAGTAACCTGTCTACCCTTGTTGTTGAATCTCTCGATTTTGGCTTTTTTTTAATTTCCTTTTATTCTGTTGAGGATTGCAAATTTGTGTTGCAGAATGGGCCATGGTTCTTTGGGCATTCATGCCTTTTCATTTCCCCATGGTCACCTTTCTTTGATCCAACCACTGCCAAGATCACTTGTATTACTATTTGGATTCGACTATACAATCTTCCCTTGGTTCTACGCAATGTGGACCTTCTCAACTCTTTGATTAATCAGGTGGGATCCTTTGTCAAGCTTGATTCTAACATGGTGGCTTCTGATCATCAATTCTATAGGGTTTGTGCTATGGTGGATATTTCAAAACCCCTATCTCATTCTATTAGGGTTCATTCCTCACATGGTGTTTGGACTCAATTTCTAGATTATGAGGGTTTACCTTTTCATTGCTTTCATTGCAACCAATTGGGTCACAGAATTGATGCTTGCCCCCTTCAACGTTCGACTGGGACAAGGAATGTATGCTTGAAGAAGTGGGTTAGGAAGGATGGCACTCTGGATACCGAATTTATCTGGCAGAATCATGGAAAGTTTTTTGAGCATCCTCTAGAGTCAGAGTTGGATCATGTTCAGCCTCTGGTTCCCTCTTCCCCTCTACATGCTCCTATTTTTTATTGTTCTCATGTTTCCCCTTCAGAGACAAAGGATGATGGATCTGATTCAGATGGGACTTTCCCTTTCATGGATGACCTGGAAGATCATAACCAGATTTATTTTGACGACTTTACTTTGGATCCGCCACGAAAACTAGGGATCTCTTAGTCTGTTATTGGTAAATCAAAACCTAATTGCGGATTCAAATGTAAGGTTGGAAGGAAATTTGATGCAGAGAAGCTTCACAATGAAGGAATGGAAGTGGTGGAGGCAGGCTCCCAACGGACTCTGGAAGCCATTCTCCTTCGAAAGAATCAAAGGGCTTAAGCTTTGGGTGTGGGCATTTCACTTTGTCTCCTTGGTTGTCATTGTTAGCTGGTTGATTTTGTGGCTGAAATTTTGTTTCAGTTCTTTGCTTCTCTAAAGGCTTCTTCTATCTTCTCTCTTCTTAATTATTTCCTAGGATCCTTCTTATATGCATGGCAGATTTCTGTAACTTGTTCTTTCATTTTAATAAAGGGAGTGGGTCCCTCATCCCACAACTTACGTATCCAAAAATATAAAAATAGGATGCTTGTTTTGTTGTAGGTTTGAATGTCCGTTCAAATTTGTAGTTTAAGAAAAGTATTAAAATCATTTTTTTTAACAAATTCAAGAAATATAGGCTTTTACATTTAAAGATATTGGAAGGTTTTTACTATTTTCTTCTTTTCAACAAATTGAGAATATCAAAGGTTTCCACATTTAAGGGGTCTCCTTGCCTTATTTCCATGACTTATTAAAGAAATCAATTGAAATTGTATTTATCAAAATAATAAATGTAATCTTTCCATAGAATTGGTTGTCCACTCTAATTATTTTAAAGAAAACAAAGTCCAACAAATTTCTCTAAGAAAATGATATTTGACCTAAATATATGTTCTAGCAATAGTAAGGTTTAGAAACTTGTCATTTTTGTTTCTCTATTTTTAATAAATAATAGAAATGTGCCCCTATTTCATATAAATAGCTTTTTAAATTTCATATAAATAGATTTTTAAAATAGCTTTTTAAATTTCTAGTAAATAGATTATTCTTTGTTTTTTAATTTTAGAATGGCCTATCAAGATGTATCTGGCATAGCTCTAAAATTAACTTAATTCTGGGTATAGGTAGGCACGGTTTCCAAGCCATATATGGGCCATTCCATACCCATATCTATATCAGGTATGCTAGTATGCATACCAAGGGACGAGGGTCACATATCCTGCAACCTTGACCAACAATGCTAATAATATAAATAGATTAACATAATCTATTCCTAGTAAATAGATTATTCTTTGTTTTTTTTATTTCTAGTAGATAGATTATTCTTTGTTTTTTTAATTTCACGTATCCTACAACCTTGACCAACAATGCTAATAAGCTATTTCTAGTAAATATATTATTCTTTGTTTTTCAATTTCAAAATGCCCTATCCAGATGTATCTGGCATTGCTCTAAAATTAAATTAATTATGGGTACAGGTAGGCACGGTTTCCAAGCCATATCTAGGACATGCCATACCCCTATCTGAATCAGGTATGCTAGTACGCATACCAGGGGATGAGGGTCACGTATCCTGCAACCTTGACCAACAATGTTTCTCTATTTTTAGTAAATAATAGAAACACCCTATTTCATACAAATAGCTTTTTTAAATAGCTTTTTAAATTTGTAGTAAATAGATTATTCTTTATTTTTTAATTTTAGAATGCCCTATCCAGATGTATTTGGCATAGCTCTATAATTAACTCAATTCTGGGTATAGGTAGGCACGGTTTCCAAGCCATATCTGGGCCATGCCATACTCGTATCTATATCAGGTATCCTAGTATGTGTACCAAGGGATGAGGTTCATGTATTCTACAACCTTGACCAATAATGCTTAGAATTGCATCAAAGAGTTTGTTGAAGGATGACTATGGACTCATCCTTCATGGATCTTAAACATAGTAAACTATTTTGTAGAATGTGAACATGAAATGGAAGAAAGAAATGTGAGAGTTTCAACCTCAACTTGGGGTTCATCAAGGTGTAGGAGTGTTGTGGGTGAAGGGGAGCAACCACAAAACCAATTTGAGTGCCCTCCCACCATTTTAAAATTTTATGCAAAGGGCCCTTTTAATTCCAAAACACTTCTCCAATTTGTGATAGCCTTAATCTCCCTGATATTTAAAAATATATATATATTTAATTTTTGGTATTGTTTCTCTATTTTTAGCAAATAATAGTCTCATGAATATTTATGATACAATCTAATATCTCTAATCCTTTTTACATTCTTTTTAGGCATACTATTTTACATTTAATTTGTTTGTTTCATTATTGAATATACTATTTTATATTTATGTACTCAGTGCTTACATTATTTTCAAGCATAAAAAATATTTTGTTTTGAATTAGTTGTTCAAATTACCTTTATCCATTATTTAATCATATCATAGTTACATTTTTATCACCTGCATTCATCATAAATCAAAGATAATAACAACAACATTATCCTTAGTAAAGCATACATCAAATATAATAACAAAAAAATTACCCATTTTTTAATCATATCATAGTTATATTTTGAATCCCTCGTTAATAATCATGAAAATTAACGGGTATACAATTTTTGTCCCAATTTAATGAACGGTTTTAGGATTACAATTTGCAAGCAATTATATATGTATATAGTCATGTCATGTAGGTTTTCATCATATCAAGCCGTGTAGGGTTTCATCACATGAAGCTTCGCAAACAATGATATATTCTATTAAGATTGTATATATATATACATAACATGACTGTATATATATATATACAATATGATAAGAATATATGATTGTCTACAAATTGTAATCATTGTATTTGCAGACAATGATATATTCTTACCAGATTGTCACGACTTTATTTGACTACAAATTCTGACGAATGTTTGGTGACATATCGACACAATATTGTCGATTTACCGACGCAACATTAATTTCAATTTTGTCACTGGATTTTTGTCGCTTTAACGACCCATTTTTTTACATCGAAACAATGACCTAGCATCATCGGTCAATGCCATTGAAAATGTTGGTTGTGTTCATTGCAAAATCAACGTCACTTTGTCCAGTTTCTGATGAATGTTGGAGCAAATCGTCGTTTCCATTACGATGAAAACTGCATTGCGTGTACAACAACCTCGTCACAATTTCTTGTGGTTCATTAGGCTATGTTCGTCGAAATTGTGACACAACCCTGTTTATTTTCCAATGAACATTGAAGCAAACCGTTGTTGCCATTATGACAAAAACTATGTCACATGTACAACAAATTTGCAAGTATAGCAAATTCACAAGTATAACAAAACACTGTCGCAATCGCAAGTATAAAAAAATATTGTCACAAGTATAGATAAATTGTCGAACTCACTTTTATTTATTAAAAACATTCGTTGGAACCCTAGCGAACACTAACCATATACCCGTCGGCCCACAAATTAAGGAGGCTAACCGTATGTCGGCCCACAAATTGATGCAAGGGGATGGTTGAATTTAAGTGTGTTTCGAAATAGCAACAGAAACCATGGGGCATCGCAATTTCGACGAATGTCGGGCATAAATTTTAAATTTTTTTGAAAATTTCACATTAAATACACAGGTACCCGATGATACATCTAAATCTAATTATACATCTTTCGTTGCAAATTTTCGTCGCATTTTATAGTCAAATGAGTTAGTGTGTATATATATACAATCTGATAAGAATATATCAAATTTTTTGCAAATACAATGATATATTATTATCACATGGACCTTAACATGAGCCTCTATCAATGTCTACCATTTAATAATGCCCAAGTTTCTTTCAATATATCCCTATAACTCAGTTATCTTTAATAAACACATTGAAATTATTAGTTTAATATATATATATAGTCATGCCATGTAGGGTTTCATCATATCAAGTAGGATAGGGTGTTTGGGGGTATAGGCATCTTTTAGATTATATATATATATATCAGATTAAATATATAAAAAAATGTAGAAATATATGTATATCAGATTAATTATATTTCCAATTTATATAACACTAACTTAGATGCAATTCATGTTAATTTGTTTACCTTTCTCGTGACATTTTGTATGTTCAACAATGGGTTTCAGTTGGCATCGAGGATCATTCTACGTTTTGGCATTTTTTACAATCATTTTTGTATATGGCATCGAGGGTTTCACTATAACAATTTTCTTTAAGGTATTGTCAGTTTTATTTCAGAATGCATGAGATTGTGAATGAAATTTATATATGTTTGTGTGTGTGTGTGTGTATATACAAACACAAAAACATATATACATATACATATGTATAGTTATAAATACAAAATACACACATGCATACATATATATAGTTGTTTATGTACATGCACATATATACATACAGATATATAGATTTCTAAGCACAGACCATGCACTATTTCATTTAAACAAGTAAAACCTAGGATTACATGAATTTGTTTGTAGATATACATACACGGCCTGACTGTAAAGGTGGAGTCCTAAAGCCTTCTATGATTGTGCTTGTTTATTTTTTGGATTTTCAAACTCATATTTATGTTGCACTAACAAGTTATGCTATTTTTACTATATGTGCAGGTTAAGTGGAAAATAATGGCACCTACTAGAATACCAAAAAGGGCTGTAGGAAGAGGACCACACACCATTTGAGTCACTCGTGGGGTGCACTTCATTGAAACAGAGCTTGATGAGGAAGTGCATGCAATTCCTAACCAACAAGATATTCCTGACTCTGCGAATGAAGCCACCAACACAACAAAAGCTTAACCTCCTGTTCAGCCAGATGTTCAACCTATTGTGCAACTTCCCTCACCTATACCCATTAGGCAGTGGACATATGTTGATATGGAAGGAGAAGTTAAAAGTGTTGAAGAACACATGTCAATTAGGGCAGCAAAAATCAAGTGGTGTATGCCACTTAGCGGTTTGAGGGTGTGGTTGTTAGAAGTTACCACCACCAAGAGGAGGGGACCATGTATCATTTTATTTGAGGAGGAGGAGACTAAAGTTGTCCAATGGTGCAAGGACATGGAAGAATTGGGCCATGGACTACAGGTAAATTAGCTACAAGCCACAATTTCCCAAATCACTGGAAGTCATCCCAATCCATTCACAAATGGGGTCCCCAAGAGGTCATGGTGGGCAAGATTTCAAAGAAGACACCCATATTTGACAATCATAACAGTTGAAGGAGTGGACAATGAAAGAGTGATTATGGTTCGTCCTTCTTTCGTGCAAGTATTCTACGGCAACCTCAAGAATATGATCAACCTTAACCACTATGGAGCAAGCCGGATTTGGAACTATGATAAGATTGGTATTCAGGCTGGTAGGAACTATGGCATGAGAGTTTTTCCAAATTGGGTGCAAAATGTGTACCACATTTGGTATAAAAAAATAGAGAGTGGATCACAGTGTTGGCTTGTGTAAGTGCATCTGTGTTAAGTATTCCTGGGTTCTACCTATTTAAATCAAAGAGGCACATGTAGAACTATATCATAAATTGTGAGATAGGGGCAACTATGGTAGTCCAAGAACATGCTTGGATGAAAAAGGAACTATTTATCAAATGGTTAGACCATTTTGTAGGTAATATCCCCAGTGGGATTTCACTGACAAATATGGCCCTTCTCATTTTTTATAGTCATAGAAACCACATGGCTTTCAAGACCATAGAAGAAGCAAGAAATTAGGAATAGACCTACTAATGCTGCTTGCTCATACTAGTCACAAGATGCAGCCATTGGATGTCAGCATTTTTGCTCCATTCAAGGCATATTTCAGAGAGAAAAGAACCATATAGCAAGAAAACAACCCACATATTGATATCGTGCGTGAAGAGTTGGAACCTCTTGCAAGCCAAGCTTTCAAAAAAGTGTTGAAACTAAGCAACATTGTTTGTGGGTTCTGTAGAACAAGAATTTGGCCACTTAATCGGTCAGCCCTTGAAAGGGACATGCGGCCAAATGAGGGTTGTGTTGTTGAAGAGGATGTAGCAACTCCTAGAACAGAAAATGATGCAATCACGATGGAAGATGAAGAGGATGTTATGGCAGCAAAGACATGCTTGCATCTACTTGGTTACAATGAGGAACAAATAGATGGTTTTGTGCGGGAATACGATGCAAGCGATGTGGCAAGTAATGTAGCAGAATGCAATGAGGGTGCTAAAACTATAACACACATTCAATCAAAAATCCAACTAGTTTTTTCATATTTCCAAGCAGAAGTCCAACCAGTTATTGCACCTTGCAATGAAGATACAATGACTACATCAGCATGCCTTAGTTTTCCAACTCAAGTAAGCCAACCGGAATGGATACATGAAGTAGCCACAAACCTTGGAGTGCAATTAAATCTGATTGAGGAAGAAGTCAACTTTTCTATGCCATCCCCACTACATGTTGATCCAACTGAAGTAATCCATTACTTCACTACTGGAAGGAATTGGGAAGAGCATAGTGATGGTCAAAGTGAAGATGACAATGCAATTAGTGAGGAAGAAGTTGAGTTTGTGCCATGCACCCCACATGATGGACAAAAAGAACAAGACCAAACAACAGCTTTTTGAGACTTCCAGTGTAGAGGGTGCAAGGAACTTCACAGGGAGGTCGTTCACTACAGTAGAATACGCAAATAGCATCAAATTTTAGTGTGTTTCATTCCACGAATTGGGTGATTTGGCTAGCGCTAAACTCGACACAAATAGGCATGATCTTCTCAACACCGAATTTGGTGCCGACTTGTGTGCCGACCGTGGCATCGGACTTACTGTCATAGTTAGCGCCGGGAAATCATAGTGCCCCCGTTAGCACCCAAAATAGTGTTAGGAACTAGCGCCTCTTCAGCCACCTAAAATAGTGTTAGAAATAATGCCAGAAGTAGCACCGAAATTGGCACCCAATTTGGCTTTCAATTTTGCTTCTATGTCTTCTCCCATTTTTGCTTCTAGTTTTTCTTTTGGTTTTGCTTCTAGGTTTGCTTCCAATTTTTCTTCCTATTTTGCTTCCACTTTTACTTCCAATTTTGCTTCCAATTTTGCTTCCAATTTTTCTTCCAATTTTGCTTCCAATTTTGCTTCCAATTTTGCTTCCAATTTTTCTTCCGATTTTGCTGCCACTTTTGCTTCTAGTTTTGCTTCCAATTTTTCTTTCGGGTTTCCTTCCATTTTTGTTTCCAGTTTTTCTTGACTTTTTCTTCCAATTTTTCTTCCAATTTTGCTTCCATTTTTGCTTCCATTTTGCTTCCATGTTTGCTTCCGGTTTTGCTTCCAACTTGGCTTCTAGTTTTGCTTCTGATTTTGCTTCCAAGTTTTCTTTCGGTTTTACTTCCAATTTTTCTTCCAGGTTTGCTTCCGGTTTTTCTTCCAATTTTTCTTCCAAGATTGCTTCTAGTTTGGCTTTCATTGTTGTTTCCTTTTTTGCTTCTAAAAATGCTTCTTGTTTTGCTTCCATTTATTAATTTAATATGTTTTATTTCAATTTAATTAGTTAAATATATCGTGTCTCTTAAATAACTAATATGATTATAGAGTAAGTAATTTAATTATTTAACTCATATGATTAAATACCAAGATAATAATTTTTTTTTGGGTCGGTAACACAAAAAATTTGTATTGCTTATAAAGATAAAAATGTACATCTATTGTTCAATGTCATTACCAACCAATAGAGCTTAACACTTCTTTGATTTGTTCAATTACGTTCTGGAGGTGCCAAGCATTAATTTTACCTTTCATCACCGCCTGAACTATTATTGTAACATGATCATCATCTATAATTAAAACAAGCGATTCAAATATCTATAATTCAATTGAATTTGACAACATCCATCATGAGCAGTAAATTAAAATCATCATACATAATAAATATCCATCCAAAAATCATCGACCACTTTTAATATATATAAATTGACAAGTCAATACTGATAAGATCATCATCATATATAACTAAAACAAGTGAAAGTCAAACATGCCAGTACATCAAAAACATGTCAAAATGATACATGTACAAATGATATAAATAAAATTGATCAATTATGTAACTCAAACTGATACAAGTCAAGATGATACATGTCCAAATGATATAGTGAAAATGATACATGTCAATATGATACAACTCAATAATATAGTACTTTAGGTCATGAAAATGATACATATGATAGTAACCATGAAAAGAGTCATCATAACAATATATCAACAATGATCCATGATGCAGTCTATAATATCATGAATGTCACTGGTTACTACCATCAACTGTCGCTAATTACCCGTATCAATGAAACAGTCTAAAAATGTAGAGAGAGCTACATTTGTGACTCAAGAGAAACTCCAGCTTTCAAAAACAAAGGAAATTAGGCTGGCAAACGTGTGAATCAGGCTAGCATTTGGTGGAAGAGGAAGAAAGACGACTGGAACTCTGGAGGCCCACCATAATGAATTTTGGTATTCAACCATGAGAGAAGAAGAGAGAGTTGATATTGTAGACATCTAAATTTGACCACTTCCACATGGTCAAAATTATCTACTCTATTCATCTATTTCATTAATAATGATTAAATAATTTATTTAATCATTATTTCATTTTCTACCAAAGTTTCCCAAATTATGTAATTGAATAATTAAATAATTTACCTTACACCTTTTTCTCCTCTAAATTAAATAAATAAGACAATTTATTTAATTTAGTCACTTAACCTTTTGATTAAAAATCAATTTTTAATTCCTCACCTTCTCTCTCCTTGTCACATCCTCCATAATCCTCATCTAATCTAGATTAAATAAATTAATCTATGATTAGGATGTGCACCACTTAATCAAGATTACTGTCACATCCTCCATAATCTCTCACTTGCTTCTAATCTCTCATTAATTATCCTAATCTTGTGTTTGCACAACCTTAATCAAGGTCATTAGCCACATTTAGCATACCGTTTTTGGTCAACCTTTCCACTTGCCTTTCTTGGCCTTGACTCCCTTTCCTATGTGAATTTTTAATTCACATTTATTCACCCAAGGCTCCTCTCTTCCCCATGTGAATTCTTAATTCACTTTTATTCCTCCAAGGAATCTTCTCTTCCCCATGCAAGTTCTAGAACCTTTGGCTTGTCACATCAAGTCATATGTGGGTGAATCCTACCTTTTTAAGGACCTTGTTTTATCCAAGGTACTTTCCACCTCTCCTTTTAGAACCTTGTCTTATCCACAAGATTCCCCAATCATGTCAATTTTTAATTCACTTTTATTCACCCAAGATTCTCCTCTTCTCCATGTGATCATTGAGAGGTCACATCATCCTTTTTCCAAGGTACTTGTCCTTCATCCACATCATGTACCTTCCTTCCACCTCACTTACACATCATCTCATCCTTGGCCATCTCATATTCCACATGTCAAGGTGTGAGAGCTTGTGAGTCATCAACTCACCATATCCCTCCATCTTGGCCTTGTTGGTTTAATCTCAACTATTGAATTCTCTAGAGAATTCAAATCCCTCTATAAATACCCCCTCCTTTCTCTCATTTGGAGAATTAGACTTTTGTTACCAAAATCTTGCCAATTTTTCATTTGCACCATTTTAGCCATTTGTAAGCATTCTTCATTAATTTACCAAGTCATTTAGCCACTAGCATTTTATCACATTTTTCATCTTGCATATATTCACCTCCATAGCCATCCAAGGAGCACAAAAAATCTCAAAAATCAAGGGCCAACCAAGGAAATCAACAACACAAAAGGTATAACAATTTATCTTCTTGTTTTGTTTATCTTTCTTGCATAGATATTCCTTAGGCTAATCTTGAGGTGTATTTCTTGTGTTTTTCCTTTAAGTGCATCATTAGTTAGTGTTGCATCTTAGAATAGGGTAGAAAATTTTAGGGATCACATTTTTAGCATGTTCGGTGGGACCCACAAATGGGTCTCTTTATTTCATGTTTGTTGTTGTTAAAGTTGTTTTTAGGTTCAGGTCGTAGAGGGATGAATTTGCCTTCTCGTGTGCTACAGAGGGGCACATTTGCCCTCATGTTCCAACTTTTTTGACAGTTTTTCTGCAGAGGGGCGGATTTTCCATCCGATTCCAATTTTTCTGATAGTTTTTCTACAGAGGGGCGGATTTGCCCTCCTGTTCCATTTTTTATGACAGTTTTTCTACAAAGGGGCAGATTTTCCCTCTTGTTCCAAATTTTCTGATAGTTTTTCTTTAGAGGGCCAGACCTACCCTATCGTTCCAACATTCTTCACTGCAAAGCGGCGGATCTACCTTGTCATTCCAACATTTTTCACTACTGAGGGGCGGATTTTCCCTAAACAACACATTTTTGAAGGTAAAAACAGACATTTTAGCTTCGGTTTTGGCTTAGTTTTTTGTTGTTTTGAAGTTATAACCCCCTAAATTTGCTTGTTTGTGGTGTAGTTGGATTTCTTACTAATACTTTGTAGTATTTTGTGGTTATTCACAAAGGACAAAGGATAAAACAACTAACATTTTTTGCAGAGCCATTAATTTACTCAGATTTTAAGAATCTTTTATTGTTGTTTTCATCTAGGCACATAGTTTAATTAGGAGGAAGTAATACTTACTGTGTGGTGTGCCTATTTTGTGTTACCCAAAAGGGGCATTAATTTTTTTTCACCTTCCCCTTGTACTTTGTGTGAACTTGGGGGAGTAGTTGGAAACGATTAGTGCCTTCTTTTTAGAGGGACCTGCTTGGGGATTTCATCACCCCAAGGGATGGTCCCAACCACGCGTACCAGCGGGGTATAAAAAAGGGGGAGAGCCAAAGCTATACCCCAATCCAGTCACATCGTGTCTGGTGGAGTGTCGAAGCGAGGGTGATACTTAGATAGATGTGAAGAGTTGGTCTGATCCCTTCAGTATCTTGCTAGGGTTCTCGACTCATGCTTGTGATGGGCTGGTGTTCATGGTCTATGCCTCACATACTGAGAGTATATCGAGGAATCCTTATAAACCTTGTGCATCCTAGATTAAGACCTTTGTTGGCCATACCCCTTAACACTAATCATAGGATTGTGCCTCCTTAAAGTGTCTTTCTATGAGAAACCAATAAATCTTGATAATTCAGCCTCATTGTGTCATTTCAAGTCCTTTCCATAATCTTTCTCATCCAAACCAAGTTCCTATTTTTCTGTAGAGGGGCTATTTTTCTGTAGAGGGGCGGATTTTCCCCCTGGTCCACTATTTTTCTACAAAGAGGTGGATTTTCCCCCCTAGTTCACTATTTTGTTGCAGTGGGGCGAATTTTCCCCCCTGGTTCACTGTTTTGACCGCAGAAGGGTGGATACACCCTTTTGAATAGACAATTTCACCTCGTTTGACCATTCCAAGCCTCCGTTTAACCACCCCAAGTCTTTGTTTGACCATTTTACCATTTCAAGTCTCCATTTAACCCTTCCAAACATCGATTTGACCATTCCAAGCCTCCATTTAACCTTTCTAAACGTCCATTTATCACATTCTCATTGTTCATTTCACAATTTGGGGAACCTATTCTACCATCTTACCGTGTGACCTAAACATTTGCACTTTCCAAAAAGATCACTTCGACAACACCCCTATCATATAAAAAACCATCAAGACGTCTTTCATTTGAAGTCATCATCTTTCAACAAAAAATTCCTTAAACCTTATTTTAGGAGTCATTAGCTGAATTGACCAAGGCGTTAAGTTTGATTGTTATCCTACATATCAATCATTGTCTTCAACCTAATCAATCTACTTCTATCCTTAGGTGGGTTTGTGTTGTAAGTCAGCATCATTGGCCCAAATCAATCCCCTTCCATCTCAAGGTGGATTCGGTGTTGTGATCATTGGTTCAGTCCTTTAATCCGATCAACCAACGTATTAAGTCACCTAGGGTGATTTCTGAATTGGGTTTAGGACCCTTTCCATCAGCCAATCCTAATTCATCATCAAATCCAAAACAAACTTATCATATCATATCCTCTGATCCAATCCCAATCTAAGCTCCAATCCAGTTCTAATATGAGCGTTAATCCCATCATCTTAATCTGAGCTTTTATTCAATTCCAATTTGAACTTTCATCCAATCCCCATATGAGCTTCCAATACATCCTAGTTCTCTATCCATCATCTATTCTTTCATGCTAATTTGTATCCATCATGAATCTTTATCCCCCTCTCACATGACCAATAATAGTAGTCAAAGGGAATCCTAACTACGTTGATGACAATAACAAAAATTTTGTTGATCAGGAAGATTGTTATATATATCCCCTTGATGCTATCATTGCTAGCAAGCTCTCTCCAACTGCCTCCCAAAATCCAACTACTCCTTCGAACTATCCCACCATGCCTTCATCTGCATCTACTAACAGTCCTTATGCTACCCTTGACAAGGGATATCCAACATCCTCACCATCTACATATTCATCATGTCCCCCCTCTCAACCTCTATCCTATCCAACATCCACATCCTCTTATCCTCATCATCATCAACAATCCGAATATATCTACCTTAATCACCCATCCCAATCTTCCCATCCTAATCCAACACTCACACATTCCTATAACAATCCCCCATCTCAATATTCCTCTTATCTTAATCCACCATCTCAATCTCCTTATCCTAATCCATCATCCCTATCATTCTATGCTAACTCACCATACATGTCTTCCTATGGCGGTCTACCACCTCAATCTTCCTTATCTAATCCAACATCCACACCTTCCTATCATAATCCACCATCCCAATACCCTTACATTAATTCCACATCTCCCCATTCTAATCCTTCATCTACATCTTCCTACTATCACTCACCATCCCAATCTTCCCAATCTAATCCAAAATATGCATCCTCCTACATCAATCCCCCTTTTACCGCATTATATCTTAATCCTCCATCTCAACATAACCCACCTAGTCCTCCAACCACTCCTAGTCCTCCATCTAGTCCCATCCACTCATCTAATCCTCATCCACCCATCCACTTATCTAATCCTCCAATCCCTAACCCTAATCCTCCATCTCCTCCTAGTCCTCCATCCATTCTCATACCCTCATCTAACCCTAATCCACCAATTCCTAACCCTAATCTTCCATCTCCTCCTTGTCCTCCATCCATTCACATCCACTCATCTAATCCTCCAATCCCTAACCCTAATCCTCCATCTCCTCCTAGTCCTCCATCCATTCTCATACCCTCATCTAACCCTAATCCACCAATTCCTAACCCTAATCTTCCATCTCCTCCTTGTCCTCCATCCATTCACATCCACTCATCTAACCCTAATCCACCAATTCCTAATCCTAATCCTCCATCTCCTCTGAGTCCTCCATCCAACCCCATCCACTCATATAATCATAATCCTCCATCTCCTCATAGTTCTACATCTAACTAACCCTAATCTTCCATCTCCTCCTAGTCCTCCATATATTCACATCCCCTCATCTAACCCTAATCCACCAATTCCTAATTCTAATCCTCCATATCCTCCTAGTCCTCCAATCCCTAACCCTAATCTTCCATCTCCTCCTAGTCCTCCATCCATTCACATCCCCTCATCTAACCATAATCCACCAATTCCTAATCCTAATCCTCCATCTCCTCCTAGTCCTCCATCCATTCCCATCCCCTCATCTAATCCTAATCCACCAATCCCTAATCCTAGTCCTCCAACCATCCCTAAACCTCCATCCATTCCCATCACTCTACCTAATCCTACATCCCTTCCAAATATTTCCCAAGGACTCATAACAAAAGAGACACCATGCCCTCCCACTCTATCATGTACTATCACTAGTGATGAGGCCCTCCTCCATCCTACACCTATCCCTCCCATCACCATTCTTGAAACCATCCAAATGATTGAGCCGGTCAAACCCATCGAATCCATTAAATCCCCATCTTCTACTACTAGATCCACCCAATCCATTGAAGACATACAATCTCCTCCTCTTAGTCCTAATATTCACAAACTTCAAACCCATGACCTTCATGAATCCTCCATCCTCCTATCTCCCCCAATTGAGGAGTCCTTCCAACAATCTTCCATCATCATACATCCCACACAAGATGATTCATGCCAAGAGCTTGATCCAAAGTATACAAGCATATCCCCTCCTCCAAATCAAGATCCTTCCATCCCATCTACTCCATCTCAAGAACATAGTCTTCCGTCCATTTCATCTCTGATCGATATCCTCAACCAAGTCATGATCCTATACTCCCATCCACCCCATATCAAGATCACACTATCTCATCCACTCCATCCCATGATCCCCTTTGCCTTCACAATCCAATCACTCCATCTCACGATCCCTTATCACCCACTACCATAAATCCAGATCCTATCATACCCCCTAATTCCTCCCTCAATCCCTTATCACCTCCTCCTCCCAATCAGGATGTTGCTCTCCCCTCATCTCCATCGCATGATCCTCCATCGCTTCCTACCATCCCCACACCACTTTTTATCCACCTCGGTAACATTAAATGCATCCATGGTGGTCTTCTTGTGGAAGAAAAACAAAGTATATACACCACCTATCCTCCTTTACCTAATAATGGACTCGCATCATGCTTCCAAAAGAATAAGCATCCTACCATCAATCACATGCTACAGAACATGAAATATCAAGGAAAAGGTTTAGGCCTTCATGAGCAAGGTAATTTAGAGCCCATTCAGGTCAAAGAACATCCAGACACACATGGTCTTGGACATGTCTCACAAAACTCTCGCTCTAAAGATGTTGGTACAACCTCCATACATCCTAAACAATCCTCTTCTAAAGGAACAAGAGGTACTTTCAATTGTTCTACCAATTCATTTGCCGCCATCACCCTCCTCCATCATATTACCTAAAAACAACCATACATCTTCCTCCCTCATCCTCTAAATCCATTTTGGGTCGTTATGTCCCTCCATCCATCATTACTCATCCTCCATCTACAATGGATTCTTATATCCCTCCATCAAACCCCACACATCCTCAATATACACAATCTATTTTGGGTCCTTATATCCCAAAATCACCCCCTCCATCTTATCCTATTCATTCTTTCATTCATCCACCCCCTATCCCTCGTACATAGCATAAAATTCCTGCCTTCATAACTCCTAATTAGGATCAATAAAGGCACCCCTCCATGCATTCTATCTTGCATCCTCCATCCACACTTCCTCATCAAATGCCTACTTCAATCACTCTATCCATGTCCTCTCCACATCATCCATCTCCCCATACCCATCCCCTTGCTACTAAAAGAACTTTAGGTGACAAAGAAAAAATATATAAATCCAAAAATCCACATGAATCTATAGGTCCTCATGTCCCCTCCAAAATACAGGTTGGCAAAAAGGAAAATTGAATCCAAAATCCAAATCAATCCAAACGGCCACCAAGGCCCACCAAAGAAAAAATCAACACCATGTGGATCCCAAAGAAAAAAAAGACAATTCCTTCAAATGAGAAAACCCTAGAGACATCCAAAGTTGCTTATCCCAAAGTTAATCCTCCATCTCCTAAATCTGTTTTGGGTCCTTATGTCCCAAAATTCACTATCCCAATGCCTCCAGTCTCGCCACATTCTCCATCCATCAACCCTCCTCTCATTTCACATCCACCACATGTGCCAATGTTGGTCCTGAACACCTTCCCCTATCACACATCCACTCCATCCACTATCCCCCTATCTCCCCCATCCAATGCCTTTGATTCATCCTCTTGCATAATCCATTTCTCCTACTAAGGTTGTACCAACATCTGATGGTTACTTTACACATGGGCTATTATTACCTCATATGGAACTTGATGCTTGAGTCCTTCATCCATCTCCTCATCAACTATCCTCTAAATCCACATATCCATATCCCTATCTTTATCCATCTTCGTCCTCATCCTAGTCCAAAAAATCAGAAAAATACAAAAAAATCAAACTCAAAAAAGAGGAAAAATAAAGAAAAAATGAAAATAGTAAAGAGAAAATCATTTGTCCAATGGTGAAAACTTGGCAAACACGCGCCTTGGATAAATACCATGATGAAAACCTCACAAACTGGAGTCATGCATAAATCCCCCATCTAGTCTTCTTCCATGATTGGGGGCAACTTCCACTTACACATTCCTTTCCCCCATCTCCTACATATGCCTATCTTTCGTATCCTATCCATCTTATCCCATTTATCCCAATCCCTCCATCTTCCTTGTGATCTTGATAAAGATAGGGGCAAACCTATATACATGCTTTGGACATCTCTTGGCATATATTCCCCTCATCCATACACTATCATATTCCTCATCCACCTCTATCTATCTTCCATTGTCCATGCATCCTATCCACCTCTATCTATCTTCCATTGTCCCTACATCCTATCCACCTCTCTTTATCTTCCATTTCCCATCTCACTCCCTTATCCACCTATCCTACTATCCCTCTTGCCTTGTCATGTGTGCCACATCTAAAGTGGGGGCATCTCCTTATTTGCAATAGAGTCCTTGGAAACATCTTCCATCCATCCCTCTAGGTAATCCTCTCCATATCCCCCTCCTACCCATCCTTACCTCCCCATCCATTTACCCATCCAGTAATCCCTGCCATCTACCATATCCTTATCTTCCTATACTCTCATCCACTAGTCATTTTCCATCTTTTCATCCTTATCCTCCCATCCATTTATCCATCCAATAATCCATTCCATCCTTCCAATTCCTTATCCCTCTATCCACCTATCCTCACATCTTTCTATCTTCCCATTTTTATCCATCCATCCATTTACTTCTATCTTTCCTCCTATCTCATAATCCCTTGTCATTGGTATCTAGCTATAGGCTACCCCCATGCACTCCAATGCCCTGCTACCTCCCTCTCATCATTCCTATTTATTTCCCACATATTTCTCATATCTTAATCACTCATCTATCCATCGTCTCACCTTCCCAATTCATATTCTAATGATCTAAATACCTATCCCATCCCTGAGCTTCACATCATACGTATCTTACACATATCAACCATCCCCTCCATATGGCCTATCCTATCTCATCATATCGGCTCCATCTGTTTATCCATTTATCATGGTCATCTCATCATCCATTATCTGTTGTTTGTCATTGGTCTTGTTCTAACATACATTTCCCCTGCACTTTCATGCAGGCAAGGTCAATCATTTCATCCTCCCTCGGGGCTCTGTCTTTTGTTTGTCTTGTCATCCTCCATCGTCTGTCTTTGGCCTTGTATTAAACTAAATTTCCCCTGCACTCTCCCATAGGCAACGCTAAATCATTATGCCTACCCCTCAAGTATCTTTCATTTCTTTCGCCATCCATCATTGGTAACCCTTGTCCTCTTTCCACTTTTATCCATGGTATTTTATCAAACTACGAGGGCTATGTGCTTTCACGTAGGCAAGGCTGATCTTTGATCACCCTCAAGCCCCTAGGTCTTTAGGGTGTGTCGATCTTGTGTCGCTTAGGTCTTTAGAGTTTTGTTGTTTGGTGTCTTATCTCATCATCTTATCATGTCATCAAGTATGTCCTTATCCTAGCTAGTGCTTACAAACAAAGGTCATTAGTCTCCTGAGGTTCAATCGGTTTTAGATATCTTGCGTCATGTCGATCAACCAATCTATCCTCCATCTTTGGTCTCAACAAGATGTATCCTTCCTAACAAACTGCATCAACCCCATCCATCCCTTTGATCTTGTGGCAAAGGAAATTTGAAATTTGATTGTGATCTCTTGATGCTTTTGGTATTTTTTTTATCATTCGAGCTACCTATCATCACTTGTCATGGCTGCCTTGATCCATCATATCATGGTGTGCTTTGACTAGTAAACATAGGGGTGTATCTTGCTCTTTTATCTATTTTTGTATTCTTGGTTGTCCCACGTAGTACCCACCAAGATCCCTAAGGTCTTGTGTTACGTTGGGGCATCCTTTTGTGCTTGTGGTTATCCCAATACCTAGCCTGACCAAGGTATTCGTGACTTTGGGGTGTTGGAATAGCCTTCTTGTCTGTTGTGTTTGTTTTATGCATTGGACACTTTTTCGCCTTGGTTCTTCATACCCTGGCACTTGGTATCTTATGCTATAGCAAAAATCAGTGCTCTAAGGATGGAAAATTGCATTAGGATTGCATTTTATTTTCCATTCCATCATCTTGCATCTCTCCCCCATCCTCATCCATTCAAATAATCTAATCACATTCTTGGTCTTGTTCCCAGCCTTGATCCAATCATCATCATCACCATTATCATTTGTGGGATGTATCCTTCCCTATCCTTGTGTTGTTCTAGGATGTATCCTTCCCTCATTAACAACACTCTCATCAAGATCAATCCTTCCCTATCCTTTGGTGTTATTTTGGGATGTATCCTTCCCTCGTTAACATCACTCATCCTCATCCTCATCAGGATGTATCCTTCCCTATCCTTGTGTTGTTCTAGGATATATCATTCCCTCATCCACAACACTCCATCAACCATCCGCCCAACTTGGCTTGTAGCTTGACTAGGACAACATCATATTTATCCTAGAATCCATTTGTGCTCACCTTTATCACCCATCGCTTATCATTCTTTCTTATCCATCACTTTACATCATCATCTTCATATCCTCTTTCATCCTCTCATTTCTCATTATTTCCCCCATCCCTTCCTCCTTCATCAATCTTCCCCCCTACATCGGGGAAGATCCACCCTCGGTCATGGGGCAGACCCGCCCTCGATCGCGAGGCGGACCCATCCTGTGGTGGGGCGGATTCTCCCTCAACCACGGGGTGGATCCACCCTTGGCCGTGTGGCTACATCACCCCGTGGTGGGGCGGATCCACCACCGGTCGTGCGGCAAACCCGCCCTGCGCCGAGGTGAACCTGCCCTTGGCCGCAAGATAGACCTGACCCTAGCTGGGGCGGACCCGCCCCACATCGGGGTAGGCCCGCTTGGCCCCGAGGTGGATTAGCCCCGTGCTAGGGTGGATCTGCCTAGCCACGGGGCGGATACGCCCTATGCCAGGATGGATCCACCCTCCTGCAGTGGGGAAAATCCACCCCTCTGCAGGCCTCTGACACGTTTCTTCCCTTCCCTTCCTAGGTTCGCCATTTGCAAACCGTTTGTCCATTTGAGTTCATTCAAAAAGAAAACTTTCCTTTTTTCGTGCTCTTTCCAACCATACCCTCTGTTTCTTCCTATCGAGAGGTCACTCGAGACCCCTCTCTTTTCCCCCGTCGCCCTTTTGAGGGGGCATACCCTTCCTATTTATCTATTTTCCCTGCCATAGTCATTCCTTGCAGGATTGGGGTATCTTCATCCATTCCCCGCTAATTAGGTAGCTCAGGTCCTCCTCCCCACGTTGGGGCATCATTTTTTGTGTACTTCCTATATAGATTCATCTGCATTTTCTTTTCTTTGAAACACGGTTATTCTAACAGTACTTCGAAAAGGGGCAAAATGTAGACATCTAAATTTGACCACTTCCACATGGTCAAAATTGTGTACTCTATTCATCTATTTCATTAATAATGATTAAATAATTTATTTAATCATTATTTTATTTTCTGCCAAAGGTTCCCAAAGTATGTAATTGAATAATTAAATAATTTACCTTACACCTTTTCTTCTCTAAATTAAATAAATAAGACAATTTATTTAATTTAGTCACTTAACCTTTTGATTAAAAATCAATTTTTAATTCCTCACCTTCTCTCTCTTTGTCACATCCTCCATAATCCTCATCTAATCTAGATTGAATAAATTAATCTATGATTAGGATGTGCACCACTTAATCAATATTATTGTCACATCCTCCATAATCTCCCACTTGCCTCTAATCTCTCATTAATTATCATAATCTTGTGTTTGCACAACCTTAATCAAGGTCATTAGCCACATTTAGCATACCTTTTTTGGTTAACCTTTCCACTTGCCTTTCTTGGCCTTGACTCCCTTTCCTATGTGAATTTTTAATTCACATTTATTCACCCAAGGCTCCTCTCTTCCCCATGTGAATTCTTAATTCACTTTTATTCCTCCAAGGAATCTTCTCTTCCCCATGCAAGTTCTAGAACCTTTGACTTGTCACATCAAGTCACATGTGGGTGAATCATATCTTTTTAAAGACCTTGTTTTATCCAAGGTACTTTCCACCTCTCCTTTTAGAACCTTGTCTTATCCACAAGATTCCCCAATCATGTCAATTTTTAATTCACTTTTATTCACCCAAGATTCTCCTCTTCCCCATGTGATCATTGAGAGGTCACATCATCCTTTTTCCAAGGTCCTTGTCCTTCATCCACATCACGTACCTTCCTTCCACCTCACTTACACATCATCTCATCCTTGGCCATCTCACATTCCACATGTCAAGATGTGATTACTTTTGAGTCCTAAACTCACCATAGCCCTCCATCCTGGCCTTGTTGGTTTAATCTCAACTGTTGAATTCTCTAGAGAATTCAAATCCCTCTATAAATACCCCCTCCTTTCTCTCATTTGGAGAATCAGACTTTTGCTACCAAACTCTTGCCAATTTTTCATTTGCACCATTTTAGCCATTCGCAAGCATTTTTCATCAATCCACCAAGTCATTTAGCCAATAGCATTTTATCACATTTTTCATCTTGCATCTATTCACCTCCATAACCATACCATGGCGTGGGAACCAAGAAGACCAAGGATGTCCAGTTTTATGTGGAGGTAATGGATGTGGTCCAAACTTTAGGAGGGGCAAGAAGGTCAATCTATGATCTTGATGAAATTGAGGAAGAACATAAAGAGAGGGACATGAAAAATAAAATCAATGCAGAGTTTCAAGGATTTTTCAAGTGAGTAAGAGAGCTATGGGAGCGGCCTCATCTAAAATATTTTGAACTAGAGTTTGATATAGCATTTAGAGAGCTTGGTTTTCATGGAAGAGGAAGAAAGATGATTAGTTTGCTTCATTTTCATTTGCATAACCATACCATGGCGTGGGAACCAAGAAGACCAAGGATGTCCAGTTTTATGTGGAGGTAATGGATGTGATCCAAACTTTAGGAGGGGCAAGATGGTCAATGTATGATCATGATGAAATTGAGGAAGAACAACAAGAGAGGGACA
Source organism: Sequoiadendron giganteum (assembly GCA_007115665.2). NCBI lineage: Eukaryota > Viridiplantae > Streptophyta > Pinopsida > Cupressales > Cupressaceae > Sequoiadendron > Sequoiadendron giganteum. The sequence continues at coordinate 134,658,565 of CM021107.1, forward strand.
AGAAAAATAAAATCAATGTAGAGTTTCAAGGATTTTTCAAGAGAGTAAGAGAGTTATGGGAGTAGCCTCGTCTAAAAGATTTTGAACTAGAGTTTGATATAACATTTAGAGAGCTTGGTTTTCATGGAAGAGGAAGAAAGATGATTACTTTGTTTCATTTTCATTTGCATAACCATACCAAGGCATGGGAACCAAGAAGACCAAGGATGTCCAATTTTATGTGGAGGTAATGGATGTGGTCCAAACTTTAGAAGGGGCAAGAAGGTCAATGTATGATCTTAATGAAATTGAGGAAGAACAATAAGAGAGGGACAAGAAAAATAAAATCAATGTAGAGTTTCAAGGATTTTTCAAGCGAGTAAGAGAGCTATGGGAGCAGCCTCATCTAAAAGAATTTGAACTAGAGTTTGATGTACCATTTAGAGAGCTTGGTTTTCATGGAGTTCCTTTTGAAGCCTCTGCTTTTATTGTTCCTACAGTAAACTGTTTGGTAGAGTTGGTGGAATTACCCTTCTTAGTAATCATGATTAGTGAGATTGAGATTGTTAATCAATTAGGCGCTAATTTCTTATAGGAATGAAAGAGTCTAAAAAGGCAGAGAGAGCTACATTGGTGACTCAGGAGAAACTTCAGCTTTTAGAAACAAAGGCAATTAGGCTAGCAGACATATGGATCAGGCCAACATTTGGTGGAAGAGGAAGAAAGATGACTAGAACTTTGGAGGCCCACCATAATGAATTTTAGTATTCAACCATGAGAGAAAAAGAGAGAGCTGATATTATGTATCAAAACATTAAGCATGCATTCTTCCAACCATCGGAGAAGGAGATGATTACTTTGCTTCATTTTCATTTGCATAACCATATCATGGCATGGGAACCAAGAAGACCAAGGATGTCTAGTTTTATGTGGAGGTAATGGATGTGGTCCAAAATTTAGGAGGGGCTAGAAGGTTAATGCATGATCCTGATGAAATTGAGGAAGAACAACAAGAGAGGGACAATAAAAATAATATCAATGCAAAGTTTCAAGGATTTTTCAAGCCAGTAAGAGAGCTATGGGAGCAGCCTCATCTAAAATATTTTGAACTAGAGTTTGATATAACATTTAGAGAGCTTGGTTTTCATGGAGTTCCTTTCAAAGCCTCTTCTTTTATTGTTCCTATGGTAAACTGTTTGGTAGAGTTGTTGGAATTACCTTTCTTAATAATCACTATTAGTGAGATTGAGATTGTTAACCTTGAGAGAGTAGGACTTGGGCAAAAGGCATTTGATATGGCTATTGTTTTCAAAGACTTCAAGTGAGAAGTACTCCACATGTATGCCATTCCTCAATCTTTGCTTGATGGCGTCAAGGAACGGATGAACTCCATGGATATAAATTATTATGAAAGCAGAATGAACTTGAATTGGCGATCAATTTTGAAGACTATTACTGATGATCCAGATAAATTTATTGAAGATGTTCATTGGGAATTTTTGAATATGGAAGCTAGTGATTCTGATTCTGATAATTTAGAAGAGTCAGATCAAGGATATGAACCCTCTGATGTAGAAGAGGAATCATAATTAGATGAGGAAGGTTCATAAGATGAATCTCTTGTGGATTCAGAGGAGAATGAAGAAGAAGAAGAAGATTTTGAAGAGGAGGACTGATTAGGCCACGAACCAGTTAACAATCACGAATTCAAATGCAATACAAAGAGTAGTAAACAATCACAAATTCAACCAAGAAAAAAAATTTGTAAGCTTACCTATGGTGTGGCAAACTAAATCAAATTTCTCATCAATTGCTGGTAGCGCCCTACTCTCTTCCTTCGCGTGGTGTATCGCAAACTAAATCAAATTTTTCATCAGTTGCTAGGAGAACCCTGCTTTCTTTCTTTGTACTGCATTTTTCACTTTTTTGGTCGTCTGATTTCTTCCTTCATGCAAGAAAGTTTTAAATTTTTTATTTTGATTCATTAGTCAATGCTTTAGTCGACGTTAATTAACGCTAGCTTTAGCGCTGACTCTTGGCCATAAATGCAATTTGTTTGGGATGTATAAGGAAGCATCAAGTGTGCCTAATTTATTGCCTATCCTTGCTGTATAGTGACTATTTTCATTATTGTGTATCACAGGATCCATAGTGTTGGAAATAATTCCAACTCTTGCCTTGTTTCTATGGTAGTGCGGTGAAAGCTTATGCGGTAGCACGTGAGTCTTCCTTCTATTCCTAGTGATGTTGCAGTGACTCCTGCAAGTCTTCTACCGTTAGCATGCGGTAGTGTGGTGACCACTTCTATCTTGTGGATCCTTCATCAACTCGGTGCGGTAGAGCAGTTTTTACCACGGTCCTACAAGTTGCTTTTTCCTTCTCGGTGGTACTGCGGTGAAAGCTTTTGTGGTGACATTTTTATTCACAAAGGAGGCCATGGAGAGAGGACGTGGATGACGTAGAAATACTAAATCATTGAGAGGAAAGTGGGTGGAAATAGATGAGACAACGAAATATGCAAATACAATAGAGGTAAGAAGAGAAAGCAACCTCAACCAAAGGAGGAAGGTGTTTATGAATTCACAAATGCTACAACATAGAGGAGATAAAGTCATTTTTTTGTTCATGAGGCCTTTGAGGTCAAACTTATTTGTTGAAAATGCACATGAATGGTGATTAAATGTGATTCTATGATTAAGGGAAAATTTTGAAAATTAGGATAGCCAAAACATCATATCAATATGTCAAATATATGACTAAAGTGAGGTTTTGTGTTGGATAGCATATTCGTTGAAATGATATAATTGGTGTACTAAACATTATTTACTATGTTGTGTCTTATAGGGGTGAGACGAATCCATGGTAGTAGATCATGTCATATCAAATGAGGACACAACGGATGAAGCGGGACATCAGGTACTCAAATTTTGACTTAACTTAGGAAAAAATGATCTGATGGCATTTTGTGATACGTCCATCTTTTTTCATAGTTTTGTTGAAATTTATAATGTATTATCCAATCTTGACATAAATTAATGCATGTTGTTGATTATTTTAGATGGAGATTGGAGCAAATTTAGAGTGTAAGATCTCAACTAGCAAAAGAACAAGATATGTATGTGGACATGAACCTGAAACTGTTAAATCACGTAGACAACAGTGGGTGGAAGAGGATATGACAATGGATATTATAGAAACAACAAATTATTGCACTAAAGAAGAGGTAGGTCAGGACTATAGTACATGCGATGAATACTTTGAGAAAATTGTTGTTTGTGGATGTTTTGTATGTCGTGAAAATAAACAATTCAAACGAGCGATTGTACAAAGACATTACATATATGATGAGCTTCTAGTTAGTAGTATGCCTCCTAAAATTGATTCAAATCCAATAGGAATTGTGGTGAGGAATTTTACAATTTGATATAAATAAAATGTATACTTTGTTTAAACATTGTTTTATATTATTTAAATAACTAATATTTTCTTAATGGATACTTCTAGGATAAAGTTATGTTAGAGTAATAAGTTATTACACTTAATTAATTATATCATATTGGTTAATTAATTAAGTCACTTATTCCTTTAGTTACTTAAGGCTAAACTTAGGCACATTAATAATTGATTAATTATTAAGTTTGCACACTAGGGTTTCCCTTTTAGGTTTATTTTAGGGTTTCTTGATCTCCTTCATAAGGATTGATCTCCTTGTAATAATTGATTCTCAATAATGCATTTTTACTTTGAGGTTTACATAACATCTTCTTTGGTTCTGAATGTCTTTTGTATGTGATAGGTATTTTCATGCACGTGATTCTTGGGGATTGTGAAGTTGGATTTCTCAACTTATACATGGTATCAGAGCTCAGGACCTACAACTGCCTGTTCGTCTTCTGAAGATATGGCCTTTCAGTGAGTTTCAAGTGCAAGGGTTTCCACAAACATCTTTTTTGCAAGATTTGGGTTTATCCAATTTTTTGGGAGACTTTGGGTTCAAATGGAGGTCACCATCATGTTCGCAGTGGCCAAAAACCCTAGGAACGCCTATTGTTTGGTCGATTTCTGAGCAGTTGGTCCGGAAGGCATAAAACATTTGCTAGGGAGGTCATACAACCTCCCCGACACGCTTCTCGAAGCACAAAATTTAAAAAAATTAAAAAAACACATGTTTTTGGGATTTGCGCTGGTGCTTACAGTTCACAAGGCTTCCGCCATGGGGTGGCCACAAGCTGAACACCACCATCGGTGGCTCCACCACGCAGCACCGTTGGCCCACCTAGCCCCTACAGGCTCCCTCAGGCTCCACCCCGGTCACATGGAGGATCGGGGGCCCTCCGCTAGCCCCTATGGGCTCCTCCACTACCGTCGAGGTCCTATGGAGGACCAGGGGCTCTGCCCCAACCCCCAGCCTTGTGCCTTCAATCACATGGGTGACCAGGGGCCAAATATTTTTTGTAGGGGGGCCAATTTTTTTCGGCGATGACCAGATGGCTATAAAATTTAAGCTCGGGAAGTACTGACATCAGTGGTCGTACAACCCTCTTTGCCCCTTCATAACCCCAATTTGACTTAAAGGAGTAGTTTTTTTATTTTTGGCATAACTTGGGCATACGGTATTGAAATTGGGCAAACGAGATATTGTCGAAAAGTTGGTTCCAAGCACTATCTTGTGGTGTAGTTTATTTTTCAATATTTTTTAGTTTAGCTATATTTATTGCTGTTTGAAGTCATATATTCATTTATTGCTTCTGAGCTCATAACGTTTTTCCACGATCTCCAATTTTTTCTATCTTTGCGGTGTTGGAAAGGTATTGAGGAGATATACGTTGCTATCCATACACTTTTTCTATATCTATCTTAGGTTGATCGTTTAGTCCAGATTTGGCCTGATGGGTTGTTTGGAGATTACTTGGATGTTTTGGCAGTTGGAAGGGTGAAACTTGAATCTTTGCACTTCATTTTCAATAATACATCATTCAATAATCAACTGCTACTTCATAGATTCTAGGGTTGTTCCTGTTTGGAGTTTTTGAGTGCTTTGTGGCATCGAGTCTGCCGTTTCTTTTTCATGATTCCTTGAGTCAATCAGTGACTCTCATTTGGTTTCTGTAGTAAACAGAATTATCCTTCCTTGCTTGCCAGATTTTGGTTCCAATGTTACTCCAAAGTGTTCTTCTAGTGCTTCTTTGTAGCATGTCATCTCATTGTAGGGGGGTTTTGTCCCACTGGGTTTTTCTTCTCTACCTCTTTCTTGCATTTGTAAATGGGTACCTGATCAGCTTTAGTTGTCGGGACCCATCTTTGCTTTCATGCATCTTTTTTCTAATGTTTTAGCTACTTCCAAAGTTCATCTTAAGGGGGGGTGTTAGAGTAATAAGTTATTACACTTAATTAATTATATCATATTGGTTAATTAATTAAGTCACTTATTCCTTTAGTTACTTAAGCTAAACTTAGGCACATTAATAATTGATTAATTATTAAGTGTGCACACTAGGGTTTCTTGATCTCCTTCGTAAGGATTGATCTCTTTGTAATAATTGATTCTCAATAATGCATTTTTACTTTGAGGTTTACAGAACATCTTCTTTGGTTCTAAATGTCTTTTGTATGTGATAGGTATTTGCATGCAGGTGATTCTTGGGGACTATGAAGTTGGATTTCTCAACTTCTACAACTTCTTGGTTTAAAGTTTCCTGGATCACCGATTTCCAGCCTAAAGGGCAATGATCATTTATTAGATGATACATCTAACGAAAATATGTGCCAATATACTAGCTCAGTAGATGAGGAATTGACGAAAAGAAGTAACAGAACAAGAAATGGTGTGAAGATGCATAATTTTCTTAAATACAAGGGGAAGGTGGACTACATACCCTATGAGAATGAATGTGATGGAGATGATGACTTGCCCCTAAGTTTGAGATCAATTTACAAAGAGACATTTGATCGTCGACTATATTGTGCCTAGTGATCAATAACTACCTAGAGTGTACGAGGTGTTTCAATTTTGGGGATACAACTACATGATACGACCCTCCAATATTCATGGAGAAAATCTAGGCCTCTTTATTGTCCAAAATGTACACATGGGATCCAAACATAGAAACAATTCAGAACAAACCACTAGGAGATTAATGTCATATTATGGTCCATCATATTACAGTGGTGAATGGAGAAGGCTAGCAGAATATAAGCCTAGCATGTCAACATATGGTCTAAATTCAAATATGTATACACATCATCTCCAATTGGAAAGTGGAAAAGAAATGAATAGAGGTCATATTATGTATATAGATGGACGTGCATACACACACAAAAATACTATAGGATTTATGAATAGTAGTAAGGGAAGGGACCCTATTGTAAGACCGAATTGTCAATTTATTAAGGTTATAAATGATAAAGATGAAAATATGGAAAGAGAGGTTGATAGATTGATAATGGTAGAGGCTATTATGGACCTTACCATTAGGGATGAGTTATTTATTAATTACCCCTTCTTAAAACGCACTCTTGCGCGAAAGAAGAGGGAAGAACAAGGTCTCCCTAAGGATGTTCTTAAGGGAAAAAAACCAAAGAATAATAAATGAGTGTGGACTGGTGTTTTATAAACTACGTTGTCAAAATTGTGTTTTATAGCAATTATTGTATAAAAAAGGTAGTCTATAAAATAATTTTCCATTATTCAATTTACGTATATTTGTTCATACAATTTATATAATGTCTAATATATGTATGTCGTTCATGTGCAAGTATTTTTCTATGAAGATATTTTGGACCCGAAATGGATATTTGTCATACATTATGATCCAAGATTAAGGCATGTATTTGACGATGCATTAGTGGATACTGAGCAAAAAAATGATGGCCAACAAAATGAGAGACAGGGATTAAAGAACATCGAGGAAATTGACATCCATGATGATGTTGAAGATGGTTATGTTCAAGCACAAGAAGACAAAAATCCAAAGTTAGATGATGTTATGGAAGACAACAATATGGATGGTATAGAAAATGATGATCCAAATACATCTGGTAACAATATAGATGGTCTACAATCAAATTTAAATGATGATGAAGATGATGCAGGTCAAGATGAGGATGATTCAATAGTATTAAATACTTGAAAGAACATATGAACATTGACAATGATACACTGTATGACATTGTAGCAAACAATAATGTTAATGACCAAGACTTCTAATTTTTTAGAATTATTGCAATCCATGTTTAATAAAGAATGATTATTATGGCCTAAAATTTGAAATGCTTCAGTAATATTATGTTGTACTTGGACAATTGTAAACCTATTTTATTCTCCTAGCAAGCTTTTTTATTTTCCATTATAATTCTAGACCAAACAACATTTGCGGGGATGGCCTTTTACACCAAACTCAATTTGTATGAAGTTCATGAACCTATTGTCAAGCAGTAAATTCCTTTCGTAGACAAGAAATGTAAAGGCTTCATTTAAGAAAAGATAAGTAGTCTCTTTCTGAGGGTAATCCACATTTAAAAAGTAAAAAGCACGTAATAAACAATTGTATAGTAGAAAATCATATTCAATCAGTTATGTCTTATTTCGCTTGCACACTTATCTGAAAGACATAGGGTATTCACCATACATTTCCCTTGACAAATAAAACATGTGCTTTCATTTATTTTTACTGTATATCTCAAAAGTGAAATTTTTGTTACATAATGATGCATTGAGAAAATAACATATACAAAAAAATGCAAAGAAAATGTTTGAAATTTAACATGTAACCTATTGTGTTGTGCTGAAAGGAATCAAGATTAACTAGGACAAGAAATATTGTACTTAAAAGTGAACAGTATATGAAAAGTGTGGACAATGATGGTGTTGAAATTGAAAACCTTGATTATGATGATATTATTGTTTTATATCATTCGAGCCACAGAGCACATAAAATTATATATACATAGAAAATGAAGCTTTGAAACTGGTAAACTGAAAATGTAAACACTGTGAGATTTTTCCTTAAACAATAATTCACATACTCACTTACAAAAAAGGGTGAAGTATTTTTTATTCAAACTATTTTTTATTTAATAGACATAACAGTAAAAGAATATTTACAAGTACAAGAATATAAACACTGTCTCATAGAAAATAAGGAATGTTTCATAGAATATACAAGTACAAGAATATATCATCATCATCATATCCTTAATTACCTATTGCAATATCCTTAAATTGTTCAATCTTTGGTATGAATTGTTGGCAAAAAAAAAATAGGATTACTTGGATGCTTCTTCCATTCATTTTGTATCAACATATGTTCGTGAAGACACAAAAGTTAATAAAATATTAATGCACATAACTCACAATTATTTAAATATGCAACTTTGTTAACTTTATTATTTTTAAATAGTTTCCATTTTTATGTTGAACATGTAACAAGGCAAAATAAGCTCAAATTTTTGAAAAAATTAGCAGCTCTACCAACATCCACAATAAATGTTTTACTGTATCAACATATTCATTCACATAAGCACAGTATTGAGGCCCAATAACTGATATTCATTCAAATATAAGAAGAAATAAGTATGGAAAACATAAGAAAAATACAGAATGATAACACATTCATGGAGAATCTCTGATAATAAGATGTTCTCCATTATATTGCTTCAATTGATATATATTAATAACAAAAGTCTTCAAAATGGAAATGATATATGATGATGATAATTTAAAACTAGGACTTGGTTTCCTATTTATATAGGAAGCAACAAGCTATAGGCCTTTTACAAAAATAAACGACCTTTTATAACTACTTATTTTAATAACAACTATTTAATTAGCATAATTCAAGAAATAACAAGATTTAAGACATTTTGACATATGGTTTCATTATTCAACGTAGAAGACCTGTGACCATTGATCTGGAAAATTCTTCCTCTCCATGATGAATGTCCAAATGCTCTCGCCTCAGTGTCCTATTCTTCTAAAACCAACTATTTAATTAACATAATTAAGGAAATAACAAGACTTAAGACATTTTTACATATGGTTCCATTATTTAATGTAGAAGACCCATGATCATTGATCTAGAAAAGTATTCCTCTCCATGATGAACGTCCAAATTATCTCACCTCAGTGTCCTATTCTTCTGAAACCAAATACTTTTCCTCCACTGATACATCATAAAATTTGATGGCCACTTATAGTCCTGGATCTTTTGCATGCTTGCAAGATGATTTTTCCATCGGCTATCTAGTAATGCCTTTGTATCATTGACAAACTTTAGGTATCCCACATCAAGAACAATCAACCCATCCATGATATGATTTAGCCTGGGAAGACTGGTATCATCATCCTCCTACAAATGAGTAACACACTTATGAACAACCTGACTGAATTATTTCTTCCACTTATCCAAGTCCTTCAACTGATCACCATCTCTCACGATTTTAGGTATATACCACTATTTCCAAGTATGGAATAAATCCATTCGTGTTACAATATTTTTATCAAACCCTTGCACATACTAAAATTCATCAGTAATCATCTTCATAGTTTGTTCAGTTGGCTTTAATTTTGTGGGTGCATCGAGACTTTTTTGTAGAACTTTGCATAATTTATCCAAAGTGTGGTGAATAGGCTGCCACCTTTTGAACAAAGGATCTAATACAAGCATATGTGTCTTGATTTGATCAATTGCCTGCTAAAGTGTTTTATAACTATCATGCACATTCTCCAGTTTATCCATTATTGATTTTATCTTGTGCTCAAGAATCTTTTCCATAACTTCACAAATTCGTCTTTTCACTGCATCCTAGGTTTGATTGTTGGCCTCCTTTACATCATCCACTTCCTTCTCTAGATTTTTTACCTGTTTTGCAGAAACGTTCTTCACAATATTCATTGGATCAATAGGAGACATGTATAACACCATCTCCTTTCTTTGTGAGGGTCCTACTCCTCTTCATTGTTCTTTCAATTTGACATTCTCCATGAATAGTTTATTAACTTCATCATTTAAGAACCTTTGTTCCTTTTCATACTCCTTCAATATATCTTCTAATCCCTTAACAGTTGCTTGAGTGAACATGGTTGAATTCATGGTAATTGTGGCTACCTCCAAAGGGGTGGTATCTTGTATTGTCCTTACCATTGCTGCCCCTTTCATCCCTTGAATTACATCCAATAATTTTGGCTTCTGTGTATTTTTTTGTTTGATCCATATGGCCAGGGTTTCAATCTTTGGGTTATACCCAGTTCCACTCACACCTTCATCGAAGTCAAATTATGCAACTAGCATTGGATCTTCTTGAGCCCACACTTGATGAAGCAGAAACATTTTCTTTAATTCCAAGCTAGGGAAAAAGAGCATATTTCTCTTCAAGACCATTTCTCTAGCCTTATGGGGGCTAATGTCAACGTTGTCAACTCTTAATTCCTAGAAAGTTTATGCTACCATTTTATTTTTCTCTGATTCTTCAATTCCTACTTCAGCTGATTCCATCCTCTCTTGAAATTCTTTTATCTTCATCTTCATCTATAAATCCTTAAAATTAGGAGTCTTAATGAATTCATCATCTTCTATGAATCTCCTGCCTGTAATTTCCCTTTCTTCTTCATGTACCTCTGTACTTGTTTTTTCTACATCACCCATCCTTTCCTCATGTTTATGGGCACTAGTCTCAAGGATGGGCTAATCAACTTCAATATCACCTATCAATGACTACAGTATTGTAGCCACTTCCTTAGTATTGCCCACCTCTTCAGTATCCTCATAAGGTACTAACTGTTCAATGCTTCATGTCTTCTATCTTTTGGCAGGTAACTACTCCATGGGAGGCTTAGAGGTTTCACCTGGGGTATGCTCCGCAATTGCACCACCATCATGTTCTTCGAGATAGGCTTCCTTCTTTCTGTATAAGTCTTCAAATCTACCAATTATCAATTATATCCTCTTGATGGGGTCCTTTTCCTCAACAAAATATCCTAGGAAATCATTGGACCTCTGCTTCATCCTTTATTCAAGCTTCTTCATATATTCCCATTTTTTCCTTCTACTAAATATATCATTATAAGTAATGTAGTTCCTTATGACATCTTCTTCAAAATCCACTTGGTGTGGCACTATCATTTTGGTAAGAAGATTGTGCCTTATGTTGTTCATATGATTTTCAAGGTCAAAGGCTCTTTCTTTTCCAGATTTCAATGCATATCTTGTCTTCAAATAATAATGTAACTCCTCTAGTGTGTCTGAGCCTACATTCCAATCTTCACACTTGGTTTGGTTTGGCAGGAAAGTTCCTTTCTTCTACTTAAGCATTACATCTTTCTCCATCCACATCATTTGCCACATAAATTCAATAAATTCTAATCTGAGGGGCACAAATTTTGGAAGTATGTGTGGAGCCATAAACTCTTATTATTGCATCGACTGTCCCAAATATAGCACCATTTCTAGACAGGTGTGGGATTCCCTTGCTCATCTACTCTAGCCAAGTCCATTATTTTATTCCAATGGTTCCTATTCTAGTACAATATCAAATGACATAGTAGGGAATAATGTCTGAATGTAATTGGTGCTCTATCCTCTATAACTTGGGAGAATTGATCATCTAAGGCCTTCTCAAGGTATGAAGCAAATTCATATTCAATATTAGTTTGAGGGTTTTGAATTCTCTTGGCCATCATCATTACGCCTATTGGAATTTTATCTTGAGCATCTATCCCCAACACTTGGAAAAGAGCTAAATATGTATTCACAAAGTAATACTGAAAATCTATCACATTAAATGGTTGAGTAGTGGTAGTAGAGATGGGGAATGTTCTGTTACCAATGCCTCTTTTCATATATAGGGGTACCTCATCACTTCTATAAGTCTTTTTTAACCTAACATAATCCTCCTCACTTTTCTGTAGGTTTATCTTGGTTAGAGCCTACTTGTTTAAGCCAAAACACTCAATGATGGATTTTCCGTTTACTTCTACCAATATCGTGTTGTTTGGAAACCTTACTGTTTTGGTAGTTGAGTGATAGTGTTTGGCTAGCAGTCTAATAAATTCTACATCAACAAACACATTTGGGGCAATCAACCTCGCTATATCCAACATTTAAGCGTTTGACACTAGAATCTTCTCATTTCTCTTACTGTAAAAATACCAAAATAGGTCCCATCAAGATTTGGAAATGAGGGCATCCCTACAACTTTGTGCGATGTCCACGAGAAAACTCTTATTACCCTCTTTAGTAGACCTTGGAATTATATCTAATATGGACTGATGGAGTGGTCTCTTCTTTACTTTAGGTTCTTCATCTTTAATTTTAGGTTGACTTTCTTTTACTTCTGATTGTTTTGTTTTAGGATGGAGTTCTTTCTTCTTTGATTTAGGTTCTTCATCTTTAATTTTAGGCCAAATTTCTTTTACTTCTGATCATTTTCTTTTAGGAGGCATGTTTCAATTTTATCTACTATGGCTTCAGATGAAAAAACCTTGAAAGATTTTTTATATTAACAGAGCTCTTTCAGAGAGTTTTTGTGCACTTACTCGAGTATTTCACGCTTGCAAGACTTCTTCTTCTAGTATCCTTAGCTCCTTCCACACTAGTGCAATGCAATTGAGTGTGATATTGGGAAAACTCACTAATATTTGGATGGAACGGTATTCATTCATATTAGTTTTGGCAACTCTTAATAATTTAATAACATTTAATTTTGGAAACTGATGTGATTTTCTGCATTTACTATTGTAAATTGTAATGATGCCACGATTATCGTACTATCGACATCTCTTATTATACCTGTTGTGGTATGGCAGTGTTTTTCCCTTCCCTTCTCTTGTTTACCACACTACCACCTTGCTCAAGGCTTCTTGTTGTAGGGTTGTGGTGTATACGACTCTATCGCATATGTTGCTCACCTTCTCGATGGTATAGCAGTGTATGCTTTTGATCATTACTTGAAGAGTGTCGATGAGACAATCTCATTTGTCTTACTGATATCTCAATGTCTCATCGACATTAGATCTTATGTTCTTTTGATGTCGATTGCCAATGTCGATGATACAAGTTAATATCTCTTGCCGATATGCCACTATCTCATCGATATTTTCCTTTGGTGGTATTTCTTTATATATCAGTGTAACTCTACCATGTCGGGAGACTTATGATTATCATTGCGGTATAGCAATGTTTTTCCCTTCCCTTCTACTGATTACCACACTACCGCTTTGCTCAAGGCTTCTTGCTATAGGGTTGCGGTGAACATCGCTCTACCGCATATGTTGCTCACCTTCCCAACGGTATATCGGTGTATGCTTTTTATCATTACTTGAAGAGTGTCGATGAGACAATCTTATCTATCTTACCAATAGCTCAATGTCTCATGGATATTACTTCCTTATATCCAAGAGTTGTGTTTCACCGAGCACTTGTAGATATACCTTGTCAATGTGACATAAGTGATTATCTCCTTGATATGCCCGTATCTTGTTGACATTTCATTGTTTTACATCATTGATGAGACATATAAATAAGTCTCTTCGACATAGGGGTGTCTAATCCAGTGCTAAATCTGAAGCTAAACCTGAAGCTAAACTCAAAGCTAAAGTTGGAGCTAAACATAATGCTAAACTCGAAGCTAAAGGCGGAGATCAAGGTGTCGCTACACTCAAAGCTAATATCGGCACTAAATACAGTGTTACTTTAGGTGCTAATTAGCGCCTAAATTAGTACTGACTTGTACTTATCGACACAATAAATGCCAAAAGTTGTGCCATCCCGATAAATAGCACCAGCATTTTCAAAAAATTGCCAAAAAATACATTAAAATAGTGGGTGGAAGTAAAAAATGGAGTAAATCACAGGGATTTGTTGTAGTGGTTCGAGATTTATTTGCCTTAGTAACATTTGATACCTTCATTGAAATATACAATGAGCAAGAGGCACAAAATACAAGGCAAGAGGAGTTGCAGCAACATAAGGAGTATATGTTTTAGAGAAAGGCAGAACGTGAAGGGAAAGAAATTGAAAAAGAAGCAATGAGGGCTAAGAAGCAAGCAAGGAAAGTGATAGAAGATGAGGATAAGATGATTAGAATGCGGGAGAAAGCAATTAGACAAGAGTAGGCAAAGGTTGAACGTCTACAAAAGGAAGTTGGAAAGAAAGCTAAACAAGTAGAGAGGATAAAACGTAAGTGTATAGTGGGGAATCTTATACCCCCAACACCCTATCCTGCTTGATATGATGAACATATTGTCACCAGCATTTACAACTATCAACAATATGCAAGTTGGGAGTGACTCACAACAAATGGGACTGACTATAGATATAAGCTAGGCATTGCTTGCTCAAATAACAACATGCCTTCAAACCTCTATTAACCAAGTATCACCTCCTACAAGTGGACCAGACTCAGCTATTGGTGAATATCTCACTTCATCTCCTTTTCCTAGCAATATGGAGAACTGATAATGATCGTATTGAATTTTGTTTTTCGATCAATGTAGGAGTATATTTTGGTGATCTGATTTGCATAGTAGATCTATTTATCTACCTCAAGTTATAACTGTGATATGATTATAAGATGTGATAATGTTGTTATTATGTTTGGAACCTCACATATGTTTAAGATGAGAAGAAGTTGAATACAAGCTTTCAGTAGTACTTTGATACGTTTCAAGTATGTTTTAGCCATGTTTTTTTGTGGCACCACCCAATCAATGATTGCAGTTTGATTAAAAATATAACTATGATATGATTATAAAATTTCCTAATGTTGTTGTTGTTATTTATTGGAAACTCAAATTTGTATCTCTTATATGTTTGGTGAGGGTTTCAGCCTTCTATTTTTTGTGGTATCACTAATTACACTATGTTTCATTGTTTGTCAATAAATAAATAAATAAACTTTGATTGCAAACATAATTTGTAGACAATGATATATTCTTTAAATACAATGATATGTTTTTATCAGATTGTATGATTTAAATTTCCAAACAATGATATATTCTTATCAAATTGTATATATATATATATACAATCTGATAAGAATATATCATTGTTTGCAAATAGTAATCATTGTATTTGTAGACAATGATATGTTCTTATCAAATTGTATATATATATATATATATATGCAGATAATGATATATTATTATCACATTATATGTATATACATACATATATATAGGAGGTCGTGTTGAGGGCAGGAGAAAGATAGGAAACAATGAAAAGAGGGAAGAAATCCACGAGAGATGAAGATTTTTGGGCTTAAATATGCCTAACAACCCATATGCGCGATTTGATGAAGGAATATGGGGCAGGTGGTTAACATGGCAATGTGGCTGGGTTGAGATTAAAGTGACCACCTCCTAGCAGACCCATGTGTAAAATTGAACGGGCCCACATACAAATGCAAATTAAAATAGGTTAATTGATATACATACAATCTGATAAGAATATATGATTGTATTTGTAGACAATGATATTTTCTTATTATATTGTATATATATTTGTAGACAATGATATTTTCTTATCACATTGTATGTATATATATATACATACAATCTGATAAGAATATACCATTGACTGCTAATTGCAATCATTGTATTTGCATACAATGGTATGTTCTTATCGGATTGTATATATATATATATATTTGCAGACAATGATATATTCTTATCACATTGTATGTATATATATACATGCAACCTAATAATAATATACCATTTTTTGCAAATTGTAATCATTGTATTTGCAAACAATGATATTTTCTTATCAGATTGTATATATATTTGTAGACAATGATATATTCTTATCAGATTGTATGTATATAATTAATGATCAAATTTCCACAATTCATAATGTAGATTTCAGTATGCTTCTGGATTTGATTGTGTTGGTGTTTTTTCATCAACATTTTGGATCACACTCTGTGATCCATCATCAGGATGGTAGAGAGAAAGAGGAGAAAAAATGCTTGATTGTAGACTAACACTGGATAAAAAGAGAGAAGGGAAAGGGAGGGGAAGGGGGCACAACGTTCGAGAAACCAAAAAGAAAAAAGGAAACCAATAACCATAAAATAAGACATAAAAAACCATAAAAATGAGTAAACCAATAAATTCATAAAAAGCCTAAAAAAGAACCTAAATAATATATATGCCACTTAAAAGCACAAGAATAAAACAATAAGGGTTAGAATAAAAATAGAATGAGAAACCAAGAGTAAAAAGTTAAAAGGAGAAAAGAATAAAAAAAACCAATAAAAAGGTCAAAAACACAAAAAAAAACAAGAAAAATAAATAAGTCAAGAAATTATTTTTTTTTTAAAGAAATGAAATAAGAGACTAAGAAGAACCAAGAAAGCAATAAATCAAATAAAACCACCAAGGGCTTAACAAGAAGGAAGAGAAATAAATAGGAAGAAGGAAAATCCTAAGAGAATAAAGAAAAACCATAGATAAAAGGAATAGATAAAAACGAATCCACAATACTATAAATAGTAAAGACTAAAAAAATAGATAAAATAAAAATAAGAAAAGATAGAAGAGAGATTGAACCAAAACACAAAACTAAAAGGGGAAGGAAAAAATAGAGAACAAAGATAGGATAAAAATGAGAAACCAAGAGAAAGATTTTAAAAACATATAATAGAATGAAAATTACATATAAACAAAGACAAAAGAGTAGGAAAATAAATCTAAAGAACTTAGAATGCACCAATATAAAAGATCAATAAATTAAAATGAAAGGATAAAAGGAAGAAGGAAAAGGATATATAAACAACGAGAAACATAAAATAAATCATAAATAATAATGAAAATAAAAATAAATGAAAAGATAAACTGAATAATAAATAATCATAAAAATAAAAAATAAATGAAAAGATATAAGCGAACTAAAGGAAGAAACTAAAAAATGATACTAGAAAAGAAAAGAAATAAGGAAAGCAAGAAAAGACAAGCCTCAAAGAAAGCACCAAAAAGGGAAAGACAAACAAAGAAAAAGAGCACAAAGAGAGAAGGAAAGAGAACACCACACCACCAAAGAGGAAAAAGGGAAATAAGGAAGGACCTTGAACAGGAAAGACAAAGGGAAGAGAGAGGAAGAGAAGAGGGGGAAAGACAGACCAAATGGAGGGATACAAGGTTGAAGGGAAAGCCAGGGAGCTAGGAGAGAAGACCAAGCTAGGCATGAGCCTAGTTCTGAATGTTAGAAAGCAAGGGTTGCCAAGTAACACTAAGGCAATAACCCTCATCGTGATTAAGTTTGGAGGGGTGGTTATTAATATGGATGGCTTCTTTCAACTTACATTTGAAGAAATTTTCCTCTTTGCATAAGAATTCTGTGTTTTATAAGCAGATGTGGTGCTTAGTAGATGAGGAGTGGTCTACAAGAGAAGACTTGAAAACACAATCATGTTTGATGTTAGTGCTATGCTCTTTTGTTCTTGTGCAAAAAGAACGACCTGTTTCACCAATATAAGGGATACCACAGGAACATACCACCTTATAAACCCCAGACTCATGGAAAATGTCTCCCACATCCTTGAGAGAGGGGAGCTAGTGTTTGATGGTGGAAAAAGGTTTGAAGGAACAATGGAGCCATCTCTTTAGAAGAATATTCGCAATATTTTGGGAGATGCCTTTGATATAGGGAAGAGGAGCATTTGGGAGGAACTTAGGCTTAGAGGTAATCAAGTGAGAGAAGAAAATTGACTTGGCATGATTCAAGGCTCAAGAGATTTGCTTGATTTTGTACCCATTTAGGATGAAGACTTTACGAAGATAAGACAACTCTTGGTTTAAGTATTCTTCATCATAGATACGGCATGCTCTCAAGGAAAGGGTTTTAAGGACCCCACTTTTTTGGCAAGGGTGGTGATGAGAGGATGAATGGAGGTAGAGGTCAATATGGGTAGCCTTGTGAAAAACTCGATGATAAATTGTAATCATTGTATTTGCATATAATGATATGTTCTTATCAGATTGTATATATGTTTGCAAATAATTCAATATATTCTTATCAGATTGTATGTATATATACATACAATCTGATAAGAATATATCATTGTCTGCAAATAGTAATCATTGTATTTGCATATAATGATATATTCTTATTAATTATCACTACCAAAAATTAACAAAACTATAGATTAATTATATATATACATACATGAACACACACACACATATATATATACCTATATATGTACATACATATATGCATAACAATAATTATGTATGTATATATACCTATATATATGTATATACATACCTATATATATATAATTAATATAATATTAACTAATCTCATAATTATTCTATACTATTACTCAATTCATCTATTTTTCAGCCATATATATAAAAACACATATTTTTTAGTATTATTAGGTCATTGCCAAAGTAAAGTCAAAGACTTTGCCTGTCATTAACACTTGATGTCTTTTGTTGATTGTGGAGAAGTCCTCACATGCCTGCCATTAAGAGTCAAATGTAGTTAAATATATTCATCCAATCAAATAAGCATTTGTAAGAACAAAATATTTAAGAACACAATATAACAGAAAATATAAACATATCATAAAGCATTCAGAGAAAAATGTCCCTATATAGTTTAATGTGTTAACAAACACAACTTCATTGGTATGTTGATAATTGACATACTTGATTCACCTCTTGACGCTCCTGCTTTCCTATAAAATAATTGTAATAAACGGGGGTAGTACTCGTACTCGTAACATTCCCACATCAAAACATCCTTACAATATTGCATGCACAACAATAAGAGTTTTGATTGGAGCATTATATGCAGTTCAAAAGCTTTAATAAGGATAATGTTGTTGTTATTATCTTTGATGTATGATGTATGCAAGTGATAAAAATGTAACTGTGATATGATTAAATAATGGATAATGCTAATTTGAACATTTGATTGAAAATTGAATAATTTGTATGCCTCAAAACAATGTAAACACTAAGTCCATAAATATAAAATAGTATATTGAATAATGAAATAGACAACATAAATATAAAACAATATACTGATAAATAGAAACATGAATTTAGTTATTTTGGGTGTATCGACCTGAATAAGCTCCCTTTTAAGATGAATGTGCATAGGTTGCCTTAGTAAGCTCTGAATTTTGCAGAGGATATTTAGGGAATGACCTCGGAAATTCCCTCTTATAAAATCATTTGAATGTGCAAATTGAATCTTCATGGGAAACAATATGCCATTTCATTTTGGAGTGGCCATTTATGCAAGAGTTCTACCGTGGATTTTAGGAAATCAAATTTATATTTGGTTTAGTTGACAAAATAGGTGGCTTGCATAAATTCAGTCATATATATGAATTATAATATGTTTTTTGTTTTATTATATGTATCGAGCTGAATTTTGCAGAGGATATCCAGTGAAAGCATAGTAGAATTTGTAATGAAAATGACACTGGATATTCCCTCTTATAAAATTATTCTAATGTGTATATTGAATGCAGAATTTTGGTGATTGATTTTCAATTTTGAATTTTCCTGTGAAACAATCGGTCATTTCATTCTACACTTGCCATTTATGTCTAATTTCAATGGTGCCTTGAATGAAAAAAATCCTATTTCTAATTATCCGTAAACCTATTTCAAATTGTGTTTGCATGTGGGCCCACTCATTTTTACACGTGGGTCCGCTAGGAGGTGGGTGCTTTAATCTCAACCCGACCACATTACCATGTTAACCATGTGCCACATATGCCTTCAATAAACCACGCATATGGGTTTACCTAACCGCAAGTTTTTGGTCATCTTTAAGTCCTAAACTCATCATCTCCCACAGTTTTCTTCCTCATTTTCACCTCTATTATACTCCAGTCCACTTAATATATATAATGTATATAAGACTATACATATATAATGTATATTAGATTATACATATAATTATTTTTTTGATCGGTAATATAATTTATTTTATTGATAATTGAAAAAAAGATTACAAAGCTATAACCTAAACAACTTCAACAACCCACCTTTCTAAGCCCCATCAAATCCAATACTAACACCCAAACACCAACCCCCAATTCCAGCTTAAACTACCCCACAAAGACAAAAAAGGTTCAATAATAGCTTGCAATCCAGCTTGAAACAAACACCTCAAAGAACCTATTAACAGATCAAGATCTTCAAGTTGTCTTTGATCTCCCTTTGGACTGAGAACGAAGAACCATTGCAAAAGCTTTCTTTTTCACCTTCTTTGTTTTCTTCCCCATTACCGTTTGCCACCCGTCTTCCACCCTTGCTGCCTCCTTTTGCCAATCCAAAGACAAGTCTCGGGGGCTCCTCCAAGCTCCCACCCCACGATTACTTGTTTCCTACTGCTACTCATCAGCCTTCCATTCTCTAGCCTCTACCTCTAGCGGCATCACAACACCTTTATTTTCTCTACACTCTGGCATTGCAACCAAGAATTTGAAATTCAATGCCTTGTCGCTTCCACAAAAAATAGCTTTTCCACCGATCTCTGTCACAATCCCCTCCTGTGCTAGGGTCATCTTTTCCTGATGAAGCTCCTCCCTTCTATCCTCCTACAATAAATTCTTCCCATCTTTCTTTGGCTCCTCTCTAGCCTGATTCTCCTCCTCAGTGTCTTTAGGTTGAGGGCTCACATGCTTTTCCTCCTATTTCTCCACAGTGTAGTGCTAGGTAGAGGCATCTTTCCACCAAGAAGCGGATTTATTAGCTCTGTGTTTGGCACATTCATCTGCCAAATGACCCGTCTGATGAAATATTCTACACCTAAAAGGTATCCCTTCATAGTCCAGGGGCTGCACCCAACAACCCTTTGAATAATTCAACTGAATCTCCTCCTGGGGCACCTTGGACACATTCATTTCTACCAAAATTTAGGCATAAGTCGAATGCAAAAGATTTGAAGACCCCTTGTCCACCATTAATAATTTTCCTAAAGCGTTTCCAATAGCTTCCAAGCAAGAATCTATAATGCCTAAATTTTTTACACTAAAATACAATTAAGAAAAAAACACAAATTTTCAAATTTTGACCACAAATAGTAATATAATTCCCAAAACTACTTCCTACACATGTACCTCATGAAATCCTAACAAACATTAATGTTTGTTAAATAAGGGTGAACCCACAAAAGCGGTTTACAATCTAAGTGAGGAAGGAAAACTTCCAAAAACATGACCCATTAAAAAAAAATCATTTTGGGGGGTTGAGCGAACTCTAGGTTCGAACGAACCCCAAAGAGGTTCGCTCGAACCAGGGTTTGAGTGAACCCCAAAGAGGTTCGCTCGAACCAAGGTTTGAGCGAACCCCTTTTCATGTGGGAACCCATAATTCCCATTGTGGGGAGCGAGCCCCCTTTTTCCCACCTTCCCACCCTCCGACACAAAAAAACTCCAGATTTTTGCCCTTTGAAGCTCAGGTTGAGGATGAAAATGAAGGAGAATTCATAGACCCAACTGGAAGATGGTAGTCCTCGGAATGAGCTATCCAACAAATATAATTTTAATATGTTTTGGTTTTATTATGTATGTGTTTTTTTAGTTTTATTAAACATATTTTTTTCACCGAAAATCAAGCTCTCTATTCTACACATGTGGAAAAATAGCAGATTATCAAAATAAAATTTTGAAAAATATGTTCGGGTTGGGTATTGATGTCCTTGATCCATTACAAAAAAAATTATTTTGTATATGGTTCGCCTATGTTTGAATTATAATTTGTTTGACTTTGAAACTTGATTAAGGAAAAAATATTCAATAAAACACAATAAAACCAAATGAAAGTGCTAGATATCGTATTTACAAATCTACATTCGAAAAAATTAAAATTTTATCCTTCAAACAAAATAAGTTATGTTGTATACGGTGAGCGTCACTCCTTAAAAATGTTGTTTTAAAAAAAAAACTAGTTTTCGAAGGAGATGGAAAAATAAGTGAAATTTGATTCCAAAAAAATTGAAAAATATATATTTAGAATCTATAGAAAAAACATCACAAATAACTAGTTTTCATCATCTTCAAATTCCTCACGGTTTAGCTGCTATAGAAGCCCGAAAGTGAAGATTTAGTTAAAAAAAATTAGTTCGATGTCCAGCTTGCCCAAAAATTGTAAACCAGTATTGTGGGATCACCCTTAATAAAGACTTTGGCCATCAACTCAATTGAATTGACAATCATTGTCCAGTTTCAAATGTTGACAGAATAGTATGGTATTAAAAGATGCAGTACCTATGTCTTTCCACCCTCACCATGTTTACAAAACTAAGTGGATACAACAAACACAAATATTTTTCACCTTGACATATGTATTAGAAATGTCACATTCTTGTTCTCACCTAAGTTTATATCTATTGTATGAAGGGAGGGTCTTACACTCCCCTCCCCTTAGTTTAAACTTCCTCCTAGAAGTTACCAAGGATTGGGGATGAATCACCAAACAACCTCACACAACATCTCATTGAAACGACTATTATCACTATATTAGTAACAAGTTATACTATAAATCAACCATTATATTAGAGGAATTGTCTTGTACACCAAATGAATCTTGACACATATTAGAGAAAAACTTATACATATAGTATGCTAATTTAAAATTCTAATACAAGGGTTTTAACATTATCCATAAAGCTCTTAAATTAACAAACACATTAATATGACTAAAGTTACACTAGTATAAGAAAATAATCACACTAGTACCTTTATCAGGGAACATAATAATATTCAAATTGTCTAAAATTTTCTTAACAAGAAACTTTACCTTTATCCCTCAACACTCAAACCATGTCTCATTCTACAATAACGTTTAGCAATTAAACCCTCATTGCAATCAATTTTCTAACTACCATCAATGTAGTTATCAGTTATTAACCATGTAACCATACTCAATAACATGATTAAAGCATATATCAACACACATTAGCATTCCAAGATACACATCAAAAATTGTTTTGCACCATAAATATCACTCATGATATTAGAAAATACTTTTGTTTCAATGGCCAATCATGTCTCCCAATTATTAGCTTCAAATTTTTTCCAAATATGTCCTTTTAAGAATTTTTTTTACCTTATAATCATGGCACTCATACCATGTCTCAAGGAATATTATCTTTGCATCATTATTTACTTTCACACATAGTTCACAGGTATGCCACATCACATTTACTTGCAATTTCACAAGTACACAAAACAATAGCAAGGATGCTCTTCCCAATGGGTGTGCTTGTCCTCATACAAAGGATGCTCTGCCCAATGGGTGTGCCTATCCTCATACAATCACATAATTTACAACATAAGGCAATCACAATGGGGTTTACAAGGATGGATATTCTTAGATACCATAGAAAATCAAGAAGATGATCTTGAGGCCTTCTCTAAGGATTCCTCGATACATATAAGAACAATCATAGAATGAGGGGAAGAATGGATCAATGACCGTCCCATACTGGTCCCATTTACAACCCCTTTCAAAAATAATTCCCCAGTGCATCTACTCCCCTATACAACCTACCAAGGAACCCCCTAGGATATGGCAATTTACAGATTTCACATTACACCAAACATGCCAGCAATTTGCAAACAAGGAGAAAGCCTCAAACTGAGTACCATAAGATCATAAACCAAATTTTTAATAAAGTTCCTAAAGTAGAAACTATAAATTCAAAAGAAAAAAAAATAAAGTTCAATTGTAGCTACTTGCAACATTCCGATCATAATTCAAAAATGAAATTTAAACAAGTCCTTGAGAAAAAACGGACTATAACAACCTTCAACTGGCTAAATAGCCTAATAAAATAATAGTAAAATTATGCATTGCTAACGCATAATAAAATAAAACATCAATCATAAATTACCAATAATTCGAATTTCAATAATAAAATTTGCACTTTACGAGCACCATGTGACTTGAGAAGCCACCTAAGGGGAGGAAGGGAATAGTGGTTCTCTAACCACATAAGTATAATAGCATGCAATAACTGGTGATCCCTGAACACATAAATATGAATAACTGGTGGTCCCTGACCACATGAAGATAAATAATTGGTGGTTCTTGACCACATAAAGATGAATAACTAGTGGTCCCTGACCACATAAGTATGTATCACTGATGGTCCTTGACCACATGAATATGAATAATTGGTGGTCCCTAACCACATAAATATGAATCACTAGTGGTCCATGTAATTCCATCCTTTACCCATGGGTTATAAATATCAAGGAATAGGTTTGCACTATGAACCAACAAGTGTGGCTCTCATATGTGGGGGATCAGGCCACGATCAATGTCCATAGGAGGATTACAATGATTCGACATAGATCCTTTATCAGGATTAGGGACAATGTCCTGAGCTCGTAATTTCCTGATGGGAGAACATGTGCCTCTCAACCCCTATTTACACTAGCTGACAGGGGGAACCAAACACTAGGGGTACACATTTAACATATAGATAAGACTAACACAAAGGAATACATCACATTTCATTTAATAAGGACGCTTACACACTTAACATGTTTACATAAACTCAAAATTAACTAGCTTACATAAAGGCCATCACAAAGGGTACACATAGGGGATCGTACTAGATGTCCACCACCTTTATCCCAAGTTAGATACCCTGTATCTCGTACTTGAGGCACAACACATATACTGGTTTCCACATGTCAAATCACATCACCGTCAAGAATTCTATCACTTTATTCCATATAAGCCAGAGATACACAACATACACTTAATTTTAGCACTTGGTCTATCCACAAAAAATTCCACAACACACAACATAAGTACCATTATGGGGTATTAACATCCACAGGGAATGCAAAATAACTTCATTTCCAATTTCCATCTTTTTAAAGCAACAAACCCTTTCCTTACACATACTTAAACCACAAAATATTACATTCTCCCAAATGACATACACATTCATGTTAAAACATCTTCTCAAACAAAGATACCGAAGACTCAAAAATGATATAGAAAACATAATCCAATTTATTAGCACCACCAACACCACATTCCTTTCACTAAGAATTTACTTAGCCATGCATTTAATTTTGCATCTCTAAATATGATATAATGAGTTAACATTTATATGGCTCCCTATAATTAATAACACAATTGAGAATCCTTAAGTCTCATCAATATATTGCTATCATAACACACATGCCATCTGGCATTCTAGCCATATCATTGAATGGAAGAACAACATAGATTCAAAATTTAACAATGCAAGGTTTACTAAAGCATTCATTCCCTCACAACCATTTTCATCTATTTACTAGATGCATATTATTCTACTGTCTTGTTTTACCTTAATATTAATTGACTCTATGAACAAGGTCACACATATGTCCTAAGGTAGGAATGTAGTTTTGAGATTGAGGCCTTTCACTCAATGATTCGTCCTAATCAAACATCTTCCTTTTATATTCATAATATAACTTTACACAAAAGGTGCAGTCAATGGATCTCAAGGCAACATGCCCTATTTGGAAATACTTCATTTTAATACACACAAGGAAGAATTGCAGTTTCAAATCACCCAAGAAACCTAGATTTAGAAATAAGAATTATAATGTTGTACACATAGTTATCTATGATAAGTTTGTTATAGAGTAGTACCATAAGTGTCAACGGTAATGAAAACTCCATAAATAATTAAACAAAAATACAAGGCCACTAATAGATATTTCAATTAGAAAGATTTAAATTCATACGGGTCACTCAAATGTTATTGTCCTAATGTACTTCAAAAATTTCATTCACCTTAATCAATACAATTTCTAACTAATATCATATCATATTCGAATTTGTGGTAGTTAGCTAAGGTCTAGTACACACACTTTCAGATAAGTTATTTAGGGTGGACTACATTATAACATTCCCTATTCCAAATTTGATAGTCCATTTTCCTTTAAGGTGATAACTTTCACAAGTATATATTGTTCCCTAAATGAGTGCTAGTCAATGGTATAGAAACACACAACATTAGTGGAAGGTTTTGAGTGCCAAATTTAATGTCCCTTGTTAATATCAATTTTTTTTATCACTTAATTTATCATAAACCACACATAAATTCATTACTCAATCTCGAAATAAAATAACTGATTAAACAATACTAGGGACACCGACTCTTTCAAGTTCAACACTTTCCTGAAGAGGTTGTTCTTTTCTGGATACATACTACATGTTAACTATAACCCATATCATTCCCATAGTACCAAGTGTTGTAAACCTAGCTCTGATACCAAATGTAATGCCTAAAACTTTCACTAAAATACAATTAAGGACAAAACACAAATTTTCAAATTTTGACCACAAACAGTAATATAATTCCCAAAACTGCTTCCTACACATGTACCTCATGAAATCCTAACAAACATTAGATCGATAATTAATAAATACTTTGGCCATCAACTTAATTGAATTGACAATCATTGTCCAATTTCAAATGGAAATATAGAATCCACAACACCAAGGTGGGCTTGATTAGTTCCACTAACTCATCAATAAACACAAACTTAGTTCAAGTCACAAGTTATGCAAATAATATATATATAGTAACTTTAAATATTTAATAAGAGGACAAACCTAATTCCTCGGGGGCTCATCTCTAACAGCCTTGCCTACGTATGTATTTCGCAGAGGAACCGTAGTTCGATGCTAGACTTCAACCATCTCCCACATGGTTGGATAACAAGGAATACAATCACAAGGTTAAAAAGATAGCTTAACATCAACTTTAAACTCAAACCACTAACAGCTCTCTGCATTGTAATAATAGGTAGTGATAGTTCAAGGTCAAGGGTTACGACTGGACCCACATATATGATCTCCCAAGAATTCTCTAAAACAACTAAGTAACACACACAATCCTCATAAAAAACCAAACTCAATATTAGTTTAACCATTCTAATACACACTTGCTATGATAATAAGTTGATTATAATAAAACCACACTTACAACGTGTTATTGGCATCAATTTCAACCATAACCATATATACATTTTAATCCCTAAGAGTAGAATAACCACATATATGTACTTTCATATTACTATGCGGTTACATAATAATAAAATAATCTTTTTGGTCAATTAATAATCTAGCAATACAATGCTAAGTTTAGAAGAGAGGAACTAATTATTCTAACAAGTATCTAATGTTTACTTTAATACATGACCTCTCTAAGTAATAATTTACAATCACAAGCACCTAATACTATTTTGGATGCTTGAAGTTCTTAGGATTATAACCGCTCATTCTAATTCTAATATGAGATTCTAACTAGAGTTTAACATACATCCCTTATACACATGGGTATCAATAATTAAACATTTTGGACAAAAATTATATCATGCCTTAATATCTCTAACCCACACTATAAAGGAAAGAACTTTATAAGAATAAGGATTGTCAACAATGCCTAACAAGTTAGGACTTGACTTGAATAACAATACATGCATACTGCAAGAGATGGATTTGAACATTACATATCGATCCATATGGTATAATTTTGATAACTCTGAGTCAATTTAATAGATGGAAATAAAAAAAAATTGTAAATAATAAATATATATAATTAAGAGTCAAGTCCCATATTACTTTTCAATTTTTGTTCTACTATTTTGCAACAAAACATGGAAGCATTCAAATGACCATAACTTTCATATTACTAAGCCAAATTTAAAAATTCAAAATGTTCTAGAATTGTGGATGAATGAAGGATAAAACCCAGAATTACTTTTGCAAAAATTGCAACCATGCATGAGCAGTGTTTTCTGCAACACAACACTCTAGTTCACCCAAAACAGCAATAGTTGACAATAAAAATATCTTAATTCATTTCAACATACATAATTTTACTACTCATATCAAATTAAACTATACATAAAGGCTAAATATTAATACATGGAGCACATAAAATAAATACTCAAATGAGTGCTTTATTTCATATTCTGTTGCAAATGTTTAAATCATTAAATGATATTTTTTTGCTATCATTAAATGATATTGTATTGAAATATTTTCTTGCATAGAAGAATTTTGGGGTTTTAGCATAAAAAAGATAACATTACTACTTTTCTTTGAATACTGGTAGTATTTTATTTTATCTATTTATATTTATGTACAAAATCTAATAACAAATATATAATCGAGAACATGCTCCAATAATTGATCAATGATTAGTGATAATAAGTAATACCTAAATTAAATCTAGGATTTACTGCACCACTATTTGTTGCTATTTTTTTTAATCCTGTTTTCACCTATAGAATTTTTCCTTTTGGTCAATTGGATATAATCATTTTATCCTACCTAGTGATGATATTAATGTATTTAATGTTAAATGAGTGTGACACTAGAGTCCATTATTCTTACATTGATTTCATGTACATTTTATTTTGCTTCTCTCTCTCTCTCTCTTTGCACCTTACATTGACATAGCTAGAAGTATTTATGCACAGGATTTCGTTCAAGGTAACATACACCATTGGCTTGGTGCAAGGGTTAGGGTTTGTTGTTCCCTTAGAAAAAAACATTTTTAGTTAGATGTTGGAACAACAACGAGGCAAATAATATAGATGCCTTGCTTTGAGAAGACTGTATCATCAATAGAGAAATTGGAAGGTACAAATCAAATCCTTGTAAGGTTTCGTAATCTCGTGTTCAAGCTCCTTTAAAGGATAAATGAACATGGGTTGCAAGGGACAATAATAATAATCCTTCATAACATTGTCAAATGTAATCACTGATTCTTGAGCAAGGGTTCAAGAGGATATTTGAACAAATGTAACAGAAGTTTAAAATGTTGACACATATGAAAATATTTTTGATAGAATAATGTTGGCACCAATGCAATTATGTTGGAAATATTTAATGCTCCTGAGCCTCCTACTCATCCGTCAGACCCCCTGTAGCCCTCACCTACCCATTAGGAGCCTTTCTTGTTTTGGGGATCATACCTACAGCTCCTGACAGCTCCAAAATTAAATTTGGTAGCTAATTTTGAATTTGCAATTTATGGTGATAAGTAATTTTGAATTTTGAGAGGAAATGTTTTGTGAAGACACAAGGAATGAAGGCAACAAATTCTGTCAGTTGGGGAATGTTCATTTTTTGCAGCAACAGTCTGTGTGTGAAGATTTTTTGTGTGAGCTTCCAGAAACTCCTAAACAACAACAATTGTTTGTGTTTGTAAGAGAGCAGTGATTGCTCTAGGTCGAACTCTGTGTAGCTCTTAACAGTGAGCTCCTGAAGTTTGATGGTTTGGTTGAGCAATGCTCCCAGCAAGTCTGTAATTTGTAGCTTAAGTTTAATTTTTTGAGTTTTTATGTTTTTTGTATTTTTCATTTCCAGTTTAATGAAAAGGAATGAATGTTGCATGTCTCCTTATGCTTCCGCATTTTAAGTTTGTGTATTCCCAGCTGATTGGGAAACAAAACAACAGTTATATGTTTGCATTTTGTTGGCTCATTTTAGTTCATTTAAAATTTTGACATGGTATCAAAGCTATAGGCCCCATTTCCGTGTGAGTTAGGGCATTTATTTTTTCTGGTTATTCAAGTTTTTCCTATAGGAGACATGGCTGGAGATGAAGGAAAGAGTTGGCAGTAGCCACCATCCTTTAATGGACAGAACTATGATGTATGGGAAAAGAAGATGAAGACCATAATGGTTGCAAAAAATTTGTGGCATTTTTTGATAAATGAGTTTGTGGATGTCATTGACCCAGCTAAGTATGCAACTCTCACAAACAACCAGAAGAGCCAGTTGAAGGAGAAAAGGAAGAAAGATGTTAAGGCATTGAGTTTGATAGAAGCAACCTTGATAGAGGCCATTTTTCCTAGAATAGTAGCAGCTGAGTATGCGAAGGAAGCTTGGGAAATCCTCCAAATCGACTATAAAGGGACTGATAAAGTCGGATCGATGAAGCTCCAGTTACTTAGAAGAGAATTCGAGTTTATTGAAATGAAGGAAAGTGAGTTTGTTTAAGAATTTCACAAAAGGTTCTCGGGTTTGTTAAACCAGTTGAAAGAAAATGGAGAAATGATGGAGGAGTAGAAGATTGTTGAAAAAATCCTCAGATGTCTACCCACGAGGTATGATGCACTCGTCATTGCTATTGAAGAGGCGAAGGACCTCTCTACTTTGATGATGGATGAGTTGATGGGTTCCCTCCAAACCCATGAGCAGCACCTAAATAGGTCTACTACTTCTTCCCAAGAGCAAGCTTTTAAAGCTCAGTCGAATGCAAGAGGAAGGGGGAGAGGTAGAAACAACTCCTGAAGAGATTGTGGCAAATCCGAACAAGGAAATGTTGGAGGAGAAAGCTTAGAACGAGCAAACAACCAAGAGGGAGTGAGTAGTTTGTAGACCATTTCTCGAAGAGGTATGAAGAACAATAGCTCGAGTGGGAGAAATGAAAAGAGGAACGTTGAGTGCTGGAAAAAGCATGGTAATCAGTCAAGACAAAATGCAAATGTGGTTGATTCGAATGTGGCTGAAGGAAATCAGTCCACAACCTTCATCATGTGCAACATTGGTTGAAGAAGGCAGCCCCGAAGTCTGGTATTTGGACAACGGTTGTAGTAACCACATGAGTGATAATGAAAGTCTTTTTTATTTCATTGATAAGAATGTTAAATCAAAAATTAGAATGGGGAACAATGGAGTAGTTCCAGTGAAGGGAAAATGATCTATTATGATCCACACCAAGCAAGGTGAGAAGAAGGAGGTCCAAAATGCATTTTTTGTACCTGGGTTAAAGCATAACCTCATGAGTGTTGGACAGTTGATCCAAAATGGATATAAAGTGCTGATGAAGAAGGGCCAATGCATCATTTATGACAAGAATGAGAGGATGAAGGTGTTTGCAGTAGTTCAAATGACAAAGAACTAGATGTTTCCTTTGAAGATTGGGACGTGCTTCTCATCTCAGTCCATTGCTACACCTCTCATGAATGGAAAATGTACAACAATACATTTAGTAGCCCTCAGGAGCTCTATTGAAGACCCCTCCAAGCTATGGCATCTCAGGTATGGACACTTAGATTTTGTTGGTCTGAGTATTTTGTCCAAGAATAGAATGGTTGATGGTTTTCCAAGAATAGTAGAGCCTAATGTTAGGTGTGAGGCTTGCATTTTGGGCAAGCAACATAGGCAGCCCTTTCAATCGGGCAACTCTACGAGGGCAAGAACACCATTGGAGCTGGTGCATACAGATTTGGTAGGCCCTATGCAAATCACATCTATTGGTAATAGCAGATTTTTTATGACCTTCATTGATGATTTCAACCATAAGACATGGGTTTATTTCTTGCAGCATAAGTCTGAAGATTTTGATAAATTTTTATTATTTAAGGCCCAGGCTAAAAAGGAGAGTGGACACTTCATCAAGTTCCTAAGGTCAGATCAAGGAGGAGAGTATACCTCCAATCATTTTGTTATTTTTTGTAGGAAAAATGGCATCAAGAAGGAGCTTACAACTAGTTATACTCTGCAGCAAAATAGAGTGGTTGAGAGAAAGAATAGGACCATCGTGGAGATGGCAAGGATCATGATGAAAGAAAAGGGACTCCTGACTGAATATTGGGGGGAGGTTGTAGCAACAGTTGTATATTTGATTAATAGAAGTCCAACAAAGGTGGTTCATGACAAAATACCACAAGAGGCATGGATGAAACGCAAGTGGACAGTTGAGCACTTGAGAGTGTCCAGGTGTGTGGCATATGCACTTGTGCCAAAAGAGAATAGGAAGAAATTGGATGACAAGGGTGAGAAGTTAATCTTCATAGGCTACAGTGAAGAGTCCAAAGCCTATAGGCTGTACAACCCCGTCACCAAGAAAATCATCATTAGTAGATACATGGAGTTCTTAGAGGATGAGTCATGGGATGGACTGACAGATCCTAACAGCTCTCGAGAGTTCAAGAAGATGATGAAGATGAAAATGAAGATCAACAAGATCCTGCAACAGCAGAAATAGTTGACTCCCGGCAGCTCCTGAGAGCTCCTGAAGCAAACAGGCAGTTAAATAGACTGTCACAGAATTTTGTTGGACAAAGTTGTAGTCAGTTCCTGATAGCTCCTGAAGCTGGAAGAAAGTCAGGAAGACAGTCACAGTCAGCCAGAGATTTGGCCACAGAAAGCTCACGATAGCTCCTGAAGTGAGCAGATAGAAAGGCAAGCAACCAGAAGATTGGCTCGTGAGAGCTCCTGAGAGCTCCTAAGAACTCCTGAACCAACCTATTCAATAGAGTAGCAGTAGTAGTGAAATTTTAGACCCCACACTTGCCTCCCTAATGCCAAAGAAGACCAAAATTCTAAGGGAGATCTACCAAGATGAAAGGTATGATGAAAACATGAATTTTGCATTATTTTCTCATGGTGATTTGATTTATTTTGAGGATGTTGTGAAAGAGGTGAAATGGTGTGAGGCCATGGATGAGGAGATAGATGCAATAGAGAGGAATAACACATGGGAGTTAACTGATTTGCCTCCCAAAAAGCAAGTTATTGGGGTGAAATGGCCCTACAAGACCAAGTGTAATGTTGAAGGAAGGATAGAGAGGCACACAACACATTTGGTGGTCAAGGGGTACAAACAACCATTTTGGGAGAGATTATGATGAAACATATGCTCCTGTTGCAAGGATGGAGACCGTGTGGGCAGCCATAGCAATTGCAACCCATCACAAATGGAAGGTGTTTCAAATGGATGTGAAGTCCGCCTTCCTAAATGGAGTGTTGAAAGAGGAAGTTTATGTGGAGCAGCCATTTGGATATGAAGTTCTAGGTCAAGAACACAAGGTGTATAGGCTCCTGAAGGCTCTTTATGGGTGGAAGCAAGATCCATGGGCATGGTACAACAAGATTGACTCATATTTGATGAGAAATGGCTATAGCAAAAGTGATGGTAAGCCCACTCTTTACATCAAGGAAGCAAATGGTAATATTTTGATTGTTGTCTTGTATGTTGATGGTTTCATTTTTACTGGGGATGATGATTTCCTCATTGATGATTTTAAAGAGGCCATGAAAAGAAAGTTTGAAATGACAGATTTAGGTCTCTTGAGATACTTTCTAGGCATAGAAGTAAAACAAATGCATGATGGTATTTTTATCTCTCAAGAAAAATATGCAAATGAGATCTTGAAGAGATTTAGAATGCTTGAGAGAAAGCTTGTACCAACACCAACAATCGTAAGTCTTAAGTTGAGCAAGGAAGATTGTAGCAACAATGTGGATTTGACCATGTTTAAAATTTTGGTTGGAAGTTTGATGTACTTGACTGCAACTAGGCCGGATATAATGCATGGAGTGAGTCTTATTTCCATATTTATGGAGACTCCAAGAGACACCCATTGGCAAGCGGGTAAGAGGATCCTGAGGTATGTGAATGGCACCAAAGGATATGGCATGTTGTACACAACAACAAAAGAGTTTGGGCTGGTTGGATACACAGAAATCGATTGGGCAGGAAGTTTGGATGATAGGAAGAGCACATCGGGCTATGTGTTTCATTTGGGTTCGAGAGCCATCTCATGGTCTTCCAAGAAGCAACCTATAGTTTCCCTATCAATAGCAGAGGTTGAGTATATAGTAGCAAATGCAGCAGCATGTCAGGCTATTTGGTTGAGAAGAATCTTGATAGATTTGAGAGAAGAACAAAAGGATGGAACAACAATCTTTTGTGATAATGTTTCATCGATAGCCTTGCCGAAAAATCTCGTGTTTCATGGAAGAAGCAAGCACATTGAAATCAGGTATCATTTCATTTGTGAATTGGTTGAGAATGGTGAAATTAAAATGAAGTTTTGTAGGTCTAAGTAGCAGCTAGCAAACATATTCACCAAGCCATTGAGCAAGGACAGTTTCAAGCACCTAAGGAGCAGATTGGGTGTTGTTGATTTGGATTAGGATTGATCTTGTTTCTTTTTTGGCTTAGGACCAAGGGGGATTGTTGGAAATATTTAATGATCCTGCTCATCCGCAAGACCCCTTGCAGCCCTCACCTACTCGTCAGGAGCCTTTCTTGTTTTGGGGATCATCCATGTAGCTCCTGACAACTCCAAAATTAAATGTGGTAGCTGATTTTGAATTTGCAATTTATGGTGGTAAGTAATTTCGAATTTTGAGAGGGAATGTTTTGTGAAGACAAAAGGAATGAAGACATCAAGTTTTGTTAGTTGGGGAATTTTCATTTTTTGCAACAACAGTCTATGTGTGAAGGTTTTTTGTGTGAGCTTCCAGAAGCTCCTGAACAATGGCAGTTGTTTGTGTTTGTAAGAGAGTAGTGATTGCTCCAGGTTGACATCTATGTAGCTCTTGATAGTGGACTCCCAAGAGATCCTGAAGTTTGACAGACTGGTTGAGCAGCACTCCCAACAAGTCTGTAATTTGTAGCTTAAGTTTAGTTTTATGAGTTTTTATGCTTTTTGTATTTGTCATTTCTAGTTTAATGAAAAGGAATGAATGTTGCATGTCTCCTTGTGCTTCCGCGTTTTAAGTTTGTGTATTCCTAGCTGATTGGGAAATAGAACAACAATTTTGTGTTTGCATTTTGTTGGCTCATTTTAGTTCATTTAAATTTTTGACAAATTATAAATCTAAGAAAATAAATCTTGTGAGAGTTGTTGTTAGGCAGACAATTTATTTTTATTTTTTTTCAAAATTGCTGACAGAATAATTTCTTTTGACAGGGAACATGATAATATTGACTTGTTCTTGTATTTAAGAACTAATCTACCTAATTGGATTTTTTTATTATATACATGCAAATTCCATCAATATTGCAAGGGCTTTCCTTCTGTTGGGAGATAGTCAATTAAAAACTACAGTAGCTAGAAGCTACAGACTATGGAATATTAAAAAACAAGAAATATTTGTCATCTATTTCATTATATTACAACTAACCTTCTCGTTGTTCATTATATGTAACCCGGGAAAGTTTTTTGTTCCATGGGAAAAAGGTTATCAATAAAATATAAACAAGCTAAACATAAACATATTATTATTCCTTGACCTTTTAAAAGCTAAGAATGGATTTTAATCTCATGTGTTACCACTATTAAATTGCATTGAATGCCTGTAGGTATCCTTATTTTTTGTGCTCTAATTTTTTTTTGTCCAAACAAATAGCCATCATAGGATTTTCTAGCAGAATACAACGCATAACTTGAACTAGAATAACAAGTTATCATAATGAAGCATTATCTACAAAATACCTTCATAATAAGCTCCTCAAATAAATTCTTTATGTTGATGCATGTCTTTGCACTGCATTCTAGGAACAAGGCTCCAAGTTGCCTTGAAAGATCAAATGCCTCTTATTGGTTTGTAGTGATGACATCAAATCTACTTTTTTTTTGCTCTCTAACACCATGCTTGGCCTCCCACACCTCTCCCTCATATTGCTACATATTGCATGCCCTCTCCCAGCTTCCTCTTGCCACCACCATTAACATGACTGCAAATCGATAGATTCACTTCATGATCCACGGGAATGATTAGAAGGAGCATCGAACCAATCCAAAACATTTATCTGAGGCATTTCTACTCTCCTCTATTTTTGAAGCGATGAAGTTGGGGGTCATGGAAGTAAATATTTCATTACCCATTCCACATGAATATTTCTTTTGCGTAGATCCTCCCATCTCAATGTAATTGGAGATGCCCCATCTTTACGCTCCTCTCCTCGAAATCTCTACCTGTGCCTTCCATGAACCCCATCACCCCTAGACACTTCTCCTCACAATGAATATGTATGCTAATTGCATATGCATAGACAAGATGCATGACTAGTTAGGTGGAATTCCCTCGAGAGTTATCTACCCATAGAATAATTGCTATTCACCACGTACATTACAGGCCAATCTCTCATCAATTTCTTCAGAGAATAACACACACTTTGCAGTCTCCCCAAATTAATCACCTTAAACTCAATAGAAGTTCCTATTCTTCTCATCCAATAGCATTGTGGTCTTTCCATTGCTCAAACCATCTCCTCGAGCCCTCCAATGCGGAGTTCCAGTCCCCAAAAGCTCAATCCCTGCCAACCACATGATAAGTATTACAACATGTATCATACGACCAAGGAAGAACTAGCATATCGAAAATCATAGTGCTTCTCTCCACCAAATCTCTCATAGATTTCCTTAGAACCCCCTCCAGAAAAAGAAAACTAATGCACCACCACCAATAAATGTTGATTTGACTTAAAATTCTTACAGGAAAGATATTTGTTCTAGGCAACATTAAACACAACTCCCAAAATGAATACCCCTCCTTCAATGCATCTATGTATGGTCACATTGATTAATGGTACCATCACAATCACTATGCTCTAGCCTTCAATGCCCTATCGCCTTAAAGATAGAGAAACCTCCCACTAGGTGATCAAAATCAACAGAGCATTGATGCGATGCCCAGTTCTGGAAATTAATAACATTTCAGCTCCTATATTTTCACCAACTAACAACTAATTAGAAGTATCTTTAGTTCTATGAACTACATTGATGATAGATTTTACACCACCACCCTTGTTAATGTAATTGTGTGGAATGTCACTTCACAGTCATGCCAATGTGCAGTTATTTTTGTTAGGCGTTGAGCTGCAATCCATTCCCTTGTCCACTCAATGTATTGATAAGGCCTCAATAATTCTTAAGATTTAAGCACAACCCCCTTTAAACTATAGTACTGAAAATATCTACCTTTCAAGGTATGATAAAACAATATAATGAAAATCTACAATGTATTTAAAATAAATTAAGTGTCCTTGAATCTTAGATCTAAGGATATAATTGAAATGTAATCATGAATTTTTTTATTAGAATCACTATGATCCTCGAAGAAATGTAAGCATAGTATGAAAACGTAGACAAGACATGATACTATCAGATAGAGGGTTTGGAGGTATAATGATATTTTAAGTTTAAAATGCATGGTGACTGGATAAGCAGGGTATTAATAGGTGTGCCATGGATGAGGCAATGTTTAGGACCACACAAGGCATGTTATACATGGTTAAATTTATGTAAGGCTAAGACAGTCGAACAAGGTACAAGCGATAGCAAGATAAGGCACATGAATGATTAAATGCTAAGAGAATAGTATGGTATCAAAAGATGCAGTACCTATGTCTTTCCACCCTCACTATGTTTACAAAACTAAGTGGATACAACAAACACAAATATTTTGTACCTTGACATCTATTTTAGAAATGTCACGTTCTTGTTCTCACCTAAGTTTATATCTATTGTATGAAGGGAGGGTCTTACAAAATCAAACTAGAGCTGCAGAGGGAGGTTAGGAAGTCTCACCCAAATAGGGATACTCTCAAAAACTTTGGTGGTTGGGTTGAAAGTCAGATGCCATGGCTTTAACATATAAGTGTGTTTTTCATCCCAATCCCAATGATAATCACAGAGAATCTTCTTTCTATCCTGTTCTTTTTCAAATACCACTATAAAAGAACCTTTGGCCATTGGGTAAATCTGAACATACCCATCCAACAGAGGTTTCCAGTAGTTAGAAATCCACTGGTGCAGGTCATTTAGGCTTGGCCAGAAACCCTTGAATCTCCCAATCAGGCCCAACCTAGAGAAAACTTTTTCATTGGAGACTACTTCTTTCTCTAGCTCCCCATCTAATACCATAGTGATTGATTTCGATGAGCAGCGAGTAGGATGATCCTCTCCACTACCCCCCATGGATCTTCCATTTTGGCTTAAGGCTACCCTCTCATTCTCTGACTTTCTTCCCTCTGCTCTAGCAACGTTGACTCCATGCCAGCTGCATCATGCCCAGCCACAACAACGCTCTATTGACACTATGACTGGCCATCGTTCCTTGATGTCGGGTCTACACCGTGCACCCCAGACTTCTTCCAGTGGTTTCCCTTAATGCGAGCACCTCCCTCTTTAGATTTTTTGCAGTCTCCATCCACTACAACAACACCAAACTTCCCCTAAGGAGCCTTGTCCAGAAGGCTTGGCTTAGGCAAAGCCCTAGCAGCAACCAGTGTGGGCAGATGACCGTTGGAGCCCATCAATAATAATTGGCTCTCAAAATCCGTGAAAATATTATACATATATAATCTGATATATAATCTATATATATCAGATTACATATGTATAGTCTTATATAGATATATATCTATATCAGATATCTATATAAGATTATAAATATATAATATAATATATATATCAAAAATGACATAAAAATTGACATCCCTAAGACACCAAAAAATAAAGTGTTGATTGAGGTTATGGAGAAAGCAGGTATAAAATTTTAAGCAAAGTATATGGAGGTTGCATGGATGTTAGTAGCTACATAGTGAGTATCCATTGTTATTATTTAATCGAGGTTCAAAAGCGATGGGAGAATAGTTCATGGGGAAGGAAACTAATTTTGCAAAAGCGAAGAGCTGCATTAAATGACTTTGATCAGTTTAAAGTCACACTTGCGAAGATTAAGGTTTGTTTTATTCTTCAAGAAGTTGGTTTTACCTCTAAGTTGAAAAAGAAAACTCTTCTTGAACCATCACTAGTTTTACCTTTGTGTAGTTGGATGACATTTTTAGCATCTATGGGTTTCCATGAGGATATGAACAAATGAAAATTAACTACTTTATTTTGAGTTTTTAGGGGCTAGCTAATCCAAGTTAATTGTTATATTCCTTTCATTATTCTTTGGACATGCATATTAAACTGATAATTCCAATGTGTTTATTAAAGATAACTAAGTTATAGGGATATATGGTGAGAAACTTGCACATTATTAAATGGCAGACATCAATAGAGGATCATATTAAGGTCCATGTGATGAAACCCTACATGGCTTGATACGATGAAACACTACACAACATGACTGTATATATATAGATGTATATATATACGGTCATGCTATGTATATATATTTACAATCATGTTGTATAGGGTTTCATCATATCAAGCCATGTAGGGTTTCATCACATGAACCTATATATATATCATTGTCTGAAAAGAATACATCATTGTCTGCAAAAATATATATACAAATAATTTGATAATAACATATCATTGTCTGCAAAAATATATATACAATCTAATAAGAATATATTATTGTCTTAAAAGAATATATCATTCTCTGTAAAAATATATATACAATCTGATAAGAACATAACATTATATGTGAAGCTTCATGTGATGAAACCCTATATATAATTGTCTAAAATTGTAATCCTAAAACCGATCGATAAATTGGGACAAAAATTGTATACCCATTAAATTTCATGATTATAATGTAGGGATTCGAAGAGAATCTGACAAAATCTGTATACCCATTTGATTTCATGTGCATATTATAATTACTGAAAATAGAAAATGTCTACCCATTAACCCGTATCTTGAAACCCCTCAATAATTTGGGGCAAAAACTGAAAACCCATTAAATTTCATGATTATATCCGTGTTTGATAGTATACCCACTAAATTTCATGAATATACCATTCAAAAATATGATAATGATATATTCGTATCAAAATGTATGTGATTAGTTCATAGAATAATGTCAAAAAAAATCATAGCAGTCAAACCCTTGATGCCATAGACAATTATTCATGAGGGATTTGATTTACACCAATCACATGTAAATAAAAATGATTACAATCAATAGGTGGTTGGGTGGGCGACCCTCCACGTCAATGGAGGGATACTGGTGGATTCTGAGTTGGAGTCTATGTGGGTTCCAGTGGAGAGGACTTTGTTGTATGTGTGGGCGTGATGGAGAGGACAGATGGAAAATGTGTTAGCGTACTTCACATTTGGTGAGTACATGCATTGATGGCAAATGGCAGTGAAACTCTCATTTTTAGGCATGCTCTGAGTTAAAGTTTGGTGTCGAAGGATGACTGTGTAGGCGAGGATTATATTGCCTCGCATAGAAATTATGCTTCGCTCGTGCAAAGTGAACTCGACTTTTTTGATGTGGGCATCATTTATGGGAGAGATGGTCGGTGGGTTAGTTATATATTGTTGGCTAGGTTTTTGTAGTGTTCATTCTACATGTGGGTTGTCAAGTTGTGTTTGGCTTGTAGTGGCTACAAAGATGGCTTCGATTAGTCGATGCAAATTCATTAATTTTGTCTCGATGGAGGGGGTGGAGATGTGTGGTGTAAACACTCCCATCTCTTTGCAAGCAACAGAGAGACAAGGAGTGTTTAGAGTGATCACTGACCAGAGGCTCAAGTGTATCCTGCTTGAGACAGATCCCTTGGTTTTGGTTGCTATTAAAATGGTCTTAGGGA
Organism: Sequoiadendron giganteum; assembly: GCA_007115665.2. Classification (NCBI taxonomy): domain Eukaryota; kingdom Viridiplantae; phylum Streptophyta; class Pinopsida; order Cupressales; family Cupressaceae; genus Sequoiadendron; species Sequoiadendron giganteum. Next base: position 134,698,839 of record CM021107.1, read on the forward strand.
AAGGCCATTTGGAGAGGAAGTATGCGAGAGATAATGCTTATATTTCCTCGCAATTCCTAGCTTTGCTATTGGATAATGGCATTCCTAAAGTGGAGGCGAAGGGTGTGTTGGTGAGAATGTTTCATGAGGATTTGGTGGGCAGTCTAGAGGAGACCTTGAAGGCTTCCATTGTTGGAAAAGGGATTCCGCAGCCAACAAATTTGGAGTAGCTCTGGAAGTATGAGGCTGCCAAATTTTTTCCTTTCTTCTTGGATTTGAAAGGGGAAAAGCTCATGAGGCACAAAATGATTGTGATCATGGTGGTGGAATTTCTGAGAAGGAAGCTAGGGTTGGTGGAGGTGGACGGCCTCGACTGGGTGGAGGATTTTGACTCCTTCGCCAAACTTAATGGTTTTCTGTAAAGTGAGTATATGTTATGGTCTAATTTTTTTGCTCCTTGGCTAAAGTGATAAATTTAAGGTCATGTAGGCATGGATTCAACCATATTTAGTTGAATTTTGCTTTGTTTGATATGGCAACTATAGTTTTGGTGGTTTTTTGGCCTAATTGGGTGACGGGTTTTCCTGCATTAGCAGACGAGCTGTATGGTTTATTTTAATATTAATATAATATATCAAACTCTTACGAATAAAAAAATGATTACAGTCAAACCCTCAATGCCATATAGAAAAATGATTTTAAAACACACCAAAATGCACGTGACCACCTTCGACACCAACATAAACCCATTATTGAACAAACAATATTGCAGGTGAAGAGAGTTGGAGATGTTACCTGCAGCAGAAGGGAGTCGACGAAAGTGGCTGAGGTTGGACAAGGTCATGTTGACGGCGAGAGAAGGAAGAGCTAAATGAGAAGGATGAAAACTGTGGGAGATGATGAGTTTAGGGCTTATAGATGCTCGACAACCCGCAATTAGGTAAACCCATACACGTGGTTTGATCAAGGCATATGGGGCACGTGGTTAACAAGGTAATGTGGTCGGGTTGAGATTAAAGTGACCACCTCCTAGTGGACCTATGTGTATAAATGAGCAGGCCCACATACAAAAGCAAGTTGAAATAGGTTTATTGATAATTTGAAATAGGTTTATTAATAATTAGAAATAGGCTTTTCTTAAAAAAAAATTGGCTTTTTAATGAACGAGTATCGGCGAAGTGATAGAGATGTAGCAGAAGGAGGTCTAAAAACACCCTTTTTGAGCACCTTTTGCTTTACGGGTTGGACAAGACATGTTTTAAGTACCCACAAGCCATTTTTTTCTTTTTAAGGTCCTAACTCGCTTACGAACAAGCCCAAAAAAATGAAGAAATCAGCCCTATTTTCTACTCTGTACGGATGCATGAAGTTAGCCTGGGTGACTACTGGTACATCTCCCCTAATTGAAACATAACCAAACATGACTTCATGTATCTCTTTTACTTCTTCACATATTCCATCTAGATTGTCATGGGTACAATCTTGATTTAACCATACTTTTTTTGTGAGGTGATCATAAACATTATCTTCACACTTTTCATGAGATTCACAATGAGCTGGAAGATGCACCAGTGAACTAGATACAACAAAGATATGATTTTTTTTATTATAACTTGTGTTTTCTGACCCACATTATGCATTCACATAAGATTTTCTAGAACAACCTATATTTGCTGACATGTAACCTTTAGGCATTGAAAAATTTATGTTATCTTCAATATCCATAGCAATTTCATATGCCTAATGAAGAGTTACAAGACCTTTATATCTCAATAGATAACTCATTTATTCATCAAAAGCACCAAGGTATTTGATCAAACATATTGCATCATTTTGTTTGAAACCTCCTAAAATGTTCCTTGTTGTCTTTGAAACCTCAGGTTGAAATCCAGGACTAACTCTTTTTATTCTTTCTGGATGTTGACGAATTTGGTGACTAATAAGCTAACATCAACTTTCTCACCAAATTATTCCATGACCACTACCATGAAATCATGCCATGAACCAATAGCACACAGGTAAATTTGAGAATCAAACCCTAGTATCTTCCTTCAAAGATTAAACAAAGAGTCTCATGACAACATATTTAACATCTATTTCATAGTCTCCAATTAAATCATTGAAATCTTGTATATGTCTACTTGTTCATCTAAAAATCCTTCCACTGAATTCTAGTAAATGCTCCTTAATTTCATTAGGAATAGGGTTTGGGTAATTGTAAATGTCATTGAAATTCAACGGTTTGTATCTTTCAACAGAGAATACTCTTCTTTGAGGATATGACTATTGTTATATCATGACATTATAGCTTGTAGAGGGAGAACCAAAATGGTTATAAATATTTGTAAATGAAGACTTATCCCATCTACAACTATCTGCTTCTCAATATCCCTTTATTTTGACAGAATATTACGCTTTCTCAATTCTCTTTCTCTTAGTGCTAGTAACCACTGAATAAAAGATAATTTTTTCTAAGAATTTCTTGCAACTGACCTTCTTACGTAACTTTCATTTTTTAATACCCAAAAAACCTGGAGGTGTACTGCAACTATTACAAATCTTCTTTATCTGACTGAAAGATTTGTAAGCCTAAGCTCTTCTTCAACATTTACTAGGTTCATTTATAGAGTCACCACCTTTCATCAGAGGATAATATATTTCAAGCAGTAGAAAGATCCTCAAAGATCAATTTCATTCCAAGTTCACTCCATCAACAAAGACCTTTTTAAGCTCTTCATACATGGTGCACCAAAATCCTCTTCCAGTTGTGAAGGTCTTCAAATTATCAAAGATCTGAATTTTTATTTTTATTTTTTTACATTCCTACAATGGCGCAAATTTTGTTGGTGTAATTTGATGGGATGCCAAACTTATCCAAACAAAGTGTACAACTGCAAACTTCTCCTCGACAACGACGCCAATTTTGTTGGTGACTGGAGTTGTAGGCCCCAAATCCCTAAGGCTTGATAACCTTCCAAGTGCCAAGGGTGTTAGACCTAGGAATATTACCACAAACCTATCTTTAGGTTGGGAAACTAAGGACCAATAATTGAGGTGGGTAAGACCTCCTTCAATTCTAGCTTTGCAAGACCAAGGGGGGTTCTCCCTAAGATGTTGAATTGATGATAAAAAAAATTGAACAATACCTTGCAACAAACTATACACACTGCACAATGTATCCCAATAATGGTGTCATAATATACCTATGTGCCAGTTTGGACATCTTAGGATGAAAACCTTATTAATAGATAATCTACCATATGTGTCTGAGAATGAGTTTATGATACAACCTTGTATTATTGTATTCATTCAGACATGACAGTAAAACACACATAAAGTAAAACTTTAAAAGGTGTTTGAGTTGATGTATTTGGAGTGTGTTGAGGATGATGGGAGAGCAAGCCAATCATAAACTGGTGCCTTTATCCATTGGGCAACATAGTCTCTAGGTGTAATCAAACAAGCAACAACTAAAAATAAGGTGATGGCTTAATCAAGTCACCGCAAAAGACTATGCCTTTCAAAATGCACAAGTAATATAGGCTCTACATATTCATTTAGAAAGAAAATAGATAGTTGCAATAATAGAGTCTACTTAATAATCCTCAAACATACCCACACATATCCTTTATTATATTGAAAAGATACCATGCAAATGATTTGCAAGGATTTTACAGACTTCTGGTTGGAAATCTAATCAACATACACTTGTAAATGCATACCATACATAAAGAGACTCTCAACTGAGGTTGATTCAACCTTTAATCAATCAATCTTCAAAGCTTACAAACATTATTGCAAATTTAAGAAAAAATCCAAATTATTACAATACAAAAATAGCTACACCCAGAATTTAAAATCAAAACCCAAGGTTTCCTATGAATACCTTTCTTCTATTGACTGTGCAACTACTTCTCTCTATAGAAATGTTATCCTCTTCACTCTCTTCTTCTCTTTCTTTGATCAAACCTTATATATTTTGTTGCATCATTAAGAAACTCAAGGAGAAAAATCTACGTGTGAGAGATTGTACTCGAGCTCCCATGTTGGATGGCATCATCTTCACATGATCACACATGTTAAATCCATGCCTTAGGATTGATGAGCACGTGAATGAGGAAGAAAAACCCTACCCAATTTGCAACAAATCTCTGCTAAGGGATGAATTTTGATAGAAAGGATGTCTACGAACTATAAAGAAGCATGGGCACCGCCTTTCCTTTACTTGCGTTGTTGAAAAATGCTTTAAACATTATCCATATAGCCCTAAAAATCAAATCTTTTAGTTGAGAGGGTAGCTGCACATTAATGGTGTTCATGACTAAAAACACATCAATCAAGAGCAATGCTGAAGTTTTAGGCCCGAAGCACACTTGGTTCAAACATTAAAATGTTCACAAGGTTGAGAAACCATCTTCATCGGACATCCAGCATCAGGCCTGCAACATATTTCTTGATGGAAACGATGATACAAAGAGTGTCAAAAAAATCGAGCCCCAAAAGAGGACTTCCATCAGACATCAGGGGTTGGGTTTTGGGTCGACTACTTGTTGGAAGAAAGGAGTGAGGAAAGAGACATGGAAGGATTAAAAGGAGTGTGAAAGGGATGAAGGCGTTGGATGTCGAGAGCAGGAATTATGTCTTACTGCAGAGTGTGATAAAGGGTAAGAGGAAGATTCGACCTTCGAAAATCCAAAGACTCATAATGTTGAGGATTAGTGATCGGGGATTGAGGATCGAGGAAAAGGAATTCATCTTATCATAAAGATAAGACAAAAGGCAAGCAAATGTTAAAGGAAATGTATTATACATTGGGGTTGGGCATACGGCTTACACATTATAATGAAAAGGTGATAAGATCTAGGGAGTGTGAACGATCCCCGAAACTAGAAACCTTCAAAAAAATTGTTAAGTTTACAGATATCTCCAAAACCTTCGGTGATCGATATGAAGGGATAAGGTTTAAGAAAGGAAAACAATAAAGGTTAAGGCTTAAGGTTGATGACCAAAACCTAAAAAATATTGAGGAAAGTGATGGAAAGAAGGGGAGAAAAGGAAGAGGGTTGGGAATGATAGAGATGACAATCAAGTACAAGCAAACAATCAAAAGCTTAAAATACCAAAAAATTTAGTACTTAACCATTTTTGAGGCTTTTTATAAATGGTTTTTCGACTGCAAGTTGGCATAGGTTAGATGCAACTAACAAAGGGACTTGAACATGATACACCATTGAGATTTCCCAGATCAGTTATAATTGATGGGAATCGCAATGGGGTAATACAAATCACTATAAATTCATTAAATTTTTAGGTGCCAACACCATCCAAGTCATATATAAAGTCCATCTAGGGTTATCCTTTTGACAGAGTCATCATAAATCAAATCATTCCAAAATCCAAATCATACCAACTTTGGAAAGTCCAAGGATCTAACTAAACAACGAATTCATATCCTACACCAAAAAAGTCCAAAATCATAATCATAGCAAGCCAAAAGATCATAATCAAGGGAGAATCCAACACCATGATCTATTTATATGAAATCCTTTGCCCATATCAAGCCAAGTATAATCAATATGATCCTTATGATGATGAGGATGGTCTTATCTATCAACCTGAATATGATCCATATGATGATTGGGATGGTTTTGTCTACCAACTTGAATATGATCCTTATAATGATGATGATAATCTTATCTACCAACTTGAATATGATCCTTATGATGATGAGGATAATGGGCGATCCCACAATAGTGGTTTACACTTTTTGGCCAAACTTGACATTGAACTGATTTTTTTAAACTAAATTTTCACTTTCAGGCACCTATAACTGCTAAACCATGAGGAATTTGAAGATGATACAAACTATTAATCACATTGAGCATATCATTGATCAAGATACCATGATAGAAAACAAGGAGAAGAGACAATCATTTTATAAGTTGGGTTCAACCACTTTCATCAAATTTGGTCTTCTTGTAGAAGAGAACATAGATCTTTTTACTAAGTCACAATTGTCTAATTATGGATTTGCATCATGTTTCAAAGGAGAAATGTATCCTATGAAAAATAAAATCTTTCAAAGCATGGGCTATAATGGAAAAGGTTTAGGCCTTCATGAGCAAGGCATTTTAGAGCCAATGTTAGCATATGAAAATTATGGATATCAAGGTCTTGGCTACACATCTCCAAGTGAGTGCAATCTAATGGTGACAACTCAATGATAGTTGGGGAAACCTCATATAATGAAAACATTGACATGGAGGTCGTTTATAACTCTTCCAAGAATCCTCCATCCACTCATCATTTCCTTATTTCATCCATTCATAATTGCATCCCACATCCAAAAAACTCCTAGACCCCTTGATTGGGACCAAAAAAATCATTCATTATACAAAGTGAAGCATTCCCATGAAGAAAAATATTTCTATCAACTACCAAAGAAAAAGAAAATGCAGATTCTAATATCAAAATCAAAACAAATTTAAAAGTATAATTCTTGAATATTTTTGGATTCAATTGTGTGAAATTTTTTGCATCAACGTTTTAGATCACACTCTGTGATCCATCATCAATATGAAAAAAGAGAGCACACGGATAACAATGATAAGTTGCAGACCAAGAATGAATAAAAAGGGGAAGAGAAAGGAAGGAGGGAGAGGAAGTTGCACACCAACCAGGGCACAAGAGGGATAAGACATGACAAGAGAAAGAAAAAAGGAAAAAAGAGAAGAGAACAAGAGGAAAAAACAACTAAGATAGATAAAAGACACAATAAAGAAAAAGGAGAAAATAATCATCTTAATAATAAACTTAATAATAAATTAAAATTAAAATAAAATAAAATAGATTAAAATCTACAAATATTAAAAGAACAATTAAGAAAATTTATTTTATATAATATTAAAATACTAACCTTTTTTTTTATCTAAATTCTTATCAATCTAACATATATTCTTTATATTATTCATTGTTATGTGAATAATATAAAAAGAATATCTAAATTAAAAAATAATAAAATAAAGCTGAAATAAGGCAAAGACATTCTAATAGAACAAAACTAAACACTTAAAAACACTAAATTGAAACAACACACAAAAAACTAAAGGGAAAGAAAGAAATTTTAATGCATATATATGTTGTATAATGATACATATGAATATATGTATTAAATATTACAAAAATAAATCAGAAAAATAAAAACATATAAGAAAAAAAGAACTAAAAAACATACAAATTGAAAGGAGAAAATATGAAAAACAAACACAAAAGAAAAGCAAAAATAAAAAGAAAATTAAAGAAGATATTCAATTATATTATTTACAATAAATAATAATATAAAGAAATAAAAAGAGAAAAAAAATCCAAGCTAAAAGAAACAATAATAAAAAAACACATTCAAACACTTAGCTAACGTTATTTAAAAACTAAACTCTAAAAACATTATTCAAAAACTAAACAAAAAACACAAAAGAAAAATAAGAAGATATTTAATACATATATAAATATGTATTATGATACAAATAAATATATATTAAATATTATAAAATCAAAATAAAAAACCAAACAGATCTCTACCCACCATCTAAAATCTAAACTCTAAAAACACCATGCCCTTTTCTCTAAAATCAACTTAGGATATGAACATAATGGCTGCGACCCTTGAAAATGGGGAGCTTATTCTGATTACAACAAACCTAAAACCACCCCTTCTAATATTAGGTATCATTTTTACACATTATATTCCTTCATATTAACTTAAGCTGGCAGCAACACATAGCAAGTAGACAATGAACCGTAAGAAACACTAATATCTGAGGCAGAGATCAGCATAACTGTAACATCTTCTAAACGCTTACTGTGGCACTTCCTCTGTCACTTGTTGATTCGTAGCCACCTCTCTCAGGACCCTTCAAAGTGTATGGCACACACAACATTCTTAATCTTCACAAATCTGGCCTCTGGGAGCCATCCTCTGCTGTTGTTCAGTAAGGATTCCTTCGGAAGAAAGTTCTATTTCTTTCATTTCAGATATTCCAAAATAAGGATTCCTTCAGAAGAAAGTTCTATTTCTTTCATTCTAGATATTCCAAAACACCAACAAAGGCCTGAAAAAGAAGCTTTTTTTTTTAAAATAGAGGCCAATCCTCAAATAAAGCCTTGCACACACACACAGCCACTGCCAACAGTGCACCGCAAAAGAGCATTCTGCAAAAAAGATGGTCTACAGTCTCCTCTACGTTCAACCACATAATACATCTAGAAGGGCCATTCTTACTTAGCTGCTTCACCATCTCACTTGTCAAAATTCTGTTGTGGAGAGCTGTCCATGCGAACACTCCAGCTTTTGGAAGGCATGCCTTGTTTGAACATTTGACTAGCAGCCAATCTACCATGGGGCTTGGATTTGTAACAGCTTTATATCCCAACTTAACTGAGTACTGTCCTGATTTGGTACAACTCCACTTTAATGTACTTCACCAGTTACAATGAAAACATTCCTTCGCTGCAATTCCATAAAAAGGATTCGGATTTAGGTATCCAGAATTCCATACACGTTCAACTCATTCCATTTCCAACTTTGTACACTATTATGAACCGTGCAACATAGATATCCCCTTACCTTACAACCCCAAACCAATGAGAGGACGTCCCTGTGTTTCCTCGAAGTCCACCCAGCATGCCAGAGGAGGGAAGCCATTTGACAAATCTTCCCAAAAATTTACTTTCTGACTGTCTTGAATTTTCCAAGAAAGTTGCTCCATTATCTACTTCGCATCAAAAAGCTCCAATTGTGTGAGCCTTGTGGTTGATTTGCCACTGTCTAAACATTTCGCACCATTTATCCAAGTATTTTTCCTATAATATTTCGCACCATATATCCAAGTATTTTTCCTATAATATCATCCTTCAAAGACTCAAATCGAGGGGAGAGGGTAGGGCTATCCTTCGCTATTTGTAAAGATGATGAAATAGTGTTGTCAACTTTACTGAAGCTTCCAAAGACATATGGTCCCTAGATTCAACCCTTGGAAACAAAGAGTACAAAGGTGGAATGGACTAAGGGCACATGAACAATAACCAATCAAGAGTCTCAAAGTCACCTCAACCCTTGGGGCCAAGTCCTCCTCCAACGCCTCATCCGAGTAGAGTTGGTAAAATCCCCAACCATCAAATTCTCGCATTGGACATTTTTCCACCAAGTTGCCTCACCTTTCTTGTAATGAGATATAGAAAAATTTGATGCCATGTGTCCAATAGCAAAGGATCTCTTGTCATGAAATGGAAGACCCTCATAGTCGAGTGTCTAAGTCCATATAAGTTTGTCCCTAACCAACAAGACAATATCCCTAGGAAGATCCTTAAAGGTGTTGATGTCCATGAGAGTATAAGCATAAGTAGTATTGCCATAATCAACCAATGTAGCATCTTCTTGCAAAAATGACCAAGAGCATTGTCAATAGATTCAAAACAAGAAAAATAACAAAATTGAAAAGGAAGATTGGGAATTTTGATCCAAATAGACAATATACTTAAGGATTTTGTAAGAGGGTTGAAGGATGGAAACCAAGGTTTGAGAGAAAGGGATTGATTTGCCCACAACTAAACCCACCCCTAGTACCCATGTCCTATCATCACCTGATTGAAAGGATACCACAAAAAATCATCAAACATAGGGATAGAGTTCAATCTTTCCCCTAGTGAGGGGTCTCCAAGTATCCATAACCCATTTGTTTACATCTAGGAGAGAAGACCAACAACCATTGAATTTGGAAATGAGAGAATGATGTTTAAAATGTTCTTCATTGTCTAAAATTTCTTGACCACAGATAACAAGGGTAGAAGAACATTGCAATGGTTTCCCCTACTAGGACAAGGAGTCGATACTGAAAAAAGGCAAGAACCTCCTTCAATAAAACCAGATTGAATAGCTTTTGCATAAGAATTCTTCGTACTAAGAACATGAGAGAAGGAGCAAGCATAAATACTTGGACCAAATGGCTACGTCACACCAAACACCACATGAATAGAATCCACAAGCACCAAAGGAGGGAATTCACATTGTAGAAGATCCACAACAACGAGGACATTCAAAACAAATTGACAGACCCAAGAGTGGGATTAGAGTGTGACCTAAGATCAAGAATAGGAAATGAGCCAAGATCGGGAATGACAACCATTCAAATGGGAGTGATTTATTTTGTGTGTGTTACTAACACAATCCTAAAGAATTTAATTAATTGCAATATTCAATGAATAATAACACCACATCAAAACTATCTAACAAGTCATTTTCAACCATTCAAATAATTTTTTAGTACTTGTCATTAGGCACAATACTATTGCAATGAGTTGTGTAAGTACTTTGTTTAGCTTTTTATTAGTAAATTGTTTGTCAACTAATTACATATTAGTATTTAAAGTTTTATTAGGAAGAATGTATTTTTCCTAAAATCAACATGCAAATTTTTTAATTTTATAAATTTCAAAAATATTTTTCTTCAATATGATTGGATGAAAAAATTTGAGTGTTATGGGTAGATTTGTCAACATGTCACTTAGTTTTATTTTGCATGTTTTTTTCATAATTTTTTTTGGAATGTTTTTTTGGCATGAACTACGGCATAGAGGCTAACAGGCCTTGGAAAACTAAGCCCGTTAGGTTAAGTGTCAATTGTTTCTTATGAAATGTCATTCAGGTTAATTTTTGTGTTAGTATGTCATGTGTTTGTGTGCTTTGGTTTTTTGTAGTTGAGATTTGCTTTCAATTTCACATAACCTAAAGTAGGCGTGGTTATTCTTCAAGTTGGAGTTTGTAGATTAGAGTTTGGAAGGAAATTTCAATGAGTTTGAGCCTTGGGTTTGGCTTCTGATTTTTTTAGATTCCAGTCTATCAATCACTATGTTTTATTCGCCATTAGAACTTCAAAATAATTGATTTAGAACACGGCCCATAAAATTCTTAATGGGCTTCAATTCTTTCGGTGCAAGATACCATCAATGAACTTTTCAAGTTGGTTTGGACCCAAACAAGCAAGGGTAACGATACATTTTGTTTCCATTTTTTTGTGCCTCTCTCTAACATATTTTGATATAGGTGGTCATGATTCATGAAACTGGTAATTATGCATATATATTCAATGAATATCTCTCTCACGAGTTCACATTGCTACCTCCCTTGTCAAAATGCACTCAAAAGGAGGGAAAAATTGAACTGGAGGTATATTTGTATTATCTCGCTTAGTTACTGAGTTGCATAAAATTGTCAAATAGATCAATATAAACTGAAAAACAACAAAAACCTATGACCTAATTTACATGTGCATTGAATTTGGACATTTTGTCTCACATGGTAGCAATAGTGGAAAAATTGGATGGGCTTTCTTAGAGAATCATTTAATAATTCCACTCTAATGTCTAAATCATTTAGTAATTATTAATAATTAAACATTTTATATTAAAGTGTTTGTTGGGTGGATCCCTACTATTTTAAAGGGTCTATTATTCTAAGGATGTTGGGTGGAGAAGCCAAAAAGATTTATCCGACCCTACTATCTATAAGAGACCTATCTATAAATAACTTGGATAGAAGCCCCAACAATAACATTTAACTTTCTTTTTAAAGAAAAAAATTAATTTTATATTTGTATCTTTCAAGTTCATAAAGTGTTTTCTAAACATTTCAATATTTAAACCAAACAACCATGTATAGCTAAAGATATTCTCTTAGCCAAAGAGAACAGAATGTAACTAAATTTTCACAACTATAAAAATCAATATCCACACTTCACATCCCTAGGAAACTGAACAAAATGTAAGTTATGACCTCACTCTCACTTTCATCGTTACCAAAGCTCCACGTCAGCCACACCAAACTGCCAGTTTGCTTTTTCTTTCTGTTACAAATTCAAATATGAACACGATCTTCAATTTATCAGCAATTCCAAAAAAAATGCCCGTTGAAAAAATCAAATAGGAAAAACTCTCCAACCATTTAAAAATAAGCCACATTGAGAATGCCTTTGATATTGTTTTACAGGTAATTTCAAAAAGCTCAAGCATGGAAAGAAGCAATTGATAAGTTGTTCGCAGACACACAAGTAAGGCAATTTATCATAAAGAATTGAAGCCACTTGTCTGTTATTATTTGCCAAGTGGGTTGAGATATAATGATAGTTTTCATTGATTTGTAGTATGACATCTTATCAAGTTTCAACAAATGGAAGAAGGCAGACTGTGTGTCAGATTATTTCTTTGTTTTCGGCATTTACTTGTTTCAGAAAATCAGGTTCTTATCGCTTACCCTTGTATTGTTGTTTAATCATGTTTTTGTTTTGTCTGGCAACTATTTACAAACCACAAACACCTGGAGATGTGAGGTTTTGATACAGGGAGGCCATTTTGAAATATAGTATGGGAGTAAATGAATACTGGTATAGCTGTATTACATTTAAATATCAAGGCAGCAATGACACACATGCATACCATTACATAATTGTAATTGTTATTGTCTTGCTTTACTCATTTGTTTGTCGTGTATCAGGAGTTATAGTAATATTAGCTTCTTTGTGGCAGAGGATTATGAGTTGTACAAGGATGAGGCAGATAAGTTTTCGCTGCTTGTTCCCATGGTGAGTGGCGTCTTCCTGCTACATTTCTCTAGTCTCCCTATTGCTTTTAAGATTCTAATTATGAAAATCAAAGAATGCACACACATCCCCAGGAGGAAATTTTATATAAGCTTCATCTACAGTATGGAAGATACTTAATAACCAGACCCTTGTTATCACCAAGTAATATCTGCTAATGTGATTTCGGTATGACATTTCTGCTTGTAAGTGATAGGTTATGCATTCTGCTGCCAACATGGATTTACATATGTCAGTTAAATTCTAGAAGCTGTACGTTGCCTGTTAGGAGAATCATTATTTGGTATGATATAGACCAGATATATTAATTAAGGGCAAGCCTATACTAAATCAACATTCATAATTTCCAACAAATCTTATAAAACCTTGCAAATAAGCAGGCAAATCATATCTTAAAATATCTGTCAATGGAATGGCCTATTACAGGTGCGCTTTTTCTTTGTGGAAGCTAACTACATTAAAAAGTACTATGGGAATCAGGGAACTATGGGTTTTATAAACTTTCTTTCTAGGACAAACAGATGGTTTGGAAATGAAATGACTATCCTTGTATACAAGGTCCACAACTGTAGAATAGCTGGTTACCGTGGGTGTTTGGTTAAATGTTGGCCATTGATCAAATGGATGCTTTTGTTTCTTGTTTGATATTTCAAATGAAGGACATTTGGGCGTCGACTATGATGCATACCAAAATAAGATGGAGAGACTTAATTTCAAACAGAAAATGAGTATCTGTCCGTTAGGCTGTATAAATAAACTGATAGAAATCCTCAAGCTGGGTGACTAGAAGAAGTATCAATCATGTAACCTTGATCACTGATCCCATTCAGAAATATGTCAATAATTCCCTTGCATTTATAAGCACATGCATTCTCAGAAGAGGTGGCTATTGCATATTATCACAACTCATAACAGTGAAAAGAACTACTTGAAACCCTGCTATTGCAATGCAAAATAACCACACAACAACCTTTACTAATTTTGAATTTCAATAATGTTGGTTTGCTTTGCACCTTATTTCTAGTTTCAGACATTTATTAGATACAATTTAAAGAAGAAGCAACAAAGATCAACAGCTACTATATTTATGACTTCTCAGGACTTTCATTTATCAAGTAATACTTGGTTAATGCCAGTTTTATGTGAAGGGTGTGGCTGATCAGTCATTACTATATTGTCTCTGTCTCTATTTGCTTCATTGTGGTTGAAGGTTGGAAAACTACAGCTTTAATCCCGATGATTATGTATTGCTCACAGAGAAACAGTGAGCTGTGATTTAAACTTTCTGTTTCTCTGCCCCCCTGAAAATGCGTATGAGTGTGACCCAATTTATTTATTTGTCTCACCTCATATGTACTGGCAGCTGAAAAATAGCACTCAGACCTTCAGATAGCATTTCAAAGAGAATTGCCCTGCATCTACCTTGCTGCTCCGAGGTAGGAAGGCCAGCTCAAATTTCAATGAGACGCCTGGAATACTTTCTATATAACTCATGGTATTAAAGGTAATCTTACTGTCTCCTAGACACATTTCTTTTTATCATTGTATCATCTACTCTTTAGTGCTCACAGGTCTTTTAATCTGTCTTGTTTCTGTAGCATTTTATAAGGATTTCCTTTCTCTGCCTGCTTTCTGTAATTTGTTTTCTTTTTTTACAATGGTTTTAGTAATTTCTTATTCAGTTCTCACAATGGCATATATGCATTTTGTAAATTAAGTATTGTGTAAATGCACATTTAGGTTGCAATCCAGGGAAAACTCTTCAAAATCAAAACATAGAAAGGCCGAACGATAAGGGAGTTAAAATTGTTCTTTGTCATCTTCCACAAGTTGGCGGAGAGAAGTAAAACCTGAGTTAGGTTCAAGATTTTTGTTGTCTCCTTGTAAGTTACTAAAATTTGGATCCAAACTGACATTGGCCAGCCAATCTGCAACTTTGTTACCATTTAGTCTGATATGTAGGAAACAAACATCTTCAATTTTCTTAATTAGAGAGGTGACCTCCAACCTTAGTCTCACAAACTTCCAATTGGAAAACTTTCTAGATTTCATACTTCATATCACAATTATGAATCACCGTCTATCACAAGATGTTGACTATAGTTTGCACACTCCGACTCAGCAGACCAAATATTTTTGACTTGGCAAAAACTTGGCTAACTTTAATTTCTTAAAAGGACCAATCAAAATACAGATAAAATATATCAAATGAGTCTGTAAAATGTTGGAGAAGTGCTTTCTATTAGATTTGAATACAAATAGAGTACAAAATTGCATCATCCAACAAATATAGCAACTAATTGATAACTATTATGAATTTATGATGATTGTCTTTGAAAGTCATCATCATAAATCACATATCCATGCAAGTTACAAATTGTGATCATTTGCAATTTTCTCTTTCTTGTTCAAGTGAAAAATTGGGGAGAGTATGATGATCTACTCTTTGCACTTGTCTGTGGCTCCTCGCTTAGCCTAGAAGGTTGTGGCTTCACTTTACTAGTTGATGGCATTAATGACTCCTTTGCCTCATGTTGGACATCATTTGTCATGATGTCATTCAATCCAAACTCTCCTCTCCAAACTCTCTTGATTCTAGAAGCCTCACACTAGCATAACAAAAAAATGAGAGTATGACATATCTGCAATACCAACTTTATGGTGGGGGATAACTGTAGGGGAGATGTTTGGATGTTAACCTGACTTCACTTGTGCTCAGGAAGATTGTCTGTTTAAACGAGAGTGAATTCTTATCATTAACAGAGGCAGATTTACATTTATTCCAACGGGACTGCAAAGAGATGTGAGGAAAATATGGGAATGAGCAAGATAAGCAAGTCTGTGGTGGAGTAGCTACAGGAGAAGAGGTTAAAAGGGGCGACAAAGGGAAGATTGAAATAGAAGTGAAGGCTATGGCCAACAACACACAATCATAGGAACTATCACGGGTGTTGTGCAAGCTGCCAAAAAGACCATTATGGGGACCGAACATCGTGAGTTGTATATGCTTTAGATCTGTATATGTGAATAAGCAGTTATAATATTATGTTATATACAGTCCTATCCTGTATTGTTTGAAACACATTGATTTTGCTTGGTGCTTGCTACTTGTGAAATCATATTATTACTAGCATTGAATGTCTGAAGAAATTCAAAGTTACTCATTGGTCTAGGCATCTTTAAGTATCTACTGTATGATGATGTGATATCAGATCATGGATTCATTAAATTTCTTGTGTCTTTATTGATAGAGACACTTTGAGGAGATAAAAATTTAACCTATGCAATCAAACCGACTCAGGAGAGTGGCTACTATTTTCTAAAGTTTCTTACATTTGTTTGCTTTTATGGATTTGATTGTGCTATCTGCACTAATTTATATAACTTATTGAAATTAAGTGATAGCATGAGTAGTTATTATGTCATTTTGAAAGTTGCTTTCTCCGTGAGTTGATCATGTTAGTTCCAGGCCTTTAATGCAGGATATTCATAATGTTGGGGAAATTTCATGAAGATATTAAACTTGTGTGTATCAAAAATCTCTTAGAGATTTTGGAGCTAAAGATAGCCCCTCAAGTTTAAAATGGCCTTCAAATTTCTTTTTAGCTACTTGCTGATATTTTTCAGGAGATTCCATTCTTTTTACCTTCAATCCCCTGCTTTCAGTATGCCTTCACCAAGAGTACTTAGTTATCATACTCCTTTGGGACTTTCAGACTAGAGGGCTTCAAATATTGAAGTTAAAATTCAATATTGTAAGAGAGGGCAATGGCCAAAAAAATTGTATTAATTTAGAATAGAATAGATATCCAAACTTTCCACAACCTATTCTGAGTAGATTATCAAATTCCTAGAATCCCTGTGTATGAATTGAAACTTCTATTTAATTTGTATTCATTTTATAAGTTATTTTCTACCCATTTACTCATTTTGTTATGTGTAAACGTCTGTGCTATTTTCATATTGCACTCCATCTTGTCTAAAATAAAAACAGGTTCACAAAGGTCTATGGTTTAGGAAGTCTTCAATTTCCTGGTCATGATGTATATGAGCATCCATTGTAGTAATATCCTAAATTGTATTACTAATGAGCTATAGATAATGCAGCTAATAAAATAAAATTACTTGTTCACAGGATTTATGAAAAAAAAGGGAACTCGTACCATATAAACATAGACACAAAAGCTATGAATATAGGATATATACAGTTGTGGGCTATAAAAAAACTACCATTATCTCAAGTACATGTTAGTTCAAAACCCCTATCCATAGTGTGTATATCTTTTCTTTCCCTTCAACACAACATCTAAGCAACTGTACAAGAGTTTTGTGTTGATTATTTTTTAGATTGCTCACTTCATTAAATAATGAACTTTCATCATGTCTAGAATTGATTACTAACCTTTTAATTGCCAGTGTTCTTCCATCTGAGGTTTTTCCCTACAATAGTGGAAGAGATCAAATACAATTATTTTTTTCCTAAGAAAATCGAAAGATATTCCTTCATTAAGCTTCAAAAAATCCCAAGTGACACAACTACCCATGTTTTAATTTTGGCCAAATTTAGGAATAAGAGACATTTCTATACCTTCTGAAAAGTTGCAAACTCTCACCCATTTGAACATCCCTAAAATTAAACACAAGGGCTAATTTCAGTTCAACAAATTAAGTATAATAATGTCTAAAAGCTAGTAGCATATCTAATTAGCATGCTCAACATCGGTACCTTATTCTTTAAGGGAAGGGGCTTCTGGACTTAAAATTGTAAAACCAAGGGCTTAAACAGTAACCATTATTCTAAGAACATTAACCATTCTTCTATGAATAGTAACCCCAGTCCTATCAACAGTAAAAAACCTAATGCTTCACCCTGTATACCTGACAAACTCCCCTGCCAACATAGGCTTCTAGAAAGCTGGAAAATTCATACTGATTTACACAGTTAAAGCTACACTGAAAAACGGCACAATTTTAGATGATGGAAAGTGTGCAAGTTGGTGAACGTAATGGTTTTAAAAATTATACCACTAGGAGGCCAAACTTTAGAGAAAGTAATCCTTTTGGCTTAGAAACTTAAACATTACATCCAGGCTTGTCCATTTTCTTTACATCTCAATTTGGTGAGGCAAATCTAGGGGAAGCTAAATGAGAAGTTTGTGCAATTCAAAATTGGAATACAACCCACTTGACAAAACAACATTTATTTAGATAACTCTGGAAATAATATCAAGAAAAAATATTTATGCCATGTGAACTCTATAGTTCTATTCATCTCAAAGGAACCCATAAAACAATTCTAGCATAACAAGAAAAGCATCCTTGTAGACTAACCCAAAGCCACCCTCTCCCGGCTTGCTTTGATTATAGAAGTTCCCCATGGCTCTCGTTAAGGTCTTGAAGTCCAAAATGAATACCTCTTGTTTAAGAATTTCTTGACTATGGTCTTCATGATGACCTGCATTTGATTTATTGCTTCAAGAACACTGTCTCTATCATTACTGTAAACCACAAAAATAAGAACCTGTGTATTCTAGACAAATATTTTTACCATTCAAAATGATCAACAAACTGTCACATTGTTGGATGATTAACACTTAATATGTGACATGGCTTTACTAGTAATGATTATTACTATAGATATTAGTATATTTTTTCCATTAGCATCCAAGTTTCTTTCTTGGCTCAACAAGCTTTCACATCGAGATTGTGAGTTTTCCTCAAAATGAGAAATATCCTTAATAGGATAAAGCCAGACATCACAAGCTTGTGATAGGGCAATAAATTATTAATATATATTTGGTGCACATTTATAGAAGCAACATAATGGACATTAATGACATCGTGAGCTAACATTTACTCTATGGTACATTAGTTGCACCGTAACTCTCCCCCTCACACCAACACCAATAATGCCATGTCATGGTCCACGCGTATAGTACTACCTATTTATGAGTTATCCTAAATACCTATATTTTTAATCTTCAAGTAACTTCCACAACCTTTATTTTCCATGGTTTACTATTTCGCAAAAGGAAATAGTAGAGCCTTGTAATATATAAACTTTCAATCAACTGATGTTAGTTAAGAGAATAAACCAAATGTATGTAAATTAAAAAAGTGCTACGTAGTGGCTAGTACTTCACGCTCTTGGGGTAGAAAATTGAAATAAATGAATTCAAAGTAGGTGACACTTTTGATCTGTGGCACTACAAACAAAGGCTTTTTTGGAGGTGCCAAATGAACAATGTTATGTTGACTAGCATACAGATGTGCAGAGTACATCAACAAAACCAACTAGGATATGGAGATATAGAAACAAAACACCTTATATTAATTTGTAGAAGAACAAAATACAAAGATTGGCGACTCAAAATTCGGGAACGTATCAATCTTAGCTATGCAATCCAATGAGAAACACCCAGCTGAGGCAGTGATTCTCTGCATTACAATCTACCTAAATTCCTAGACTTGGATATGCCCTATTTGGTTATTTAGTAGAAACCTTCTCTATTCTACAACTCCAACTCCAAAACTAGAGCCTATTCTTCTTAAAAGTGCATGCTTAAATAATAGATTACGTCTTAGAATGATTATGTTAAGTACTGTTGATCTGTTGTAACTTTCACTTTTTCACAAGATAGTGTAATTGACACTCAAAGGCATGAGTGTAACCGGCACTCAAAGACAGGGCTTTTCTATGATGTTTATACTATTCTTAAGATTTCTAAACTTGAATGCACTCACAGTTGTTGTACAATACTACAAAAATATCTCCATGTCTATGGTTGTGACTTCTCACAAGACTAGATTCAAAGTAATTGGCAAAGCCTTCAAGGTTTGGCTTGCATTAACAATGTGGTCACTGTGAGACTCTATTATGGACTCAATGAAGATTATTTCTCAAAGCTAGGCTGTTGGTTATGTTGATGTTGCACAATGAAATTTCTCCCTAGAATTTTGTATCTTAGCTTTAAAAAAATCTGTGTGGGTCATAAGTTGCTTTACACAGAGTATGGGATAAGTATGTACAATTTTTATAGGATATCTAAATTTGGATATAACTCCTCCATGCACCCTATAATTGTTGTACATCAATTTCCCTATTGTTACTAAGCCTTGATAC
Organism: Sequoiadendron giganteum; assembly: GCA_007115665.2. Lineage (NCBI taxonomy): Eukaryota > Viridiplantae > Streptophyta > Pinopsida > Cupressales > Cupressaceae > Sequoiadendron > Sequoiadendron giganteum. Next base: position 134,718,591 of record CM021107.1, read on the forward strand.
TTCTCAACAGACTCTGGCATTATATTTAGTTGCAGAGATCTGAGAAGTTCACAAATTGACTTAATGTTTATTTTTCTATGCTATTAGAAGGATCTTCATTTTGATTGATTAATTTGTTTTAATTTTTTCTTTCCAACTTATTCCAAAGAAGCGGAAGGATGCTATTGTTTACTATGCACCAATAGGGGATGAGATCAAGTCTCAGGCACAGTTGGAGTGCTAGCTTGTGTTGGTTGGAAGATTGTTTAAATCACCATTTTTAAAGCTTTCAAGGTGGTTAGAGAATTTGAGAAGCAAACTAGTCTTTGGTGGGGACACTTTCGAGGCCATGGCTACCTTATCCTTTCTCATAGGCCATGGCAGTCAAATCTTTTCTCTTTGTACTAAAAATGACCATCTTGCTCATGTTCTTTGGGAAAAACTTATTTTATTTTCTAGTCTTTTGTGGGGACACTTTCGAGGCCATGGCTGCCTTATCCTTTCTTATAGGCCAAGGCAGTCAAATCTTTTCTCTTTGTACTAAAAATGACCATCTTGCTCATGTTCTTTGGGAAAAACTTATTTTATTTTCTACTCTTTGGTGGGGACACTTTCGAGGCCATGGCTGCCTTATCCTTTCTCATAGGCCATTGCAGTCAAATCTTTTCTCTTTGTACTAAAAATGACCATCTTGCTCATGTTCTTTGGGAAAAACTTATTTTATTTTATTTTGCTTGGTGTTTGGGAATTTCTAGTCCTTCCCAATTCATTTAAGGCCACAGGCAGGACCTAGTTCCTAGCATCAACACAATTGGTCCAAACCTGCAAGCTCGGCTTTAAGTATTTATATAAAAAGAGAGTTACTCGTATATGTCCTAAAGTTTCTCTACTGAAATATCCATCTTTTCCAAAGAAGATCTTCATTAGTTCAGATCCATCTTTTGTAGCATAAGTTACAATAGTATTTAAGCACTCATTTATATTTTAGGGCTTTGATATTAAATTCTTGTTGAACAGATTATTTATGCATTAACAGTTTCTTGTTGTCAAACCTTGAGAATCCTGAAGACTCTCATGGACGAGAAAACTTTCTCCTCAACCTCCACCAGTCGACTAAGATTTCATATTTTGACAAATGTCATATTTTATAAAATAAAATGATTTGTTTATTAGGGCTTGGAAATTCTATTTCCTATTGTGAAAATATTCAAATGTACATGGTTGTTTAATTTGTGAAAATTTGGTGAATTAAGGAGGGTTTATCTTCTAAAATTGATAATATTACTAGGAATTAAAAGCATAAAGTTTCTACAATCCATGATAATCAAGTGAGCAGTTTTTGGATTAATTCTCCTTCCTCCTTTCAAAATTTCTTTTTACTTTAGATTTTTAATCTTTTAAGTTTTCTTTTGAGGGTTTTTAGTTTTATTTAGTTTTTATGTTGTCCTGTATTGGTTTTAGAGATTTATTATATGTTTCTTCATTATAGTTTTTACTTATGCATTTATGTCTTTTTACTATTTATATTTTTTTGTTAATTTATTTATTTTATTATTTCTTTCTTGGTATCCTTAATCTTTAATGTGGTCCTTTTTGGTTTTTTTGTATTTATGTATCTTCTATTTACATTTGTAATTTTTTCATAGATAATAATATTTTCATACATATTTATTATATACTTCTTTATTTATTATACACCTTTTCCTCGATGGAAGAAGTATCTTCTATTTTCTTTTGTAATTTTTCTTAAATAATAATATTTTCAAACTTATTTATTATATTCTTCTTTATTGAATCAATGTATATAATATGTTTGTTAATGGCATATATATCTTTAATCTTTAATCTAAGGCATATATATTTTTTAGTTTTTTCATTTGATTCTTTATTCATTTGTTTGGCCTCTTTTATTCTTTTTATAGTTTTTTGTAGTTGTTTTTCTTTAATTTAATTTATATCATCATAAGGTTTAAAATTTCATTCCATTTTTTGGTTTGATTTTTGAAAACTGTTTGTTGTTTTTGTTGTGATATTTGACTTCAAATTTTTATTTTTTGCCTTATTGGCTTGTTGACTTCTTGCTCTCCCTAGCTCCTCACCTATTCAAACATCCAAGTTTTCTACCTTATTTTGTCACTCTCTCTCTCTCTCTTGTGCTTGGTTTATCATCCTGATGATGGATCATGGAGTATGATTCGAAACATTGATACAAAAAATTGACACAATTTTAATCCAAAAATTGCTCACTTGAATATTACAAGGAAACAATCAGACCCTAAAATTGGGCATATGAAAGATTTCAATAAGTGTGGGACCTATATCCCATTTGTAGAATAAAAATAATAATCCAAACATTCAACTATGCTGGTGAACTAACCCTTTGGTTCATCCATGTGAATGAGCATTTCTTACATAACAAGTCCAATAAATTCACCAATCTCACAAAATATTAAAAATCCTTTTACACTTAGGAGCTGTGTTAAAATACTCCCTATTTCTACCCCAAAGAAATAATCATGCTAAAATCATCCCCACAACAACCAATTTATAAGGGGAAGCAAGAATAATGAACATTATTTCATTTCAAAGCTTAAGTTCGTCCCCTAAACTTGTGGGGCTGTAAACATTAATCAACAAGAGAGTAGCCTAGACAAAATTATTTATACTTCTAACTGTATCTAATTTAGGGTGGAGTGAGAACCTCCACAAAAATTTGATTATGATGCTAAAGGACCTCCAATTCATTGGCTTGACTTATTGCATCCATAGTACCCATCTAACCTGAGCAATAAGGAACAACTCCACTTCCTATAACTTTAGTTTTGTTCCTAAAGTATAATTATACCAGTTAGCATGTGATCGATTTGGCACTTGGCCATGAATGCCACTTTCCTGGTGTAGATCTGCATTGCTCCGTAAAAGAAGGGACTTGCATAAAAGAATTTATTTTCTTCAATCTCCAACCTTTCAATCAAATCTTGATGCAGACAGACATTTACACTCTCTCCTTCAACATACAAAAATCAAAATAACTTCGAACAAGACATATGTAGTGTTTCTCCACTTTCAAACTTACAACTTATTACACATTTGATTTCCAATTAAAATTATTGTTCTCAGTTTCATTTGTCAATAGAAATAATTTAAAAGCTTTCAATAAAGATGTAAAGAAGCTCAATTTATTTATATCAAATACAATTATTTGCAATTTAATTTGATTTCATTGGTCTTTATTGTTTACACATTCCAACTCCACACTTATACCTTTCTATATTGTTCCTCATTACATACCCTACATAGCATTTGGTTCTTTGCATCTGCACTTTATTTCATT